>BTPG01000002.1:95793117-96166733 GCA_036245525.1 Semisulcospira habei
TCATATTTCAGATCTACTTAAAAAATTGGCTCTGAAAGCAATAGACGCTTTGCCTGGCATAATTGGCACTGTTGTCAGTTGGATTATTAGTACAGCGGCGAAGGTAGTTGGGTTTATGGCAGAACATGTGTGGGTCTTTTTGGTTACAGTAGGAGGGTTGATGGTGGGTTATTTAATGAAACAGATAAAGAAGTAAAACCCCTAACCCTGTTAGACCTATTACCAATGCAGTTCTCTCTGACTTATGTGTGTCAGGGGTTGGTGTTGACTGTACTGGTTGTATGGGTGCCGGTGATGGGGCTGGGGCCGGGGCCGGGGCCGGGGTTGTTACCGTCTGTAATGATTTTAATGACTGTACGTGTGTGGTTGTGGCCCCCAAGTTTACAGATTGATTGAGTCCTAATTTTTGACCAACACCTGCAACAATGATTTCATTATTATAATTTGTTATTGTTCCCATTTGGAGTTGAAGGTCAGATGGTAACATGTATAACCCGACGCCAACTACAAAGTCAACTTTTGATCTAGCATATCTGAGTACGTCTTGGTAGCGTTGTATGCTTGATGGGAGATCGACTGTTGAATTAATTGAATCTTCTAGATTAGCGAGAAACTGTTTTTGTGCTTCAAATTTTCCACTTCCATTCAAAATATTCGATTTTGTTAGTGATTGTGCTCCTAGTAAACACCAGACATATGTTCTGATTGACTCATTGACGCGCTCGACTCCTGCTTGAGTAAACCCGTCAGATTTATCTAAAATAAATGTGGTCCACGCATTAGTCTGCTTCTGCTCTATTGATCCTAACCAGACTTCAGATTTTGATGAGAATGAAGTGTACCCAGGGTAGTAATCTTGAGGGTATTGTCTGTGACTCATAGCGTAATACAATGTACCCATACCATTGTGATCATCAAGTTTTTGTGTAAAGTCATACTTAGTGCTGATGTTAAACTCATTACAAATCCGTTCAAAAGCTTTCATATCCATGGGGTTGTTAAACCTGTTGAAACTGGATTCAGTTGGTAATGGTGTATGCAGTTCTGACAGTATACGTCTAAGCTGGTAATAAACATGGAAATGATACACAGACCTAATCAGTTTGTTTGAGTGATTCAAGTGGTCTGTGAATGAAACACCACAGCCTGTAGTTGAGCATAGTATTGCAAAGTTGAGTTGGTTTTGAAACATCTGTAGTGGACTTGAGGACCACTTTCTTGCAGTTGAGTCATCTGTTATTGGAGGGTTTAGGTAATGATCAAACGGATTTGGTACTTTAACTTGAAATAGATCTTGTACAGACACAGCTATGTCGAGCTGGTTTAGTTGAATTATTTTCTGTTCATAAGTAGGTGCAACATTATATTTGGCATCCACATTAAATTGAAATGCGTTTGTAGTGGTAATGGTTGGTGATTTAAATTCCATCCTTTTTTATATGAGATAATAAAAATGTTTATTACCTTAACAAATCTTGACACAAGCAAACCAGTGTGGTTAACTAATGGGATTGATAATCGGGATGGTAGCAAGGCTGCAGCTATCCATGAAATGTTCTATACAGTAAAATGGTTTAATGTAACAGATGATATATATAATAAAGTAATTTTTGATGGTAAGACTGAAGCTATACCACCTGGGTATTATGACTTTTGTACTATAGCTGAATGGTTTCAAAGTAATTTTAAAATTAAAGCAACTTTAAATCCAGCTAACCTACTTGTTACATTAGAATCTCCGACACAAGATTGGTTAAAGATCTCAGATAGATTTGCATATTTACTTGGATTTTATATTGATGAAGATTGGTATAGATCAGATGATTTAGATGAAGCTATGTTTGGTATTATAACAATGAAGACAAAAAAACTTAAAATAACTGGAAAACGTCCTGTCAATTTGTCAGTACACAGAGTACTAAATGTTTATTTGAAAGAACTAAACACATCTGAGAATGTTCACAATGGAAAGCCTTCAACTTTGTTGAGATGCTTACCAACTGGAACTGCTCCTTATTGTGAAAGTGTAGTTGTTAGATTTCCTAATTTGCAGTTTAAGAAATTAGGTTCTAGTTTCTTTGAGTCACTGAGTATATCTGTAACTAATCAAGATGACAAACCAGTTGTTATGCATGATTTTAGTGTAGTGTTGGAAATTAAATAATTTTATTTTTGTTTATAAAAAATGAGTGGTGGTCCAAAGCCGAGAATCATACCAGTTGCGTGTCCGGTTACAGAGTTGAAAGATTTGGCAGACGTACAGGATTTTGAGAAGGAAGGGGAAATTGGAGAAATATATGGTTTTGAACTTGATTCAACTGGTATGTACAAGAGGAAAGTAATTGTCGACATGAAAGATGGTGAAAGACAGATTCCTAAACTTGGCCAGCTTCGTGATGTTACTGTACCTACTCCACCTGTAAATAATGTGCCCTACAACTTAATACATGTAGGTAGTAAGTGGGTGGTTTCACCTGTACCTGTTCCACCACCCACAATTGACTGGGACATAAAGATTGAATTTATTAGTCCTTTTGTATACACTGATGACGAAGGTGCCTTAGTGTTTAGGAAGGTTGTTAACTCGGGGCCGCTTATTGTAAGTCTTGTTCCAAGCTTTGCTTTAGATGACAATAGCAGAGAAAAACTGAAAGTTGAAAATTATGAGAGACGGAGATATCTTCTTACACATAGGAAGGGTAGGTCTGATGCGAAGGTCGTGTTTGCACCAATAAACTTTCCCATCGCAAGAGAAGCGACAATAGTATTTGAAATTATCATGAGATCAGTAACTACTGCTAAAGAGGCTCAAATTGCACAAGGAATTAAACTTACATGGAATGACACAGTAACAGAATCATCAAAGGTCTTTATTGCTATTACAAAAAATAATGATGTTATTAATGTTTCGAGCAGTGTTCCAGCTGTCAAGGTGGTGGTCGACAAAACAACTTTTGTTCGTCTAACTTACATAAACCTTGAACACATTGATCTTGTTGCATTTTATTATGCCAGCAAATTGTAGACTTTTGAAGAGTTGCAAAATGTAATTGCTGATTAAATAAAAAAAAATTATTTGTGAATAAAAAAATGGTAAACTTCTATCCGCAACTACCAACGCTTGAGACTGTGTCATCATTTGTGCCTGATCCGCATATGCCAATTGCATCAGATAAAACATTACAGGCAGACGCATTCAGATTAAATAATATTACAGAAGCTTTGAAATATTTGGAAAGTGAAGAGGCTAAGTACTCACGGTGCAAAAGGAGGTATAAGTCAGTATTTAATTCTGTTCAAAACACTTCTATGGCTATTGGTGCAGTTTCAGCTTCATGTTCTGTAGGGGGTATAGTTTTGTTCGCCACGGGAATTGGAAGTTTGGCTGGAATAGCAGTTGAGGGTGTTAGCGTTGCTACATGCCTGGCTTGTTTTGGTTTGGAGGCCTTGAACAAGAGGTTTCACACGAAATTACAGAAACATGAAGCATTGAGTACGCTGGCTGGTGCAAAGCTGAGCAGTATGAAACTTATTATCAGTAAGGCATTAAACGATAATTGTATTGATGACGAGGAATTTAAGCGCGTCCAGGATGATTTAAATAATTACAAGAAACAGAAGTCTGAAATACAAAATAAAATGCGTAGTCAATCTCCTGTGAATGTTGAAGAACTGAAGGCTAGTTTTTTAGAGATGGGGAAACAGATCGGTGTTCAGGAAACCACAGAAAAACTACACAATCTTTTAAACAAATAAAAATCAGATTTGGTAATCGTTTATTAATGACATACACTTCACAGAAAAATGACATGCCACCTAACTATTTAACCCCATCAGCACCACCACCACCTGACTATTACTAAAAAAAAGTTTTTTCATTGTCCTTGTATCTTGACAAATCTGTCCGAGTAAGTTGTGACTTAAGTTGTGACTTGAGTCAAGAACTTACATTTTGTTAGTTTAAGTTCTTATAAGTTCTTGACTAAGTCACTTAATAACTAATTATAGGTTCTTAAAAGGTTACCTGTAAAGTTATCTGTCAGTTATAAGTGACTTTGGAAAATTTGTTAACAAGTATCTGCAGGTAACTTAAATAATTTGTTATCAAGTGCATATAGCAATGTTTTTTTTTTTGTGTGTGTGTGTGTGTGGTTATTATTTAAATAACTGTTTTTTTTTTTTTTTTTTTGGGGGGGGGGGGGTATTGGCACAGAGGCAATGAAAAAAAAATGTTTTTGGAATCTTATATTTTATATCTCTAACACACATATATACACGCGCAGAAACAAACACACACGCACGCAAACACGGACGCACATACACATATAAACACATGCATACACGCACGCAAACACACACACACACGTACACGCACACATGCACTCACACAGGCACACACACATACACACACACATACACACAAACACACATGCATTCACACAGACGAACACATGCACTCATACACACACACACACACACGCACGCATACATACATACACACGCATTCACACAGACGAACACACGCACGCATACATGCAGACGAACACACGCACGCATACATACATACATACACGCACACTTACACACGCACACTCACTCACAGACAGACAGACACAAAATCTTTATTCAGCATGCATGAATATTGAAGACTCCAGTCCGTCCACAGAACACCACCAGGCTTTAGTCGTATGTCACGCGATACACAACAACTGTGTACACAAATTGGCACTGTGCACTTAGACTCGTTACTAAGATCCTATTCGACGTCGTGTTCTATCGTACTACGTCATTTATTTACACTGTTACTAAGACCCTATGACGTAGTACGATAGAAACGGTGCTCATGGCATGAGCGCCGTTTCTATCGTACTACGTCATTTATTTACACTGTTACTAAGACCCTATGACGTAGTACGATAGAAACGGTGCTCATGGCATGAGCGCCGTTTCTATCGTACTACGTCATTTATTTACACTGTTACTAAGACCCTATGACGTAGTACGATAGAAACGGTGCTCATGGCATGAGCGCCGTTGCCATGGTCAGTCCTTTGTTTACCACACAGCCAACATAAGGCCCTTAAACAGAGTCATTTAACTCTGTGTTCTGTCTTCAAATTTCTTAGTTGTCCATGGCAAGAAAGTGATAGCAATGACTCTGTTTGAGAAAGCTCAATATTCTGTTAACGCCGTGCGGTTCAACGCTGTTGATTACACAGCTTTCTACAGCCTTCACATAACGGCGAAACAAAATCGATATGCCTATTTTCCGCGACACAGCATAGTTACCTGTAATAGCGTGTGGTTGGCCACTGGTTTAAGATAGCTCAATGGTGGTGTAAACAATTTACATTAGGCTGCACTAACTTCGTAATAACACGCTGACACTGAGTGACTCTACAAAATTGAAGGCTTGTCAGAACCGGGTTTCTATGCAGTTGTTTTTAAAAGGTCTAACGCTACATTGCCTAGCTAAATTAAACAACTGGCAAAAATAACCGGAGGCTGTCATATTGAATAGAGTCCGCCATGCCTTTTCGTACGGTACCACCAAGAAACTGTAAAACATCGGTCTTTTTACTCACAGTTGTGTTTAAAGTAGAACGCAATACCGCTAAAGCCGGTCGTACTCACTCGGCTAGCTACGATTTGTCAGTACTGAAGTTTTTCTTTTAGTCTCGGCGCACTGCGGCAACCGCAAGGCCTTTTCTTCTTTCTATATATCACAAATTAAACACGCAAACTACCGACAAACTATTCGTCAGTGTCCTGTATACAGTCACTATGTATTTTTGTAACCTACGCTAGTCAGCGTTGACTCGGGCAAATCTACACTAGAAAATGTCAGAAACGGCGACACTTACCGATATCAAAGTAGTATATTTTTACAAGATTTAGTGCTATCACCGGTTAAGAATTCTGCCGCGTTTTGAAACACGTCTGCCTCGCTCAACACACAAGGTAGAAAAGACCGACCGGTTAAATGTTTGGCCTTGTTGTCCTAAGTGACAGGCGTCACTAGTGAGCGGTGTGCGCGCACAGTCAGTGGCGGGGCGTGAACAAACCATGTCGCGCGTTTAGTACTAAGGGAAGTAATTGCTGCTGTGTGTGTATAAGTGTGTGCTGTTAGCTCCCTGTAAGTGCGCGCGTATGTGACAGCACCCCCGATCGTCTATCTGAAATACCCGTAATTGGCTAAGTAATCAATAAAATACTCGTTGCAAAATGAACACACTTGCATAACCGATGGATTAATTAGCTCAGGTGTTAATTTTGCTTTAGTCATGAATGTCATTGATTTTGGAAACCTTTATTTTACTGAAAAAAATAAGGAGAAACCTAAAAAAACGGGGTGTCATTAGATGAGCGATTTGTGATCAAAAACAATGAAAAATTGACGTCGTCAAAAAATCTGTTGTATTCTCCATCTTTATATCTCTAGGGAAGCAACCGCTGAAAGTGTTTATGTGATTCAATTTTTGATTATTTCCCTTTGTCATATGATTCAGTTTTTATTCACCATTTAGAGAGGGATCCAGTCTAAAAATATAATACAAGTTTAGTCTCTTATTTGTGGAAAGTTAAAGATACAAGTAATGTCAAGCATCTTAAGAATAAAAAGATGTTTGGTGTATAATTACGTATCCTTCCACTGGTACTCTGTGGAGTTCTGGGAACTTTATTCCCATACCCTGGTGCCTGCAAGATTTAGTTCCTCTGTATGTGGTTAATTGTTAATTTGATTGGAGCGCACATACATTATTTTTTCAGGTTTACTTTATTTTCAGTTGTTATAGACGGAATGCGCTCAGTTAATGTTGCAGTCAGTCAAGCAATTTAGTGGGCATCTAGTTGCAACTTAGTACCCTAGTCCCCCAGACTTCAAGAAGTTAGAGAAGTTCCTGCTAGTCTGCAAGTCGGCTGTGCTTTTCCGTTCCTCCGGTGTGGTTGTTTCGACCAGGTTGAAATCTTAAACCAGGTAGGACACATGTTGCATTTAATTGATTTTGTTATTATGAATGTAATTTGTTTGTAAACATGCGTTGTTGTGTCCTCTTTAACTAAAATGTAGTTGTTTAAAAATACTTTTAGACTTTGTCTGAAGGTGTTAAAGGTCGCTTGAATGAGCAAAAAGAAACCTATTTTTTCATTTACTATTGCATTTATTGGTTTTGGAAATAAGCTTGTGACCCATGCAGTTTTAATGCAGATTTTATTCGCCTATGTGTTAATGCTGTGTAGAGGAAGTTTTCTTGGTTCCCCTGGGGAAAGTAATAATTGTTGGTTGGAACCGGCCGGCAGCAAGACTCCTTTGTGTGAAGTCTTGGAATGCGGTCGGGGTCGGCATTCCAGAGCGGTTTTTTGCCTAGGGGACGCCGCAGGCGCCAAATATGCTAATGAGGTTGTCCTCACGTGGTATACTGACGTCATCACCAAAAAAAGGTTTCCTTGGGAACGCATCTTCTGGTATAAACAAACCGAGGAATCAGACCTGAGTATGATTCTAGTATTGCATGTTTATGTGGAATTGTTGTGTCTGTAGTTGTTTTTATGTATGAGTAATAAGATACTTTGAACTATATAACTCACGATTGAGACCTACGGTGGATTTGCGATCTAAAGTTTTGATCTGTAATAAGGACAGATTGGACTTAGAACGAATGACGATGGAAGTGTATTGAAAAGCACCAATAGCTGGCAGTGTACACTGTTAAAGCTAGTTAATAACAATTAATTGTTAATTGTTGAAAATTTATACTAGATGTGGGGATTTTTGTAAGATTTCCCAGCGCACACATTTGGTGTAAATTATATCGCCAGATCGGAAGATAGTCATGGAGTGCAGATGACTACAATAATTGTGTTTTATGTAATAAATTTACTGTTACATATATAGAATCTCAGTGAGCATTGATTACATTCTATAGTTCTAAGTATCCGTCCATGATAACCATGGGACAAAATATGTGTTTATTAGTTGTCAGTGTGGATGTGTTTGGGATTGTGTGTTTGTTATGATGTGACTATATTAGCATTAAAATTGCAGTTGTGTGTAATGTTTTAAAGATGAGAATTGAACTGTGATTAATTGTGTTGTATTATTGTAAAATTAGGTTAATGGTAGATAAAGCATTTATTTTTCTTTTCTTCAGGGTTTCTTGGACCAGTTTGACTCACAATAAACACCAAAACTTAGCTCTGCCATCTCAGAACACTGACTTCACATTTTCCTGTTGATAGCCTGAACATCGCATAGAAATTCTTTTGGTATTTTTTGTAATAGATTTTTGAGTTATTGATTGATTAGATTAGTGGTTTTTGGTTTAGTGTAGTACTTTTTTGGGTTGAAGATTCGGTGAGTTAGTAGTAATAAAAGATGAGTGTTTTCAACTGCAATTGAGGACTTCAGTGTTTTATTTTTTCCATATCGCTATATATTTTTTGTATCTTTTTTCTCGTCTTTCCATACTGCAATCCGCCCAGTACCTGTTGTGCCCCGTCCATGTGTACACATTGTACTGCATGTGGATCGTGGGGGTTACACTCTGTTCAACATTTTTTGCTGTATTGTGTGATCTAATCGACACAAGGTATAAACATTTCACAGCAGACTCCTTGAAGAGAAGAAAAGAAGTACCCAACGGAGAAAGAAACACGCTTAGAAAAAACGGTACAACACAATTTATTAATATTTCGGGTAAATACCCTTTGTCAAAATAGACAAACAAACAGAGACATTATTTGCTACTTATCTTCAGATGCAGAAGGAATGTTGCCACATTCCTTCTGCATCTGAAGATAAGTAGCAAATAATGTCTCTGTTTGTTTGTCTATTTTGACAAAGGGTATTTACCCGAAATATTAATAAATTGTGTTGTACCGTTTTTTCTAAGCGTGTTTCTTTCTCCGTTGGGTACTTCTTTGCATTTCACACGCTTGGCAGTCACCTTTTTGGTCTGGATTGCTTAGACTCCTTGAAGGTTTTGTTCCAGGATGTGCCCCCGGACAAGATCTTCAGTTTTCTGAGAGAGTGCCATATTTTTAATAAGATTTGAGCGTTTATAGACTATGATGTTTCTATTATGTTGACCTTTTTGAGAGTCTGTCGACGTTTTCTTTAAAGACCCGTACAACATTTTAGCCTGACATTTTTAAGATATATTTACATGTCTTAAGACCTTTCTTTTTGTCTGGCTGACCAGATTTTTACCCTTCCCACCGTGAGATGGCCTTAGTTGCCTGCTCGGCGTTAAACCCAAATAACTAACTAACTAACTCTCTTCAATCGGAGACACCCCTGTGGAGGTCACACCCCACAAAACGATGAACTCTTCTAGAGGTGTGATAAAAGATCAAGCTTTGGCGGAACTGTCAGAAGAGGAACTTGTACGGAACCGTAAACAGGGTTCCTACAGAGTCATGGAAGTCTGGAAAAGCTATGGAAAATACAAAAATCTTTTCCATGGCTGGAAAAACTATGGAAAGTTCATTTTGTTTAAGCTATGTATGGAAAAGTTTTGGAAAATTAAAAGTATGGCAATCTTACATTGACATGCAATTTACTTTACAAGAAAAATCTGAAAGTTTTAAAACGTAACCTGAAGACTATAAATTAATTCATAAGTATGTCTGAAGCTGATCGTTTATCGCTAGAAGACTCCCCTTTTTTTCTTCCGCAGTGACTTCCCTTGCAGAAAAGCTGCACATGTGTAGTTGGAATCTTTCAACTTCCTTTCGTCCTGACAGGCCACTGAACACAGTGCTGTTTCCGTACTGTCCAGTCTCTTAGCCATAGTCAGTCCCAGGCATCCCCTAATATTTCAATCCCCTAAAAAATACTACCGCCCACCAGCTGCACATTTGCCAAGCACAAAATAACAACCCCCCCCCCCCAAAAAAAAAAAAAAAAAAAAAAACACAGCACATTGACAGTCTCATTTCTTGGCTATGAACCTGATTTCTTACCAACCCCACACCCAAGCACAAGTGAAATCTGCGTGCCCCTCAAATCACTACGTCAACGGCAACTCAACATAGGTCCACAATTGTTCCACTGGATAAGCTCAGGATGGTATGAATCAAAGCACCAAACATGTCTCCTCTCATCTAAGCAGAAATTTCCAGCAAATTCCAACATTCAGCCCTGCTACAAATTTTCAAACAAGGCAAAAATTCTTTTTACAAACAGCGGTCCTCTTACTGCCTCAACTGCCCAATTTGAATATGTAACATGACCTGTGCATGGAAAATCGCGCAGATTTTTGCCAAAGATAGAAATGGGGAAGTGCATCTTTTGCCACTTTTGGCTAGAAAAAAGTCATTTCAAAGCTTGGTTAGCACCAGCGTCGGATGAAACAAAGCTCGATGCGAGGCACACAAGACGAGGTGCACATACCCAGGGAGATTGCCTCAGCATATCTCACATTAAAGATAAGATATCTCACATTAAATAAAATAATTTGCCCCGAAAAATAGGTTCCACGTTTCATTATTACACAAGTTTGGCATATTATGTTAGTGAGCTTTGGAAAACTGCTGTGTCAGTCTTAAAAAGATCTTTAAAAAGTATGGAATTTTTTTCCACCAAACTTGTGGGAACCCTGCGTAAAGTTATATTCCCCAAGATCAAGCATCTCAACACGGTCAGAAAACTGCAACAGATACTGCTGACAGTATGTGTATGGGTCCTTTGTGTACTATCTTAGAGCTTTATGATGTAAGTACAATGCCAAATGTCAAAATTGATTTTTTGGAGTGTGTGTTGTTTTTGTACCCGATTGACTGATTTATCGTCTGCATCGGCCTCGTTTTGAATTAATATGCACATTTATGTGCCTACGTCACAAGGCAGAACCCGGCCGACTATCAGTGTATCGCAACACTGCAGGTCACGAGGTCATCGGTGTGGTGTACACAAGTGTCAGTGTACACGTGTACTGATGTTCTCCGGCATCAAGTGTCAGTGTACACGTGTACTGATGTTCTCCGGCATCCCTTTGACATAATTTTTCATGAGAAAGTAGAATAAACCTTCCATACTCACTATACTGACAAAATCACAATGCGGGTTTCACTCGACCTGCTAGTATTTACTAGTAACAATCATGAGTACAGTAGTGCACCGAGGGCGTGACCTTTGATCCTTTAACCCTCGGAAACACGCACTGTCTTCCATCATTGAAAGAGAACATTGGCATTTATACCCACTTTTTGCACTGCAGTCAATTTCACATCTTGAACATCGAAGTCTACGTAATTGAAAGCATCATTGGAAATAACAAATGCACCATTGCGGCAGAAACACTACCTCTCTGAATCGAGTGAATGAGAGCCCGCACAGACACTGAAAAACATATTACAACCAGCGATGTGCAACTTTGACACAACCGTAGTTTTCAGATCTCTGAAGCATAAAATGTGATAACTAGCTTGTAACTATATGATAAAACAGGTTTAAAATCTTGCGAAATCAGTAAGAGATAAATTCTACTGAAGATCATGAATTCTGAAAATCACTAGTGTTCGCGGAACTAGGAAGATTGACAAAGACCGTAGATTACTTACTGATTCAGCAGGAAAGCGACAAATTCTGGGTGGGCGGTCAAGCCAAAGTTCTTGCTTTACACGTTGGCACATGTCCATATTCTCTTGCCCGATGTCAGTTCTACTTAGGGGTATCTTGTCTCTCTTTCTTCTCTTCAATTCCGAGTCTGTCATTGTCAGCGCGAGTCGATGATTATTTTTTTCTTCACTGGTTCATCCGCCATCTTGTCTCTGATTGGTTATAATTATGCAGATGACCTAAGGTCGTATAGTTATGACATCAGCTACCATCGCCTATCAGAAGCAATCTTTATACATATCCATCAGAAGATTCCGGTGGGCCTCTTTTTGCTTTGAATGGGCGAAAGAAAGCATTTGGTGGGACAATAGTGTGGTCACTGTCTAAGTGGGTATGCATACTGAAACCCAGTAAAAGCTTTTTGCGAACTGAAGCCTTAAAAAAGATTGGGTGTGCCCCTTTAAGTCGCAGGGGGTGACTTACGTCAGGCACTTCGATTCCAAGTGAGGTGGTAGGGAGATCAGTTTCCCTACCATCATCCTGATGTTTGGCACCTCCACCCCTCCTACTATCATCTGGGGAGGTTATTACTCCTTGAAATTGAAGAAGTACGTCCCTCTTCCCTCTTCCCATCCGGTGCTTTAAGTGCCAAAAGTATGGCCATGGGCAGAAGACATGCCGCCAGGCAGAGGCCTCATGCGCCCGTTGCACTAAGCCTGGACACTCTGCTGAGTCCTGCACAGCCACCCCCTGTGTCTGAATTGCCAGAGGGCACATATGGCTTTGGATACACTGATACACTGCGTCTCTCATACAATGTACACACATATTTCTTAACACGCTCTTTTATACGATTACAGATTTCCAGAACAATCCGGCAAGTTACACAATTCAAACAACCAGAAAAGAAAACGTAACCAATACTCATTAATATTCATTCAAAAGAACACTCTAGATATGTCTGCAATCTTTCATTAACATGTAGCCTGATGTAGGCACATTTTGTAAATGTTGCGAAATGCAGCAAATGCGTGTACTACAAATCTTTGATGTCATATTTGAGGTCACTAGAACGATCATGACCCTTCCTGAACGTTCCGCCTAATCTAGGATGGACTTGGCAACAATGTAGCAAAAATATGCAACATTCCAGCTACACAACAAAAATCGAACACTGTTTTACATGCCTGCCGTGAGATGGCCTTGGTTGCCTGCTCGGCGTTAAACCCAAATAACTAACAAACTGTTCTACATGCAAATGAAAGCGATTCATACTAAGAAGGTACATGATTCTTAGCCAAAATAACTCAACTGAACATCTGATCTTTCCTATGATCAGCACACATATGCCCTATAAAGAATAACACAACCACAAACGTAACAAGGTCAAAAGGGATAAGGCAATAGGTAAAAAATAGCCGTAGTTTGACAAAATTATTTTTTTCTCAAATACTATTTACAACTTCAAACTCCAACTTGGTATAAAGATACCTGATGGTAAGACCTTTCTATGCATGCTAATTTGGATGATCCCTTGGAAAGTTGAAGGGTCACAAGAAAACAATAAATAGGTTCAAATAGCCATATTTTGACAAAATATTTTTTCTTTTCCCTCAAATACTATTTATGACTTAAAACCCAAACTTGGTACAGAGATACCTGATGGTATGACCTTCCTATGCATACTAATTTGGATGACACCTTGGAAACATCATGGGTCAAAAGAGATTAGGAAATAGGTCACAGAAAGCTATTACTTGACAGATTTCTTTTTACTTTTTACAACTTCAAACCCAAAATTGGTCCAGAGATACCTAAAGGTAAGATCTTTATAAAGGTAAGATCTTCATGCATAAAGTTTGCAGGCACAAAAGCCAACCTTTAAGTTAGAACTGGTTCATTCATGCAGATGAGCGCCTTTAAGAGCTGGCCATTCTTGTAATTTTACTATTGCATTATTTTTGCCTACCATAGCATGTTTGAATATTCTGAATTTTTTTGCTAGGTTCTGGTATCTGCATGTTTACAAATTTGACACATAACACTAACAGTTAACTTACTTCCATAACTTGACTGCATCATTTTGAGTTACAGTGAAGTCTTCCTTCCATAACTTGACTGTACCATTTTGAGTTACAGTAAAGTCTGGTTATAACAAATTTGCAGGGGACCGAGATTTTGTTGTTGTTATAAGCAGACATTGTTATGAGAGAAATGTCAGACTTTCTAATGTAATAATCCCAACATATTGACAAAGGCTTATTTTAAGCCAAAGTTTATTCATTTTACAGGAGCATGTCAGTTTCTTAAAATAAAGTTCTACAAATGTCTTACAGATATATCATTGATATAAATGCAGTTGATTAACACAATCATTTCTACTTTATTTAAAAACAGACTATAATACAAAGTGTTGTTTTGGTGTGGATTAAGAGTTCAGTACCGAACCAACCCGAGACTCCTTTTTGGTGACTCACATTTAGCTTGAATAATAATTTTACTTTTGTTTCACAAGTATTTTCATGATTGCTCCAGTAATTAATCACTCTTCGGTAAGTTTACACAAACATGAAAGCGACCTGCTCTAGGGTGGACCTTCGCCTATACAATGGACTGGGCTCTCAGTGTTGTCTTGCTTTAACTAAGACTTTTCTGCTCTTCTTTTCACAATCCATCAGACTAGGCACACATAACGGTGGTTTTCTACTGTATCTGGTACTCATAGGGTGGGGACGGGAGAACTCTCAAAGGAAAAAAATAGCAGAGAGGTCTTCATTGTACCACATTTGTTAGAATAGTCCTTCTGTGCAACATTATTGTAAGGCATATTCAGAATATTTATAAGGAAATTATTGTAAACTAAAAGTGTTATTGCCTAGACAGCAGGTAGCTTTAATACAGTTAATGTTGTTACATCATACTGATTTTTGGAGGTACTCTTATCTGGCCCACGATATTGAAATTGTCTGGCTTCTGTACAATCGTTTCATGCCTTCCATACAGTGCAGGTGTCAGATGAAACCATGATATTAACTCTCAAATTAGTCACTTTGGAGGGGTGGATCTGGGGTGGAGAGTTTGGACCCCCCTCTCCCTTCTCTCTCCCCACCCCCTCCCCCCTTTTTTTGTATGTGGATATTTTGATGAGTGGTGAGGGTCTTGACACATGCACCCCTCCAGCCACGCCCCTCCCCCCGTACACCCCCCTGTTTAATATATTGGCGAGAGTTGTGAGAAACGCTCTTATGCCTCCGCCCCGTTTGATTTTTAGTTGCTGGAAGGAAGGTCTAGGGTCGGGAGGACTTTTGTGTCAGGTTGAAGGTCCCAATCAAAAAGTTTTACCCCGCCCCCTCCTTCCATTCCCCCAGGTAAACGATGCTGTGTCAGCCCCTGCCAGTGAGGTAGAGCCCTGCTATACCAGCTAGTGATTTCTACACCAGTAGTTGTACAAGTTTACAAGAAACGAACATGGGGAAGCAAGCTTAAAAGAAAGATAATTAACTGTATACAGTTCAAGGATAAACCCAACGAAGAAAGAAACATGCTTAGAAAAGACGATTACAACTTTCTCCATGCACTGTTAAAATAAGTAGCGAAGTGTTTTCTTGTTTGTCTTTATTTTGAAAAAGTTTATATTGATAAATTGTGGGTTTTTTCTTTCTAAGCGTGCTTTCTTCTTCATTGGGTTTTCTCTGCATTTGGGTCTGCAGTGTTTCCCATAGGATTTAAGTCTAAGAGTCATGATGACCCCCTGTCCAAAAATCAGGGGGTCATTTTAAAATTTAAGGGGTCAGTGCTCACATAACATTGCAGTTTAAGAAAATACATATTGACATTTCTGTAGCGACATTAGTAGTGACTAATATGCTAAGTGTGCCACTATCCTTACTAGAAAAGTCACATTGGATCATTTTGTTTGCTTGGCGGCACTGCTAAACCAAGCTGCTGCTGCAGCCGTCATGGCATCTGCACTCATCTTGTCCTCAGCTCTCGTTCGGTATTCTGACAAAATGAGCATCTTGCTGTTTTGTTGTTAAATCCCCAATCTATTGTGCTTTGAATTCATGACAGAGTTCTGCACCAAAAATGCTCTCTCGCAGGGTACTGATGTCAAGTACAACCAGAGAGATGTTGGCTAGAACCACAAAGTCAATAAACTGGTCAGCATGATTCTGGATTCATCCAATTCTTGCTGGAGCCTAGAGGATCGCGTTTTGGTTACTGTCAGTGCTTTGGGGACTGAAAAAAACATTTGTTATATCTGAAATTTTGTTATCTGACCCTGTTATAAGCGGATTAATTTTACTAAGACAAAGAACATATTTGGTGAGGACCTCCCCAAAAGCTTTGTTATATCCGATTTTTCTTATATCTGACCTTGTTATAAGCTGACTTGACTCTAGATACCTACTCAGAACTCTTGATAAAAAATAAGAAAAAAAAATTCATTTAAAATGACTGTAAAAGTATTTGCCTGTAAAGCACAATTTTCTGAAAAGCTGTACATATCGTCAGTGTCATTGTCCAGGCAAAACGACAGGCTTATTCAGATAGCATGTCCATTATAAGGTCCTGGTAAATCAAAGTGACGCAGTTGCAGTGCAGCCGAATTGATCAGTGTTCAGGTAATAGCTGTTCCTGTCCCCCATAACCCGCCCGCTAGGCAAGTCACCTTTTGTGCTTTCTTTGGGATTCCCTGATCAACATTTTACTGTGTTTTTCTCAGTTCAAGTCTATGTATTTGGCTACACTGTAGCATAGCATTGTAAGCCTGGTTTAGTATATAGTTTTTTGTATGGTTATGTGTAACATACAATTTATTATAATTAGTTTAACTTGTTTCGTTTCAGAATTCAGCATGCGTCTGTTTTTACTTTGAAGAGTCTCTCCCTTTCGTTTTACAGCATGTGAGTATCATTTTGCTGGAATCTTTACATGTGCATAGAGCAAGTGAGAGCATATTTTTGGTGTTTGTACTGTTGAATGTGTCTGTTTGCTATGAGAAAATAGATGATTTATTTGCACATTTTACAGGCTTCGACTTTGCTCTACAGCAGTGGTTAGCGTTGAGCACCTCTGAGAGCAATATACATCAAACGCCTTTGTCGTTTTATTAACTTTTTCTCATTGGCCTAGATCTGTTCACATTATATTCCTTCTTGTCACCTATTATCAAGGCTACAGGAGGCATGTTATCACCTGTCTCCCCAGATACATACTGTTCTCACTGAGCAAAATGGTCTACATCAAAATGTTATTAGTTCTTTAGATCCATGACAAAATTATGGCCTTTGGTCACATTGAGACTGTTGCTAAAATAAATGAAACGCAAAGTTTTTAGTTTATTCACACCATTTGAGATCTGACCAGAAGCCATAATTATGTTGCTGATATACCTGTAAACAGAAAATTTGTCTCAATTCACTATCACATTATGGTAAAGTCATTTTAAAAAAGACACTTGTGACTGTCACCTGGACATGTTTTGTGCCCGAGACTGCTTCACTGACACATCCACTCACACATTTGAAACAATTAGAACCCCTTCAATCACATACACCCATGTAAATCCCACTCACGAAACTTTATATATATTTTTTTTTTACGTGTGTGTGTGTGTATTTTTTTCTTTTTTTTTCTTTTGAATTCAGACAAACTTGTTTCGTGTAATGGATTTAAAGCCATGACATGTACTGACGGGGAATTGTACAGTTTGTTTGGGCAAAATTAAATGACGTCACACTCCACACAGAAATTGTTGTCCCCCACCGAAGGAAGGAAGGATGACATCATATTGACCTGCGCTGTGTTAAATAACACAGCACAGAAGTTTGCTAAATGTGCAGTCTCACACTGTATCAACACAAACCCAGGTGAATGGTTCAGAGGCAAAATTATAGCCAAGTGGGAAAGAACGCCCACAGATTTGGTGCTGCACTAGTGGCTGCTGAAGTTTGACAGGCTCCTACTTTTTATGGTGTTTTAGTTGTTTAAGTTGCACGTACTATAAGATTTGTCTAAAGAAAGCACCAAAGAAGCAAGACTTTTGGGGACAAAGTTCATTCTAATTAATTCACCAGAGTAATTATTGTTAGGTATTGCAGTGAATTGCTTGGAGTGCTATATGTACAGTACTTGTTAATGAAGATTAGTATTTTGTTATAGTTATCTCATCAACATAGGCATTGACAACCATGTGTGATGTTACACTTTCACTGACTGGTAGTAATACTGAGATCACAGGTTCCCCCAAACTAGCATGCTCTTTGTGAGAAAGCGCAATGGGTTGTGGGCAAGACACTGTGTCACTAGGGACAATTGGTAGTGCGAGCAGGAAAACTTTACAGAAGCAAATTATTTCGTGAAATTGCCAAATCTTAGAAGAATTTACATGAATAAAATGTATCTACTGTTAGTATAACAAAGTTGAATAATTATACTATCTATTGAAATGACATGGCAGACCATTTTCTGAAGCCACTTTGACTGGCTTCAACGCCATTTGCAGTTTTAATAAATGTTGCAAGATCCTCAGTAATAATAATAATAATAATTACGGTATTTATAATGCGCTTATCTTATAATAATTATAACTCTAAGCGTGCACTCACAACTTGCGCACGCATGCGCACGCTTTAGACAACGACTCACGTACCACAAATAGTGAAATACATTACGACAGTCAGCTTGGGGTGAGGAGTTTGGTGATATAGTGCTAGAACTGTTGAAAGAGGTGAGTTTTGAGGGCGGACTGGAAGGAGGAGAGAGAGTGTTTCTGACGGAGAGAGAGTGGGAGACAGCAAGTTTGGTGGCAGCTTCGGTAGTGAGGTATTTTCTGATCTGACTGATGCGGCGGAGGTGGAAGTAGCATGCCTGGGCCGTGGCAGAGACGAAGCTGGTCATGGAAAGAGAGGAATCGAGGATAACGCCGAGGTTTTTGGCCAAGTCAGAGAGGGAGATGGGGGTGCTGTCGAGTTGAAGGTGGAGAGAGGGAGGTAGCTGGGAAAGTTTCTGGCGAGTGCCTACCAGCATGGCTTCCGTTTTGTCGTCGTTCAGTTTAAGCTTGTTTGCTGTCATCCAGTTTTTTATGTCTTCATAGCAGTCGGCCGTGCGAGTCAGTAGTGACCGAGTGTTGTCGAATTCGTCAGTATTATTTCCACAAAATAAAAAAAGGTTGTATTGAACAACTGTATGACCAGGAAGCAATTGTGGACAGTTCTTTGTCAATTTGAGCTTACCAGTAAATTTTGACACATGTTGCGTGTGATTCACAGCAAAACAGTATCGGCTAACATCTAGCCAAGTCGCCCACATTTTGTGGCTCGCCAAAGCTAGTCTCACCTCAGTTGCTTACTCTGGTGAGCATTCTTGCACTGCTTGGGAGCTCGCACTTGGCCTGTTTCTAGCTACTGTTACAGGAAGAAAGTAGTTTTCTGTGTGTCTATATGTGTGTGTGTGTGTGTGTGTGTGTGTTTTATTGCTAGAACCAGAGAGAGAGAGGGAGTTTTTACTTTATATATATTTGAAGTTGTTTTTGTTCATTTTAGAGGTGGGAAATAAATGGGGAGCAGCTGTATGTCCGCTCCTTGGTCACCTCAACTTGTCAGACTTCAGCTGCCATCACCCCTCGGAGAAATGTAGAAGACGAGATGGAAGAACATACTCTGACCTATGGAGATTATCGTGCTGGTCAGAGCCCATTTTGGAAGGATGTCCAGCACGAGAACTTTTGCTGTCCTGTGATGAGAAAATCTAAGAGGAAGCGCAGGTGGGCAAGGGAGCACATTTGTGGAACTGCGTCTGTACCTTCCAGTGAAATGAAAAAATCAAGACACAGGGCAAAGGTCAAAAAGAAAAAGAAGAGTGCAGTGTTGGTACGTATTTCTTGTTTTGTTATCGTCAGGACAAATGCAGCCTGAGTGGAAAGAATTTTTTTTGCTTGACATACATCTCATTATGTCATATAGCTTGTGCTATTCTTCTTCAGAATTCCTGTCACTATATCAGCCCACAGCGTACTAATGGCGGGAAGCACTGTGTGTCCGTCTTTATTTGTGTGCGCCATCGTGTGTGTTGATCAAAGGTTGGGTTAGAGAGGAGGGAAATGGATCAGAAGGGTAAGCTTAAAAATACGATCAACTCTGAATATTCCTAAAAGAAAAACGCATGTGAGCTCCAAACAATACGGTAGACTTTGGGATGAAATCCTCATCTTGTTTTACGTCACTATGGAACCTTCATGCTAGGGTGATTGAACATTACACGTCAACTAAAGTTACATGTCACTACATGTGCAGCCAATGTGTTGCATACTTATTATAATAGGCTTATGTTAGGGCTAAAAGACAACAGCAAGCTAATACATGTTTTTGCTAACGGAGAACAAATAAGATTCTGAAGGTTTCCATTCAAAACATGCATGCCCAGTGAAAGAGTGCCCACTGTGTTTGATACAGACAGTGTAACACAGCCCCAAAAGAAGCAAGCTTCCCACTTTTGTCAACATTAGAGGTGAAAGAAAACTTGCGAGGGGCGACTGCAGAAGTGACGTTATTGGGGTTGCTAGAGTCTTCCACAGTTTGGAGACCTTAACTTGCTTTTGACACAGGTCTGGCAGAGCCTTGGAGTGAGAAGGTGTGTCGTATATCATCAGCGCTTATGGTTTAACTTATATACCTCATCAACATTGTATTGAGTTGTGACTCGTACGCGCGCATGTGATCCCAACGAAAGAAAATTTGTCGGCCAGACTGACACAATAAAGTTTTTTGAATTTAAATTGAATTGAACTTGTGTAGGGCAACACTGCTTATTGTTTTTATACATTCTTTCCTGTTTTGTTTTCTTCAGGTTCCTGCTCAGTCTTTTGAGTTTGGTGTGTGCAGTACAAACCAGAGTGACAACAGTACCCAGAACCTGGTACCTGTAAGTGTTCATAGAATACTTGATGATTTTTATGATGATGATGTTCATTTGTAGAGTGCATTTCTCTGTCCAGTACGAAATGCCCAATGTGCTTTGTAGGAAGAGATTTTGAATTAGAAGAGACAGCAAAGCACCAGTTAAGAGAGAGGAAGAAGAAAAGAAGAAAAAACTGCAGTCAGTTTGCCAGCATGTGACAGACTAAAGAGGTGTGTCTTCTGCTGTCTGTGGAAAGAGATTGAAGAGATTTCACTGTCTTAGAAAATGGCCCAGTGCATTCCACAACTTTGAAGCTGCATTTTTTTTATGGAGCGATAATCAGAACGTTTTTTGCTGTGTCTTCTGTGCTGGTTAGGCGGAGTATGGACTGGGACATAACCAAAGTGAGCAGATGGAGATATAGGCAGGGTTGAGTTCTTGGATGAGTTCTTATTGTATATTGTATGGGGTGCTGACTGGTGCTTACAGGCATATGCTATGGACACGATTTTTGTGGTCAATGCGTACTTCCAGCCAGTTCAGTATGTTTAGAATGGGTGTGATGCGCTTATGCGCTTAGACCTTTTTTATGGGAAACAATCCTTGCAACTGTGTGCTGGATCTGCTGTAGGCAGCTGGATCTATGTCAGTGAGTCCTCTCAAGGCACTGTTGCAGTGGTCCACTTGAGACGTACCAATTCAACTGCTAGTGAGTTGGCAGCTGACTTTGATAGAACAGGACTCGGTTTCTCAATCGGGTGAAGAAAAAATAAAAATGAAAATAGTTCTTTACAACTTTGTTAATGTGTGGAATTGTGGACAGGTCAAAGTCAATGATCAAGCCAGATGATGGACACTGTTGGCAGGATTCACATTAATTAGCTAGCATATATACCTAGAAACACATTAATTACATTTCTTTAAAGAACTTGGTATTTTCTGAACTAATCATCAGATTATGTTTGGAACACATAGTTTGCCATTGTCAAAGTTCGTACATTTACATGTCATAGGCATCTGGCAATACTGTAGAGTCTGTGCACAACATGTATGTTGGCATTCAAGAGGTTAATTGTGAAAAGGCGCAGATGCTTTGGTGTATCCTTGACAACAAAGCAGCAGGCAGACCACTCACCTGTCAGGTTTAATGGTTAAGCGATCAAGAGTATTGACCGTCAGAAGTATTTGGGCGTACACT
The DNA here is from genome assembly GCA_036245525.1 of Semisulcospira habei. NCBI lineage: Eukaryota > Metazoa > Mollusca > Gastropoda > Semisulcospiridae > Semisulcospira > Semisulcospira habei. The sequence continues at coordinate 95,814,780 of BTPG01000002.1, forward strand.
TCAGTGAAATGTAAGAAAGGTTTGTCTGTCTTAAAAGACATGTTGACAGAAGGCATTGAGCAGTGACATCTGTTTCTGTTGTACCAGAGCGTAGCGCAACTATCGGCTGGGACTGACAACACTGTCACAGACCAATCTGCAAAAGCTGAGAGTAATCCTAGGAACAAATAAGGACAAGCTGATTGAAGCAGTACATTCTTGACCTCTCACCTATGCAGACAAAACATAAAGTTGAATAGGTCAAAGCCTAGTTACTTCAGAATGCTAGAAAATGCACGAAACCTGCCCCATGAAGCGGTCAAAGACAAAGATGGCAGCAGACTCAGAAGGGGCAAATCATGGGTGTGTCAAGCGGAAGACTCAGTCCAGGAGGTCTGGAATGTGACAGAACGTAATCAATCAGAGAATGGGAATAAAGTCCAACCTAATTTCAACATCTGTACGAAACCATTATACCGGAAATATATAGAAGACACTGCTGAGAATGGCCAGCGGGCAAGACAAACGCAGAAATCAGAAAGCTTTTAGAAGAGAATAGCAAGCCCTAGGATCTGATCATATACAATATAATGATCTGTAAAAAAAAAACACCAAAAAAACAAAAAACAAAAAAAAGCAAAAACAAAAAAACCACTCCCCCCCCCCCTTCCCTCCCCACTCCCCCCCCCCCCCAAAAAAAAAAATGTTATGTGTAGTGATGAAGAAAAGTGTATTTGTGTGTAGTATTCATTCTAAAAAATCACACTCATGGGTCATTGACCCTGCAGAGTACAAATCCAAAGGGTCATTTCTGAAATTGGCCAAGTGACCGCCAAGTGTGTGTGCACCTTCTCACCAACTGTGGAAATATCAACAAAAATAAGTCAAGGATTTCATCCCAAAGTCTACCATATTGTTTGGAGCTCACATGCATTTTTCTTTAAGGAACATTTAGAGTTGTTCATATTTTTAAGCTTATCCTTCTGATCCATTTCCCTCCTCTCTAAGCCAACCTCTGATCAACACACAAGCCGGGGCACACAAAGAAAGATGGACACATGGTGCTTCCTGCATTATCTCTGTGCGCTCGTGTAGCGACAGGAGTTCTGAAGAAGAATAGCACGAGCAGCAAAATGATGTCACGATAAGCTTCACATCATGGCATCGCTAATCTCACTACGCTGTGTACACAATGACGAAATTTGATGTTTCATGTTACTCATCCAAAAGGCACGCAGCCTCTTCCAGGGCTGACTTTTGTTTTACACAGCCTCTTCTAGGGCCAATTGTTTGATGGGAGTATAATATATAGTGGCTTCAAAACTTGCAAAAATGAATTATTATTCAAAAAGTTGAACAGGTACAATGTTGGATTACAAACTCATCCTATGTCTGTTTCAAAGCTAGCTATATCCCAAATTCCAAGTGAACAAAACGAAAATTACAGACTCAAATGTGGATCAAACTGACTTTCTATAAGCGGTCTTCCTAAATTAAACTGTCAGAGAGAGAGAGAGAGAGAGAGCGCTTTGTGTCAATTCATGTATAACAATGACATGTCTGGTGCTTTGCGGCACTTCAGCAACAGTGTATATAACAAACATGTGTCTAGTGCTTTTATGTCACTGTCTCTGTCTGAAGTTGAGAATTCTTCATTTGGATTTGTTTCTTCAAAAACATTACCGATGACATGACTGATTGGGACTGTCTACTCCTTGCTCAATTCTAGCCTAAGAACACGTTGGGGCCGAGAGTTGTCTCCCGTTCCTGCCCATCCGGTTCCTAGTCACGTGTGATCCCAGGTCATGCTTCTTATGCTCACGCATTAAGACGTGTTGCTCTAGCCTCTGGACTTAGAATTTTTCCGACCGGTTGACCGGTCTGCCGTACTTCGTCTTCAAGCCTATCTTCTTCGGGGCTTGGGCGTCTTCGCTACTGGTCCCTACTTTGGCGACTACACTTATCTGGCTTTCTACCGGCGCTGACTGGTTGGCCTTTTGCCCGGTCGTGCCGTGGGTGTCATGGACGTTTCTCCCCCCGTTACAGCTCCGACAGAGAGGTAAGGTAGTTAGGTTGGCCGTCGGCCGGTTCCCAGGCTGGGCACGGGCGTGAGCAGCTTCGTTCAGCCTTAGCTCCTTCGTCTTTTTGGGAGCATTGTCGGCCTGTTTGGCTTGGGGAATGATTTGTTTTGGCACTCTCGTCTTGGCAGGAATTTTGCGCTCTCGCCTCTTGCTTTGCGTGAGTGAATGTATGGGCCACACGCTAGCTTTGCCTTGGACTTGCAGTTATGCTGGTCAATGTTGCAGCGTTAGCTCGTATGTTTGCATTGGCCTGGCAAGGGTATTTGCCAGGCGCTGTGGCGTGCTTAACGTTATGAGGTTAGACACTTGTCTTGTTGCTTTGTGCCATGTTTGCTATGGCCCGCCTGGTTCAGGATGGGTGTCCCTTAGACACTCGCCGAGTGCCGTCATGTTTTTGTGTGTTGCAGTTGCCTGTTGATGACCTGCACGCAATGCGGAGGTTTCCAGTGGCCGTCGAACAACCACAAGGTCTGTCTCCTATGCGCAGGATGTGCCTCCGACAACGCTTGTGACGTCTGTTCCACCTGGCCCGAGCTGCGATGGTCGCAGCTTTGGGGCTTTTACAGACGCGAGCGCCCGATGCCAGAATGTGCTTCGAAACCAGTCGATATGCCATCCAACGTGCCCTTGGCACCGAACGCTCGAGACCGGGATGACCCTGTGGAGAAGACTAGTGCGCGGAGTGGGTTTTTGATCGATTGAGGCCGCTTCCAGGAGGGAGCGCGCCCGGACAAAGCCTTCTGAGAAGCAGAAAACTCGCCTCACAGAGCCCAGTTCGGAGAGACGCGACTTACGACGTCCCATGTCCACTATCGGTCCCCGCTCGTCTCCAAGTAAGCCCGCGGGATCCCCCTGGGGGTCCCCTTGCCGGCAGAGAGCCCGCCTCACAGAGCCCGGCTCGGAGAGACATTCACGCGCGCGTCCGGAGACTCCTACCGACACAGAACGTCACTGCCGCTCGGGATCTACTCGCCGCTCTCGCTCTCCCTCGCGAGACCGTAGGAGGAATCACTCTTCGCATCGTTCGACGGATCCGGATCCTCCTTGCTCGTGGCGGTCTTCGCATTCTTCTCGTTCCTTCTCCCGACCGGACTCCCGTAGGTCCCATTCCTCTCCCCCTCACCCGGCCCCTCCCCCCCTTTCTCGAGCTCGTCGGCCCCGGTCGCCTCGCCGCAGCCGTTCTCCGCTCCCGGGACCTGCTTCTCTTGGACGTAGGACTTCGCCCCTCAGTCGCCCTCCCGTCAGGATGCTTCGTCTTCCGCTGTATGCCGCCGTTTGGACTGCCTACCCCGGAGCCGTCGGCACCCTCACCGCTCCCTCGGTTCCAGGCCGTGAGACGATGACGCTCCGAGTTTACTTGCCGACGACTCCACTTCCTCCCTGCTCAGACGTCTTAGCTGCTCTCCGTCACCGCCTTCGTCGGCTGCGGATTCCTCGCCCTCCGTTAAGCTGATCACCTCCTCTCGGACTGACACCCGGCTGGCACTAGATGAGGTAGCTAAGCTCATCGCCGCCTCCCTGCCTGCGGAAGTCTGCCCTTCTTCTCCCACGGTCAAGAGGAAGATTTCCGCCTTTGTGGATGCTGGGAAGCACGTCAAGAGATTCAAGTCCCTTCCGCAACCCACAGGCTTTCGGGATCTCCGTGATGCTTTCTCTTCTCACATTCAGTCGGACGCTCGGAGCTCAGACTTCATCTCGGATTCTAGGTGACCTCCCGGACTTGACATTGCCTTTCACCAGGACTGGTACTCTGGCCACTCACAGGCTTTCCCCTGCCCGCTGCCGCCCGTGGATCCTCCCACTGTGATGCAAGCTGGTGGAGCTGCCCTGCTGAAACGGTCTTTTCCTCGGGGCTTGGATAGGACGGCTTCTCTTGTTCGGAACACGCTAGCCTGCGCGGGTTTCATGGAATTGCTGACTCAGGCTTTCATACGTCGCATCGAGGACGCATGGCATCCTTCCCTGACGCCCCTGCTCGGAGATCTTCTGGTCATGGCGGAAGCTGGCAACCGCGCGGCTTACCACTCGTCGGTCAACGCAATGGCAGCCGCCTCGAACTGCGACCTTATGCGACGGGATGCGGTGTTGCAGACTTGCCGTGGGATGCCACACGATTTGAGGACTCAACTGTGTCGTGCCCCATTGGGAGGCGCTCTACTTTTTGGCGATACCTTGCAGTCCGTGAAGGATTCTAACTCGGACCGTTGGCCGCGTAAGACAGTTAAGCAGCGCTTTCCTTCAGCCCGCACGGCCTTGGGTCGCTCCCTGTGGGCCTCCAGACCTGTCGCCTCGGACCCCTCTGCCCCGCCGCGGGCTTTACACCGTCGTCGCCCAGCCTTCGGTCGCCCCGGCCCAGTTAACATCCCTACCCCTTCCTGGCCCCGTCCCTCCCGTCGCCCTGGGCGCGGGCGGGCCGCTTGACTTCTCCCCTGTTCCGCCTCCGCCGACCGATTCGGGGCTCCAGTCGGCGGGAGGTTTACACAGTACAGCAAGGAGTGGCGCCCTGCGTTTCACTCCGATGTGGACGGAGATTCCTTCCGATGATCTCTAGGCCTCCGCTCTGCGTGGAGAAGTCACCGCCCTCTTGATGAAAGACGCCACGGAGGTAGTACATCGCTCGGACTCCCCCGCCTTTTACAGCCGACTGTTCGTGGTCCCCAAGCCAGGAGGCAAGTGACGGCCAGTCATCGACCTCTCGGCCTTGAACGCATTCATCGCGGCCCCGTCCTTCCGGATGGAGACGACCCGGGCCCTTCTGGCCGCTGTACTGCCCATGGATTATGCGGTCAGTCTGGATTTGTCTGACGCTTACCTCCATCTTCCCATGCACCCGTCTTCCAGGAAGTACCTGCGCTTCGCTTTCGACGGGGTAATCTACCAGTTTTGCGCTCTGCCCTTCGGTCTCAACCTCAGCCCATGGGCCTTCACCCGCATCATGGACGCCGTGGTGGCCAAGGCGCGACAGTCTTTGTCCAGCCCGACGTCAAATTATCTCGATGACCTCCTTCTGAGGAATCAAGTGGAGGCCGCCCTTGCGGCAGACAGGGACGCACTGATGCGGCTGCTCTTCCGGTTAGGGTTCTTAGTCAACTTGGGCAAATCGGATCTCACTCCCGCACGTCACTTCGTCCATCTCGGCATGGAGTTCACCACCGACAGCAACTGGGTGCGTTTGCCGGAGCCACGGATCCTGAAGTTGTCCGCCCTAGCCGCGCTGGTAGCCTAGCAGGATGCAGCGCCTGCCAGAGTGTGGCTTCAACTACTTGGTTTGATCAACGTGGCAGCAGAACTGATTCCACTCGGTCGTCTTTATGCCCGTCCGCTTCAGCTGCATCTCCTGATACTCTGGCGTCCCTCCTCAGGCGACCTAACCGCCATGGTTCCCGTGTCACCGCTGATACGCCCCCATCTCCTGCGTTGGACCGACAAGACGTGGTTGGCTGTGGGAGTCCCCCTGTTCTCTCCACCCCCTCACCTCTCCCTGTGTGTTGACGCGAGTCGTGCTGGTTGGGAAGCTCACCTGCTTCTGCAGTTCTCCACGACGTCCGGCCTCTGGCCCCCGGAATTCACGGACAAGCACATCAACTGGTTGGAGCTACAGGCGGTTTGGCAAGCCCTCGTCATATGGGAGGAACAACTCAGGCACCAGCAACTTCTCGTCCTCTCAGACAACTCGATGGTGGTGGCTTACATCCAGAAACAGGGAGGAACTCGCTCAACCGATCTGTGCATGCTGCTCTACCGTTTGATGCGCTGGTGCGAGGACCGCAACATTACCCTCAGTGCCCGTCATATCCCCGGCAGACTGAATGTTTTCGCGGACTCCCTGTCCCCTTGCGGCCAGTTGCTACATACGGAATGGACTTTACGCCAGGGCATCTTCCGGATGATCTGCACCCACTGGGAGACCCCGATGGTCGATCTCTTCGCCACGAGGTGGAATCACCAGCTCCCACTCTTCGTCTTCCCGGTCCCGGATCCTCTGGCCTGGGCGGTCGACGCCCTGTCTATTCCTTGGGACGGACTCATCGCTTACGCGTTTCCCCCGACAGTCCTCGTTCCCAAAGTCCTCCTCAAGCTGCGGGGAACCAACGCGGTTCTTCTCCTGGTCGCCCCGTTCTCTTGGACACGTTTCTGGTCCACCGACCTTCTCAGTCTCGCCACACACCCCCCACTTCTGCTCCCCACGCCCCGCACAATGCTCAAGCAACCGCGGCAGTCGCTGTTACACCCTTGCCCCGGAACGCCTGCTCCTACACGCCTGGAGATTGTGCGGCAAGCCCTCACCGCTAGAGGCTTCTCGAGTGCTGCAGTGGAAGCGATCGCTACAGCCCGCAAGCCCTCGGCTAGACGAGTCTACGAGGGAAAATGGCGAGTACTGTGCACCTGGTGCGGCGACCGTCATCTCTCCCCCACCGATCTGACCAACCCCCAGCTCGCGGACTTCTTCCTTTGGCTCTTCGGAGACCAAGGGTTGGCCCCGATTACAATCAGGGGCTACTTGTCCATGATTGTCGACACCTATTGGCACCTCGGCCGCACGGACCCCGGTGCCTGTAAAGACTTAGTGGATCTTATGACTCACTTCGGCCTGCAGCGACCAGTACTTCGTTCGCTCCTTCCCCGCTGGGACCTACCCTGGGTACTGACGTGGCTTAACTCAGCCCGCTTCGAACCACTACCGATGGCCCGACTTGCGGATGTGACTCGTAAGACATGTTTTCTTCTGGCGCTCGCTACCGCGGCACGAGTTAGCGAGCTACACGCGCTCTCAGCGCGACCATCCTGCCTACAGTTTAGAGTGGATCGTTCCGTCCAGCTGGTGACGGACCCTGCCTTCATAGCCAAGACTAGGTCTCCCTTGACTGCGCCTTACGGCCGCTACGAGGGACTAACTTTCCCCAGGAGACCAGGCAACAAGATCCTGTGCGAGCCCTTCGCGTGTACCTGCGCCGAAACAAAGCCGTCCGTAGAGGACGCTCACGCCTCTTCTTGCCGTTGAAACCTGACAAAACTGACATCACAGCCCAGACGATCTCTTCCTGGCTACGCTGGGTCATTCGCTCAGCATATGTGGACCTCTCTCCTCAGAGAGCGAAGAGGCTAAAGATTCGAGCAAACAAGGTACGCGCCATGGCCATGAGTGTCGCCTTCGACAGGAACTGCACTGTCAAAGACATTGTGGCTGCTGTGGGCTGGCGGGCAGAATCTACCTTCGCCCGCTTCTACCTTCGGGATCTGGCAGGCCAGCGAGACAACCTCGCACTGGTGGGGGACATCACTGTGGCACAACACTCCCTCCCGGCGCCACAGGCGTCGTAGGTACGCAGCTAACTAGGGATGGGGGAGTGTCGGCAGAGAGGAGGGGCCCTTTTGGCCTATGGGGAGGTTTGGGCGCGGCACCCTCCTCCTGTTCGGCATTTTCCCAATCAGTCATGTCATCGGTAATGTTTTTGAAGAAACAAATTCATTTTTCTCTAAAAGGTATTTTTTCGAAAAATACTTACCGATGACATGACTCGAAGGACCCTCCCACCTGCCACGCTTGCTGCTGGTGAGCCTAGTATCATGACTGGGGATCACACGTGACTAGGAACCGGATGGGCAGGAACGGGAGACAACTCTCGGTCCCTCTGGGGGTTCCCCGAGTGCCTCCCGGGTTGTGTTTAACACAACGGGTTCTTAGGCTAGAATTGAGCAAGGAGTAGACACTCCCAATCAGTCATGTCATCGGTAAGTATTTTTCGAAAAAAATACCTTTTAGAGAAAAATGATGTTTTTTTTCTGCGATGAATTATTTTTTACAAAAACGTTGAATAGGTACAAAGCTGGTTAACGAACTCATTCAATATCTTTCTCCAAGGTAGCTACATTCAAAATGTCAAATAAATATAACAAATTATGGAATCAAATGTGGGTTAACCGACCTTCTATAAATGGCAATTTTTCTCTTTAATGAGTGATTCAATTTAAATACGCTGAAATGTACTCTGAAATATATCTTGAAGGAAGCTTTTTCTTAAAGTTTCAAATCTGTACGTACACAAACACAAGACAAACTTGTGTCCACGCACACACACACACACACACACACACACACACACACACACACACACACACACACACACACAGCATTTCCTGACAAAATGTATGTACAACAGCACGGTTAGCCTAGATAGGCAAGACATAATTTTTATCGTGTTACCTCACTTTAAAAGTCTGTGAACCTGCCTCATTTGCATGCAACGGAATGTGCTCGGACCAGCCCCATCTCGAAGTCTACGATATTTTCAATATGGTAGACAAAAAGCAAAAAAAAAGGGGGGGGGGGGGGGGGGGGGGCCAGAGGCAGGCAGGCATCATGGGGGTGACAAGCATGCATGTGAGCCAGTTGCTAAAATATCCGGGGGGGGGGGGGGGGGGGGGGGGGGGGGCCTTTACAAACACATAATTGGTCTAAGTAAAACAGAAGATAGAGGTTGAAAGCCCTGTAAGTTAGAAACATGAAACGTTTCGGATCAAAGATCCTTTTTCAGGGTGACATGGAAACAATGTAGAACAGAAAAGAACACAGGATAGAAAGAAAAAACATCATACTGCATAGAGAAAATTTCGAATGAAGTATTACAAAAAGAAAGAAGAAAAAAAGCCTGGCCCTTACCATCCATGCGGCTTGAACATTGTTTAAGGACGTATGTTCAGGCTGATGGGTGGTTGGTGCCAGATTTGACCTCACTGCTGATACTTGATGCTACCATTGCACTGATTAGTGTGTGTGTCAATGTGTATGCATGTACGTGAGCGGCAGCAGGCACGAATGCGTGCAGTGACGTGAATGTATGTAGACGTTGGTTTTGTACTGCTTGTTTTGCGCGTGTGCATGCGCGTCATTATGTATCTTCTGTTCTCTGTTTCTCATGAACTTTTTTTTTTTTTTTTTTTTTTTTTACATCTTTCTGAATTTTATCTATGCAGGATGATGTCTTTGCTTTCTATCGTTTGTTCTTTTCTGTTCTACGTTTTTTCCATATCACCGAGAAAAAGGATCTTTGATCCAAAACATTGTGTTTCATGTTTCTAACTTAAAGGGTTTTCAACCTCTATTTTCTGTTTTCATTTCACATTAAACCCTTGGCGGAGTTGCAGCAACAGGTTTACTACATGATGAATGGTCTGCTGTGTACAGAAACCAAAAATCTCCAGGTCCAGACAGCATCTCAAACGAGATGATACAAGACCTTGGCAACACTGCCTTAATGAAGCTACTGGACATCTTTAACCACAGCTGGAGAGGACAGGTACCCCAGTGCTGGAAGGAAGCCTGGATGATCCCAATTTTGAAGAAAGGGAAGAGTAGGTCCAAAGCCCTGAGTTATCGCCCCATCAGCCTGACAAGTTGTGTGTGCAAGACCATGGAGCGCATCATCAACAAGCGCCTGCAGCGGTACAGTACCTGGACTCCGAGAGCATTATCATGCCAGAGCAAGCCGGCTTTAGAAGCTACAGGAGTACAGAAGACCAGACAACACACCTTGCACAGGTCATAGAAGATGCCTTTCAAGATCAAAAGGTGACATTAGCTGCCTTCATTGACCTACAGAAGGCATTCGACAAGGTGTGGAAGGATGGTCTCCTTGTGAAACTCCTTTGCAGTGGCATCCAAGGGAACATGTACCGGTGGACCAAGTCATACCTGCACAATCGCAGAGCCCGTGTGACGATGGATGGGGACTGTGGCCAAAAAGTGCTGCTGCGTCAGGAGGTGCCACAGGGGGGAGTCGTGTCACGGACCCTGTTCATACTCTTCATCAACAACCTTGTGCCAGTGCTACCAAAAGGTGTCCACGCAGCCCTGTACGCAGATGACCTGGTACTCTGGTGCACAGAAGAGTATGCAACAACTGCTACATACAGGATGCAGCTAGCCCTGGACAGGCTGACAGACTGGACCAACAACTGGTGTGTGACCATCAACACAGAAAAATCATCAGCCACACTCTTCTCTCAATTTGTAAGATTAGCGTCTTCAAAGATCGCCTCCATAAATATTTACTTCAGAAGTAATAGTATGTTCGGCTCCCTTATGCTACTATTCGTATAGTTAGTGACAAGTTTCCTATTACCTAATACTCTTCTACTGTTGCTACAGATTATGTAATAGCTCGACTGCCTGCATTAACATGGCAGGTTCATACCTGTGTATATAATTATATATACATATTTTTTTTATTTCTATTTTTTTCCCTCTGAGTGGTGGGGGGGGGGGGGAGGGGGATGGGTCTTTTTACTTACATATGTTTTATCTTTTGATGTATCGTCTGATGTATTTTTATATGTGTAGAGTAGCAGGACAGTTTGGAAGATGGGCATTGCTATGCCTAAAACTTTTTATCCTGAATAAAAACGTTTCATCATCATCATCATCATCTCCAACAAAGCAAAGGCTGGCAACCTAACACTGGGCAATACCCCACTGTGGTTTGAAGACCAACAGACATACCTGGGAGTCACCCTTGACAAGAGGCTGACGTGGAAGCCGCACATCTGGAACGCAGAAGCGAAAGCTAGAAGAAAGCTGAACATCATGAAGAAGCTGGCTGGAACACAATGGGGAGCCAATGAAAAGATTCTCAAAAATGTATATCAAGGCAAAGTGAGACCACACCTTGAGTACGGATCCAATGCATGGTTGTCAGCAGCCCAGTCACACCAGCAGACCATTGACAGAGTTCAGAACCAGGCACTGCGTATCATCACCTGCACAATGAGATCCATATCAATTGAAAAGATTGAAGAGACAACAGGCGTCTCACCCCTGCGCATGAAAAGAGATTGCAAAGCCTTGATGCAGTCCACAAAGGTCAAGTCTTCCAAAGACCATCCTATGAACGCCAGGATGAAACAACCAACCTCAGGGAGACTGAAAAGATCAAGCTTTGCGAAGGAGACGAGAGCACTGCAGAGAAAACACCAGGCAAAGCTCCCTGCGCAGGTAGAGGTTCTGAATCCTGCTAGCGACCTTCCACCCTGGAAAAGTAAGCCTGAAAACATCACCATCTCTTCCATGGTACCCTTCATCACCACCAAAGATGAGCACAGCACTGTGAGCAAGAAATCCCTGACACTGGTGTGCTCGTAGAAAAGTATCCGCAGGAAGCATGGATACGGGCATACACCGATGGATCAGCCACAGATGCAGTTCAGAATAGAGGGGCTGGGGTGTACATTCAGTACCCAAACGGAAAACGGCAGGCAGAGGCAGTACCAACAGGCTTTCACTACACAAATTACAGAGCTGAGGTGGAAGCCCTGGTCCGCGCTGCAAACACCTGTTACGATTGTGGTTGTGTTGTTCTGTGAGAACATGCATGTGTTAATCGTAGGAAACGATCCAATATTTATTTGAGCTATCATGGTTACAAATCACGTACCTTTTCAGTAAGATTCTCTATCGTTAGCGCAGATAGCGGAATTGGCTTTGTTATGATACGCTAAGTTTAGTCTGGAAGCTTCTAGCAAAGTCGCACGGAGAATAGCGGTCAGTTTTTGTTTGCGTAGATTCGCTGAGATTATACCAGAACGTTCAAACAAGGTCGCGCTGTCTAGTGAACTCGTGCGTGTGATGTCAAAGTGCAAGCTCTATTTTTAGTCATAGTTATTTCCTGTGCGCGTGAAGTTAGCGACCGGTCATTGCATGTTATGAAAGACCGTGAGCGGTTTGCCATACTTTTGTGTGACGTCATTACATACTGAGATTTGGGGCTGAAATGAGCAGTCAAATTTTGTAGACCAGTGTAGTTTAGTCTAGAAAGTTCTTCTTTTTGTTAATATTTATGAGTTTCAGTTACGTGTTCCGTTCCGATTGATTGTGTTGAGTAAATTCTTTGGGTTATTCTAGAAAGTTGTTCTACTATATAAAGATGGTGCTACATTGTCATGCATTGTCAGTTGTAGGCACACAGTTTATCGTAGGTACGTGGCCTGTATAGGGTGTACATTATGAGAGACGCAGCGTAACGGTGGTGTACGTTGTATGAGAAACATTGTGTCGCCAGTGTTGACATTTGCAGACGAGACATTGTATCAGTGTTGGTGCATTTGGGAATGCATTGTGTGGAGATCGCATCGCTGAATTAAAATATTGTTGAAACTGTTACTCCAGTATTGTCTACATCCTTAAGCCACGTGTTACGGGTTGCAGCTGAATGAAGTTTATTTCAAACAACCTTACGTGCGTGTGCCTGGTGCGTTTATCATACTATAACTACAACTCAACACGTAACATTTTGGCACTTCCGACGGGACTTCTTCAGTTGGCTCAGTGGAAAGGGTAGCAGGAGAAAACAGCCAGCAGTGAAACACAGAGATGGCGACATCGGAGATGGAGACATTCCTGAAAATTGGAAAGGATTGTGGACTTGAAGGAGCTCAACTCCTCGAGTTTGTAAAGGAGAGAGAAAAGGAGAGACTGGAGAGAGAAGAAAAGAAACGAGAGAGAGAAGAAAAGGAGAGACTAGAAAAAGAGGAAAGAGAAGAAAAGAAACGAGAGAGCGAAGAAGAAAAGTGACTGGAGAGAGAAGAAAGAGCTAAAGAACGTGAAATCAGGAAACTCGAAATTCAACGAGAAGAAGCAGAGAAACAGCGAAGAGAGGCAGAAACGAGAAGAGTAGCGAGAAGAAGCGGAGAGGCAGCGACAACATGAAATTCATTTAAAGCAGATGGAGATTGAGGCACAGAGCCAGAGAGCTAATGAAGCAACAACCTTAGCCAGTAGAGAGCAAACAGCCTGTGCGCCAAAACTTCCACCTTTTGTTGAAAATTCAGATAAGATGGACGCTTATCTCTGACGCTGAGTGCACTTCTAACTGGCAAAGCGCTTGAATTTTACACCCGCTTGCCAAGAGAAGAAGCCGAAGATTATACGCAGTTGAGAGCCGCCCTACTGAGACAATACGACTTCACTGAAGAGGGTTACAGGCGACGATTTCGGAACTGCAAGCCTGAAGAAGGAGAAACTCCCGGCCTATTCATTGAAAGAATCAGGAGCTATCTGGAGAAATGGATAGAGCTGGCTGTTTTAAACAGAGTACCAGGACCTGTGTGACCTCATCATCAAAGAACAAGTCCTCAACGCATGTTCTAAGGACCTGGCCGCCCACCTGAGGGAGCAAAAAGACACCAGTCCCTAAAGGCCCTGGCCGACTTAGCTCAAAGATACCTTGACGCCCACAACTTGAAGTTCGGGCCCATTAAGCCGCAACGTGTCTGCAGCAGCAGAGGAAATCCACAATGTCAGAGACGCCCTGAAATACAAGCCGGTGGAGAACCTGACATGTTTTCTCTGTGGGAAAAAGGGTCACAAAGCGATATGGTGTCTTTCTAAAGATGTTCCCCGAGGCGATAACATCAGAAGATACAACCAAGATCGTGGGATAGCAGGCAGAGGCAGTACCACGCCTCAACACAGAGCCGCCACTGTACTAGCAAATGATGTGACGTCATCCAGTGACTTTGAGTCTGGAGAACCGTGAGTGACACAGGAGCTGATTGAATCTTTCAGAAAGAATGGACGCATTCCAGTAGGAGATGGGGCTACATTTTTACCAGTCTCAAACATCGTGCTGCCTGAGAATGAAGTGCCGAATATGCCGGTGGTGTCGGGATTCATCAGAAACACACCAGTGAGAGTGCTGAGAGATACCGGTTGTAGCTGCATCATCGTGAGAGAGGACCTAGTAACTGAAGACCAGAAGCTACAGGAGTGGACCACCCTCATTTTGGCCGACGGAACTGAGGATTATCCCCCTTGCCAATGTCAGCGTCGACACCCCGTACCTGAGAGGAGAGGTGAAGATGCTATGCGTAAAGACCCCTGTCTACGATCTTATCATCGGAAACGTTGATGGTGCCAGAAACGCAGATGATCCAGATCCAGAGTGGAGACCTGAAACATGTGCTGTTACCACAAGAAGTCAAGCAAAGAAGAGTCACCAGACCATCCCTCTTAAAATGGCAGACAACACGGAAGCAGCTGTGGTGAATAGGGACAGGCTGGTGGAGCTACAGAGAGCCGACCCCACGCTTGACAAGTTTCGAGGTCAGGCCGAGCCCGTGACGCGAAAGGGAAAGGAGATAACCTTCGAGACCAAGAAAAATATCCTGTACCAGATATTCAACATCAATGGAGATAAACCTGTGCGTCCAGTAGTCGTTTCTGAACCATTGAGGATACAGGTGATGAAATTGGCGCACGATTCCATATTGAGAGGACATTTGGGAATCAACAAGACCCTCGATAGGATCCGAGCTGTCTTCTACTGGCCTGATATGGGAGGCGACGTCACCTGATTCTGTATGTCGTCCGACATATGCCAGAAAACAATTCCCAAAGGAAAGCTGCCCAAGGTTCCTCTAGAGAAAATGCCATTGATCGATATGCCTTTCAAGCGGGTAGCTGTAGACGGTGGGGCCAATATCTCCTCCAAGTGAAGATGGTCATTGCTACATTTTTACCCTGGTGGACAACGCTACACATTATCCTGAGGCCATACCATTGAAGAAGATCGACACTCCAACAGTGGCAGAGGCGCTCGTCGACATGTTCAGCCATTTGGGGATTCCTGAGGAGATCCTAAGTGACTTGGGAACTCAGTTCGTCTCCGACTGCATGGAGGAAGTCAACCGGCTATTGAGCATCCGACACCTTACTACCATCCCTTATCACCCCATGTGTAATGGGCTGGTTGAAAAGTTTAATGGAACATTGAAGGCTATGCTGAAAAAAACCTGTGTGCTGAACAGCCAAGGTTGTGGCATAGATATATCGATGCCTTGCTCTTCGCATACCGTGAAGTTCCTCAGGATTATACAGGGTTTTCCCCTTTTGAATTACTGTACGGTAGGACTGTAAGGGGACCCATGCACATCCTGAAGGAGCTGTGGACCAAGGATATCGACGCGCCTGAGGTGCTGCAGTGGATCCCTTCACACTGTAGCATCTACAGCAATGAAGAAGCTGACAGAATGGCAAAAGTGGGCGCAGAGGAAGAACAAGATGAAAATGGAGTCAGCTTCATAGAGATGAAGACCATCATTAAGTCTGTGTACAGACCACCACAACAGCCCCTAGACAGCTGTCCAGACAAGAGCAGGTGACCATCTTCCATCTGAGGATCAGGCACAACTGACTCAATTTCCACCTGTACAGACGCTTCCACCTCGTGCCATCTCCCCTGTTCCCTAGTGGAGAAGCAGAGCACAGAGCACATCCTCCAGGACTGTGGGAACCACCAGCTTCTGAGGGAGGAGATATGTCTGAAGCCTGCCACACTACAAGAGAAACTATACGGGCCTGTGGAGGCGCTACAGAAAACCACAGATTTCATTTTGAGAGCCAAACTCCAAGTGTGATAGCGTTCAAGAAGAAGAAAAGGAAGAGGGAAACCCCGACAAAAAAAGAAACAAGCTTAGAAAGAGCAATTATAACATAATAGCATATTTGTAAAGAAAATCCCCAGAATGAAGGAAACGGCAAAAAAGAACCAAGTACAGTTTCATAACAACTAGTTGTTCTTTTTAAGCGTGTTTCTTTCTTAGATGAAGAAAGTATTTTGTTGTGTCTGGGAAATGGCCCATACATGTTCGTGTGCCTTGGCGGACATCTATAGACGCTTTTTCACATAAAATTGAGTAATTATGCATATAAAAGTGTAAGTACAGTGGAGTCCAGTTAACACGAACTCGCTTTACACGAAATTCCGGTTAACACGAACCGTTTTTGCATTCCCAGCCGACGGCCTTCTTATTCTGTATTAAAATTTCACTGATAACACGAAATGCTTAACACGAAATTTCGCTTTACACGAAGCTGGTTTCGGTTCCCAACCAGGGCAATTTCACTATTATTCACCTGTTTAACACGAACACAGATTCCATTCACCGAAAACTAATTCACGTGTCGCTCTCGCGCTGTGGAAGTACACATGACAGATCAGAGCGAACTCTAGTCTGTGATTGGCTGAATAGCCTTCGGCTGTTGTAATCTGTCTTCTCATTGGCTAGCATTTCTGTACTGTATTCATGTTGTATCATTCGTGTACCAACACAACCCTTTTACCGATGCGGGATTGTACTTCAGCCTGTGTTGCTTTTACCTGAGGATTGTAACTTAGTATGGATTTTACCTGATGGATTTACATTAAATACTCGAGCTGTACACGTTTCCTTGTGTTTTCCTAGCGAGCTGAAGGTATGCATAGAAAGTACGATAATGTGCACTTTCAACCTGGTACTCATTCACGCACACGTCTTACACACTTTCTCCTTGAGGGCCGTGATCAATTTTGAGGCCATATTGGTTAACACGAAATACGGTTAACACGAAGTGATTTTCCGTGTCCCCAGAAATTCATGTTAAGCGGACTCCACTGCACGATGTCAAAATGCAACAAACACACACAAAACCAAATTAAATTCATATTCTTTAGGGGGAAAAGTGTTGTGAAAAAATATCCTGATCTCCAATGTTCAGAACTGCACAGGTATGATCTTTGTATTGTGATCATGTCCTTATGTTTTTTTCATGCTCTCAGTCAGGTGTCCTAATCTCCTATGTGACATACCCACCATTTTGTACATTGGTGTGCAAGCACAGATTGATTCATTAAAAAGTAAATTTGGCATGTAACGCTCATTTTCTAAATTTTGTCTGGATGTTCTTTAGCAACAAGTTCTGATGGAACTGCAAGAATCATCCAACAGCCTTCAACAACATGATCAAGTTGATCAAGTTGAAATGCAGCAGATTTTAGAAACGCTGCCAGTATGTGGCCCTTCACAAAAAGACATTCGGAAACAGAGTCATACTGTTGAAGCATACATCAAAGGAGATAAGTCAACCCTTCATCTACCATGGCCAGCAACAGCCATGGAGGTGCGCCAGCATGTGGCAGACAAGCTGAAAGTTCCGGCTGAGCTGTTACATGTGACAGTTGAGGGGCATGTTTTGCAGGAGGATGCAAAGTGGATAAATTCAGGCTCCACCCTTCACTGCAGCATTAAGGGGAAAGGAGGAATGGATCAATCTAAAAGCAAAGCAAAGGGTATGTTTGGTTCATTTTTGTTGTTGTACAAGAGGGAACACAATCACAAGTTAGAATGTTCTTTATAGACACTTTTGGACAGTGTGTTCTCGTTAACTTTTGCTTTACTTCGGGGTTAGTCTAGGCAGTACCGCCATCTATACTGCCAAAATTTGGCAGTTATGTACATTGTTTAATGCAGTTTCGATTGGTAACTGTCACTTTGTGTGACCATTGAAATAAGTGGAGATAATCCTTACTGTTCAGTTATGTGAGGATTGAAGACAATTATATGAAATAAAAATGCATTTATTTCTTCAAAAACGTTACCGATGGCATTACTGATAGGAAGATATACTTAGCTTATCAATTTCAGCCTCCAGAATTGTTGTGTGTTGCTCAGGGACGTAACTCTATCAAGCACTTTACTAGTCCCCTGAGTGGCCTCCCTATCTTCCAGATAGCCTCCATTCCTAATCTCGCGAGAGTCCGTTGGTGCCAGTAATATGCTTAGCTTTCATTTTGTTCGGTTTACTGGTTTTCAGTCTCCGCATTTTTTTCATCTGTTTTTCTTCTTCCTTTGGTTTAGCTCTGCTAGACATGGCAAGGTAAGGCCGCGGACATTGCCTCACCCAGCGATTGTGGCTGACTGGGGCAATTTCCGTGGAATTACGGCGTTTTGCCATTCGTTTCGACTTTGAGTGTCGGTTACACCGATCGTGTGCTCAGTGACGTGGCCTATGGGCCACGTGCGATTCTCGTAAATTTTCCACGCAATGACCCTGTCCTTGACGCACAGACTGTTTATAGTGATTTTAGACATGTGACTAGTGCGTACGTGGCCCGTGAGTGGCAGTCCGAGTGGGACAAAGAGGAAGCTAACAAGCTGCATGAAGCCCTTCCTACGTTGTCCGACGGTCTACCTTATCGCTGCGGCAGCCGCCGTGAGGAGACTGTCCTGGCTCGGCTCCACATCGGGCACACGTATGTTACACACTCTTATTTACTAAAACAGGAGGAGCGTCCATGGTGTTATGCCTGCGATGAGCAGTACTCTGTTCAACACTTTTTGTTGTTTTATGCTGATCTAATCGACACAAGGCATAAGCATTTCACAGCAGACTCCTTGAAGGTTTTGTTCCGGGATGTGCCCCCGGACAAGATCTTCAGTCTTCTGAGAGAGTGCCATATTTTTAATAAGATTTGAGCGTTTATAGACTATGATATTTCTATTATTTTGACCTTTTTGAGAGTCTTTCGACGTTTTCTTTAAAGACCTGTGCGACATTTTAGCCCGATATATTTTTAAGGTATATTTACATCATGTCTTAAGACCTTTCTAGTTTTAGTCTGGCTGACCAGATTTTTAACCTTCCCGCCGTGAGATGGCCTTAGTTGCCTGCTCGGCGTTAAACCCAAATAACTAACTTGTAATTTTTCCGTTCCCTGTTGCAGTGCTCAACTTAACCCTTATCATTCGGAATACACCAGTGTGTGAAATAAGTGTAACTAAAACAGTTCAAGGGTAGTGCCAGAATACCTTGGCACCTCTAGTCTCCAAGCTATTCTGGCACTCCCCTTGAACTAAAGCCATTGGCCTATATCCTTATCAGTAAGTACTATAATGTAGCTTGCATATGGCAGTGTACAAATTCAAAGCTTTTAGCCTCGGTATGATATGGGTTAAGGTGAAATAGTGCCCACCAAGAATGCCCTTTTTTGTTAGCAATCACAAATAAACATTTTGGTGTTTTTCATCTAGTTAGGTGTCTAAAAAGATGTTTAAGACACATTTTGAAAAATGTCATGCTGGTTGCAAAGGGCAACGGCGGCCTTATTGAAAAAAACAACAACATTTTTTGTTCCTCCGTAAAATCCTTCAGAAGACAGCTATTGACCCTGAACAAATTTTGTTCTGTTTTTGGTGATAAGAACTACAACTTTCAAGTGGGATTTTATCATATCTTTATTATTAAAAATGTTTTAGGGCATCACAAACTGAACATTTGTCGTGAGCGAAATTTCAAACATTTATGATATTCACATGACACTATTTTTCATTTGTAGATACCATAAAAAGCTTCTGTAAAGTTGTTATTAATGTTTTCAGTGACATGCATGCCAAATTTAATGTGTTTATGACAATTATTAGAGAAGTTATGGATGCAGTAAACCATACAATAAGGAAAACTTAGAAAATCACGTTTGAAACTTTGGTTCCCTGCACTTGAAGTGATGAGAAGAAGAAACATCTGTGCACAGCTGCTGATTAAAAAACTTAGTTATTGATGTACCTCAGAGTGCACCAGCAGCATAAACAGGACCACCCTCTTCTTCTAGATGCCTTCTTCTCTTCTGTTCCTTGGCCTGCCGAACCTTCTTTCTGCGATGCTGTTGCTTCAGTTCCATTTTCCGTCTGCTGTTGAATTCCCTGACCCTGTCTCTCTGTTTGCCAAGCCTTTTGGTGTTTTCTCCAACATACAGACCTTGGGCAGTCATGAAATTCTGGCTAGCTGTTGAGCCCATGTTGAATTCTCCAACAGATACCAGTGTGGCTGTGTCAACCTTGTCACGGGAGGCGAAGGTGTTTTTTGGACAGCGACTCCAGATGACTCCATGCAGGGATTCGTTTGTATTCTGGGTCTTGCCCCTCAGGCATCTCCTCAGCAGAGCAGGGTCAGCAAGTTTCCTGTACACAGGAACAAGCTCTTTTGCCACCTGTCTGTTAATAGGTGTTGTAATATTTACCTGGTGTCGTGGAGGGAGGATTTTCACGAGCCTGAGTTGAAGAAACACCAGGAGTCTCGTCCCTTTGGGCAGCGACCATGATGAGGATCAGTATCTGTAGAAGTACAGTGGAGAAATGAAGCCCACACTGCATCTGACATGGCCTCTGCTGTAGTGCTGCTCTTGATGGCCTTGGTGTAATATGCCTGGAGTTTCTTCATTGTATTTTGAGTCAGCCTGCCCTCACCCCTACCCCCAAGTGTGACGCCCTGTTTCTTCCTGTCTACGACAAGATTTCTAAGTGCAGTGCTCATTCTTTTGGAGATGTGATTAATACACTCTTCCTTTGTAATATCCACTTCATCTCCTTAAGGCTTCAGTTTTTTTAGGTCATTGAAAGTTTTACAGTCCCCGTCAGACAGCAGAATTGTGTAACGGAGCTTGTGTTTCTTTGCCGAACGCAGCCACAGCGTCTTGGCCCCCTCCACCTCCATCATGCCAGAAGAACCATCAAAATACTTCTGGCAGTCTGGTCTGTGGCTCTCCATCCACACCTGGTAGGCATTCTCACCACACTGTCTCATTCTTTTGCCTGTGGTCTCACATGCCTGACAGTATTTACTCATGACATGGTAGTCGACACAAATGCCAGTCACACATGCTACACCCACCTTCGAGTCATGCCCCCTAGTGTGCCAAGTACCGTCAAAGCTTACTGCAATGTCAATGATGCCCTCTTCTTGCTCACATCGTGGGTTCAGTTCTTTGTGTGCTTCACGAACAGCCTGCACTGCGAGTTCTACAAGCTGTGTTTTGAGTCGGGGCGTCAGCTCAAAAACAGCCTCACCGTGGGTCCTGAAAGTCTCAGAACTAAGTCCTGGCAGGTTCAGGTACTCACAAACTTTGTTGAGTTTTCTAACCCCAAACCCACACAAAAGGTTTGCAGTCACCGTCCTCCTTGTTATTTCAAAGGCGTTGTTGTCCCCAGGCAATGCAGCTGATGTATAGCCAGCTGCAATAACAGCTTCACAGTTTGTGCACAACACTCGCAGGAATACTGCCATCCCCATCTTCTCATCATTACATACAAGTTGCACGGATAGCGATCCACATTCAGGACAAGCACAAGCTGCAAATAAATTTGCAACTTGGTTCAGGTCGCAGATTGTTGTTGGAAGAGGTGGTGGCACTGTTGGAGGCACATTACTTCTGATGTCACAGCTGTTGTTCAGTGTCTCCACCGTCACTCTTCTCAGAAATCTTGCCGTGAAACACCCTGAACTTCTTGGCACTAGAACCTAAAAGGTCGGAGGACCATAGAGACCCCGGTTCTAAGTGGCTACATGAAGCAACACCCACGATATCATGTGCTTTCGTTTTGTTTCAGTCATCTCCTGTCCGTTGCCGATCTTGCGTTTCTGCGTCTGCTTTGATAAACGGGCCTCAGTCAACTCGACTTATAACCCTTTCTTTTTGAGGCTTATAACCCTTATAACCCTTTCTCAGACCTGTTTACCTTCCGATTTGAGCGGGAGATTCTCCCGATTTCATTAGCCATTTCCCGTTCTTCCGCTCAAAGCTTCGATTTCCCCCTTCTGCCGTTTTCATTCTTCCGAAATTTTCCTCAGAAGTTCAGCCCTGAAAATAGTGAATTTTTTTTTTGACGAGTAAAAAAAAAAACCCACTCGCCAAATGCGAGTGCGCTCGTGCGTTTTCCAATCCAACGGCGAACTGCCAGCCGAACATCAGGTACGCCGGTGCGTGACCTGACCGCACCGCGAGCCGCCTCTAACATCACTTTGCGGCAGTAGCCGAACACGTCACTCGAAACTGTGCGTACCATAACAGTGGTCGGCGACAGTCGTTCTATTTTTAGTGATAAATTGGTTTCGCTCAGTCGCGGCTGCGTTCAGAATCAACCGGACGCCAGGGTCCGTGCGAGTGTAACAGGGCGGGCAAACTGTTAGTTTATGTGTGGTGACAGCATGTTATTACAAAGTGCGCGCTACATGTTGAACGCGTTACTTGCTGTGACGTCACCATACATACTATTATGGGATACGGCATCATGCGTTTCACTGACTTTCGATCTTGAACGAAGTTGTACATGGCGGAGAAAAAGCTAAGGAAGCAGGAATGCTTCGGATTCTTCAATCCGGCACCGTCTGATCTTGATAATCGCTAAGACTGAAGAAAGTTGCACTTCGACACTGCCATCTCCATTGACAAGCGACAGTACCCAAAATGCTACCCGCCTGGGCCGTTGTGGCACCGCCACCGCGGCGCTACGACGCAGTTTTCAGAGCCAGTTCATGGCTGTGCTGCGTGTATTTCCATGGCTAAAGCACGAAAGCACTCGAATGGCATGCGCAATGTGCACTGAGGCAAACTCAAAAAGCAAGTCCAGAAATTTTGATCAGAAATAAGTTTGTCAGTTTTTTTAAAAATCGTGGTCGATCCATCTTCTGGTACACAGTTATTAGGCAAAAATTGGCGGAAAAACATGTCTTTCTGAGTGGTTAAACGGGTTGAAACAAACTTTTAAGTACATCAGTTCACACACACACACAAACACACACACACACACACAGAGTTTAGAGAAGTCACACTTTGGTTGTCAATCTGCCGCGTTCAGCAGAAAAGTATTCTCTGTTACAATACATTGTCAAACAATCATACAAGTAAATAAATAGATATATTATGTTTTTTCTGTGTGTGAGAGAGCAAGGGAGAGAGGCTTTTGCACAATAGCTCACCAGTTAAAGAATCAGTATCATGGAAAGGACACGCACACACACTGTCACGACACATTTAAAGAGGAGAGAGCGAAATGAGTTAATTTATTTTAAGGAACATACAGATAATCCAGTTTTTCTTTGCGGACTCTCTATAATGCTAGGATGGGGGTCTGTGTACCCTCTAAAATTTATACTACAGACCCTTTAACCTGTTGTGAAAACAGAAGCCCAGCTCTACTTACAAAACATAAATAAATAAAAATCCCACCACAGTTCACATTGGGGACTTAGTCAGTTATTTCTCCACTTGATACTATCAAAAGCCTGAAGTCAGGACATAAACATTAACTTGGTTATGATTGTCTGTTCAAATATTTGTTCTCAATGCCTCTCGGCAGAAAACACTTTCTAACATTAGGCGTCAAACACTTGTGGTACATTATATTGTTGAGTTGGGCTATTTTCAGTAGTAAAATTTTCAGTTTTGGCTAGTAACATTTTCAGTTTGGCTAGTAAAACTTGGAAGTCACTAGCTAAAGGCTGGTGGGCAAAATTTTAGACTTTCAGGGCTGAGAAGTATGTCTTCACTGCAATCACTCATACGTAAGCTAAACGCTTTGATAGGTTCTCGTAAATATTAGGCGGCGCCCGCTACTGTCATAGCCCGACTTTGCCCATATAACATCTACAATACCCCACAGCAGCGCACATTGCGAGAGAGTTTTCTCAACAGTCAGAAAGAACCGTACAAGCCAGAGATCAAGTCTTGCAGACTCAACACTTGAGTCACTTCTGGTCCTCAAGACCAGTCCTTGTGATGTGGTGGATTCAGTCATGAATTTATCTGAAGAGTCTCTCATCAAGCTGAAGAGTGCCTATTGTCGCAGTCTGAAAAAATAACTAAATAAGTTAAACTCTTTGTGTACTTCTGTGACTTTTGACACTTTAGATACAGTATTTTAACTTCAGTATACATGTATTTTAACACATAAAAAAAGGTGTGCTAAAATATTCCTTGTGAAGCAGTAAACCAGTCAGTTTGACGTAGTGATCTTCTGGTCTGTTACCCAAATCTTGTGGTTTTGTTGACCACGTCTACTGGACAAACAAATTGGGGGTAAACAGGTCTGCTTTCTTTTTGAGGCTGCTGGCCTTGGTTTCGTCATTTTACTTCTAGAAGCGAGGAAATTGGCTAAAAAACACGATTGAGCACACATTGTAAACAAGGTCGAAGCGTCACCGGAAGTAAGAAGAGTTTGTAACTCAGCCAATCAGTATTCAGAATGGTGCGGTAATGTTACTATTGTTTTTACAAAATACATTACCGATGGCATTACTATATGGAATACACTCTATAGCCTAATGATTTCAGCCCAAAGTTGTGTCCCTTACACAACTGGGGAGGAGACACCGGGGATCCAAGTATAGGAGCCCGGGTGGCCTCCCCTAACCAACCTATCCCGGCATTCATGTGGCGAACTCACCCCAGTTTCACTCTTAGCTCAACCGTGGACGGTCGGGTTTTTGCCTTGCTACGGTTTTTGACCGGTGTCTTCTGTGGTTTTTACTACAAACTTTGGCTTTTGCCTTGGATTAGACTTCTCCTTGGACTTGGTGTACTTTGTTGGTGTGTTCTACACTTCAACGTTTTACTGTGTGTGGACTTAGCGCCGACCGGTTCCGACCGGTTTGACTTTCAGTGAATTCGGCCTTGGCTGCGGCCTTGGGGTTTCGGCTTGTGACTTTACCCACGTGGCTTTGTGCCTTGTGGTGTGAGTTCGGCGCCTGAGTGTGTTCCTTCCTGCGGACAGTGTGCAACGAACGCTATGGCGACTTCTGTTGAAGTTTGCCTCCTTTGTGAGGATTTTCGGTGGCCCTCGGACGCCCTCATTGCCTGCCGGCCGTGCTCTGACTGCTCTTCCGACAGGATGTGTGAGGTGTGTGCCGACGGGAGTGAGGACCGGCGGTCTCAGATGTGGGATTTCTACAGACGTGTCCTTCCTTCTTGGTCTCGACAGTCTCCCCGGACTTCTCTGCAGGATGGCGTTGCTCCATCGGCTTCACGGGGCCCACTTCGCTGCGGTGTCCGGGCCTTCCAGCCTGCAGGTAAGTCCCCTTCTTTTACCTTAACCGCGCAGGAACTCCCTCCCCGTTCTGAGTCTTCTGAGCAGGGCAGGCGAGTATCAGAGTCGTGCTCCCCACGTTGCGTGGCTGGAGCTCCTTTATTATTTTGCTCCCCCCCCCCCCCCCCCCCCCCCCCCCCGCTCTGTTTTGCCCGAGTGGTTCGGGCGAGCTGAGTGCTCGGTCAAACCGCCCCCCCCCCCCCCCTCGTTAATTTTCTGCATGACTAGCGCAAAAGTATTAAAAGTAGGCATTAAAGGCTCTCCCTCACGCTCCGCGGCTTCCGCGCGTGACCAGAGGCCTGCAGAGGTTTGCCCACCCACTCTGATTCGCCCGAGCGGGCCCGGCTTTCTACGGTTACGTCCCCCTCCCGCCCCGTTTCGACCAGGCGGGCCGGTGTGACTCTGATACGGGGCCGCGTGTCCAATTTCGGTTGAGCTCCTTCGAGTCCAAATTCCTTTCCAATTTTCAGGAATGTCTCCATCTCCGATGTCGCCATCTCTGCTTTTCACTGCTGGCTGTTTTCTCCTGCTACCCTTTCCACTGAACCAACTGAAGAGGTCTCGTCGGGGTCGCCAAAATGTTACGTGGTGGAGTTGTAGTCGAAGTATGATAAACACACCAGACACACACACGTAGAGTTCTTTAAAATAAACCTCGTTCAGCTGCAATCCGTCACACGTGGCTTAAGGATGTAGACAATACTGGAGTAACAGTTTCAACAATATTTAATTCAGCGATGCGATATCCACACAGTAATGCACTTTCAAATGCACAAACTACTGATACAAAGTCTCTTCTGCAATGTCCACACTGCGACACAAAGTTTCTCATACACAGCGTCTCTCCCAATAAACTACGTGTCTCTACAACTGACAAAGCAAGACAATGTACCCACGGGCTTTCCCAGCACCCTCCTTATATATGCTATCAAATTCTAGAATCGACTACGGAAATCATACAACGCAACCAATCAGAACGAAACACGCAGCCGAAGCTCATTAAAATAAACTTTCCAGAAAACTATAACAGGCTACAAAAACTCGGCTGCTCACTTCAGCTCTAAATTCTAGCGTATAATTAAGTCACATAAAAGTATGGTATCCCTATCACCACGTTCCATGATAGCTCAAAAAGGTACGAGAACATTCCCAAAACAAAATAAAGGCTGCTCAAAACACGCGCACAGGAAAACAAAAAGTAGCGAAAAATGTTGCGAAGTGTAGCCAACTAACCGACATGACACTTACGATGTCACCAAACAGTGCGATTTTTCTAGAACGTTCTGGACTAAACTTAACAAAACGAAATCGGCTCTACTCACGAACAAAAGAAAATCTTGCTAAAAAAAACACGTGAAACATAACCGTGATAGCTCAAATAAACAACGGATCGTTACCTACGATCAACACACGCACGCTATCACAGGATAACACAACCACAATCGTAACGGTGACCTTGTCACGCGTACCCCACGCTCCGAGGCTTCGGAGCGGGGGTCACGCTCCCCAAATTTGTCCCCTGCCCGCTCCGCCTTTCCTGAGCGCGCTTGGCGTGACACTTTTCTGTCCCCCCCCCCCCCCCCCCCCTTCCCCGCCTCGAACTTTCCAGGCGGACCCGGTGTGACTCAGACATTTACTCACAGGGGCGAATTCGCGCGCCCCAATTTGTCCCCTCCCCGCTTCGCTTTTCCTGAGCGGGCTTGGCGTGACACTTTTCTGCCCCCCCCCCACCCCCCGCCTCAAACTTTCCAGGCGGGCCCGGTGTGACTCAGACATTTACTCACAGGTTCGTGCGCCTCGATTTTGTCCCCTCCCCGCTCCGCTTTTCCTGAGCGGTCTTGGTGTGACACTTTCTGTCCCCACGCACCCCCCCCCCCCCACCCCCCCCCACCCCCCCCCCCCCACCCCCCCCCCCCCCCCTGCCCAAACTTCCCGGTGGGCCCGGTGTGACTCAGACATTTACTCACAGGTGTGGATTTGCGGCGAGCAGGTTGGGGGTGCCGGCGTTCCCCGTCCGCCTCCCCTCTTACGTTCGGAGCGCGGTATCCGGCTCTCACTTTCCCCTCGCCGTCCGCGCACTGTTCATGTCACTAGTAGCCCTCCTTCCCTCGCACTTCGGCGAGTCGGGGGCTTACAGAGCCTAACTTCGCTTTGGCCGTGGTTGGCCGCGGTCCCTCCTTCCTCGCGACACCCCGCCTTGCGGGCTTCGCGGTCGGCTCCTAATTTCCTTCGGGCTCGCCCTCACCAGTCGCCTTCGGCGGTCCCGCGCTCTCGGAGCCGGTCGCCCTCCTTGCAGCTTTGCTTGTTAGGCGGACGGTGGACGTAGACCCTGACATACTAAGCCTGTTTACAGCGGATTCGGCTTCAGCCGTCTTCTTGCGGGATTCACTCTCTGGCTCTCCTGCCCACTTCTCAGCTGTTTGTCGGCCTCCTCCTCGTCTAGGTTTTCGGCCCTTCGCTCAGCTCACAGACGGTTTGTGCTTGGAAGAGGCCCCCCGTCTGATCGCCAACTTCCTCCCTCCTGACTTGTGACCACCTTCGCCTCTTCTGAAGGGACAGGCTTCCACCAGGTTTGATGCAGCGGCAGGCTAAGGTCGCAAGTCTCTCCCTCAGCCATACGGTTTACGGGATCTCGTTGATGCTTCTCAGCCCGGCTTCGCCAGGACTCCTTCGGTGACGAGGAATCTTTTGCAGCTATGCGTTCGCCAGGCTTGGTACGCTGGACACTCTCAACCTTTGAGGAATTACGTCTTTTAGTCAAGTGCTATAACCCCTCAGTAATATCTCTTCAGGAGACTTACCTAAAGACTTCTGACCCTGTGTCCTTTAATGGTTTTAATGTTATACATAAAGGCTCTGATTCGGAGAGGCGCTCAGGTGGAGTGGCTCTTCTCATTAGTAGCCAAATTTTATGTAGCCCTGTTAGCATCGACACCTGTCTACAGGCTGTCGCAGCTCGGGTTACCTTGAAGAAGACCATAACCATATGCAGTATTTACCTGCCACCATCCCTGCGGGTCTGTAGTAATGATTTTTTTAATTTAGTAGATCAACTGCCCCCTCCCTTTATTCTCATGGGGGATTTTTACGGTCACGCTCACCTTTGGGGTAGTGACCACTATGATGGCAGAGGTCAGATGTTAGAAGATGTTTTTTCTCAACTTAACCTATGTGTCTTTAACGATGGCTCACCTACATACTCTAACTCAGGTTCAGGATTTAGGTCTGTTCTAGACCTCACTGTGTGTGATCCTTCTCTCATGCTGGACTTTGACTGGAAGGTTCATGACGACCTGTGTGGAGGTGACCACTTCCCAGTAGTCCTGTCATCGGTCAGCTGTGAGGAGGATCCGCCGGTGGGGCGCTGAAATCTCAAGAAAGCTAACTGGCCTCTGTTCGCCTCCCTCTGTCAGTCTCGTATTACAGAGGAGGTGGTCATGTCAGCTGAAGAACCTGTTTCTTCTTTTACTACTATTTTGTTTGACGTAGCGGGTAAAACCATCCCTAAAATTCCACATCAGACCCTCGGAAGCTGAGAGTACCATGGTTCAATGAGGAGTGCCGCAAGGCCCAAAAAGCGCACAAATCTGCTCAACGATGTGCTTTTCGTACTCAGTCGCAAGTGAATATTTTAACCTTTAAAAGACAGAGGGCGAAAGCCCGTTACATTTTTAAACGTGAACGCCGTGCTTCCTGGAAACGCTTCATCTCATCTTTATCTTCTCGGACTCCGTCCCAGAAAGTATGGAGGGCTGTTCAAGGAATTAGGGGCAGGGGTGGCTCAGCTTCTGTCGGCCGTCTTAGAGATGGTGCCAGCTTGGTCACAGATAAATAAGCTGTGGCCAATTTGCTTGCCTCCACCATTGCCCATAATTCTTCAACAGAGCATTATTCACCCTTCTTCCAGAGAGAGAAGGAGAAGCGAGAGTCTCATTTGTGATTTTAAGTCCGATAACTCAGAAGACTATAATGTCCCTTTTACATAATCAGAATTGCAGCAAGCCTTGCAGAAATGTAATGACTCTGCTGCTGGCCTAGATAACATCCACTATCAATTCCTAACGCATCTGCCTGAGAGGTCACTCCTTGTACTTCTCAAGGCCTTTAACCATATCTGGAGAACTGGTCATTTTCCGCCGTCTTGGCGCCAGGCTGTGGTTGTATCGATCCCCAAGCCGGGTAAGGATCCTTCCGACCCGGGCAACTACCAGCCTATAGCTTTGACATCTTGTTTATGTAAAACTATGGAGCCCGTGGTCAACGCCCGCCTGGTGTGGCATCTTGAGTCACAGGGTCTCCTCACAGACCTCCAGTGCGGTTTCCGGCGCTTCCGTAGTACAACTGACCATTTAGTCCGCTTTGAATCATTTATTTGAGATGCTTTGTCAACAAGCAGCATGTCTATGCAATTTTCTTCGATCTTAAGAAGGCATATGACACTACCTGGAAGTATGGCATAATGTCTGACTTGTTGGACATGGGTTTTAAAGGGCACCTGCCCGTTTTTATTGACAATTTTTTGACTAACCGGTCGTTCTATGTCCGTGTGGGCTCCACCCTCTCCGACGCCTTTGAACAGGAGATGGGTGTCCCGCAGGGCAGCATTCTATCTCCTGTTTTATTTAGTATTAAAATTAATAACATTGTAAAGGCCGTCAAGGATGATTCTGAATGCTCTTTGTTTGTTGACGACTTTGCTTTGTGCGCACGTTGAGAGGCGCTTGCAGCTGTGCGTTGATCGCATCCAGCGGTGGGTGTCTCTCAATGGATTCAAGTTCTCGCCCTCCAAGACTGTCTGTGTGCATTTTACTAACCAGACGAAATTTTTTCCAGAACCTAGCCTGAGCATTGCTGGAGTGCCGATTAAGGTGGCCGAGGAGGCAAAGTTTCTGGGGGTCATTTTTGACAAAAGACTTACCTTCCGCAACCATATTAATTACCTTAGATCCTCTTGTCAGAAGGCTCTTGACGTTCTTCGTGTCGTCGGTCGTACTGACTGGGGTGCGGACCGTACTGTCTTACTTCGTCTGTACCGGGCCCTTGTTCGGTCCAAACTGGATTACGGCTCTGTGGTGTATGGCTCAGCTTAAAAGTCTGTGCTACAGCGTCTGAACACAATCCACCATCAGGGTCTGCGGATATGTCTTGGGGCCTTCAGGACGTCTCCAGTTTCTAGTCTGTATGCCGAGGCAGGGGAGCCTTCCCTCAAGCTCCGCCGCATCCGCCTCATGCTCAGCTACGTTCTGAAACTGAAGGCCCATCTAGACAATCCTGCCTATGATTGTGTTTTTAAACCATCGTTTGCAGAGATTTACGATACCCATCCGGGAGCTGTCCGTCCACTTTCTTTCCGTGTCCGACCTCATCTGCAGGCGGCCGGATTGGACCTGGACAGAGTTTCGGAATCCCTGCAACACATCACTCCACCCTGGCTCTTACCAGTTTCTGACATCTTGCTGGACTTGACTGCCCACAAGAAAGACACCAGCCATATATTAACAGAGCCTCGATGAACTGCTTTCAGTTTTTCCTGGCTATTGTCTTATCTATACTGATGGGTCAAAGTCTGAGGATGGGAGAGTTGCTGCGGCCGCAGTGTCCTCTCGCCATCCTAGACGCCCATTTAAGCACCGCCTCCCAGACCACTCATCTGTATTTAGTGCGGAACTGCAGGCGGTTCTGCTGGCACTCATGCATGCTTATCGATCTAGAGAAAGCAACTTCCTGATTCTGTCAGACTCTCTTTCTGCCCTGCAGGCCCTTCAGGGCACGGGAAATGACCACCCACTGCTGGTGCAGATCAGAGAGCTCCACGCGGACTTGATGAAGGAATATTATGACATCATTTTTATTTGGGTGCCAGGGCATGTGGGCATCGAAGGCAACAGGATCGCAGATTCTGCTGCCAAAGATGCCCGCAATGACCCTGTCCCTGACACAGACTGTTTATAGTGATTTTAGACATGTGGCTAGTGCGTACATAGCCCGTGAGCAGGGTTGGAAGATTTAACGATATAACGATTTAACAAATTAAATTTTTGGTTAAAGAAAATTTAACGCGTTAATGTTTTTAAAAAGTTAAAGAAAATTCAACGAATTAAAAAATAAAAGTAACGATTATCGATTTCTTTCGTTAAAAATTTTGTTACTTCAGTACGTTTTTCCGCGACGAACAACAGGTGTCTATGCGCAAAGCCGCGCCGGTTTGACCCAGTTGCAGCCGGTTTGAGGTGGTTTGGAGGATCTATGCCTCTGGGTGAAAAACTGAACGGATCCCCTTTGCTTGAGAAAATCATGAACGTCGATTATCCCAGGAAGAGGCATAGATCCTCACGAGCCCCCTGAGGTTGCAGGGGCTCATGAGGATCTATGCCTCTTTCAGTTGGGTGGTTTTCGTTTCAGGAGTGAGAAGGCAGATGGCACTCGTACAGCAGAGACTGGTCAGTTGAAAAACTTAACGGAGCCCCTTTGCTTGAGAAAATCACCAGCATAGATTATCCCAGCAAGAGGCATAAATCCTCACAAGCCCCCGTAGTTGCGGGGGCCCATGAGGATCTATGCCTCTTTCAGTTTTGTGGTTTTCGTTTCAGGAGTAAAAAGTCAGATGGTACAGCAACGATTGGACAGGTGAAAAACTTAAGAGATCCACTTTGCTTGAGCGAAACATGAGCGCAGATTATCCCAGCACATAGATCCTCATGAGCCCCCGCAGTTGCGGGGGCTCATGAGGATCTCTGCCTCTTGCAGTTGGGTGGTTTTCGTTTCATGAGTGAGAAGGCAGATGGTACTGCAACGATTGGACAGCAGAGGTGTATACATTTTTAACTGTAGTAGGCATAGATCGTCATTAACCCACCAACCCCCCGCCCCCCTCACCCAAGACTGCTGGGGTTCTTGAGGATCTATGGCTCTAGCAGATGAGTGGATTTGTCAGCATCGCGAAATAAGATCAAACAAGCCTGAATTGTTCCATTTTTAGCCGCATGACTTTTTCTTGCGCTGTGCAGTTTTCTGAGTTTTTTTTTCCGTTTTTTTCTTTCTTCCCCCTTCTCATAACTACTGCATGTATCTGGCCAGATAGTGTTTTAGATAATGGGTAGAGGAGGAAATCTGGTGGCGTGTCACTTTTCAACTGCATGCCACTTTTTTTGTCTGAGCTGAGCAATAAATGATAATTCTTGTATTTAACGCAAATTTATTTCATTAAAAAGAAAAATTAAAGAAAATTTATTTCTTTATTTAAAAAAAAAAAATAAAGAAAATTTATTTCTTTAACCTTTTACCAGAATTAAAGAAAATTTATTTCATTAAAGAAAAAAAGTAATGACTATCAACCCTGCCCGTGAGTGGCAGTCCGAGTGGGACAAAGAGGAAGCTGACAAGCTTCATGAAGCCCTTCCTCAGTTGTCCGACGGTCTACCTTATCGCTGCGGCAGCCGCTGTGAGGAGACTGTCCTGGCTCGGCTTCACATCGGCCACACGTATGTTACGCACTCTTATTTACTTAAACAGGAGGAGCGTCCATGGTGTTATGCCTGCAACGAGCAGTACTCTGTTCAACACTTTTTGTTGTCTTGTGCTGATCTAATGGACACAAGGTATAAACATTTCACGGTAGACTCCTTGAAGGTTTTGTTCCGGGATGTGCCCCCGGACAAGATCTTCAGTTTTCTGAGAGAGTGCCATATTTTTAATAAGATTTGAGCGTTTATAGCCTATGATGTTTCTATTATTTTGACCTTTTTGAGAGTCTTTCGACGTTTTCTTTAAAGACCTGTGCGACATTTTAGCCTGACATATTTTTAAGGTATATTTACATCATGTCTTAAGACCTTTCTTTTAGTCTGGCTGACCAGATTTTTACCCTTCCTGCCGTGAGATGGCCTTAGTTGCCTGCTCGGCGTTAAACCCAAATAACTAACCGACTAACTCCACAGATCGAAACGGTCGTTTCTTACCATGTGCACCCTTCGCTGGTCGTCCTCCTTTACCTAGCTGCATGAAATGAACGCAGGCGACACATTCTTCAACACTCGTATTTGGATCGAACATGGTCCAAATGTGTTGTGATGAGGCATTATCAGACGCCGTATTTCGCGTTGTCTCAGCAGACACACGTGTTTCAGAGTCTGTCCGTTTCAACCGACGATAGCAACTACTATGCATTGTTTTGGAGTGCATCAGGTCTTTGTCTTCATGGATATTAATTCCATAACACTTGTGGATTAAGTGTTCATATTTGATACAAAGATGTGACTATTATATTTTATCACTGTGGTTTTTTTTTGTGGATCTCCCGCCACATATTCTGCACAATGCATTTAATCGCAGTGCATGGAACACACCTGTGTGTACACAAACTGTATGCGTTTCATCAGACTCCATCATGATCAAAAGTTAAATCAAAAGTACATGTACAAGGTTCACTGTTAGTGTTACGCTATTTCCCGAGAAAGAAATGTGACTATCTCGTGACTATCTCCTCAATAGTATCTGTGTAACTAAGCCCTCACTTTCCCCGATTCGGCCGGGAGTGTACTAAAGCAGGCGCCTGGTACTTGTCTGTCGACACTTGTCAGTGACCTCATTAACCACCCTCCTGCTTCCGTCCCCCAGCGCGTAGCGAAAATCTGGTAAGTGATAGAGGTGCACGGTATTACCGTATACCGGTATTATATCGGTTCGGAAGCCTCTCGATACGGTATACCGGTACAGTCCGGGAAGGGTTGGTATACCGCGAATTGCAATAGAAAACGAAAGTAAACTTTTTTTATAAACCGAAAGTAAACGTTTTTTCCTAGAACAAAGAGGCAGTTCCGTGAAAGTGCGGCAGTCAAAGGCACAATGGCTGAAAGCGAGTACACGATTGTGGCAAATGCTAAAGCAAAGGCCCCTATATGGAAGCACTTGGTGTCAGAAAAAGAAAAAATGACGGTTCGATAGTGGAGAATATGGCGGTGTGCTTGATGTGCAATGGTGATGTAAAAACTGCTGGTGGAACCTCCAACATGAACACCCACATCAGGAGACACCATCCACAGTTATTGATTACCACACAGACGGAAACCTCAAGCTCACAGAGTGAGCAGCCCCCAAAGAAACAACAGTGCCAGCAGACCCTTGCGGGAGCTTTTCAGATCCTGGCGAAAAAGGCAAAGTATCCTACAAATTCTCCTCATGCAAAGGCCATCACAAACCAAATTGCGCTGTTCCTCATCAAAGATTTGCGACCTTACAAGTTGGTGGAGAGCAAGCACTTCCGAAACCTGATTCAAGCACTCGATGACCGTTACCAGGTTCCTTCTCGTAACCACTTTTCAGAGCTGGCTGTCCCTGAGATGTACAAAAACATGAAAGCCAAGGTGATTGATGACCTTCAGAAAGCCGAACAAGTAAGTTCTAGTATGATACTGCATGCGTATAAAGTTGTGCATGTTAAAGATTTTTTCTCAATTAGCGGTTCAATGAAGGTGTGTGTGTGTGTGTGTGTGTGTGTGGGGGGGGGGGGGGGGGGGGGGGGGGGGGAGGTGGGCTTGCTATATCTGGCATCTGCAAAATTGGTCAAATAAGTCTGAAATTTTCACTTTGAAAGTCTTGATTATAATTAAATTTCCAGTCTATCTATAACAAAGTAAGTCCTGTAAAGAAATTACGAGCGTACTAGCACTGAAATTGAAAGGTGATATACTGATAAATCACAACGAGGATGCAAAATAATAGACGTGAATTCCGGTGCAGGTAACTGTGACTACAGATGGATGGACCTCCAGAGCAACAGACTCCTACGTCACTGTCACTGCTGTGTTGGTGGTTGATTGGCAGATGGTGAACTATGTGCTACAAACAAGACCAATGCCTGAGAGCCATACAGGTAATACAGCTCTCTCTCTCTCTCTCTCTCTCTCTCTCTCTCTCTCTCTCTCTCTCTCTCTCTCTCTCCGTGTGTGGTGTGTGTGTTTGTGTGTGTGTGTTGTGATAAAAGCTGTAAAACAAAAAAATCAACATTTAGGAACGATTGTGAGTTTTTTTTTCTCCTTTTGTGTACATTTAAAATAACTAGAATTGATTGATTTTTTATTTCATCTGTTACAGCTGAAAACATCACCAGGGTCATCACGGAAGCAATCAAAGAATGGAAACTGCCGGGTGTGCTGGGTCTCACACTTGTGTCGGACAATGCATCAAACATGGTCAAGGCCGGAAAGCTGCTGCAATGCCATCTGCACTTGGGATGCTTTGCACACACACTCAACCTTGCAGTTCAGAAGGTGCTCAAGGTGGATGGAACCGCAGCCATATTGAGTAGAATCAGGCAGATATCTACCTTCTTTCACAGGAGTCATTTGGCTTCTAACCTTCTTCATGCAAAGGCAGAACTGCTTAAACTGAAGGCAAAAAAGCTGAAGGTTGATGTTTGTACCAGGTGGAACTCCGCCTTTGACATGCTGTCACGATTTCTGTACCTGCAGGATGCTGTCATAGCTGTGATTCGCTCCAAAGAACTGAGCTATCTCAAAGAGCGTGACATCACGA
Source organism: Semisulcospira habei (assembly GCA_036245525.1). Taxonomy (NCBI): domain Eukaryota; kingdom Metazoa; phylum Mollusca; class Gastropoda; family Semisulcospiridae; genus Semisulcospira; species Semisulcospira habei. The sequence continues at coordinate 95,850,041 of BTPG01000002.1, forward strand.
ATCTGAATGACGAGGAGGCCGCCGCTGCACATGAACTTGAAGCTTTTCTGAAACCTCTGAAGGACATGACGACCTTCATGTGCACGGAGGAATTGCCGACTTCGTCTCTGATCATGCCCCTTCTTGACTCTTGAGAGTCTGCTTGGCGAAAAAGGACATCTTCGCCCAAAGCCAGACAACTCCATGTCCGTCCAGGAAATGAAGGCTATCATGGCAGCAGATCTGGAGGGCCGGTATGTAGAACAGAGAGAGAGATGTTGCAGACGATTTCAGCTTTGGACCCACGCTTCAAGTCTTTCTCCTACATGACACCAGAACAACGCGATGGCATCTTCCGCAAACTCACTGACATCACAGTGAGCTTGCACACAAAACCCAAGACTGTTGAAGCAGTCAAAGCAGATCCTGGAACTTCAGCAGAACCTGGAACTTCAGCCACCCCCAGTCCGCCAGCTCTTGATGAGCATGCCCATGATGTTGAGGTTCTTGAGGAGATCCAAGAAGAGCATTTTGTAAAGACAGAGAGACCCGAGGACGAACGGAAGTACGAGAGCAAAGGAGCGTGCCTGCTTGACTCCCTCCTGGCAGATGTCTTTGTCACACATGTTGAGCCGAGCAAGACCACCTACCAGCAGGGAGCTGAAGAAGTCGAGAAGTATCGAGAGGAGAAATCGATTGGCATGGCGGAGAACCCACTCTTGTGGTGGAAACAGAATGAGTACCGCTTCCCTCTGTTGGCTAGGGTGGCGAGGATTTACCTCGCCATCCCGGCTACGAGTGTGCCCTCTGAGAGGGTAAAGAAGTACCCAACAGAGAAAGAAACACGCTTAGAAAAAACGGTACAACACAATTTATTAATATTTCGGGTAAATACCCTTTGTCAAAATAGACAAACAAACAGAGACATTAGCCGCTACTTATCTTCATATGCAGAAGGAATATGGCAACTGAAGGTGACGTAAAAATAAAATAAAATAAAATAAAAACAAAAAAGAAAAGGAAAGGAAGAACAAAAGTAAAAATGACGTCAAAGAAAAAAATCGTAAGATAAAGACTCCGAGAGAAACTAAACACGAGAGACGAGAGTGTGTGTAAGCGCGCGCAGGAGCGAGCAAAAGTAAATGCGCGTGAGGTCGGGGAGAGAGAGACAGCGAGAGAGAGAAGGGGGGGGGGGGGGGGGGAGGGGAGAGAGAGAAAGAGAGAGAGAACGAACGGGGAGTACCCTTGGGCACGAAGTAGGCTGAGTGTCTAATACACAAAGCCTGCTAAACACAAACCCGAAGGCAAACTTTATATCACCATCAAGTTGAGGACTACCTCGGGGAAAAACGGGAGAACCCCGGGAAAAAAAACCCAGCATTTAGCATGGTACACAACAAGGAATATCAATGAAACGAAGCAAATAATCAAATTCAGTAAGAGAATAATGGTATGAGGAGAGTAGGTAGTTGTGAAACCATCTTCAAGGGTAACTCAAAACAAAAACAAAAAAAACACACAAAAAAAAACCCGGGTGTGGGGGGAGAGAAAGACAAAAGGGGTGGGGGAAGGGGAGGAGGAAAGGGAAGAGAGAGAGAGAGAAAGGGGGAGGAGAGAGAGAAAGAAAAAAAAAAGGGAGGGAGGAGGGGGAAGGCAAACAACCAGAGCCACCAGCCCCAACCAACAGGCACCCACCAGCCCACGGACGAACGCACAGGCATGCGAACAAGGCGACCACATACATCCCCAAGGGAATGCACACGATCGCCCCCCACACCCGCGCATAAATCCAAGGACCGGCGACCAGGCGCCCGACAGGGAAGGGCAAGGGATCCAACTTAACGTACGGCCAGCGCTGGAAAAGTCCCCATGGGAGTCACAAAGTACATATCAATCAGCGCCAGCTGAGAGGGTGTTTTCGACAGCTGGGGACATTCTGACCAGCCAAAGGGCTACCCTGAACCCAGAGCATGTGGACAAGCTCCTCTTTCTGAAAAAGAACTTGTAAAGTCATGCACTGTTCTTTTCAGAAAGTGGAGACTGTCCTACTGATATGGCTGCCATGCTAATCGTTTTCGTACAGTTCAAAAAAAAAAAAAAAAAAAGCATTAAAAAGTTTCTCTTAGTAGGAGTGTAATTTTCATTTTCTGTTTTTTTTTTTTTTTTTTTTTTTTTTTGTTTTGTTATCTATCCAGAAAGTCTACGTCTGTAGGTTTCATTTAATGATTCAATGTTTTTTTGTCCCCATAGTATTTGTTTACCTGATTTTGTATTCAAAGTGAACACTGAATAATTAAAGTTTGTTTATAAAAAACGATCACTGGTGTGTTTGAGTCTGTCTTTTCTCATTTTGTTTCAACTTCTTCATGCATTCTTGTACGTACAAGTGGCCAGATTGTCATCAAATTACATGGGATCGGGGACGGCGGTATACCGTTGGAAAATATCGGTACTGGCAAAAAATATCGCGGTATATCGCGGTACAGCCGTCTTCACGGTACACAGCTTTAGTAAGTGATACTTACTGTAGGCATGCTGACCCTTATGCATGCAAGTGTGTTTTGTTGGGAAAAGTTACGTCTTCGTGTTATGGCTGTGGGAACTTTGTCAATTTCACAACAAACACTGACATCGTACATCAACAAATTCTCATTCTCTTTATTTTCACCATAATCTGCTACTCAAGTGTAAGTCGTAATGTTGTCGTGTTTGGTATCAGTGTGTAGGTGAAAATTTCAACTTTTGAACTATGTTACTTTCACAACAGTCACTTTAGGCTGAGCTGTGTTAGGAATACAAACGTGTAGGTAGTTGTTATAGCGGCAGAGCACCGGACACGCCGTGTACCGCACAGTTGCAAGTGCGATATAAATAGAATGAGCTCGCGAGAGTGGAATCTGACCTTGCAGCGCCTTATCTCTTTGGCAGCTAGAAGCGAACTAAGTGTTGGCTGTGGTAAAGGCGTGCAGGGAGCTCCAGGTCAGAACTGGCGTCAGGCAGGGGTTGTCGGGATACGTCATATCCGTTCTTTGTTGGACTTGGGACCCGACAGGGGTGTTTGCTGTCTCCGTTCCTCTTCCTAATGGCCATAGACTAGGTCATGAAGAGGACCACAGAGCAGACAAGAAGCGGAATACAGTGGACACTGTGGACACAGCTTGACGACCTCGATTTTGCAGATGACTTGGCTTTACTGTTCCACACTCATCAACAAATGCAGGACAAGACCACGAGGCTTGCTGACATCTCGTCCCAAGTGGGCCTCACCATCCACAAACAGAAAACAAAGACAATGAGGCTGAACGCAACCAAGGAAGAACCAGTCTTGCTTGCTGGCACCCCGTTGGAGGAGGTGGAGTCCTTCACATATCTCGGGAGCATCATCGACAAAAAAGGTGGCACTGATGCAGATGTCAGAGCACGAATCGGTAAAGCCAGAGCAGCCTTTCTCCAGCTGAAAAAAGTGTGGAGTTCCAGAGAGCTGTCACATACACCAAAGTCCGGATTTTCAACTCGAACGTAAAAGCAGTTCTCTTATATGGAGCAGAGACTTGGAGGTTGACAAAAAACACAGTCAACAGAGTACAGATCTTCATAAACAGTTGCCTTAGAAGAATCTTGAAAATCCACTGGCCAGAGAAGATCAGCAACGTCAGACTCTGGGAGAGAACAGAGCAGATAACAGCAGAGAATGAAATTGGATGGAGAAGATGGGGATGGATTGGTCACAGTCTGAGAAAGCCAGTTTCCAGTATCACTAGGCAGGCATTGTCATGGAACCCCGAGGAAAAGAGGCAGGCCGAGAAACACCTGGCGTCGAGACCTCCAAGCAGACATCAAGAGACTGGGAACCACCTGGAGTAAAATCGAAGGAGAACTGAAGAACAGGACAGGAGTCAGTGGAGGTCTCTCGTCGACGGCCTATACCCTGCCAGGGGTGACAGGCGTAAGTAAAGTAAGTAATCTTCATTTCATACAGTGATCATGTCCTACATCACAATATACCAACAAAAATGTACATCATGCAAGGTTATGCCGTCCAGTAAATGGGAGCACCCATTGATTTTCCATGGTTGACACAGTATCATGAAATTATTCCTCGCAAGCCAGTCACTGCCAAATAGAGAAACAAATGTGATGTGAAAAGATGCATTATATTGAGTCGTCAGAAATGCAAATTTAACCTTCGCCGTACCCCGTGGATGCAGGCGTACCCACACTTTCATTAAAGTTAATGGTTCTTGGTCATTTTTTAAGTCTCGACTTTGAAATTTCATGACTTTGTCAATAAAGGTTTTGTCTATGTTTTTACCGAAAAATGTGTTGTTGTGTTCGTAAACAACGGAGTAAATAAACAACAAAAACATTGTATAACCTTCGCCGTACCTCGTGGGTGCACAGTCACCCATCCTCGCAAAGAAGAAAACTTACACGGCGTACCTCGTGGGTAGTTGTGCACCCACGCCAAATTCTCAGACAAAAATTGTCGTGGCACCGGTTTCAGAAGCGATCCACGTGGGGATCTCTACACGTGGTTCCAGCATCTTCGACTGAGGTAAGGCATGGGTAACATTCACATATAGTTGAATAAATCTTGGCATAAAAATATGCAGCAGCGTTGATTTAGTAATCATAATTGGTTAATTTATGAATTTGTTTGATAAAATGTATTCATGCGTACGTAATCGAAAGATGCCGCATGCTCTTGCCGATAGTGACGCAGAGAAATGGCCCGGCATCACCGGTGCCGTGAAACATATGCCCCCCTCTATAATCATGGTAACACAACTTTTTAAGCGTATTTTTATCCGTAATTATGGAGATATCTAATGTGTGTGTTGTTCTATAAACCGCTAGTGACATTTACAAATTGTGTTGTAGACTGTTTACCATAGCAACCTCAAGATTTACAAAATTTACTGTATAGGTGTCCGAATTTATAGAGGGCCAAATTAACAGAAGCATCCAACATCGGAAGCGATCCAGGCGGCCGGTGTAATGGAATTTATTTTCCCTGATTGTTTATTTTCAGTAATGCATATAGTGTGTGTGTGTCTGTGTGTGCGTTTTCAGAATAATGGAGAGAACCAATATTTTTGATGCTCTCAACCTAGCGGTAAACGACGAACACTTTCCTGTTGGTTCACCTCCCTCCCTGGATCCAGGTGATGGTAAGTTCCAATGAATAAAATGTTCCCGGTTCAAATGCTGTCAACAATAGCTGATAATCTTCTTTACATCTTCTGACTGAAAGGCAAACAACGCTCTATCACTCCCGCCCTCTGTGTGTGTGTGTGTGTGTGTGTGTGCGTGCGTGTGATGAAATTCTATAATGTGTTATTGGTAATCTTTCAGACGAAGAAGAGGCACCTACAGTAACACTGGATGGTGGTGCCACGAATGACGTTCTGTCTTTTGATGACGACGGCCTCATCGAAGGAGAAGACTTTACAGATGAAGACGAACCTGACGTGATTGGGAATGTAAACTACTACAGACCGGCTGCAGTAGCTGATAAAGATGATGCTGAGTATGCTCCTGACTCAGACCCGGAGGAGGATGAAGCTGAAGACTACCCATATTTAGCCGATCAAATAGTCAACCGCCGACAGAGAAGCGCTCCTGAAAGACAGAGGATTGGACAGACTCAGCGAGACATTGGTCATCTTGAAGAGACTATCTTCACTGCCAAAATAGAACAAAGTGGAGCTCGGTCCCGCCATCAGGTCGGACCTCTACTGAAAACGTGTTCCGCGTGCCAGCCAGTCAGCTTGTAGGATGTGCTGATATTGAAGAGCCCTCCGACGCATTCCAGCTATTCTTTTCCCGAAAGATGGTCAAGTCGATCGTCAAGTAAACAAATCTGAAGGGCAAGCGTCAAAAGGGAGATTTTCAAGAAACATACGAGGTGGAGATCAAGGCTTTTCTTGCTTGCGTCCTGTAAATCCCACCCGGGTCTGCCCTGGGGGACTTGGGGTGGGCTTAACTACTTTTTCGTTCCCAGGGTCACCCTGGTCAGCCCCACAGGGTGGGTTTTCCCTTATATTCTGGGGCACGTGTTTCTGTCTACCCTTGGTCCATTCACCTGTATTTTCCTTTTTTAAACTCTCCCTACTGTCTGCGCTGCCTGTAGCTCTTGATATTGGATGTGTGTTGCTAAATGGTCTTAGCTTTATTTAGGCCCCATGTTGTAGGTTTATTTAACGTATTGGACCGGCTGGCGACATACATTCAATATTCTGTTTAGTTTCTTTTTTCCCAAGCAGTGCAGGCACGTCCTGAGAAAGTCGTGTTGCTGTCGGGACGTTAAGCAATGTACAATCAATCAATCAATCAGCGTCCTGCAAATGGGGGCAATGAGAGTATGCTGTCCTCGGATGTTGTCTTCGATCCTGGTGATGGAATGAGTGTCATACGGGCAATTATCAGCAGAAAACGCTTCCTGCAACTAGCAACATACATGCGATTTGATGACAGAGCTACCAGGACAGCCAGAAGAAGTAAGGATGTCTTTGCTCTATTCCATGAATTCTGGGATGACTTTTCTCACAACTTGTCAGTCCACTACATACCTGGCCCCTTCATCACAATAGATGAGCAGCTGGTTCCATTTCGTGGAAGCTGTTCGTTTCTCCAGTATCTGCCATCAAAGTCCGACAGATACGGGATAAAGATTTTCTGGGCAGTGGATGTGGAGAACAACTTTCCTCTGGTAGCGGAGCCGTATCTTGGGAGACCACTGGGTGCTGAACGTCAGCAAAATCTGGGCAGTAACGTGGCGATCCGTTTATCGACGCCTTTCTTCAAGAGTGGACACAACATCACTACTGACAACTTTTTCACAGACAAGGAGCTGGCAGACACCCTACTGAACAACGGATTGACGTTCGTGGGCACTGTGCGAGGAAATAAGCGATTTCTTCCAGAGCCATTCTAACAAAAGAAAGGCCAGCCAGTGCAAGCGTCAACCTTTGTTTTCCAAGAGAAAACTACACTGGTCAGCTACCAGTCCAAGTTGGCTAAGAACGTTGTTCTCATGAGCACAATGCATCATGATGCTCAAATTGATTCAGAGGCCCCTAAAATGAAGGCGGACATAGTTTGGTTCTACAACTCAACTAAAGGGGCTGTTGACGCTGTCGACAAGATGGCCCATTCCTTCTCAACAAAAAAGGTCACCAAGCGATGGCCTATGGTACTCTTTTACAACGTAATTGACCTGGCCACAATCGATGCCTGTGTCACTATCAAAGAAAAACGCGAGACACCCCTTCCTCCAGAAGATCACGAAGCAGCTTGCCCTAGAAAATCTGCAACGACGGCTGGCGGCAAGGAACCTTTCAAGGGATCTGCGCAAAGTAATCGCCTTCCACAAACAGCGAAACGAGCAGGAGCTGGTTCCAGGTGCAGGGATGAAGAGAATGCGAGGCAAACCATTGGGAAAGAGGAAGCTGGATCAGTCATCTGGTGCAAAGCCAAAGCGGAAGCCGAAACAGGAAGAGGAGCAGAAAAGGCAGGCCTGTTGCGAATGGAGACGGGATCGAAAGACCCGTACTTCATGTCTTTCATGCAGTGCTTGGGTCTTCAAAGATCATCTCTTTGTGGTCTGCCAAGACTGCAGGGCTTCATTCGAGTCGGGCGATGTCGTTCACATCCTGCAGTGAGCACAAGCTGGTTGGCTACGAACATTCATCAGTTCAAGATCTAGACTCTTTTTCAGGAACTTGCAGTTTATCAGCACAGGTGGTGCAGTATTAGCAGTGAGCACAAGTTGGTCCACATGGAACTTGAGTTCAGCAGTTGAAGACTTTTTTCAGGAACTTCAGTTTATCAGTTCATGTTCTTAAATTTCATGAGTTATAAGTAGAAATAAACCACTTTTGATGACCTATATATTACGCCTCCCCTCTCTATGTGTGTGTGTGTGTGTGGGTGTGAGCGTGTGTCTGTGTGAGTGTGTATATATAAATAGGCCTATATGAGAGAGAGAGAGAGAGTGGGAGAGAATGTGTAGCTGTAATGGGATAATTCATATCGCTACGCCAACTAGAGGAAAAACCTGGAGAACAATCGCTCGCATGTGCGTGAACACACACACACACACACACACACCCTTACTCACATATAATGCCTATTTAAAACCGTGGGCAGCTGTGCACCCACGAGTTAGGCCCAGGACTATGCAAATAAAACCATGGGTGACTGTGCACCCACGAGGTTGGCCCAGTACTATGAAAGGGATTGCCTATACAAAAACCATGGGTAGCTGTGCACCCATGAGGTAGGCCCAGTAATATGAAAGGGATTGCCTATACAAAAACCATAGGTAGCTGTGCACCCACGAGGTACAGTGTGTAAGTTTTTTAGCGAGGTACGGCGAAGGTTAAGAAATATGCATGGGTGGGACTTTTATGGCTACAACCGGATTTTCTGATTCCAATTTTTTTTTTTTCACTTTCAAAGGTGCCCCAAGACCCTTGCTTCAGGATTCAACTTTTTTGCGGTCCCACCCATGAATATGTGTAGTCAGCAGGAAATGAATCAGAAGTTACAAAGGATTGAAGATGAACTCTAAATAGTAAATGGTGAGCAAGTGGCACCGCTTGCAAAACCCATGGTTTGTCACCTGGTTGCATGATGTAAATGAGTGTGTTTTGTTACGGTTTTGTTGGCTGTCTATGAGGTCAAAACTTAATTTTTGCCTGTTTTTGCCGTCTCAAAAATAGACAAATGACGGATGCTGACCTGTTTTCGCCACGTGTATTTCACATATTTAGCACCTTGAAATATTCTAGAATTGCAGCAGTCATCTGCTGTGTTGGTAGGAAAGCTGCAAACATGTTTGCACAGATCTATGCGAAAGAAAGTGACATCACTGTCCCACGAATGCTTGCGAAAGAAATCAGACAGGAAGAAAGAGAGAGAACAAGAGATGCGAACATCCATGATGCAATGAAGAAGGACATCACCCTTCCAGAACTGAAGATGGCCATCAAACAGCTGAAGAAGAAAAAATCTCCAGGTCCAGACAGCATCTCAAACGAGATGTTACAACACCTTGGCAACACTGCCTTAATGAAGCTACTGGACATCTTTAACCACAGCTGGAGAGGAGGACAGGTACCCCAGTGCTGGAAGGAAGCCAGGATGATCCCAATTTTGAAGAAAGGGAAGAATAAGTCCAAAGCCCTGAGTTATCGCCCCATCAGCCTGACAAGTTGTGTGTGCAAGACCATGGGGCGCATCATCAACAAGCGCCTGCAGTGGTACCTGGACTCCGAGAGCATTATCGTGCCAGAGCAAGCCGGCTTCAGAAGCTACAAGAGTACAGAAGACCAGACAACACACCTTGCACAGGTCATAGAAGATGCCTTTCAAGATCAGAAGGTGACATTAGCTGCCTTCATTGACCTACAGAAGGCTTTCGACAAGGTGTGGAAGGATGGTCTCCTTGTGAAACTCCTTCGCAGTGGCATCCAAGGGAATATGTACCGGTGGACCAAGTCATACCTGCACAATCGCAGAGCCCATGTGACAGTGGATGGGTACTGTGGCCAAAAAGTGCTGTTGCGTCAGGGGGTGCCACAGGGGGGAGTCCTGTCACCGACACTGTTCATACTTTTCATCAACGACCTTGTGCCAGAGCTACCAAAAGGAGTACACGCAGCCCTGTACGCAGACGACCTGGTACTCTGGTGCACAGAAGAGTATGCAACAACTGCTACATACAGGATGCAGCTAGCCCTGGACAGGCTGACAGACTGGACCAACAACTGGTGTGTGACCATCAGCACAGAAAAATCATCAGCCACACTCTTCTCTCTCTCCAACAAGGCAAAGGCTGGCAACCTAACACTGGGCAACACCCTGCTGCGGTATGAAGACCAACAGACATACCTGGGAGTCACCCTTGACAAGAGGCTGACGTGGAAGCCGCACATTTGGAATGCAGAAGCGAAAGCTAGAAGAAAGCTGAACATCATGAGAAAACTGGCTGGAACACAATGGGGAGCCAATGAAAAGATCCTCAAAAATGTATATCAAGGCACAGTGAGACCACACCTTGAGTACGGATCTAATGCATGGTTGACGGCAGCCCAGTCACACCAGCAGACCATTGACAGAGTTCAGAACCAGGCACTGCGTATCATCACCGGCGCAATGAGATCCACACCAATTGAAAAGATGGAAGAGACAACAGGCATCCCACCCTTGCGCATGAGAAGAGATTGCAAAGCCTTGATACAGTCCACAAAGGTCAAGTCTTCCAAAGACCATCCTTTGAACGCTAGGATAAAACAACCAACCTCAGGGAGACTGAAAAGATCAAGCTTTGTGAAGGAGACGAGAGCACTGCAGAGAAAACACCAGGCAAAGCTGCCTGCGCAGGTAGAGGCTCTGAATCCTGCTAGCGACCTTCCACCTTGGGAAAGTAAGCCAGAAAACATCACCATCTCTTCCACGGTACCCTACATCACCACCAGAGATGAGCACAGCACTGTGAGCAAAAAAGCCCTGACACTGGCCATGCTCGAAGAAAAGTATCCCCAGGAAGCATGGATACGGGCATACACCGATGGATCAGCCACAGATGCAGTTCAGGATGGAGGGGCTGGGGTGTACATTCAGTACCCAAACGGAAAATGGCAGGCAGAGGCAGTACCAACAGGCCTTCACTGCACAAATTACAGAGCTGAGGTGGAAGCCCTGGTCCGCGCAGCAAACACCCTTAGTGGCACTGCAGACCCTGATGCCCAGATTGTCTTCCTTACTGATGCCATGTCTGTCCTTGAGGCAGCAACAGCAAGCAAACTGCCACGTCTACAAGAGGCACTGCAAAACGTCAAGTGCACCAGACTGGTGCTGCAGTGGATCCCTTCACACTGTGGCATCTACGGCAACGAAGAAGCTGACAGAATGGCAAAAGTGGGCGCAGAGAAAGAACAAGATGAAAATGGAGTCAGCTTCACAGAGATGAAGACCATCATTAAGTCTGTGTACAGACCACCACAACGGCCCCTAGACAGTTACCATCAGCTGTCCAGACAAGAGCAGGTGACCATCTTTCGTCTGAGGACCGGGCACAACCGACTCAATTTCCACCTGCACAGACGCTTCCACCTCGTGCCATCTCCCCTGTGCCCTTGTGGAGAAGCAGAGCAGACCACAGAGCACATCCTCCAGGACTGTGGGAACCTCCAGTCACTGAGGGAGGAGATATGGCCGAAGCCTGCCACTCTACAAGAGAAACTGTACGGGCCTGTGGAGGCGCTACAGAAGACCACAGATTTCATTTTGAGAGCCAAACTCCAAGTGTGACGGCGTTCGAGAAGAAGAAGAAGATCTGCTGTGTTTGCATGCCTTCTAGCCTAGCAAAATATAGTGGTCCTATGACTTGCTGTACATAATTGCAAGCAGTAGATGGGCAATTGTTTTATATAATTTTAGTACTTTACTTAAATTTAAGTTGTTGTTTTTTTACAAAAGATGTGATGTGTTTTTTAACATGCAATTAGCATGGGTGTTTATGTGTGTGTGTGCTCGCGCATGTGTTTATATTATAGTAGAGAGAGCTAGTATTTATTACAAGTTATTGGTAGCAGGGGTTTCCTACACGGTCCCTTGTAGGCCTGAGGGAGGTCAAAGGAACCATTGTACGCCAAAGGCCTGAGGGGTACAATGGTTCCTGTGACCTCCCAAAGGCCTACAAGAGTCCGTGCAGCAAGCCCCTGCTACCTATGACATATTTGTTTTCATTTCTCCGCTATTTTCGCAAAAGAAACCAAGAAGAAATCTTCCGACCTGGATCGAGCCAGACATGACTGACAAGTGACATCAAAGGAATATACATTTATGCATAATAGACTTATGACTTAATTTAAAATCTTCTATGACGTTACCGTCTCCAGTAGTGCGGCCCCACCCGGGTCTGCCCTTGGGGACTTGGGTGGGGTTAGGTATTTTTTAGTTCCCAGGGTCACCCTGGTCAGCCCCACAGGGTGGGTTTTTCTCTCTATTCTGGGGCATGTGTTTCTGTCTACCCTTTGTCCATTCACCTGTATTTGCCTTTTTAAAACTCTCCCTACTGTCTGCACTGCCTGTAGCTCTTGATATTGGATGTGTGTTGCTAAATGGTCTTAGCTTTATTTAGGCCCCATGTGTTAGGTTTATTTAACGTATTTGACCGGCTGACGACATACATTCAATGTTCTGTTTATTTTTTTTCACAAGCAGTGCAGGCACGTCCTGAGAAAGCCTTGTTGCTGTCGGGACATTAAGCAATGTACAATCAATCCAGTAGTGCGCCTGTTGCCAGTTTCAAACAACACTAAGAAACTTTGTATTTTAGAATGTTTTGGTGATCATTTGTAGAATAAAACTGGCATCCAAGATGCATCAGAAAGAGGGCTACACAAAGTCCGCCATTACTCGCTACAAGGGTTTTTGTAGCGAGGTCACATGGTACAGTTTGCACTAAAGAGATTGGTTGTGTGAGGTAGGGATAAAAACAAATTTTACTGTAGCATTTCAAAGTTGTGATATTGTTTCTCTCTTTTACTTTTTTATTGACTTACTTAGAATGACCACCACGCAACAATTTCCTTTTATGGATAATAAAGTTGTCTGAATCTGAAAATAGCAACACAATCAAGGTATGCAAAGTCTAACTGAAGTTTTAGGCTGTATAGGGTGCCTTGCAGACACAGTATGGTGCAGTGCACATAATTATATCCACACTTGAAAAACGATGCAATCATAGCTTTCACGTCACATCACATTACTGTTTTACATATTACATTATATAATAAAATATCGCTGCCTATTGCACTCATAAATAGAAAGAATTTCTGTTGTTTAGGAACAAAAACACTATAGCTAAAGCAAGCTGCATTCACTCAAATTGCAGACACACAGACGCACACTTACACTCTGTTCGGACTACAAGAAAAAATGTTACCATAAACTCCCAGATGTCACTTGGATAGTAGTCTGAATGGCACAGTGGTATTGGAACTTTTGGTTATCCCTGGCCATTATGGTGTCTTTTATTGTAGGTCTTTTGTTGATTGACCGTTTAGCACCTCTGTGGTGGCTTTGATCTTGGTTCTTCATTTTGTTTAGTGTATAGCACCCTCTTGGCTTTGATCTTGGGTCTTGATTTTGCTTCCCCCACCCAGGTCTGCCATGGGGGACTTGGGTGGGGTTAACTACTTTTTAATTCCCAGGGCCCCACCCGGGTCTGCCCTGGGGGACTTGGGTGGGGTTAGGTACTTTTTAGTTCCCAGGGTCACCCTGGTCAGCCCCACAGGGTGGGTTTCCTTTCTATTCTGGGGCATGTGTTTCTGTCTACCCTTGGTCCATTCACCTGTATTTGTCTTTTTAAAACTCTCCCAACTGTCTGCACTGCCTGTAGCTCTTGATATTGGATGTGTGTTGCTAAATGGTCTTAGCTTTATTTAGGCCCCATGTTGTAGGTTTATTTAACGTATTTGACCGGCTGACGACATACATTCAATTTTCTGTTTAGTTTTTTTTTCACAAGCAGTGCAGGCACGTCCTGAGAAAGCCTTGTTGCTGTCGGGACGTTAAGCACTGTACAATCAATCGATCAATTTAATTCCCAGGGTCACCCTGGTCAGCCCCACAGGGTGGGTTTTCTTTCGATTTTGGGGCATGTGTTTCTGTCTACCCTTGGTCCATTCACCTGTATTTCCCTTTTTTAAACTCTCCATACTGTCTGCGCTGCCTGTAGCTCTTGATATTGGATGTGTGTTGCAAAATGGTCTTAACTTTATTTAGGCCCCATGTCGTAGGTTTATTTTAACGTATTGGGCCGGCTGGCGACATACATTCAATATTCTGTTTTTTTTTTTTTTTTCACAAGCAGTGCAGGCACGTCCTGAGAAAGCCTTGTTGCTGTCGGGACGTTAAGCAATGTACAATCAATCAATCAGTTGTTTTTGCTGACCATACAGCACCTTCATGGTGGCTTTGATTTAGAGCTTCTTTTGTTGACCATGTCACCCCATATGATAATTTTTGGGGGTCTTTCTATTGTTGACCACATAGCACCCACAATGGTAGCATGTCCTAAATACTTGATAGGTGACGGGCATCAACTTAGTTATAGCATCACTTGACTTATTAAAATCTACCGATCCTGGGAATATTAATTTTTAGTTTTTTGTGGGTATGTGTACTACAGTATTACAGCATGTAGTGCACTTAAAGCTCACTGTACTTGCTCCTTGTTTTTGAAATGTGTATTTACGTTTTGGTTCCTAGGAAAAGGACTTTGTGTTGTCTCCTTGCAGTTGGTGATGGGTGAACGAATTTTGGTCCTCCCTGTTTAACAGTGATAATGATAACATAAATCTGATATAGGCATATGATATTTTACTTCTCCCAAGATCTTGCTTATAGTTCGCAACTTTATGCTTTAGCAGGTATGAAAAACAGGTAATTTAAAGATTCTTCTACATATTTGTGACATTAGTAATTATTGTTAACTTCTATGTCTTGCTTCGTAGGTTCTGGTACAAGTCCCCTACATGAGACAGACAAAGATCCACAGAGATTAAAGGACAAGGGAAATCAGGTAAGTCAGCAAAACATCAATTTGTTCAATGTGATCCTGTCATTGTATGTGATTGAGTAGATTGTTGATCACTAAAACTTCATGCATAACTCTGCTGCACATATACAAATGATACAAATAGAGCTTGTGGTCTGCAGGCTGAGTGAGCTCCAGTCCGACGCCGGTGACTTGCGCAGGATGCTTCGTCACAATGTAGTGTCTCACATAATGGCCGGCACAGGACTCAATTAAGCCCTTCCCATGCAACCCAGCAACAGAATGAAGAACAAGATCAACTCATTTCACACATCTAGAACAGCACAGATTAACCCACCTGTGCACATAGCCACTAGAGCTATAAACAGGATTGAGGGTCTCATTCATAGGGGGGGGGGGGGGGGGTCAGGTCTTCCCACTGCATGCCAGAGCGCTACTTCATTATTGACAGGGTAATAAGACCAAATCACAGATTAAGAATGGGGTGTGGTAAGTGACATGGCAAAAAAGTAGCTGAGCAGCAAGTGGAAAATCACTTTGTTTGTTTCCATATGGCGGCATGACGGGCGACATCACTCATGTATAAGCTGTTTAGAATCGTTCTGTTGTCACTTACTTACTGAAAACCATGCTATCTTAACAGCAAAATCGTGGCTGAATCACCATTGAGTCGCTCTATGGGGCAATACAATTTTGACGCGCTGCTGTTGTAAACACTCCTTACCTGTAATTTCTGTTTCTTGATTTGTGTCTGTCATCACCACATTTGTGTTGTATATATATATATGGAAAAACCCTCTAGTTCAGCTGGACAGAAACTGTTTGCATGGCCTGCCGACAGTTGCCAGAGTGATCCCCAGATCATCCATGACAAGACATCCTGCAAGACACACTGCTGTAGTGACCAGCATAGGACTCCAACCTACATTTTGCATGGGCGCATGAGAATTTCAGTCAAACCGACACCCAGGATGAGAGAGTAGATTACATGACCACATGGTAAAGCAACTTCAAAAGGAGATGTGGATGCAGAGATAGTGCGATTTTTTGTCAGTGAACACAGCTTGTTTCTTATGGCATGTCCTTGTTATATGACTTGGCACTTCGGGCTTTATTAGAGCTGCTGGCTAAGTGGCGAGCATGTAGTCAGTGATCTGTTGTGCATGACAGCCTATCATTTATCAGTCTGCCTGTTGCAGATAATTTTGCTTTTTTGGGTTCATGTGTGATAGCAAAGTGAGTCTATGTAATGGGCCAGTGGTCATCTGTCTGCAATCGTAAAACTCTAATATTGGCATTTTCTCGGAAGCTATGCAAGCTACAATATTCAAGTTTACTTATCAAACATACCAATTTCAGTGACCCTGCTCAAAGGTCAAGGTCACAGGGCCCTGGGGGTCCAGAAAAAAGTCAAAAGTAGCCATATTTTAAAATAAACTGTCTTATCTCAAATACTATTTTCAACTTCAGACCCTGCCCCAAACTTGGTACAGAGATCACGCCGGGCACCCGCCGTATGCCTATTTTGACCGGCATGCTTGTGAGCACCATTTTTGTGCAGTGCTCGACGACTGCCATGGGGGTCTCTAAAGAAATCTGCCTAGGTAGCCCGACCTGCGAACGATTATGTAAAGTATTGCTATTGTTTTGAACCACTAGAGTCTCTACTATGAAACTGTTTTCCATTGTTTTCTGTTGTATAATACTGCTATTAGATGACTTTTTCTGCTTGAATAGTGAGAAAATAATAATAATAATAATAATTTATAAAGCGCAAACTCCCTGCAGTGCAGGCTCTAAGCGCTGAGAAAAATGGCAAAGAAATACTTTTCTTTCCAAATATCTTTTATGTGTCATGATTTTGCTAAATGCAAACACATTTTAGGGATCTCAAGACAATCCTGTACATAATTTTAAGTGGTAAAAGGGCAAAATGGCAACGCGATTGAGGTATACAAAGTGCGACTGAAGTTTTAAGCTATACGGTCCAGTAAAGACACTCTGTATGGTGCGGCACATTCTCCCAAAATTTTATTGTACACACTGGTACATTCAAATTTGATTTTTAATACCGATTTTTCTGCGGGAAAAAACGTTTTTCTTTTAAACTGACCGGTTTTGAGGTTATTTTTTAACATTTGGAGGTAGAAATTGGGAGTTTCCTGGATGTCGGTGAGGAAACTGTGCCATCGGAGCCACTCCAGAAGAAGGCCTCAGATATTTATCTGAGGACTGTGGTGCCAAATATGGTTGAACTGCCCAGAAGCACAGGCGTCAAAAGCACGGCCATTCAGATGAACCCCATCTAAAGTGTCCCGTGTTTGGGAAGGTTTTCATGGAAAAGAACGGAGTATGAATCACACCTGAACAAGCACATGGGCATAAAGCTGTTCAAGTGTGATAAGTGTACAAGGGCACACACCAAAAGCCGCTGCCTCCGTAGGCATATTTGTCCAGGTGTTTCACCTGTGTCACTTGTTCTGAATCGTTCACTCATCGCAGGTATCTTCTGAAACACAACATTTTTGTCATAAAAATGATTTCCGTTATTCCTGCAAGCAATGCAACAAACAGTACAAATTTAGGTGAGGACTCGGTGCACGCAAGAAGAATGGCAACTGCAAGTTAGCTCAGTTCCCGTGCTGCAGACAACACCACAGGGTTTTGTGTTAGTCAATTAAATAGTTTTTACATCATAATCTTGGACGGTGTTAAAGTTCTTATCTCCCCCCCCCCCCCCCTTTATTTTACAAGCTGAGGCCCATGTCACCTGCACAAAAGCAAACTGCTCTATTTGCATGTTTCCTTTATATGCATAAGTCGAGTTGTGAGATTCATTTATCATTGGACAGCCCTTGTTACCCATCTTTTGCCTTGTTTTCAGGGGCATTTTCTCTTATCTAAATGGATCATGATGCTTTGGACCACAATATTTTTCCATTTATAAATCTTCACTTTTTAGTTGAACCTGAGTACAACCCGGTTTGGAGCGTTTACACTTGACCCAACCCGGGTTGGGGCAGGGTAGAGTTCAACCCTGGTCTGAAGCAGGGTTGAATCGGGGTTGGATCTAAACTGCTTTCCATTCTGAGTCATCACTGTGCACATTGCCAAAAAATTGGGGATGTGATGTCACTGGCAGGTATTTCAGTGCCGTTGACACAACAGATTTCAAAGTCAGTTGTGCATGTCAACAGTGAACATGATATGTTTCTACGTTTTTTTTTATCCATGTATGGGCTGAAGATGCTCATTTTATAATTTTGCAGCACGATTTGCCTTTAGCAGTTTTGAGAGCCTGGCAGAGGACACACACTTCTGATAATAAAAGAAGTGGTTGTCAAACTGACAATGTAAGAACGCTGTTAATCAACAACGTTGTCATCTGTAGGAAAAGATTTCTTTTCCCCCCAAACTCTGCTCTTGAATCTCCTGTTCTAGAGCGTCTTTTTCTATGCAGCAAGAAACAGTACATAAAAAATAATTTAAAAAAGATGGTCACCATCTAACTGCAAGAGCCAAAGAACATCATGAGCCACGTAAGGTGTTGTCTTTTGGAGGGCACCATGATGCATACCTAAGATGCTTTGTCACGTCGCCCACTCGGGACCGGCCTCCACGTGGCGTGGGTGGGTATTCTCCTCAGTCACTGACTGAGTGGGCTAGCAAAGGGGTGCCATCTTTGTCCAGGATCAGGACTTGATGGCAGCAGATATGTTGTTCAGTCTTTTTCACTGGTCCGGTTTTTAAGGAGCTGTGCTAACCCAGGTCGTACCATGTTGGATTGGTCCTTAAAAATACTCGTGAGCTTTTCATCCTTTCAATCCCAAGTGTTTGCCGTGCTTGGAGACCCATGTCGGGGGAGAAGAGGATCCTGGTGGCTGAGGTTCCCTTTTGGTTGCGGCTCACTGGTGCCAACACTCCACTTTGGCCTTGACTTCTACCTAAACGGGAGGCTAGTCGTCCAGCCTAGTCAATCGGCTCTTGTCACGTTGAGCCCTATCCCACTGTTGACATGCGGGTTGATATACGGAGCACCATGCTATAACCTCTGCTACTGATTAGGTGCTTTACGCCAGTATTCCCCTGAATTCAACAGTGTGATAGAAGGCGGTGACTCAAACGTTTCAATCGGGCTTACCCCCTTGAGTATATCTTTCGGGCAGTCTCCATTGTGCGTCGGCTGGAGACCCGCCGACATTTGCACTTTCCCTTGTTGGGCTTGGTGGCGGGTGGGGATCCCCGGGGGATGAATATCTCTACTATTATAATATGGAAAAAACCAAACTTGCACAGAAGCGGCACATAGCCACCAACATTGAACATGACAGTGACTCGGACTGTGAGGAAGCGACGCCTCAGGTGTTGGCCGTATGGCATCGCTTCCTCATTGTCCATAGCAAGGTGAAGGAGAAACCTGTTACCAAGCTGCATCCTTTTCTGTGGGGGAGACCCTCAGGAGCCGTGTTAGCAGGCCTGACGCCCAGCGCCTCAGGTCTGGTGACTTGCTGGTGGAGTGCCGTACCCGGGCACACTCCAGCAGGCTACTGAGGCTCTCTTCCATCGGAGACACTCCGGTGGAGGTCACACACCACAAGACTATGAATTCGTCAAGAGGCGTAATCAAAGATCAAGCTTTGACAGAACTGTCAGAAGATGAACTTGTACGGAACCTTAAGTCTCAGGGGGTGACTTACGTCAGGCGCTTCGCTTCCAAGCGAGGTGGTGGGAAGATCCGTCTCCCTACCATCATCCTGACGTTTGGCACCCCCACCCCTCCTACTACCATCTGGGGAGGTTACCACTCCTTGAGTACGTCCCTCTCCCCCTCCGGTGCTTTAAGTGCCAAAAGTATGGCCATGGGCAGAAGACATGCCGTCAGGCAGAGGCTTCATGCGCCCATTGCACTAAGCCTGGACACTCTGCTGAGTCCTGCACAGCCACCCCCCTGTGTGTGAATTGCCAGGGGGCGCATATGTCTTCGGATAAGAAATGCCCTCGTTGGATATCCGAGTGCAAGATTCAGCAGGTGCGTGTGGAGAAGGGGCTGTCCTTTCAGGATGCCCAAAAACTGGTTGTAGGCCCTGGTAGAGCTGCGGCTGCCCCAACCTTTAACACCTCAGTGTATACTTTCAGTGCTGCGGTGGCAGGCAAGCGCCCCACCAAAGACATGTCAAACCCCAACTTCTTGGTTGGGGGCGGAGCCTCGGCTCATCTCGCCCCTGGAGAGTAACCCTCCTCCGGTGGTGAAGAGGAGCCAGGGAACACAGAAGGCGGACACTGCCAGTCCGGTAGTGCCGCCTTCTGTTGCCCCTAAACCTCAGCCCCCACCCAAACCTGTTAGTCAGTCAACTCCAAAGGCTTCTGGCTCTGGTCCGCCTTCTACGGCCGCTAACTCTAGCGGCAGGAACGCTGCCCAGGACCAAGGGTCTAAGAAATCTATGGGACTGCTGTGCGCACGGGCCCAGAAGGGGAACACTGATGTCCCCCTTCAAAACAAATATGCTGCACTGGAGGAGCGGATGGAGGGAGTGGAAGTTGTCGTTGCTGACGCTGCGGCAGCTCCACCTCCTTCATCTCCAAAGAACCAGAGGAGGCCCGGGAGCCGGCCCCCCATTGTTTCTTCAACTCATTCCAAGGCAAAGGAAAAAGGGGGGAAAAACTCTTCACCCCCAGATAAGACATAATCATGTACTCTATGCTTCAGTGGAATTGTCGTGGTTTTCAAGCTAACTTTGAGGAATTACATCTTTTAGTCAAGTTCTATAACCCCTCAGTAATATCTCTTCAGGAGACTTACCTGAAGACTTCTGACCCTGTATCTTTTAATACCCCACCCGGGTCTGCCCTGGGGGACTTGGGTGGGGTTAACTACTTTTTAGATCCCAGGGTCACCCTGGTCAGCCCCACAGGATTGGTTTCCCTTCTACTCTGGGCATGTTTTTCTGTCTACCCTTGGTCCATTCACCTGTATTTGCCTTTTTTAAACTCTCCCTACTGTCTGCGCTGCCTGTAGCTCTTGATATTGGATGTGTGTTGCTAAATGGTCTTAGCTTTATTTAGGCCCCATGTCGTAGGTTTATTTGATGTATTGGACCGGCTGGCGACATACATTCAATATTCTGTTTAGTTTTTTTCACAAGCAGTGCAGGCACGTCCTGAGAAAGTCTTGTTGCTGTCGGGACAATAAGCAATGTACAATCAATCAATCAATCATGTATCTTTTAATGGTTTTATAGTTATACATAAATGCTCTGATTCGGAGAGGTGCTCAGGTGGAGCGACTCTTCTCATTAGTAGCCAAATTTTATGTAGCCCCATTAGCATCGACACCTGTCTCTCAAGCTGTCGCAGCTCAGGTTACCTTGAAGAAGACTATAAACATATGCAGTCTTTACCTGCCACCATCACTGCGGGTCAGTAGCAATGATATTTTTAACTTAGTAGATCAACTGCCCCCTCCCTTTATTCTCATGGGGGCCCACTGGGCACTGGCCTCCACGTGGCGTGGGTGGGTAGTCCCTTCAGTCTCTGACTGAGTGGGTTAGCAGACGGGTGCCATCTTTGTCCAGGATTAGGACTTGATGTCAGCAGATATGTTGTTCAGTCTTTTTCACTGGTCCAGTTTTTAAGGAGCTGTGCTAACCCAGGTCTTACCATGTTGGATTGGTCCTTAAAAATACTCATGAGCTTTTGGTCCTTTGGATCCCAATTGTTTGCACGTGCTTGGAGACCCGTGTCGGGGGAGAAGAGGATCCTGGTGGCTGAAACACTCCACTTTGGCCTTGACTTCTGCCTAAACGGGAGGCTAGTCATACCGGCCTAGTCAATCGGCTCTTGTCACGTCGAGCCCTATCTCCCTGCTGACATGCGGGTTGTTATACGGAGCACCATGCTATAGCCTCTGATGCTGATTAGGTGCTCTACGCCAGTATTCCCCTGCATTCAACAGTGTGATAGAAGGCGGTGGCTCAAACGGTTCAATCGGGCTTACCCCCTTGAGTATATCTTTCGAGCAGTCTCCATTGTACGTCGGATGGAGATCCGCCGACAATTGCACTTTCCCTTGTTGGGCTCGGTGGCGGGCGGGGACCCCCGGGGGATGAATATCTATCATACTATAATATGGAAAATATCAAAAAACCAAAACTGGCACCAAAGCAGCACATAGCCACTGACAATGACCTTGAAAACGATAGCGACTCCGATTGTGGGGAAGCGACGCCTCAGGTTTCGGCTGTCTGGCCTCGCTTTCTCATTATCCACAGCAAAGTTAAAGAGAAGCCTGTTTCCAAGCTGCACCCTTTCCTGGTAGGGGAGACCCTCAGGAGCCATGTTGGCAGGCCTGAGGCCCAGCGCCTCAGGTCTGGTGACTTGCTGGTAGAGTGCCGTACCCGGGCACACTCCAATGGGCTACTGAGGCTCTCCTCTATCGGAGACACTCCAGTGGAGGTCACTCCCCACAAAACGATGAATTCTTCAAGAGGAGTGATTAAAGATCAAGCATTGGTCGAACTGTCTGAAGATGAACTTGTACGGAACCTTAAGTCACAGGGGGTGACCTACGTCAGGCGCTTCGTTTCCAAACGAGGTGGTAGGGAGATCCGTCTCCCTACCATCATCCTGACGTTTGGCACCCCCACAGCTCCTACTACCATCTGGGGAGGTTACTACTTTCTAAAAGTGAAAAAGTACGTCCCTCTCCCCCTCGGGTGCTTTAAGTGCCAAAAGTATGGCCATGGGCAGAAGACATGCCGCCAGGCAGAGGCTCTGTGCGCCCGCTGCACTAAGCCCGGACACTCTGCTGAGTCCTGCACAGCTATCCCCCTGTGTGTGAATTGCCAGGGAGCACATATGGCTTCGGACAAGAAGTGCCCTCATTGGATATCTGAGTGCAGGATTCAGCAGGTGCGTGTGGAGAAGGGTCTGTCCTTTGCGGACGCAAAAAAACTGGTTGACGGTCCTTGTGCAGCTGAGGCTGCGCCAAACTCAAATAACAACTTTGTGTATACTTTTAGTGCTGCGGTGGCAGGCAAGCGCCCCACCAGAGACTTCTCTTGTCAAACCCCAACTTCTTGGTTGGGGGCGGAGCCTCGGATCCTCTCGCCCCTGGAGAGTAACCCTCCTCCGGTGGTGACGAGGAGCCAGGGAACGCAGAGGGCGGACGCTACCGGTCCGGTGGCACCGCCTTCTGCTGCCCCTAAGCCTCAGCCCCCTCCCAAACCTGCTAGTTTGTCAACGCCAAAGGTTTCTGGCTCTAGCGGCAGGAACGCTGCCCAGGACCAGAAGTCTAAGAAATCTATGGGACCGCCGTGCACACGGGCCCAGAAGGGGAACACTGATGTCCCCCTTCAAAACAAATATGCTGCATTGGAGGAGCAGATGGAGGGAGTGGAAGTTGCCGATGATGCGGCAGCTCCAACCCCTTCATCTCCGAAGAACCAGAGGAGGCCCGGGAGCCGGCCCCCCTCTGTTTCTCCAACTCCTTCCAAGGCAAAGGAAAAAGGGGGAAAAAACTTCGCACCCCCAGATAAGACTTAATCATGGACTCTCTGCTTCAGTGGAATTGTCGTGGTTTTCAAGCTAACTTTGAGGAATTATGTCTTTTAGTCAAGTGCTATAACCCCTCAGTAATATCTCTTCAGGCGACTTACCTGAAGACTTCTGACCCTTTGTCCTTTAATGGTTTTAACGTTATACATAAAGGCTCTGTTTCGGAGAGGCGCTCGGGTGGAGTGGCTCTTCTCATTAGTAGCCAAATTTTATGTAGGCCTGTTAGCATCGACACCTGTCTTCAGGCTGTCGCAGCTCGGGTTACCTTGAAGACCATAACCATATGCAGTATTTACCTGCCACCATCCCTGCGGGTCTGTAGTAATGATTTTTTTAATTTAGTTGATCAACTGCCCCCCTCCCTTTATTCTCATGGGGGATTTTAACGGTCACCCTCACCTTTGGGGCAGTGACCATTATGATGGCATAGGTCATATGTTAGAAGATGTTTTTTCTCAACTTAACCTGTGTGTCTTTAACGATGGTTCACCTACATACTCTAACCCAGGTTCAGGATCTAGTTCTGTTCTAATCAATCTAGTTCTGTTCTAGACCTCACTGTGTGTGATCCTTCTCTCATGCTGGACTTTGACTGGAAGGTTCACGATGACCTGTGTGGTAGTGACCACTTCCAAGTAGTCCTGTCATCGGTCAGCTGTGGGGAGGATCCGCCGGTGGGGCGCTGGAATCTCAAGAAAGCTAACTGGCCTCTGTTCGCCTCCCTCTGTCAGTCTTGTATTACAGAGGAGGTGGTCATGTCATCTGAAGAACCTATTTCTTCTTTTACTACTATTTTGTTAGACGTAGCGGGTGAAACCATCCCTAAAACTTCCGCATCAGTCCCTCGGAAGCCGAGAGTACCATGGTTCAACGAAGAGTGCCACAAGGCCCAAATAGCGCGCAAATCTGCTCAGCGACGTGCTTTCCGTAATCCGTCGCAAGTGAATATTCTAACCTTTAAAAGACAGAGGGCGAAAGCTCGTTACATTTTTAAACGTGAACGCCGTGCTTCCTGGAGACGCTTCGTCTCATCTTTAACTTCTCGGACTCCGTCCCAGAAAGTATGGAAGGCTGTTCGGAGAATTAGGGGCAGGGGTGGCTCAGCTTCTGTTGGCCATCTTAGAGATGGTGCCAGCTTGCTTACAGATAAAAAAGCTGTGGCCAATTTGCTTGCCACCACCATTGCCCATAATTCTTCAACAGAGCATTATTCACCTTTCTTCCAGAGAGAGAAGGAGAAGCTAGAGTCTCGTATTTGTAATTTTAAGTCCGATAACTCAGAAGACTATAATGTCCCATTTACATTATCAGAATTGCAGCAAGCCTTGCAGAAATGTAATGACTCTGCTGCTGGCCTAGATACCATCCACTATCTATTCCTAATGCATCTGCCTGAGAGGTCACTTCTTGTACTTCTCAAGGCCTTTAACCATATCTGGAGAACTGGCCATTTTCCGCCATCTTGGCGCCAGGCTGTGGTTGTACCGATCCCCAAGCCGGGTAAGGATCCTTCCGACCCGGGCAACTACCGGCCTATCGTTTTGACATCATGTTTATGTAAAACTATGGAGCGCCTGGTCAACGCCCGCTTGGTGTGGCATCTTGAGTCACAGGGTCTCCTCACAGACCTCCAGTGCGGTTTCCGGCGCTTCCGTAGTACGACTGACCATTTAGTCCGCTTTGAATCATTTATTCGAGATGCTTTTGTCAACAAGCAGCATGTCTATGCAATTTTCTTCGATCTTGAGAAGGCATATGACACTACCTGGAAGTATGGCATAATGTCTGACTTGTTGGACATGGGTTTTAAAGGGCACTTGCCCGTTTTTATTCACAATTTTCTGACTAACCGGTCGTTCCATGTCCGTGTGGGCTCCACCGTCTCTGACTCCTTTGAACAGGAGATGGGTGTCCCGCAGGGCAGCATTCTATCTCCTGTTTTATTTAGTGTTAAAATTAATAACATTGTAAAGTCCGTCAAGGATGATTCTGAATGCTCTTTGTTTGTTGACGACTTTGCTTTGTGCGCACGTGGTCGAGGCCTTGCGTCCCTTGAGAGGTGCTTGCAGCTGTGCGTTGATTGCATCCAGCGGTGGGTGTCTCTCAATGGATTCAAGTTCTCGCCCTCCAAGACTGTCTGTGTGCATTTTACTAACCAGACGAAATTTTTTCCAGAACCTAGCCTGAGCATTGCTGGAGTGCCAATTAAGGTGGCCGAGGAGGCAAAGTTTCTGGGGGTCATTTTTGACAAAAGACTTACCTTCCGCAACCATATTAATTACCTTAGAACCTCTTGTCAGAAGGCTCTCGACATTCTTCGTGTCGTCGGTCGTACTGACTGGGGTGCGGACCGTACTGTCTTACTTCGTCTGTACCGGGCCCTTGTTCGGTCCAAACTGGCTCTGTGGTGTATGGCTCAGCTTCCAAGTCTGTGCTACAGCGTCTGAACACAATTCACCATCAGGGTCTGTGGATATGTCTTGGGGCCTTCAGGACGTCTCCAGTTCCTAGTCTGTATGCCGAGGCAGGGGAGCCTTTTCTCAAGCTCCGCCTCATGCTCAGCTACGTTCTGAAACTGAAGGCCCATCCAGACAATCCTGCCTATGATTGTGTTTTTAAACCATCTTTTGCAGAGATTTACGATACTCATCCGGGAGCTGTCCATCCACTTTCTTTCCGTGTCCGACCTCATCTGCAGGCGGCCGGATTGGACCTGGACAGAGTTTCGGAATCCCTGCAACACATCACTCCACCTTAGCTCTTACCAGTTCCTGAGATCTTGCTGGACTTGACTGCTCACAAGAAAGACTCTACTCCACCAGCCATATACCAACAGAGCCTCAATGAACTGCTTTCAATTTTTCCTGGCTATTGTCGTATCTATACCGATGGGTCAAAGTCTGAGGATGGGAGAGTGGCTGCGGCCGCAGTGTCCTCTCGCCATCCTAGACGCCCATTTAAGCACCGCCTCCCAGACCACTCATCTGTATTTAGTGCGGAACTGAAGGCGGTTCTGCTGGCACTCAGGCATGCTCATCGATCTAGAGAAAGGAACTTCCTAATTCTGTCTCTCTTTCTGCCCTGAGAGAGAAGAAGATGTGGGGCTTGAACCCCACCCCTCCCCCAATCAATTGATTTATTCTAATTAGATCGGTAATTAGACAAACGAACGCCTGCACTTACCCCCAATTCCTTAATCGCCTATCCATTTTAGTTCCACCCCAGAAATCATTCAAGCTACGTTTTTTGATCAGCTGCCAACCCGATATTATTAAGGCAGATCCCCCACCCCCCACCTAAATAATTAACTCTGTCATTGACTTCTTTAAACAAAGGCTAATTATTCAATCGACATTTACAGTTTTTACCTTTGTCAATGTAAACGAATTGACGATCAGCGGTTTTCGGTAAATGACTACTTGCGTCATTGTGGAAATTCCCGTTAGGTATAATTGCCACATCACAACACCCCACCCAGAAGTAAGTGACGTCAGTGTTGCTATTAGCAACTGACCTCACGTGCCTAGCTCGTGACTCTTAACACATGACAAAGTATTGCGCCATCGAGACATTTCAAGGATTTCTGTTGCTGTGAGAAGATGTGTTATTTGTGTCAGCCATTGGAAGTATTACAAATTCCGGACTTCATATTCAGTGCAGCGATACATCTTGTAGAATATTACTATTGTGCGTTATGTTGAAACAACAAAAAGGTTAGTGAGCCGAGACTAAAGAAAACTTACTGTTAAATTGCCGAGTGTCGAGTACAACCGGGTTCAGTATTGCGTTCTACTTTAAACACGGCTGTGAGTGAAAAACCGCGGTTTTAGTTTCTTGATTGTACCGTACTCAAAAGCATGCCGGTCTCTATGTAATAGGACAGTTATTCTCGTCAAGCTGTTTAATTTATCTAGGCAGTGTCACGTTTACAGGCCGATGTCGACCTCTATTGAATATAGGTGTGCTGTCACACACCAGGACCTAACGGCGCAGTAAAGACACGACCAGGCATATGTTGAGGTGCTGCAAAACAGAGCCATTCGCTATCACTTCCGTCTCGTAAACAACTAAGAAATGAGAGTAGAACACAGAGTTAAATGACTTAATACAAAGTATTTAATATTCTGTTTACACCCTGGCTGTTAACGCCGTTAGCGCGGTTTCTAAGCTAGATTGTACATAGCAACCACCGCTGGCGGTAAATAGCTCAGCGAAGACTTAGCGGCCTGTAGAGCAACCAAAAACAGAGACAGAACACAGAGTTAAATGACTCTTAATACAAAGTATTTAATATTCTGTTTACACCCTGGCCGTTAACGCCGTTAGCGCGGTTTCTAAGCTAGATTGTACATAGCAACCACCGCTGGCGGTAAATAGCGTGGCGTGCAGACAGTGACATTTGAGTACAGCGAGGAGACCAATACGTCACTAGCTGCAATGCGGAATTTGCCGATCTACTCATATTTTATATTTAGCAGCCTGTAGTGTCTGTAGCAAGCAAAAACAGAGACAGAACACAGAGTTAAATGACTCTTAATACAAAGTATTTAATATTCTGTTTACACCCTGGCCGTTAACGCCGTCAGCGCGGTTTCTAACGTAAACAATTACATAGGGCCTTAGTAACGTGACTAAGTGAGCAGTGCCAATTTGAGTACACAGTTGCGTGTCTATATCGTGTCATACAACTGAAATGAAGTTTTCTGCGGACTGGAGTCTACAATATTCAAGCATGCTGAATAAAGATTTTGTGTCTGTCTGTGTGTGAGTGCTTGTGTTTGTAGGTATGTGTGAGTGCGTGTGTGCGTGAGTACATGCGTGTATGCGTCTGTGTGTATGTGTGTGTCTGTCAGTGTGTGAGTGCATGTATGTATGTGTGTGAGTGTTTGTGTGTATGAGTGTGTTTGTCTGTCAGTGTGTGAGTGCATGTTTGTATGCGTGTGAGTGTTTGTGTGTATGAGTGTGTTTGTCTGTCAGTGTGTGAGTGCATGTATGTATGCGTGTAAGTGTTTGTGTGTATGTGTGTGCATGTGAAAAAAGGCGGCACTGATGCAGATGTCAGAGCACGAATCGGTAAAGCCAGAGCAGCCTTTCTCCAGTTGAAAAAAGTGTGGAGTTCCAGAGAGCTGTCACAACACACCAAAGTCCGGATTTTCAACTCCAATGTAAAAGCAGTTCTCCTATATGGAGCAGAGACATGGAGATTGACAAAAACCACAGTCAACAGAGTACAGACCTTCATGAACAGTTGCCTTAGAAGAATTTTGAAAATCCACTGGCCAGAGAAGATCAGCAACGTCAGACTCTGGGAGAGAACAGAGCAGATAACAGCAGAGAATGAAATTGGGCGAAGAAGATGGGGATGGATCGGTCACAGTCTGAGAAAGCCAGCTTCCAGTATCACTAGGCAGGCATTGTCATGGAACCCCCAGGGAAAGAGGAAAAGAGGTAGGCCGAGAAACTCCTGGCGTTGAGACCTCCAAGCAGACATCAAGAGACTGGGAACCACCTGGAGTAGAATCGAAGGAGAAGCACAGGACAGGAGTTGCTGGAGGTCTCTCGTCGACGGCCTATACCCGGGTAGGGGTGACAGGCGTAAGTAAGTAAGTGTGCATGCGAGTATGTATGCGTATGTATGTATGTATGTGTGTGTGAGTGCATGCATGTATGCGTATGTATGTATGTGCATGCGTGTATGTATGTGTGTGAGTGTTTGTGTGTGTGTGTATGTGTGTGTATATGTGTATGTATGTGTGTATGCATCTGTGCGTGTATTTATGCAAGTATGTGTATATATATTTAGTGTTAGAGATAAGATAAAGTATATTCCAAGAACATTTATACCTTTGACTTGTGTCAATACCCCAAAACACAGTTATTTAATAATATCCACACGCACACACACACACACACACACACACACACACACACACACACACACACACACACACACACACACACACACACATTCTTATATACACTTGATACAAATTTAAGTTACCTACAGATACTTGATAACAAATTTCCCAAGTCACCTATAACTGCCAAATAACTTTACAGGTAACTTTTAGTTCCTAATAAGTTGGCATAAGTTGTTATGAGTGACTTAAAATAATAATTTAAAAGAACTTGCAAGTTTTTGGATCCAAGTCACAACTTACTTGGACAGATTTCTCAAGTTACAAGGACAATATAAAAACTTTTTTTCTCAATAGTAGTCTGGTGGTGGGGCGGATGGCGTCAAATGGGCAGGCGAGAAAGGCATGACATCTCTTTGCGAAGAGTATGACAAAAATAATGGATTACCAAAACATATAGTTAATTGCTTATAAGTCCTTGAACTTTTTTCATAGTTTCTTCCACCCCTATTTTTTTTCCTTCCTCTAAAAAAGATTGCTTTAGCTCTTCAACATTCATGGGTTGACTATGCATCTTATTCTGTATTTCAGACTTCTGTTGTTTGTAATTGGCCAAATCATCTTGCACTTTTTAAAATTCCTGATAGTCAATTTTATTATCGTCTAAAGCCTTACTGATAATAAGTTTCATACTGCTCAGCTTAGCTGCTGCGAGCGTACTCAATGCTTCATGCTTCTGTAACTTTGTATGGAATTTTTTGTTAAGGGCTTCCATACCAAAGCATGCCAGGCTTGTGGCAAGGCCAACACCTTCAACAGCAATTCCTACGACACTTCCCACTCCCATCGCAAACAGGGCTATACCTCCTACAGATAATCCAGCTGAAACCACACCCACAGCCATTGATGTGTTGTGTACAGAATTGAAAACCATTTTATATCGTCTTTTGCACCGGGAGTATTTTGCTTGTTCTCCTTCCAAATACTTCAATGCTTCTGTAATATTCATTAAACGGAATGAGTCTGCCTATAATGTTTTATCACGCTCAATAGGCTCAGGTGGTTCAGGTGGTATTTGCGGATACAGTGGTGGCATTTTTTTTATGGCAAATATTTTTTTTAATCTTCTAATTTATTTTGCAACTCTTCAATGGTATACAATTTGCTAGCATAATAAAATGAAACAAGATCTATGTGTTCCAGGTTTATGAAACTTAGACGAACTAGATTTGTTTTATCAATCACTTCCTTAACAGCATGGACACTACTCGAAACTTCAAAAGCTGTATTGATTTTTCTAATAGCAATAACAACCTTTGTTGACTCTGCTACTGAGCTATCCCATGTAAGTTTGATTCCCTGTGCGATATCTGCTTCTTTCACAGCTTCCACAGATCTCATGAAAATTTCAAATACTATTGTCGCTTCTCTATCTATGGTAAAATTTGCTGGTACGAACGAAATAGAAGTATCTGTTCTACCCTTTCTATTTGTAAGAAAATACCTTCGTTTACCATACTCTTGAAGTTTTAGTTTTTCTCTGCTATTGGTTTCGGAATAGCTTGGCACAAGACTTACAAGTGTTGGCTCAGAGTTAACAACTTTTCTAAATACTAAGGCACCTTCATCAGTAAAATAAACATAAGGACTGATAAAAACAAACTTTATGTCCCATACAATGGGAATAGGTGCAAGCGGAACAGGGGTAGGAATAATTACCCACTTATTACCCTTATGTTTTAAGCTGTAGAGCACATTATTACAGGAGTAGGAACAGTAACATCACGAAGTTGACTAAGTTTAGGAAACTGCCTCTCGGCGCCATCTTTTACATCATCAATTACCTTTCGTTTGTACAATCCAACGGAAACAAGTTCAAGGCCATACACCTCTCCTACCTCACCTTCTTTATCAAAATCTTGCACGTCGGCCAAATCTTTCAACTCTATTGATGAACATGCAACTGGTACAATTCTCGGCTTTGGACCAAGACCACTCATTTTTATAAAACAAAAATAAAATTTATTTCACTTCCAACACAACAGAAAAATCATGCATCTGAACTGGTTTACCATCCTGATTAGTTACAGATAAACACAGTGATTCAAAGAAACTGGAACCTAATTTTTTAAACTGCAAATTAGGAAATCTAGCAACCACACTTTCACAATATGGGGCAGTTCCAGTCAGCAAGCATCTTAACAAAGATGAAGGCTTTCCATTGTGTACATTTTCAGTCGTGTTCAGTTCTTTTAAATAAACATTTAGCAATGTGTGTACTGACAAATGAACAGGGTATCTTCCAGTTATTTTATCTCCAACTGTTGTAGGTAACCAACCCTCAATATTAGCAGTTCCAAAACCCAATGCCCAATTCTCATCCTTAGAAGTTATATGTCTGCCTATTAAACCGAGTAAATATGCAAGTTCACGTGAAATTATAGGCTGACTACCTACAGGAAAATCAAATGTAACACGTAAGTTGGCCGGATTTAACGTTGCTTTAATTTTTAATTTAGTTTGAAACCATTCAGCTAAAGTACAAAAGTCATAATACCCAGATGGTATAAAGTGGGTTTTAGTGCCCAAGCCACTATTCCCAGCATTGCTATAACTTACATGAAAACTTGTATCATCTGTTACATTAAACCACTTTACAGTGTAGAACATTTCGTGGATAGCTACAGCCTTGCTACCATCTCGATTATCGATTACATTAGTTAACCACACTGGTTTGCTTGTGTCAATATTTGATAAGGTTATAAACATTTTTATTATCTCATAAAAAAGCATAATGGAATTTAAATCACCAACAATTGCCACTGTAAATGCATTTCAATTTAACGTGGATGCCAAGTACAATGTCGCGCCTACTTATGACCAGAAAATAATTCAGCTAAATGAGCTTGATATAGCTTTGTCCGAAGGAGATTTATTTCAAGTGAAAGTACCAAATCCATATGATCATTACCTAAACCCTCCAATTACAGATGATGCAACTGCAAGAAAGTGGTCCTCAAGCCCACTAGAGATGTTTCAAAACCAGCTTAACTTTGCTATACTATGTTCAACTACAGGCTGTGGCGTTTCTTTTACAGACCATTTGAATCACCCGAACAAACTGATTAAGTCTGTCTATCGTTTCCACACGTATTACCAGCTTAGAAGAATACTGTCAGAACTGCATACCCCATTGCCCACTGAATCTAGTTTTAACCACTTTAACAACAACATGGATATGAAAGCATTTTAACGCATATGTAATGAATTTAACATCAGTACAAAGTATGACTTTACACAAAAACTTGATGATCACAAAGGAATGGGTACATTGTATTATGCTATGAGTCACAGACAATACCCTCAAGATTACTGGCCTCCCTACTCTTCATTCTCATCAAAATCTGAAGTCTGGTTAGGCTCAATAGAACAGAAACAGTCTAATGCCTCGACCACATTTGTCTTAGATAAGAGTGACGGGTTAACACAAGCAGGAGTCGAACGCATTAATGAGTCTATCAGAACATACGTGTGGTGTATACTAGGAGCACAAGCTCAAACAAAATCAAACATCTTAAACGGTAGTGGGAAATTTGAAGCACAAAAACAGTTTCTTGCAAACCTGGAAGATTCAATTAACTCAGTTGTTGATCTCCCATCAAGCATACAACACTACCAAGACGTTCTCAGATATGCCAGATCAAAAGTTGACTTTGTAGTTGGCATTGGGTTATACATGTTACCATCTGACCTTCAACTCCAAATGGGGACAATAACAAATTATAATAATGAAATAATTGTTGCAGGGCATGATCAGAAATTAGGCCTCAATCAATCTGTAAACTTGAGCCCAACAACCACTCACCTACAACCATTAAAACCATTAATAACGCCAGTAACATCATCATCACCTGTACAGACAGTAACGCCAGTAATGTCAGTAACAGCCCCAGCATCGGCACCGACACCTGCACCGGCACCAGCACCAGTACAGCCAGAAACCCCAGTAAACACACACGAGTCAGAGAGAACTGCATTGGTAATTGGCCTTACTGGATTAGGAATATTACTTCTTTACCTGTTTCATTAAATATCCTATAATTAACCCTCCTACTGTCACCAAAAAGACCCACACATGCTCTGCCATAAACCCTATTACCTTTGCTGCTGTCTCTTGGCTTGACTTCGCGAACGAAGATTCTATAGGGCTTTCCCACGTCGTCTGCAGGCATTTTCGTGGCTGCGGAGGCCAATCCGGGACAGGCAGGTACGACCGCAGTGGCTGCAGGGGAAGGTCTGTTCAGGGTTCTGAGTTACGACAGCTCTGTTTTTTCTTCTGAGCCGCTTGTCCTTAAGGTTAGCTCTGCGAGAGTCCTCAAAGGAGACGGCTGCCTTGTGAATGGTGGAGCGCCAGGTGTCACGGTCCGCAGCAAGCGAAGACCACTGGCGGTGGTCGATTTGGCAGGCACTAAGTGACTTCTTGAGACCGTCTTTGTATCTCTTCTTTGGTGCCCCTCTGTCTCGGTGTCCAGTGGCGAGCTCGCCGAACAGAGTGATCTTGGGTAGGCGATGATCCTCCATCCTGGAGATGTGCCCCGCCCAGCGAAGCTGTGTCCGCAGCAGCAAAGCCTCGATGCTCACAGTTTCCGCCTGTTCAAGGACCTCGACGTTGGTGACATAGTCACTCCAGTGAATGCTGAGGATGGTACGCAGGCAGCGCTGGTGAAAGCGTTCGAGGAGTCGTAGTTGGCTGCGGTAGAGGGCCCAGGACTCGGAACCGTACAGCAGGGTGGTGAGGACGACAGCTCTGTACACGCTGATCTTGGTGCCTTTTTTCAGCTGTTGATTGTGCCACACCCGCTTGAATAGTCGCCCGAAAGCACTGTTCGCTTTTGCCAGCCTGTTGTCCAGCTCCTTGTCCAGCTTGGCGTCTGACGTGATGATGCAGCCAAGGTAGGTAAACTGGTGTACAGACTTCAGTTCGGACTCGCCGATGGTGATGTGGGGAGGGCGATGCTCTTCCTTGGGTGCCGGCTGATGAAGGACCTCTGTCTTTTTCAGACTGACCTCAAGTCCAAAGAGCTGGGCGGCATCTGCGAAGCAGGACGTAATGCGCTGCAAGGCTCTCTCTGTGTGTGCAACGAGGGCAGCGTCATCAGCAAAGAGCAGCTCACGAATCAGTTGGTCTAGGGTTTTCGTGTGGGCCTGTAGTCGTCTGAGGTTGAACAGGCTGCCATCGAGACGATACCTGATGTACACTGCGTCGTCGTCGTCGAGGTCCACTGTGGCCTGCTTCAACATCATGCTGAAGAAGATGGTGAAGAGGGTCGGTGCCAGCACGCAGCCTTGCTTCACGCCGTTGCGAATGGGGAATGGTTCTGAGAGGTCACTGTTTAGTCTGACCTGGCCTTGCTGGTCCTCGTGGAGCTGGACGATCATGTTGAGGAACTTTGGGGGACAGCCTAGTCGCTCCAGGATCTGCCACATACCTTGCCTGCTCACAGTGTCAAACGCTTTTGTTAGGTTGACAAACGTTACGTACAGCCCTTTGTTCTGCTCGCGGCACTTCTCCTGAAGCTGTCTCAGCACAAAGACCATGTCGGTGGTACTCCTGTTGGCTCTGAAGCCACACTGGCCCTCTGGGAGGTGGTCTTCAGCGATGGCAGGTACCAGCCGATTCAGGAGCAACCTTGCGAGAATTTTCCCGGCAATGGACAGCAGGGTAATTCCATGATAATTAGAGCAGGCAGACTTCTCTCCTTTGTTCTTGTACAGGGTGATGATGACTGCATCACGGAGATCCTTTGGTAGTGTTCCTTTTTCCCAGCAGCAGAGAAAGAGGTCGTGGAGCTTGTTGTGCAGTGCTGGGCCTCCATGTTTCCAGATCTCTGGCGGGATTCCGTCAATGCCTGCTGCTTTGCCACTCTTGAGCTGGTGGATGGCTGTGAGGGTCTCTTCGGCGGTGGGCGGTTCGTCCAATTCAACCTTTAGTGGAAGGTGTGGGATTTGGAGGATGACTGTTTCTTGAACAGTGCGCTCAGCGCCGAAGAGGTCCTGAAAGTATTCCGACCAGCGGTTCAAGATGGGCCTAAAGCCTGCGCGGTGGAGCTTTTTGGTGGAGTGCAGTGTGCGCAGTACTGGCCCCACCCTTTAAACCCTTGGTTCGTTTGCCACGGCCTAGCAAGCTGGGACGGTGGCATCAAGGTCCTCGGGTCGTAGGTTTTATATCAGACTGTCCTTGTCTTAGTCTCTGGCTCAAAAGCCTTCCCCGGAGACACGGGGGCTTTGATGTCAGGGGTTTCCTCCCTTAGCCTTTCCGCAGCCAAGCGGCCAAGCCTGCAAGGCAGCAGGGGACTCGCGGGGGCCGGGGTCGTCTATGTCCCGTGCAGATGTGAACATCTGCCCACTGCCCAGACGGTGACACTTACCAGAGGAGAAAAATCCAACGCCGGAACCCGGTATCGAACCTCGCACCCTTGGCATTGGAGGCAGACGCCTTAACCACTGCGCCATTTCCCCGTCTTTGCTGCTGTACTGATCAACCAACTGACAACACTCCCTATTATGCCAGGCAAAGCATCCATTGCCTTTACAGCTAATTTCTGAAGCAAGTCTGATATATGAGACAACTGGTTTTTTACCCACGCCTGTAAATCTTTTGGGTCTGATGGAACTGGAGGAGCTGGAGGGACCGGAGCTGGACAGCTACCACCGCCTCCGGCTACAGCTAACACAACAGTACTAATAATAAAACCAAGAGCAGTAATTAAACTTGCAATTGTTATACCTTGCTCTCTGAAAAGTGTTTTCAATCTCTCAGCCAAAGTTGTGTCTTCGTGAAGTATTTCTGAATAGTTTATCTAATCCTGTTGACCTGTGTTTTCAGTTTTTCTTTTCCTATTTCAATCACTTCTAGTCGCGCTGATCTTTCTATCTGCAAATCATTTAATCTGTGTTGTATTCTTTCTTTCATTTCTGTGTCAAGATTCCCATTGTCTGCTGTAGCCAGTTTTTCTTTTTCTCTTTCTATGTGATTATCAAGCTCACCTAGTTTGGCTACATTATTCACAAGCTCACCTCTTATTGACTGCAGTGTTTTATCCAAACCCATAATTTCCCGCATTGTTAAAGGAGAGTCATCTATTGTTTTTATAGCCTCATTTATTTGACCTTCTGTAAATGAGGTTTCTTGTATCACCTTGTCTACCATTTCTGGCAGTTTTGTTACTTCTGCCATTTCAATTTCTTGTCCCATCGGCAGTCTTGTTTGCACCTTGTGAAGAGGACTAGTAATTCGAGGTGGCAACTGTTTATCGCCAATACCAAGTTGACGCAAGGCCCCAACACCACCTTCACTTTTGATTGTACTTAAAGCTCTAAACTTGCCGGGGTCTCTTTTGTTAGTCAATTGTACTTTTCCTTTGCCAAAAGTATTTAAATATATAAATGACCTTTATCATATTCAAACTGATTAGGATCTATTTCATCTGGGCGGTCACCAACACTATCATAAAACGAGTTCACTTTGTCTTTTAACAGTTCGTGATACATACTAGAAGTATTTACCATTCCAGTCATATCTGTTGCACCAGTATCATAGTCATTTATGTCATCCATTTCAAAATCTTCATGACCAAATCCTCCCGCTGCCATTGTTTTTATTAATTTAATATTTTTGATTTTTGCATAATAAAATGACATCGTCCTACGGATCAAAGTTTGACCCATACAGAAAACTACGTGAACCTCTTGGTGTTAAGGGCATTAGACAATCAATTGTCGTCACTAACAATCCTAGCTCCATAGATCAAAACCAAATTCTTACTGTTAAGTTTCCAAACCTAGGCCCGAGTGACGTTATTGTTCCTGGTACTGCTCGTCTTGCATTTAATATTGTACTTTCATCAGACACAGATGACAAAAGAACACTAGTTGGCAACCTTGGCAGAGCAATTATTAAGACTATTAAAGTTAAACTTGAAGGCCAGGAAGTGTTTAGTCTTGACGATGCTGATGTATTCTACTGTTACAAAGATCTGTGGCTTACAAGTGAAGAAAGAGAAGACCGTATTTATCAAGGTATACAGTCTGATAACATTGCCAAACTCAGAATCAATGCATCAGATAAATCAATAGAAGCCAAGGACGTTATTGTGGCAGAAACATATGGAAATAGATTTTGCATTCCACTTGAATTTGAAATCCTAACAGCTCATTTGCCTTATTACCAAGGAGCACTGAACGAACTAATTTTCAATGACTACTCCAAAGTTATTAAATCAACTGACACAGACGCAACATACAAGATCTCTAACATCTTTTTGGAATATGAAATTGTCACACATGCTCATCTAGCTACTCTCATTCAAAATCAGTACCAGACAAAACTGCCAATTTATTATGACCGAGTGATTAGACATAGTTTAATGCATAAAGACAAAAGCGATCCAATGTGGAACATCAACTTGAACACACCTGCTAGGTCACTAAAAGGCATTCTTATGTTGTTTGTTAAACTGACGAGTCCATACGGATGGGATTCAGAAACATTTTACAATCCAAAGATTACTCATTTGTCTTGTACTATTGAAGGCCGTCCTAATCAAGTGTATGCTTCAGGTATGCTACCTTATCAGCACTATGATGAGATCACAAAGTATTTTGCAGGCGGAAGGCTTAGAGAAAAACCAGCAAACATGGCATGCAAAGATCTGCATCTGTATGACGTAAGAATTGCTCAATACCTGACGGACAAGTATGCACTATGGCTAGACCTGCATAGTACAGACGATGACTACTTACATGGGTCAGGTCGTACTGTTGAAAATGGTAGTGACGGAATTACAATCCAAATACAAAAAAAGACTGAAACTGCTGGAGCAATAAATATATATTTGTATCTGATTTATGACGCACAACTCAATATTGCAGAAAGCAGACTAAGTGGACACATATATTAATTATATTCTATATTAAAATGAACTGGATGACACTTGACCCACACTGTGGCTTGTTTTGTGGTGCCACAGGCTGTGGGAAAACTGAATTTGTTCTTAACCTCTTACAAACAAGATACATCTGTCATTTCGAAAACATTGTGATATTTTGTCCAACGATCAAACACAACAAAGCTTATCACAACCGTTTATTCATTTGGACTGATCATAACATTTATTTAGTCGACCCTGAGAAAAAACTGAATGACTACCTGCTGTATTTTTACAAGCAATTTGAAGGACAGTCAACTTTGTTTATTGTTGATGACTGCTCTGCAGAGAAGGATATTGTTAAGAAGAGAAACACACTGGCAGAACTGGCCTTCAGTGGCAGACATGCAAACATTAGTGTATGGATTCTCACTCAGAAATATAATGCTGTACTGAAAGATTTTCGTGAGCAGTTAAAGTTGATCTGTTTGTTTTACTGTAAAGATCGTGACAGCTTTGAAGACTGTCTCAGAGAGAACGATGTTATACCAAATAAACATGGATGAGACTGTGTGAAAAATAAACTGAAATTGACTAAGCATCTAAAGCTTATTTTAAAGACAGATCAGCCCACAGGGTATGGATTAGTGAATTAATTTAGCTTTATGGTCTTTAACAAATGACAGACAGACAAACCATTGATATCACAGACTGCTTCAAAGATGTTAAGTGCATTTTTGACTTTAAAACGCATGTTAAAAAGCCATTTGAGCTCGGTATAAAACTCTCAACACCAACACTGATAAGCATGGTATATAATGTGACTTTGGGGTATTCTGAATGTTTTCCATGTTATGAGTACGAGACTGTTGATCTTAGGACACATTCCTTTAGAGTTAATGATGCTAACTGCGACCGGTTTGAGGCACTGTGTGAACTCATATTCAGACAACTATGTAAACTACATGATTATATTGAAGACGTTACAGTCAATAAAGTGGTATTACACCTACAGCACAAGCAGTAATATTTTTTTATTATTATTTTGTCGGTCAAATAAAAATGACGGGCAGAATGATTGACGTTACAGAGTGCTTCAGATATATCCAGCTCTTTGATCAGTTAAGAACAGATTTCAAACAACCAGACATAATGCCAATATCATCGCCATCAATTATATATGTGTCATATAATATGACTTTAGAAATATTTGAAGAGTTACCATTTGTAGAGTACATGCCTGTTGATTTTAAGCCACATACCTTTGGAGTTGATGATCAGTGGTTTGAGACAGTGTGTAAACAAATATTCAGACAACTATGTGAACTGAATCTGTTTATTGTTGGCGTTACAGTCAATAAAGTGCTATTGGGTCATTCTCTGGAAAGGTGGACCGATGGGGGGTGCACCGTAAAATTGCATATACCAGAATATTAAGAGTGTAAGGATATCTCATGTTTATATTTTTAAGCAACAGATATGTTAAATGAACACCATGATACAGTGAATTGTGCTTGTTTGTAAAAAGTTTGGTTTACAGCTGTGGTTTTATTGACGAAAATCACACAATTCAGATCGCCATTTTGTTACATAGACAAGTGGCTACATTTGAGTTAAAAAATAAAGCATAAATACCTCACAGTTTTGAGGAAAAACGGTTGAATTAGGATGTATTTATCCAAAACTTTACTCGCCATCATCACTTTTCTAATACTACGCATTTCTGTGAGATAAAAAGTAATTTTTATTTCACGTCTGATTTGTAACAAATCTTGTCCACTGACGTAAAGATAAAAATAAATCAATGAAAAATTAATACGGAAATGAACGGACCTAATTTAGTGTTCTTCGCCAAACAAAATATTTAGCTAACTGATATATGAAGCAAAGCAATTGTAATGGAAGAAATGACGGTAGAAATAAAACAAAATTGCGTCACTTGTATCTTCGCGTCCGGAATTCGCGTTACAAATGTGATGTCTAATGGACTATATTTTTCACGACCGAGTTTACGGACGCTTGAAAGGATAGTGCCGACCTGATGCGGACTGACACAGTGAGTGATCGCTGTGTGAAAACGATACACTGTGTGTGCTGGGAGGCAGAACTGGGGACTTTTAACGGTAGTGTCCGCGTTTTCCGTCCATGTTTACGACTAAGATATAGGCGCCATTTCCTTCGGTCGGCACGCTGAAAAGCGTTTAAAATGAAGAGTTGCGCCGGTAAGTTATGTTTTGAATTATTGAATACAAAACCTGAATGCTTATTTTACTGTTTTTATGTGTTCACAGCTATTGTTTGCAAAGTTTTGTAGCAAAAAAGAATCGATTGACTGGTGTGCCGTGACCAAGCCAATTTCAGCCCCCACTTTGAACATTCGTAATTGCAAACGAATTTTAACTAAAGCAGAGAGATTACAAATTTCATATTTTGCAGAATAGTTCCTTAGAGTGTTTCAAAATTTACATGCATGTTTTGTGTTTATTTAATTTGATATATAAATGTTCTTTTGATGTAAAGTGCATTTTGTCACAGTTGTCACAAAGAATTGAAGGCGTGGGAGAAGTGAGAAAGAGCAGCAAGAAAAACAGAGGGAGGTGTGGAGACTGCAGAAACAGAAGCAGCGGGAGAACTACTCTCACCAAAAGAAAGCTGCAATAAATCGGAATAGAAGACAAGCTTATCAGGAGGAAAAGAGAAGACAATTTTCTGCATGTCAAAGATCTGAAAGCACACAGACTACCAGTGATAGTCCCCAGACCACTAGCGAAAGTCCACAGTATACACGTACCCCTTGAGCACAGCGCATTGCATTGTTTCGTGCTAAACAAGCAATGCCTTCTGACCCACACCAGTATGCAGAGACCTGGAACCAACTGGCTGATAAAGCGACTCCCAGGAAAAAAGGCCATACAGGAGCTGCGAGGTAATACAAACCCAACAATGCTTGGTCACGGAAACGCTACAGCAAGCTATGTTACACCTGAAGAACAAATGCGATCAGGAGAGTCGAACGACCCGATCGGTGGTGATGAAGTTATGTGAGAAGTACGGATCCATCCGTTCTAGAAGCAAACTTCTGACTGTAAACAGAAAGACAGTCATGAAAAGAATAAAAGACAAGAAAAAACAGAGGCAGAAGAAAAGTCAAGAACTGTCCCAAGAAGTTGGTGACTTCTTCGAAAAAAACAGCTACACCTCTGCCAGACAAAAAGCTGGTAAGGAAAGGAAAGGCCCGGCAGGAGCTGCACAGGCCGCTCAAAGATCTGCACAACGACTATGTTAAGCAGGGAGGGAAGGCTGCTTTTAGCACTTTTGCAAGGAGGATGCCTGCACATGTGCGTACAATGATGGCAAACCAGCTGAGGCAGTGTTTATGCGAGTATTGTGCAAATGTCGAAAACAAGCTGTTCTCTATCAACAGTATCAACACCACCCCTGCATGCAAGATTCGGCATGTGTACCATGCTGTAGAAATCACAACCTGTCCCAATCCCACCAATGTGGAGACTGTGGCTTGGATAAACTTGATGACTATCTGGCTCCATTGATGAATCGCAGGGAGATCACCTGGTATTTCTGGACCACAAAAAAGTAGAACGAAAGGGGAAGGAGATTAGCAAAAAAGTACTTTTGAAGTGTGTGGGCACCGTAACGGAAATGGTGACAGAATTGAAAAAGGAAGTAGCTTTCTTATCAGGGCATCTGTTCCGAGCTGCGTGGCAACACTCTCAATTTGAAAAACTACCAACGGCAAAGCTATTCCCATCAAACCTTATCACCGCTGTCATGGATTTTGCGGAGAACTACTCGTGTCTGCTGCAGGACGAAGTCCAATCAGCTCACTGGAACAAGGAACAAGTGACGCTTCACCCAATTTCCACTTACTACAAGTGTAACAGCTGCGATGGCGGCGTGTATGAATCTCTCATCTTTATCAGTCCTGACCTTCGGCATGACCACCACGCCGTCCACACATTTTTCACCCTTGCGCTGAACTACCTGCGTGTGGAGAGGAATCTGCATCCCCAGATTGTGCTGCAGTGTTCTGATGGATGCTCCAGCCAATACAAATCTAAGGGACCATTTGCAGATATCACTGCATGTGTGGACGACTTCGGCACAAGGGTGGAGAGGAGCTATTTTGGCAGCAGGCATAGCAAGGGGCCATGTGATGGTGAGGCAGCAGTTATCAAGCACCATTTCGCGACAGCTGTGAAAGGAAAGCGTGCTGTTGTCACGACCGCTGAGGAATTTTTTGCTTATGCCCAAGCAAGCAGCCTAAACAAGCAGCCCACCAACCATTGCCAGCATTTCCGAAGAACATTCTTCTGGGTGCCAGAAGGCATGGTGAACAGGGACCGCCCAGAAAGGGTGATGAAGATGGTCCCTGGGTCACGTGAGTTCCACCATATCAAGTCAGGCGGTATGGGTCGGCTGATCAGCAGGCACCTGTCTTGCATGTGTGAGTTTTGCTTGTATGCCTGCCCCAACACTGCCGTCGTGGGAGAGTGGAAGGAACACTCCATGGCCCGTGCGGCACCTGAACAACCTGGTGGTGGCAGAGGCCGAAGTCCAGGTGGATCTGCACTAAGGGGAAGATCAGCAGCAAGGGGAAGATCAGCAGCAAGGGGCAGACCACGAGCAGCTGGGAAAAGTCAGCCAAGACCAACTGCAGAACCTAGAGTCCCAGAAGTGCCTGTTTATTGAATACATGTTTCTTTTTTGTGGTATATTTGCTTTCCATTACTTTTGGTTGCTTTGGATGGGAAGAGTGATTTTTCCACATTACTTTTGGTTTTTTGCTCCCTTTTATTTATGTGGTGTCGACGTTACAACATAGACGGTGTCTGCGTTACAACCAAGTCATGATTCAGTTATGCACTTCTTTCCGCCACAGTATGGTGACAACTTATTTCATATTTTGTCATAGCAAAGGTTAGGTGTCAGTGCTATACACAATAGTGTTCTTTGACTTTTGCCTCTGCTCCTATATTGTGAGCTAAAAGTGAAAAATTTCCAAATTTACGCGTGCTAAGGAGAGATTTCATTTGCAAGTGCCAAATATCAGAAATCACATAAAAAAACCCTTGGAAGCTCTTCAAAGTGTGTAGTTTGGCTGAGTTAATAGTTTTAGAATACTTATGGAAAGAATTGCACTGAATATTGGTTGAATCAAACTTCATTTTTGTGTCCAGTGTTACAACCGAGACACTTGTCGAGCCACCTGTTCACACACCAATTACACACAAAAAAGGCAGTCCTCTTGCTCTGATTTCACTGCACATGGACAAAAGCATCATTTTTTCATCAGAATATATACATTTTATTCCAATTTATTAAAGTTCATTTTTCGCTCCCCATGTAACAAATCTGACCACCTTTCCAGAGAATGACCCTATTGCACATTGTGTAATTTTTTATTTATTATTTTGTCGGACAAATAAAAATGACGGACAATGCCCAAAGCTCGTCTGGCTTAAAAAACGTGTTTCACACAACAGACTTGCCTATATCCAACACTTACAGTGTCTATGAATCAATAGAAAGGTCTTTTTCTGTCATACAAGATAATCTTCTTTCTGGTAGTGTAAAGATTCAGATTGTTGCGAAAATAGAATTTACCAGGGTAGATGGTGAAGTGATTGTATCATATATCTCAACAAGACAACGCACAATTAATTCAAGAAGGGAATTGGAAAAAGTGTTTAGAGAAAGACTGTTGCCTGACTTTTTAGAAGCAATTGACGGAGCAAAAATGCAAGGGTCTGGTTGGCATGAAGGTCGTGTACATGAACTGCAACTAAAGCAGTCTATTTATCATCCTATTTTAGGCAAATCATGGTTGCCACTGGCAACTGAGGTTGTAAATAAAAAGGCTATAGTCAATATTCAAAACAATGATAATTTCTGTTTTATGTGGTGTGTGCTTGCTAAACTACACTTTGTAAAAACAAGACCTGAACGTGTATCTAACTATACCAAATTTGAAAACGAACTCAACTTCAGTGGCACCCCACCCGGGTCTGCCCTGGGGGACTTGGGTGGGGTTAGGTATTTTTTAGTTCCCAGGGTCACCCTGGTCAGCCCCACAGGGTGGGTTTTTCTCTCTATTCTGGGGCATGTGTTTCTGTCTACCCTTTGTCCATTCACCTGTATTTGCCTTTTTAAAACTCTCCCTACTGTCTGCACTGCCTGTAGCTCTTGATATTGGATGTGTGTTGCTAAATGGTCTTAGCTTTATTTAGGCCCCATGTGTTAGGTTTATTTAACGTATTTGACCGGCTGGCGACATACATTCAATGTTCTGTTTTTTTTTTTTGTGTTTTGTTTTTTTCACAAGCAGTGCAGGCACGTCCTGAGAAAGCCTTGTTGCTGTCGGGACGTTAAGCAATGTACAATCAATCAATCAACTTCAGTGGCATAGATTTTCCTGTTAAGGTAGAGGACATAGATTTGTTTGAAAAACTAAATCCTGGTATATCTGTAAACGTGTATGTATGGGATAATGAGTCTGAGAACAAGTTACAACCAATTAGAGTATCACCAATTGCCCCAATCTACGGACAGTCAGAAGATAAGCATCTTGACATGTTACTAATAAGCTCTGGTGATAACTTTCACTACACAATTATCAGGAGTATGTCACGTCTAATTCATGGGCATACAACAAAACACAAGTGTAAACAGGAATTTTGTAAGAAATGTTTACAAAGGTTTTCTTCTATTGAAGTAGCACACAAACATGTTAAACATTGTAGGTCACCTGATGACATTCAAACAATACTTAGGTATCCAGATCCTGGCAGCAAGGTTTATTTTAAAAACCATG
The DNA here is from genome assembly GCA_036245525.1 of Semisulcospira habei. Lineage (NCBI taxonomy): Eukaryota > Metazoa > Mollusca > Gastropoda > Semisulcospiridae > Semisulcospira > Semisulcospira habei. Next base: position 95,894,765 of record BTPG01000002.1, read on the forward strand.
GGAATCAACAAAAGCTGCCGTTTGTAGTGTATGCTGATTTTGAATCACTGGTTGTACCATATGAGGGTCCTGTTCCAGAATCATTACCAAAGACCGTGAAATTGAGTGATCAAGTGGTGTGTTCTTTCGGATATATTCTTGTTAGGTCTGACGACAAGATCTTCAGTTTTCTGAGGGAGTGCCATATTTTTAATAAGATTTGAGCATTTATAGATTATGATGTTTCTATTATTTTGACCTTTTTGAGAGTCTTTCGACGTTTTCTTTAAAGACTTGTGCGACATTTGAGCCTGACATATTTTTAAGGTATATTTACATCATGTCTTAAGACCTATATTTTAGTCTGGCTGACCAGATTTTTACCCTTCCTGCCGTGAAATGGCCTTAGTTGCCTGCTCGGTGTTAAACCCAAATAACTAACTTTACTCTCATGGGGGATTTTAACAGTCACGCTCACCTTTGGGGCAGTGACCACTATGCTGGCAGAGGTCAGATGTTAGAAGATGTTTTTTCTCACCTTAACCTATGTGTCTTTAACGATGGCTCACCTACATACTCTGACTCAGGTTCAGGATCTAGTTCTGTTCTAGACCTCACTGTGTGTGATCCTTCTCTCATGCTGGACTTTGACTGGAAGGTTCACGACGACCTGTGTGGTAGTGACCACTTCCCAGTAATCCTGTCATCGGTCAGCTGTGAGGAGGATTCACCAGTGGGGCGCTGGACTCTCCAGAAAGCTAACTGGCCTCTGTTCGCCTCCCTCTGTCAGTCTCGTATTACAGAGGAGGTGGTCATGTCAGCTGAAGAACCTGTTTCTTGTTTTACTTCTATTTTGTTGGACGTAGCAGGTGAAACCATAACTAGAACTTCCACATCAGTCCCTCGGAAGCCAAGAGTACCATGGTTCAATGAAGAGTGCCTCAAGGCCCAAAAAATGAGCAAATCTGCTCAGCGACATGCTTTTTGTAATCCATCCCAAGCGAATATTTTAACCTTTAAAAGACAGAGGGCGAAAGTCTGTTACATTTTTTAACGTGAACGCTGTGCTTCCTGGAGACGCTTCATCTCATCTTTATCTTCTAGGACTCCGTCCCAAATCGTCTGGAAGGCTGTTCAAAGAATTAGGGGCAGGGGTGGCTCGGCTTCTGTCGGCCATCTTAGATATGGTGCCAGTTTGGTCACGGATAAAAAGACTGTGGCCAATTTGCTTGCCTCCACCATTGCCCATAATTCTTCAATAGAGCATTATTCACTTTTCTTTCAGAGAGAGAAGGAGAAGCGAGAGTCTTGTACTTGTGATTTTATATCAGATAACTCGGAAGACTATAATGCGCCATTAACATTTTCAGAATTGTAGCAATCCATGCAGAAATGTAATGACTCTGCTGCTGGACTAGATACCATCCACTATCAGCTCCTAACACATCTGCTTGAGGATTCACTCCTTGTACTTCTCAAGGCCTTTAACCCTTTCATCCCTGAGTAAATAAGAAGTCTATATACCCTTCAGCCCTGACTTTATTTGAGAAATTTCTGTTGAAAATGGGTGTGCACTGTAAAATATTTGTAAATAATACTTTACAACAGATATAACCATAAAGGTATATACAGATTTGCCATTGGATGGACTACCGTTTTATGGATTTGACCACACTGTGTCACGTGTCATAATGCCTGGTGACAAAAATAGTGACAGGTGACAATAAACTTGATAAAAAAGTCTTTCGTGCATGACAGGTCGCTGGTGCTTAACATGCATCACTAAATGGGGCATCTGTTAGTGTGACACATAAGTGTCCATGCATTTCTAGCATGCCGATGCAACATAAGGCCCCTACCTTGTCACCAGACGTCATTATTTACACCTGCCACTGATACGTTAGTTATTTGGGTTTAACGCCGAGCAGGCGACTAAGGCCATCTCACGGCGGTGCCACTGATACGGTATATCCACTGTCTAGACAACATGTAATAATCAGCATCGAATGATGATCAGTGTGTCTGTGTCGTGTCTCGCACACGATCGGATGAAAGTACCAGTGTTGTAAAGACTATACATGTACTACACATGTGACCAATGTTTGTCGTTGGTGTCCACAGAGTCACCTACAGGTGCACCAAGGTGTGGCATAAAAAACCCGGAATATCAATTAGAACCCTCCGAATTCAGCATCAGAATCAGGCTGTAAGTCATTGTTGTTGTCAGTGCCTCAAACGGCCATCGTGCCAGCTGACACTGCCAACACATGGTAATGCTGCCATGTGGTAGATAGGTACAGATGTCCCAATACATCAAAGCTATCTGCTTTTGAAACCATGTCTCCAAACACAAAATTGTATCACTCCGAATATCTACACATCCACTCGCCATTCCGACCGTAATTCCCACGCTAGTGCCGCAAAACTGACCGCATACCACAGACGAACGTACGTGTGCACTGTCAGGCCATGTACTGAGTGTAAACAGGATGTGTCAGTCTGAAGGGCGAGGTCACCACACGCGCAGCGAGGCTCGCACGTCACCAGGCGCACGATACGAAACACCTGACACTGCTGTAGCGGCTTGCTGGGTTGAACGGTATACGAGGCCGCCAACCGCTACAGCGGTTTGCCGGGTTCAAAGGGTTAACCATATCTGGATAACTGGTGATTTCCCGCCATCTTGGCACCAGGCTGTGGTTGTGCCAGTCCCCAAGCCAGGTAAGGATCCTTCTGGCCCGGGCAACTACCGGCCAGTCGCTTTGACATCGTGTTTATGTAAAACTATGGGAACGCTTGGTCAACGCCCGCCTCGTGTGGCATTTTGAGTCACAGGGTCTCATCACAGACCTCCAGTGCGGTTTCCAGTGCTTCTGTAGTACAACTGACCATCTAGTCCACTTTGAGTCGTTTATCCGAGATGCTTTTGTCAACAAGCAGCATGTCTATGCAATTTTCTTCGATCTTGAGAAGGCATATGACACTACCTGGAAGTATTGTGTAATGTCTGATTTGTCAGACATGGGTTTTAAAGGGCACCTGCCAGTTTCTATTCACAATTGTTTTGTCTGACTGCTCGTTCAATGTCCGTGTGGGCTCCACCCTCTCTGACTCCTTTGAACAGGAGATGGGTGTCCCGCAGGGCATTATTCTATCTCCTGTTTTATTTAGCATTAAAATTAATAACATTGTAAAGGCCGTCAAGGATGATTCTGAATGCTCTTTGTTTGTAGACGACTTTGCTTTGTGTGCACAAGGTCGAAGATTTGCGTCCCTTGAGAGGCGCTTGCAGCTGTGCGTTGATCGCATTCAAGGGTGGGTGCCTCTAAATGGATTCAGGTTCTTGCCCTCTAAGGCAGTCTGTGTGCATTTTACTAACCAGACGAAATTTTTTCCAGAACCTAGCCTGCGCATTGCTGGAATGCCAATTAAGGTGGCCGAGGAGGCAAAGTTTCTAGGGGTCATCTTTGACAAAAGACTGACTTTCTGCAACCATATTACAGTGGAGTCCGCTTAACACGAATTTCTGGGGACACGGAAAATCACTTCGTGTTAACCGTATTTCGTGTTAACCAATATGGCCTCAAAATTGATCACGGCCCTCAAGGAGAAAGTGTGTAAGACGTGTGCGTGAATGAGAGAGAGAGAGAGTACATCGACTCCTAAATCAATAATGCCGTATCGATAGTTCTAAATCAGGGTAAAGTACATACGTAATTACGTTACGGTCCAGAATTTTCAATCTCCCGTTATCACAGTTGGCGTTCCTGAGAAATTGCGACATGTTGGCTAAAGCTTCCTTGTTTAACTGCGTCCCCACACCTCTCTCCCCTTCTCCCCCCCCCCCCACACACACATCCTGTACTAGTACATGCCGTCTCACCACCCACCCCTTACCCCCGCACCCCACCACACCCCACCCCACCCCACCCTACAAAGCCCGACACACTCACACGTCACTGAGACACCCACCCCACTCCCCACACAGGCACCCATCTTGCACACATAAACATAGGCCAAATTATTCCGTTCTGTGTCAACCCTTCACATTTATGTCACTAAGGCACTAGAACAGATTTTCTCCTTCTGTGTCAACCCTTCACATTTATGTCACTATGTCACTAATACAAATTTTATTTGTGGGACAAACATTGAATATAGGTTTTTCTCCAAATATAGATCACCAGGCCATTCCTTAATAATCAGGACACGCAACCTTAGTGGAAGAATAGAGAAATAAGAATTTTGTTTTTGTGTTTCGACGTCTGACAAAGAAAGTGTGGAGAAAAATATGTTGTTGTTTTCATTCCAAGCACACATCCGGGCGGACCAACCTACGACACATTTGAAATTAAAAGACAAAACCCATAATCTACTCTTAGTGAGGGACCTCAGTGATTCAAAGTCACTATACACGCACCCTGTTTACGAGTGTTTTAGATCAACAACTCACGCGAGAAGAAAATGGGCATGCCTGAAATCGGGTGCCTGTATACAGACTGATTTTGAACCCGGATCCAAGGACACTTGCTGTCGTGTTGAGTGGGGTTTATTGCCTTCCAACCGGGCCAAAGCAGGAAGAGAATACAGCCAGCCAGCTTTTGCGTAGTCATTATTATAACACCTCCCGTAGGGTGACTAGATTGCGTCTCTTTCATGACCAGGAAGGTGTCCTTGAAATCGGTTGTGAAAGGGGTACCTTTTTATTCTCAGTGGAGACGGCCCTGTACTCACTTTCATGCCCAGTTTAGTCTCAGTTTACCACACAAGCGTGACGTGTCTGCTAACACGTTCGGATTTTATCGTGATTTGGTGCATTGCTTATTCGAAATGGGCTACCAAAGATTAAAACCAAAACAACTCAAAAGCTAAGTGATTTTTTTTAATACACGTGAGCGCTTAGCCTGCTTTCTTGAATATTGAGTTGGGCATCAAAAATCAGATATAGATATATATTTATTAATCCATCGGTTTCAGTCTTTTTCTGCATTTGAATTGTGATCCCGTCACTGCCGTTTTCGATAGTACGGCCAGAGCCATGAAGGAAATTATCGTCCGTAGAACGCAGATCTAGCCACAGTGCATACTTGTCTGTCAGGTATTCACCGATTCTTACGTCATACAGATGCAGATCTTTACATGCTATGTTTGCTGATTTATCTCTAAGTCTCCCCCCTGCAAAATACTTTGTGATCTCATCATAGTGCTGATATCTCATCATTCCGGACGCAAAAACTTGATTAGGGCGGCCTTCGATTGTACAGGATAAATGTGTAATCTTTGGATTGTAGAATTTTTCTGAATCTCTTTTGTAAGGACTTCCAGGTTCAAGGAACAACATAAGAATGCCTTTCAGTGACCTAGCAGGCGTGTTTAGGTTGATGTTCCAAATCTGGTCGCTTTTGTTTTTATTAACCCATATCATACTGAGGCTAAAAGCTTCAAATTTGTACACTGCCATATGCAAGCTACATTATAGTACTTACAGATAGGGATATAGACCAATGGCTTTAGTTCAAGGGTGGTGCCAGAATAGCTTGGCGCCTAGAAGCTCCAAGCTATTTTGGTGCTACCCTTGAACTATATTTTAGTCAAAATTATTTCACACACTGGTGTATTCCGAATGATAAGGGTTAATTAAACTGTGTCTTATCACACGGTCATAATAAATCGGCAGTCTTGACTGGTACTGATTTTGTATGAGAGTAGCTAAATGAGCGTGCGTGACAATCTCATATTCCAAGGAAATGTTAGAGATCTTGTATGATGCATTGAGATCCGTTGATTTGATAACTTTGGAATAGTCATTAAAGATTAGTTCGAAACTCAGGCGGTCATTTAGTGCTCCTTGGTAATAAGGCAAATGCGCTGTTAGGATTTTAAACTCAAGTGGAATGCAAAACCTATTTCCATATGTTTCGGCCACAATAATGTCCTTGGCTTCTGTTGTCGATTTATCACTTGCATTGATTCGAATTTTCATAATGCTATCTGACTGTATGCCTTGATAAATACGGTCATTTCTTTCTTCTTTTGTAAGCCACAAATCCTTGTAACAGTAGAACACATCAGCATCGTCAAGACTAAACACTTCCTGTCCTTCAAGTTTAACTTTAATAGTCTTAATAATTGCTCTGCCTAGGTTGTCATCTAGTGTTCTTTTGTTATCTGTGTCTGATGAAAGTTCAATATTAAATGCTAGGCGAGCAGTACCAGGAACAATAACATCACTGGGACCTAGGTTAGGAAACTTGACAGTAAGAGTTTGGTTTTGGTCTATGGTACTTGGATTGTTTGTGATGACTATTGTTTGCCGAATGCCCTTAACACCAAGAGGTTCACGTAGTTTTCTGTATGGGTCTAACTTCGATCCGTAGGACTGTGTCATTTTATTATGCAAAAATAAAAAAAAAATTAATTAATAAAAACAATGGCAGCGGGAGGATTTAACCATGAAGATTTTGAAATGGATGACATGAATGACTATGATACTAGTGCAACAGATGTAACTGGAATAGGAAATACTTCTAGTATGTATCACGAACTGTTAAAAGACAAAGTAAACTCGTTTTATGATAGTGTTGATGACCGCCCAAATGAAATAGGTCCTAATCAGTTTGAATATGAAAAAGGACATTTATATTTAAACACTATTGACAAAGGAAAAGTACAATTGACTAACAAAAGAGACCCTGGTAAGTTTATAGCTTTAAGAACAATCAAAAGTGAAGGTGGTGTCGGCGCCTTGCGTCAACTTGGTATTGGAGATAAACAGTTACCACCTCGTCTTGCTAGTGCACTTCATGATGCACAAACAAGACTGCCGACGGGACAAGAAATTGAAATGACTGAAGTAACAAGACTGCCAGAATTAGCAAACACAGTAATACAAGAAACTTCGTTTACAGAAGGGCAAATAAATGAGGCTATGAAAACAATGGGTGACTCTCCTTTGACAATGCGGGAAATTATGGGGTTGGATAAATCACTGCAGTCAATCAGAGGTGAGCTGGTGAATAATGTAGCCAAACTAGGCGAGCTTGATAATCACATAGAAAGGGAAAAAGAAAAATTAGCTACAGCTGATGATGAGAATTATGACACAGAAATGAAAGAAAGAATACAACACAGATTAAATGATTTGCAGATAGAAAGATCCGCACGACTAGAAGTGATTGAAATTGGGAAGAAAAAAAAAATGAAAACACAGATTAACAGAATTAGAGAAACTATTCAGAAAATACTTCACGAAGACACAACTTTGGCTGAGAGATTGAAAACACTTTTCAGAGAGCAGGGTATCACTATTGCAAGTTTAATTACTGCTTTTGGGTTTATTATCAGTACTGTTGTGTTAGCTGTAACGGGAGGACCAGGGGGTAGCGCTCCGGCCCCTCCAGCTCCACCAGCACCAACTGACCCAAAAGATTTACAGCCATGGGTAAAGAAACAACTGTCTCATATTTCAGACCTGCTTAAGAAATTGGCTCTGAAAGCAATGGATTCATTACCCGGTATTTTAGGCACACTTGTCAGTTGGCTTATTAGTACAGCGGCGAAGGTAGTTGGCTTTATGGCAGAACATGTGTGGGTCTTTTTGGTGACAGTAGGAGGGTTAATAGTGGGTTATTTAATGAAACAGGTAAAGAAGTAATATACCTAATCCTGTTAGACCTATTGTCAATGTTGTTCTCTCGGAATTATGTGTGGAGTCAGTGGTTGGTAGCGGCGTTTTGGGTGTTACTGGCGTTACTGGCTGTATGGGTGTTGGGGCAGGGGAAGTAACCGCCTGTATTGGTTTTAACAACTGTATATGCGCAGTTGTTTCTCCTATGTTTACAGATTGATTGAGGCCTAATTTCTGATCACTCCCTGCAACAATTATTTCATTATTATAATTTGTTATTGTCCCCATTTGGAGTTGAAGATTAGATGGCAACATGTATAACCCGATGCCAACTACAAAGTCAACTTTTGATCTAGCATATCTGAGAACGTCTTGATAGCGCTGTATGCTTGACGGGAGATCAACCACTGAGTTGATCGAGTCTTCCAAGTTCGATAAAAATTGTTTTTGTGCGCCGAACTTCTCACTTCCATTCAAAATATTCGATTTTGTTAATGATTGTGCACCTAGTAAACACCAGACATATGTTCTGATAGACTCATTTACGCGCTTGACTCCCGCTTGAGTAAACCCGTCACTCCTGTCTAAGACAAATGTGGTCCAGGCATTAGTCTGTTTCTGTTCTATTAAGCCTAACCATACTTGTGATTTTGATGAGAATGAAGTGAAACCAGGGTAATAATCTTGAGGGTATTGTCTGTGACTCATAGCGTAATACAATGTACCCATGCCGTTGTGATCATCAAGTTTTTGTGTAAAGTCATACCCGGCACGGGGGCTGATGTTAAACTCATTACAGATCCGTTCAAACGCTTTTATATCCATGGGGTTGTTATACCTGTTGAAACTGGATTCAGTTGGTAGTGGTGTATGCAGTTCTGACAGTATACGTCTAAGCTGGTAATACGTGTGGAAACGATACACAGACCTAATCAGTTTGTTTGAGTGATTCAAATGGTCTGTAAAAGAAATGCCGCATCCTGTAGTTGAGCATAGTATAGCAAAGTTAAGTTGGTTTTGAAACATCTGTAGTGGGCTTGAGGACCACTTTCTTGCTGTAGCATCGTCTGTTATTGGAGGGTTTAGGTAATGATCAAACGGGTTGGGTACTTTGACTTGAAATAAATCTTGTTCGCTTACAGCTATGTCAAGTTGATTTAGCTGAATTATTTTCTGTTCATAAGTAGGGGCGACATTGTATTTAGCATCCACATTAAATTGAAATGCGTTTGTAGTGGTAATGGTTGGTGATTTAAATTCCATCCTTTTTTATGTGATAATAAAAAATGTTTATAACCTTAACAAATCTTGACACAAGCAAACCAGTGTGGTTATCTAATGGGATTGATAATCGTGATGGTAGTAAGGCTGTAGCGATCCATGAAATGTTCTATACAGTAAAATGGTTTAATGTAACAGATGATAACAATTATTCTGTAAGTGGAACTCTTGATGGTTTAACCCCCACTCGGGTCTGCCCTGGGGGACTTGGGTGGGGTTAGGTATTTTTTAGTTCCCAGGGTCACCCTGGTCAGCCCCACAGGGTGGGTTTTACTCTCTATTCTGGGGCATGTGTTTCTGTCTACCCTTTGTCCATTCACCTGTATTTGCCTTTTTAAAACTCTCCCTACTGTCTGCACTGCCTGTAGCTCTTGATATTGGATGTGTGTTGCTAAATGGTCTTAGCTTTATTTCAGCCCCATGTTGTAGGTTTATTTAACGTATTTGACCGGCTGGCGACATACATTCAATGTTCTGGTTTTTTTTTGTTTTTTTTTTCACAAGCAGTGCAGGCACGTCCTGAGAAAGCCTTGTTGCTGTCGGGACGTTAAGCAATGTACAATCAATCTTGATGGTTTAGAAAAGGGTGATACTTTACGAGCTGGGTATTATGACTTTTGTACTTTAGCTGAATGGCTTCAAAATTAATTTCCCCCACCCGGGTCTGCCCTGGGGGACTTGGGTGGGGTTAGGTATTTTTTAGTTCCCAGGGTCACCCTGGTCAGCCCCACAGGGTGGGTTTTTCTCTCTATTCTGGGGCATGCGTTTCTGTCTACCCTTTGTCCATTCACCTGTATTTGCCTTTTTAAAACTCTCCCTACTGTCTGCACTGCCTGTAGCTCTTGATATTGGATGTGTGTTGCTGAATGGTCTTGGCTTTATTTAGGCCCCATGTTGTAGGTTTATTTAACGTGTTTGACCGGCTGGCGACATACATTCAATTTTCTGTTTAGTTTTTTTTTCACAAGCAGTGCAGGCACGTCCTGAGAAAGCCTTGTTGCTGTCGGGACGTTAAGCAATGTACAATCAATCAATCAATCAATTCAAAATTAATTTAAAATTAAAGCAACTTTAAACCCAGCTAATTTACTTGTCACAATTGAATGTCCGAAAAGTGGTCAGTTTTCTTTATCAATTAGTCTTTTATTATTACTTGTTTTTTTAGGTAAAAAAATAACACATCCAGATGAAGATTGGACACCGTCAGATGGACCTCTACTATCACCAAAAAAACCAAGAATAATTGGCAGATATCCTGTTCATTTGTCAGTACACACAGTGCTAAATGTTCATTTGAAACAACTAAGCACTACTGATAATCTTCACAATGGAAAGCCTTCGACTTTGTTGAAATGTGTGTCGCCTGGAACTGCTCCTTATTGCGAAAATGTAGTCGTTAGATTTCCTAATTCACAGTTTAAAAAATTGGGCTGCAGTTTCTTTGAATCATTGTGCTTATATGTAACTAATCAGGATGACAAACCAGTTGTTTTTTTGTAATGCATGATTTTTATGTTGTGTTGGAAGTGAAATAAATTTTATTTTTGCTAAAATAAAAAATGAGCGGTCTTGGTCCAAAGCCGAGAATTGTTCCAGTTGCATGTCCGTCAGTAGAGTTGAAAGATTTGGCTGACGTGCAAGATTTTGATAAAGAAGGTGAGGTAGGAGAGGTGTATGGCCTTGAACTTGTTTCCGTTGGATTGTACAAACTAAAGGTAATTGATGATGTGAAAGATGGCGCTGAGAGACAGTTTCCTAAACTTAGTCAACTTCATGATGTTACTGTTCCTACTCCTGTAAGTAATGTGCTCTACAGCTTAAAACATGTGGGTAATAAGTGGGTAATTATTCCTACCCCTGTTCCGCTTGCACCTATTCCCATTGTATGGGACATAAAGTTTGTTTTTATCAGTCCTTATGTTTATTTTACTGATGAAGGTGCCTTAGTATTTAGAAAAGTTGTTAACTCTGAGCCAACACTTGTAAGTCTTGTGCCAAGCTATTCCGAAACCAATAGCAGAGAAAAACTAAAACTTCAAGAGTATGGTAAACGAAGGTATTTTCTTACAAATAGGAAGGGTAGAACAGATACTTCTATTTCGTTCGTACCAGCAAATTTTACCATAGATAGAGAAGCGACAATAGTTTTTGAAATTCTCATGAAAAATCAGATATCGCACAGGGAATCAAACTTACGTGGGATAGCACAGTAGCAGAGTCAACAAAGGTTGTTATTGCTATTAGACAAATCAATACAGATTTTGAAGTTTCGAGTAGTGTCCCTGCTGTTAAGGTAGTGATTGATAAAACAACTCTAGTTTATCTAAGTTTCATAAAACTAGAACACATAGATCTTGTTTCATTTTATTACGCTAGCAAATTGTATACCTTTGAAGAGTTGCAAAATAAATTAGAAGATTAAATAAAATAAAAAATATTTGTCAAAAAAATGCTACCACTCTATCCGCAAATACCACCTGAGCTGCTTGATCCTGTTGAGCGTGATAAAACATTACAGGCAGACTCATTCCGTTTAATGAATATTACCGAAGCGTTGAAGTATTTGGAAGGAGAACAAGCAAAATACTCTCGGTGCAAACGCCGTTACAAAACGGTTTTCAATTCTGTACACAACACATCAATGGCCGTCGGTGTGGTTTCAGCCGGATTATCTGTCACTGGTTTAGCTCTCTTTGCCACTGGAATTGGAAGTGTCATAGGAATTGCTATTGAAGGTGTTGGTGCTGCCACAGGCCTGGCATGCTTTGGTATGGAAGCCCTTAACAAAAGATTTCATACAAAGTTGCAGAAGCATGAAGCCTTGAGTACGCTCGCTGGAGCTAAGCTGAGCAGTATGAAACTTATTATCAGTAAGGCTTTAGAGGATAATAAAATTGACGATCACGAATTTAAGAGAGTCCAGGATGATTTGGCCAATTACAAGCAACAGAAATCTGAAATACAGAATAAGATGCGTAGTCAACCCGCGAATGTTGAAGAGCTAAAGCAATCTTTTTTAGAGGAAGGAAAGAAAATAGGCGTAGAAGAAACTATGAAAAAAGTTTACGGACTGTTAGGCAAGTAAAGATCTCTTTTGGTAATCATTCATTAATTCTGAAATACTCTTCGCAAAGAGATGTCATGCCTTTTATGCCTGCTCATTTGACGCCATCAGCCCCACCACCAGAGTACTACTGAGAAAAAAAAGTTTTCTTGTTGTCCTTGTAACTTGAGAAATCTGTCCGAGTGTCTTATTGTCTGGAGTCAAGAACTTATTTTAAGTCACTTATAAGAACTTGTGACATCTAACTTCAAAGTTAACGTCAAAGTTACTTGTAAGTTGTATGTAACTTTGAAATTAGTTATCAAGTAAGATCACGTTATTCTAGAAAGTTACATGAACAGTAACTTCATAAGTTATTCACAGGTCCCAGCAAGGCTGTGTTATTTTTTTTATTTTTCATTATAAAATGAACCAAGACGAATTACTTCTTCTAAGCGATATCTGCGCTGTAGAAAACAAAGACTTAGACTCTAAAAAACAGCGTCTTCTCTCTGTAGTTGTTTCTGGAAAATCAAAAGCTTTTCTCGGTAAACAATACATGACAGAAGACATAGAATCCCTCACCGGTGACGAGCTAATCAAACTTCATGCTAAATATGAAAATCACATTGCTTCACTAATGACCCGTGATTTGAGTCGATCTCTCGTTTGCCTATATACAAAAGCTGTGAGTCACTTTCTACCTGTAGACACTGACAGTTTATCACATGATTTAGAAAGCAACCCCATAGTTTCAAGTTCAATAGGCAAATTAGCATGCCTTATGTTTTACAAGTTTGGGAATTACCTTGCTCCTGTGGTAACCTTGCTTGTAACTGGGAGTCATATTGACTTTTCTAAAATAAATTTTAAATTAGAAGAAAATGGACGAGACCCAGACGACTCCACATCAGAGTCCTGTCTTGACACAGGTTCAAACAGTGACGAAGGCTAAAAGTCCAGGTCGAATAGAGGTGGGGAAAAAAATTAGCTGAATATATCAGACAAAAATAATTACAGCTTCAGGCATTAACACAAAAGGCTCATGTAACTGACACACCATCAACAGCACCAGTGTCACTACCGTCAGGACCAACACACCCCCCACAAAGTGAGAGACAAACAACCGAGTCTAAACCTGAAACAACAAAATATATAGTTGCTGGATTTGTTGTAGGATTTGGTTACGTAGGTTACCAATTATACAAAAATACAAACCAAATACTCGAACAGTGTCCAAAAAATCAAGCACTCCAAAAATAAAATAAGAAGTCTCCACATTACCAGCAGTGTCAAAACCTTTGGACCCATTTTACATGCAGTAAATAAATTTATTATTTTAATTTTTGTGGCATAAGAAAATGAGCGACGCAAAGAACATCATGAACCTCGTCTATCACTCTGCCGTGATAAGCGGACTAGCAGTAGCGTATTCTATGCTGGGGAAAAGTCTTCTCAAAATGAAATCAGCAGACTTGAGTAGATTAGACTTCGAAGACAGCGCTAAACTAGTAGCAGTTGTCACAGCATCGATTGCCACAAAAAACCTTCTCGTTAAGCAAGGAATTATTCCAGAAAATGTTTCTATGTAAATAAAAAGTATGGCAACTATAGCTATTATGATTGGTGGGGCCGTTGTTAACGCATTGGCATTTAGTGGATCAAACTATCTCTTTTCAAAAATGGGTAGAGAGGAATCAGCAGAAGAAATGAAGCGTCACAATGAGGCGTCTGAAAAACTGGCACAAGCCCAACAAGATTATGAGAAGCAAAGAATAGAGAAACTTGATTTCATCAATGAAAAACTCAGGCTTGAGGGTCACGCACAGCATTCATTTTCTAATGTCGATGATGCAATCAGGGAATATTTTCTTGTCATGGGTGCCCCCACCCGGGTCTGCCCTGGGGGACTTGGGTGGGGTTAGGTATATTTTAGTTCCCAGGGTCACCCTGGTCAGCCCTGCAGGGTGGGTTTTTCTCTCTATTCTGGGGCATGCGTTTCTGTCTACCCTTTGTCCATTCACCTGTATTTGCCTTTTTAAAACTCTCCCTACTGTCTGCACTGCCTGTAGCTCTTGATATTGGATGTGTGTTGCTAAATGGTCTTAGCTTTATTTATGCCCCATGTTGTAGGTTTATTTAATGTATTTGACCGGCTGGCGACATACATTCAATTTTCTGTTTAGTTTTTTTTCACAAGCAGTGCAGGCACGTCCTGAGAAAGCCTTGTTGCTGTCGGGACGTTAAGCAATGTACAATCAATCAATCAATCTTGTCATGGGTGAAGACATGACCATCCCACGACCAAAACTTAGTGACTACTATCAACCAAGCCCAGAACAAAGAAATGGAGAAATAATATTTGTTCTAGTAGGAATGACATTTGTTTATTTTACTGGAGTTTTTATTGCTAGAAGAAATGACAGACGTCGGAGCTAAACTATCAAAAATATATTACTCCCCTATTGGCTACTGGAAAGGGAAAACTGCAATAGAAAAATTACATGTGGCTGCAGGTGGTGATGTCACACTCGACCAAATAAAACAGTGGCTCAAAAAACAGGCTATTTGGCAAATATATCTTCCTGCTCCAAGAAAAATAACAAGACCTCATTTTGTAAACACTATCCCTAATGACACCCATCAAATGGATCTCCTGTTCCTACCTCACGATACAATAAGAAAGAAACGATACAAGTATGCATTAACTGTTGTCGACATAGCTTCGAGGTATAAGGACGCCGAACCCATAACTGACAAGAACGCTATCACAGTATCCACTGCATTATCAAAAATTTATAGTCGAGGCCCTTTAAAATTTCCTAGACTTGTGCAGGTCGATGATGGGAGTGAATTTAAAGGCGCTGTTAATCAATTATTTGTAAAGCATGGAGTGCTAGTGAGGAGAGGCATACCAGGTGTGCACAGATCACAGGCAATTGTTGAAAACTTCAACAAACAATTATCAGAGAGACTTTTCAGCTATCAGTATTCTAAGGAACTCATGCATGACACCCGGAACACTGAGTGGGTTAAGAGATTACCGTCTGTGATAAAAGCAATGAATAATGAACCTGTTGATGCTATTACATTGAAAACAATACCGTCGGGGTCAGAAATAAAAACAAAAGCACCTGACACAAGCTTGTTTACAAAACAGGTGAGATATTTGTATCAACCTGGCGAGGCCGAGAATGACGTCAGACGTAGGGCAACTGATCCAATTTGGTCTATGTCTGTCCACAATATAAAAAAAATAGTCCCTGGCACTAACGCATCGATTTATTATCTGTATGAGCCTGCACCACAGAGGGCATTTGTCAGAGAAGAATTACAAATTATTCCTCCAGACACTGTTACGCATTTTTAATCATTTCATCAACTAATTCATCGATTAGTTCATCAACCAGTTCATCAGCTGTTTCTTCAGATAACTTGAGCCTGTAATGTCCAGGTGCATAAGCCTTTTCCTTAGTGTGAAACACGCGTTTTGTGTCCCCTACTGCAAGTGACTTCTTATGTGTTTGGATCATTTCAATATTGTGTCTATTTGATCTCAGTGACTTGTTTGGATAATCAGGCATCAGTTCTCCATCTAATACTTGCTTATAATGTTCATGTTGAATGTCTTTATTTTTTATCGCTGTTTTTTTATACCTTTGGCTTTGGACTGACTGCCCTTCTGGTGCAATATGGAATACATTTTTGATCTCAGTCCAACGTACTCAACTATAGGCACACCATTTAGTTCGTCTTTAAACTTACCAGGCACTTTCTTGTTCTGTGTGCTGTACAGCGGGTGATCTTTAGGATAATCAGACGTGTCATACATGTGTAACTCTGTTTTCATGTCTTCATAAAAGTCTTCAGTAGGCACATCTATGATCATAGAGTCAGTGTCAGTGTATAGCAGACGGCACTCAGGATACTTTGGTTTGAAGTAATCATAGTAGAATTCAAGCATCAACAGTTTTGATAACTCAAGTATTGCCATACCAATGAATACTGGCTTGTCCAGTTTAACAATCTTTTTTTTGAGTGACACTGCATACAATGATGAATGAAACTCTTTGTACCCTGTGTACTGTGGCTTGCCTGTAAGTTTAATTGCACCCGATTCAGTTGTGACCAGTCTCACATCTTTGCAGTGATGAGGATTTTCCATAGTCTTACCAAAACAGGCATTGTTGATAAGCTTAAAGAAGTCTTTGTCAAATGCTGTGTTGCCGTCCCTCGCACGCAATGTTATGTTCTTCATTATGTAATCTTTCATGAAAGCACTTTGCTCAAATTGAATACCCCTGTGAACTTTCTTTAGTACTAGCCCGTGTCTGATGTAAAACTGTAACAAGCGGTAGTGGCAAACGTAATTGAATTTGTCATTCAAATTTGGCACAAGTTTGGTGTCTTCTTTTTTACCCGTCATACTCATTTTCTCAACAGCCAATGGATAATCATTGTGGTAATTATGTAGATGGTGTGGGTACTCCAGATCTACTTCAAAGATCCAACCCTTTGCATCATTCCGGCCATGAGTCATAATATAGTTTGTTAACTGTGTTATGTCATACTGTGACAAATTATACAGACAAAAGTTTTTAAAGGGCAATAATTCACACATCGCGAATCCGTACAAATTGTTCGCGTCAAGGTACGTAATGAATGACCTTGACCTTGAGGGGTCAAAGTCAAGGTCGTCCAGATATTTGTTGTTGGCCTTGGCATAGTTGTTCGCTGCAATACTAATGCCTCCCCTCAATCCATGTTCCACCATTTCACCCATCGTACGATCAGACAACAGGTCTATAAATATCTTACTGGATTTCAAAAATGCATCCCATGTCATGCCAGGACTAGTTATGTAGCAAGCTGGGTCAAGACTGTAGTGTAACAAACCCTTTTCACGATAACTTTCAAATACGTCTGCTAGCAAGCAAACATCAGCTTTCAAGTACTTGTCATGGTAGTCACCAATCGTTTCACACCCTAGTTTACCCCATGCATCAAGTGTGTGCTGGTAATCGGAGTCAGAAATACCTTTGCCATTTAGTGTAGAATAAAATTTCTCTTTTGGAGGCAGTCTCCTTTCTTCAAACACTACCCAGTCACTGATGTACTCGTAGGGATAGACTCCTTTCTTAATCAATTCTGGCTCAAAATATTTACTTGTTATTGGAAACTCAGTCAGTCCTTCTGCGAGACTAGCAAGCCCTAAGGACAAATGTTCGAGGGCTGACTGCTAGAACTCCGTAACTCGATTTTTTTCGATTTTGAGATTTTGTACTTTTCTGATAGATTTCCGCAATCTCTTTCATCCTGTAACATCATTTTTTAACGAAAGTTAATTTTTCAACAAGTTATTAATTAGAGATTAAACCAATTATCTTTTTGCAGGCATCCATAGAACAGCCAAAACTGAGTAACTTCAGATACGAACTTATAGCCTGCTGTTTTTTCTTTGGCTATCTGAATGTTTGGCTGCTAGATGTCAGTATCTCGCGATAATAACTTCTAGCATGACCGGCCGACAAAACGTTTCCCGTGAAAGGCGGGTGCTAGACGAAAGCATTTAAAGATACTGAGATGTAGTACGAACAAATTTTGTTCTATTTTATCCGGGATGAAGGCAGAAACTCATTAACTTCACTATGTGAACTTGTAGCATGCACATTCTGCAGACGATATCAGGCGCCAGGTGTTGAAATATACTTATCTCGCCACCAGTCCTGTTTATAATGGTAGGGGTTTTGTATGCATGCATTCAATCAACCCCTTGGCTGCCGAGCGACATAAAACCACGTACCCAAACTGATGAAAGATGTATGGATCCTTATGAACCCCTGCATTTGCGGGGGCTCATGAGGATCTATGCCACTTGCTTGCCCAATTCATAGATCTAACTTCTTGGTTCAGACTGAACATTCTCCGTGTGCTCTGACAGTCAAGGGATTAAACATGACCGTGGGAATATACTACTTTACTTGGTCTCATCCTGCTTCACCCTTGAGTATTCTGCTGACTGTCTGGAATTTAAGGAAAATGCACTTCGCCACACAACCTCCGAAGGAAAAACATTGTTTTTGCGCTTGTCAAGTTTTCTTTCACATCAACTTGTGAGGTAATTCTCTCTCTCTCTCTCTCTTTCTTTCTTCTCTCTCTGTCTCTCTCTGTGACAAAACAACAACAACAATGATAGTTTGTAACACTGATCTATAAAGGAACATTATCATTGGTAAAATTTCTGGGCGTTTTTTTAGTTCCACTTTCCTATATGGAAAAAAGCACTCTAGATGCAAGTCCTACTGGGCATACTGAGAGAAGCAGTCAAAATGTGTTTTATTAACAACGGTGCACTTGGAAAGAGAAACTCACTAAACAGCAATAGTGATTTTGTTTAATTACTATTTTCAGCCCATTGTGTCCTAAATGGCTGATAAAATCAGCATGTGGGATGAGCTGGCTGATGGTGAAATGGTGCCGCCAAGCGAAGATGATGTTGAGGATGAACCTTTGTCAGCTCTTCGGACAAGACAGCAAAGAGACAGTCTGTCTGACGAGGAGCCCCCCCATCAATGCAATGAAAAGAAAAAAAAAACTAAAACGGCAAATGAGAGACAAAAGGAGTTGCTGATCCACCAGACAGTTCTGGAAAATATTTTGGCATCAAATGGATTTGTACCTGTCAAAGCGGATGGCAACTGCTTTTTCGAAGATGCTGCTACTCAGATAGTGGACACCACATCTGCTGAACTTTGTGGCAGTCTGTGTGACCTTCTTGAAGAAAACCGGCATGACTTTATGAAATTTTTGGAGAATACCTGCGGCGATGATGACATAGCAAGAGAAGCGAATTTGTGTCAAGTGTCCACGACCTTCGTCACGCCGAAAGGTGACGCAGTAGTGTGGCAGACTTGCTGCCTCTGGCGCTGGCAGAATAGATACAGAAACAGGTGATTATATTTACTAGCAATGAGCAGCGACATCGCCACTTTCACTGGAGGTGAAGGGCGAGGGAAGCATCGTGCTCACAACCGGACACACGACGACACTGCAAAGGATCACATTAGCGGATCATTCCCTTGTGTCAAGTCCCCACTACACCAGGAAAGATACTATGCGACACTATCTTGATGCATCGCTGTCAGTCATGAAGATGTATCATTTGTACAAGGAAAGTTGTGCGGTTGACGGAAAAATTCCAGTGTCCTGTCAAAAGTACAGAGATATTTTCAACTGAAACGTCAATCCTTTCACAAACCCAAAAAGGATCAACGTGTAACGTGTGTCAATTATACACCAAAGAAGAAACAGCGAGGAGGAGGAAAAACAATATGAAAGACACACCGAAATGAAAATTAAGGCAAGTATAGAAAAAGCAGAAGACCTGGCAAAAAAAGACCCCACCACACATGTAGTGACATTAGATTTGCAAGCTGTTCTGCCAGCACCTTGTGGCTTGGTAAGCCAGATATACTACAAGCGGAAACTGTCTGTTTACAACTTCAGGTATATTCACTGGCAGACGGAAAGGCGACCTGCTTTGTTTGGGATGAAACAAATGGCAAAAGAGGTTCTGTGGAAATCACCACGTGTCTTTTCATGTATCTTCAGTCTCCTCCGGTGACTGTTACAGATGTGATCCTGTATTCCGACTGCTGTAGTGGACAACATCGCAACCAGTATCTGGCAGCAGCCTTCCTCTATGCCCTTGAAACCATCCCACACATTGTCTGTGTCACACATAAGTATCTTGAAACAGGACGCAAGCAGATGGAGTGTGATTCAATGCACTCTGCCATCAGTTTCGCGCAAAAGGCCAGTCCAATGTTCACTCCATGTAGATATGACATAGTAATAAGAATGGCAAGACGGACAAATCCATACGTGGTCATACCTCTACGGTTTACACAGATTTAAGACTTTAAGCACCTTGCATCACAACCCCACCCGGGTCTGCCCTGGGGGACTTGGGTGGGGTTAGGTATTTTTTAGTTCCCAGGGTCACCCTGGTCAGCCCCACAGGGTGGGTTTTTCTCTCTATTCTGGGGCGTGTGTTTCTGTCTACCCGAGGTCCATTCACCTGTATTTGCCTTTTTACAACTCTCCCTACTGTCTGCACTGCCTGTAGCTCTTGATATTGGATGTGTGTTGCTAAATGGTCTTAGCTTTATTTAGGCCCCCCCCACCCGGGTCTGCCCTGGGGGACTTGGGTGGGGTTAGGTATTTTTTAGTTCCCAGGGTCACCCTGGTCAGCCCCACAGGGTGGGTTTTTCTCTCTATTCTGGGGCATGTGTTTCTGTCTACCCTTTGTCCATTCACCTGTATTTGCCTTTTTAAAACTCTCCCTACTGTCTGCACTGCCTGTAGCTCTTGATATTGGATGTGTGTTGCTAAATGGTCTTAGCTTTATTTAGGCCCCATGTTGTAGGTTTATTTAACGTATTTGACCGGCTGGCGACATACATTCAATTTTCTGTTTAGTTTTTTTTTTCACAAGCAGTGCAGGCACGTCCTGAGAAAGCCTTGTTGCTGTCGGGACGTTAAGCAATGTACAATCAATCAATCAATTTATTTAGGCCCCATGTGTTAGGTTTATTTAACGTATTTGACCGGCTGGCGACATACATTCAATGTTCTGTTTCTTTTTTATTTTTTCACAAACAGTGCAGGCACGTCCTGAGAAAGCCTTGTTGCTGTCGGGACGTTAAGCAATGTACAATCAATCAATCAACCTTGCATCACAGGTCATCCGGAACACTAAGGTTGACAAAGAAGGCCAGGTGGCTCCAAGTAAGGGCAATCCACTTCACAAAAGGCCAAGACGTAATGTACTTCAAATATGACTTTGATGAAAGTGATTTCCACCACTTGTGTCTGTCAACTCAATCTGCCATAAGAAGACGGCCTCCTTTAGCAAAGGTTCTGACAACTCGCTACAGTGCCAAATTACCTGTTTCTGGTGCCAAGAAAAATGATCTACTGTCCCTGTGTCGATCAGGTGTGATTCCCGAGGAGCATTATGGCTTTTTCGAGAGGTTGTCAACTGTTGCCGGCAAGACTAATCGTCTTGACGAGCTGGACATTGAGGATGATGATGGTGAAGAAACAGACTAAGCTTTCAGTAAATGGGTTTGTATCTGTGTGCGACTTTTGCTGCGATCAGCAGGTTGGACTTTCTTTTGGGAGTCAGTGACAGGTAAACATTTTGTGTAGGACTATCTGTGAACGGATGTGACTTTTTATTGACACTTGTGTTTCTGGACTTTGTTTTTATGGCGCACACACAGCTGGTGAGTACCTACCATTCTGCCAAATTTCCTTCTGTATTTCTTCTTTCACATGTAGTATTCCCGGTATTACCTTCGATGTTGTCAGTTAACCCAAGACGGTGTGCCACGTCTCACATTAATCTCAGTAATTTAGTAATGGGATCCAACAGAGTTGCGAAGTTCTTTGCACAATGTGAAACCGTATTGTGTGCCATTGTGTCATACTAAAAAGCAGTAAAGAGGGTTGCTGACTTCTGATCATCAACTTTACCTGACAAATGTTGTGCAAAGGTACAGACCATAACGCCGTATGTCAAGTTACGCGCATTTGAGCTGTAACACAAGGTTATTGTGTATGTAATTTTGCTGTGCTACATGTGCGTATTTCAAAATGCTGACTTGTTGCGCCCATAAGTTTATAAATGCCGTCCTATAACTGCGTGCTATAATTCCGTATCGACAGTTAGAGACTTCTAGCAGCCAAGTATTCACCAATCCTCTTAGACCTCAGCCGTGCTAAATGTCAGTACCTCACGTTACTGATGTCTAGCAGCCAAAATCTGGGGCAAATACAGAATGAAAATGCAGCTAGAAATAAGTATGTCAGTTCATGCAGAAAAAATATTTCTAAAATAAAGACCATGTATGTAACTGTATTCTGTGTGCTCGTTCTATGTTTATTAAACATTGTTGATGTCTGTTGCCAAAGCTTAAGATGATTGAATAAAAACTGCCGTTTGGAGAACTGTGTAAACTTTCATTTCGCGTTTTCTCAAAAAGTGTGAAAACTGAGTTACGAAGTTCTAGCAGTCAGCCCTCGTGTTGCATGGAGTCGTAAAATGCTAATTTGTTGTCCAGCCTAAAAGTCAAGTATTTTTCAGTTGTCTGGGCAATACAACTAATTTTTTTGTAAGACTCATCCACAGCCTGCATGATAATATGTGAATCATACCCTTTGAGATTGTGGAAAAAGATAGGCAGTTTGTATGCCTTGGGATCTATTTTTAATTTCAAGTTACAATCACCATGGGCAGCACCTCTGTAACGCCCAGTTATGTGGTCATGGTCACGAACTTTATCACCCTTCAGAAGTTGATCACAATCTCCTAAAGTTTGTTCACAAATCCAACACATCACTGCTGTATCAAAATTCTGTTTGTCTTCTTCTGTCATCACCAAAGGCATCTGACACTTTTCCAAATAATGTACTACCTGACTATACAGTTGTCTCATTTCTGTTAAAAACTCAGCTGCTGCATTTTCACCTCTGTAGATGCTGGCCGTCTGACCTAACAAGAATATATCCGAAAGAACACACCACTTGATCACTCTATTTTACGGTCTTTGGTAATGATTCTGGAACAGGACCCTCATATGGTACAACCAGTGATTCAAAATTAGCATACACTACAAACGGCAGCTTTTGCTGATTAACATAGTTCTTGAAATATACCTTGCTACCAGGATCTGGATACCTAAGTATTGTTTGAATGTCATCCGCCGACCTACAGTGCTGGATATGTTTATGTGCCACTTTTATAGAGGAGAACCGTTGTAAGCATCTCTTACATACTTCCTGTTTGCCATTGTGTTTTGATACATGATTATGAATTAGTCGTGACATACTCCTAATAATTGTGTAGTGAAAGTTATCACTTGAGTCAGAGCTTATTAGTAACATATCAACATGCTTATCTTCTGACTGACCGTAGGTTGGGGCAATTGGTGACACTCTAATTGGTTGTAACTTGTTCTCAGACTCGTTATCCCATACATACACATTCACAGATATCCCAGGATTTAGTTTTTCAAACAGATCTATATCCTCCACCTTAACAGGAAAATCTATGCCACTGAAGTTGAGTTCATTTACAAATTTGGTATAGTTAGAAACACGTTCAGGTTTTGTTTTTACAAAATGCAGTTTGGCAAGCACACACCACATGAAACAGAAATTATCTTTGTTCTGACGACAGCCTTTTTGTCTGCAACCTCAGTTGGTAGGGGCAGCCACGATTTGCCTAAAATAGGATGATATCTTGACCTCTTCAGTTGCAGTTCATGTACACGACCTTCATGCCAACCAGACCCTTGCATTTTTGCTCTGTCAATTGCTTCTAGAAAGTCAGGCAACAGTCTTTCTCTAACACTTTTTCCAATTCCCTTCTTGAATTAACTGTGTGTTGTCTTGTCGAGATATACAAAACAATCACTTCACCATCTACCCTGGTAAATTCTATTTTAGCAACAATCTGAATCTTTACACTACCAGAAAGAAGGTTATCTTGTATGACCAAAAAAGACCTTTCTATCGATTCATAAACACTGTAAGTGTTAGATATAGGCAAGTCTGTTGTGTGAAACACATTTCTTAAGCCTGACGAGCTTTGGGCATTGTCCGTCATTTTTTATTTGTCCGACAAAATAATAAATAGAAAATTACACCATGTGTAATACCACTTTATTGACTGTAACACCTACAATAAACAGATTCAGTTTACATAGTTGTCTGAATATTTGCTCACACACTGACTCAAACCAGGGATCATCAACTTCAAAGGTATTTGTCTTAAGATCATGTAGCCTCACCTATCTGGTTTGTGAGTATCACGTATAACTCGAGGCAAAATTTTTGTATCGTTACATTGTTGTGTAATGTTCTGTGCATCTACTGTGGGAAATCAGGGTATTTACCCGACCACATATAGTAGCGCACCTTCATGTTTGTGTATGTATGTTTCTCCTGCCTACTTCCTAAGTTCCAGAGAAAGACATGGGTTATATAAGAGACCTGATCCATTCTTTTTTGAGGATGGAAATGATCGTCTTATTTTATACCTGCGTATTTCTCTGTGGGCTGGCGATTGGGTGCCTGATAGGCGGGGGCAGGGGATCTAACTGTTGTCTGTCCAGCGCTGTGATTCCCCTTGGTTTGAGTACTGACAATTCTGCCAGCGCTAGCCTCACCTATCTGGTTTGTGAGTATCACGTATAACTCGAGGCAAAATTTGTATCGTTACATTGTTGTGTAATGTTCTGTGCATCTACTGTGGAAAATCAGGGTATTTACCCGACCACATATAGTAGCGCACCTTCATGTTTGTGTATGCATGTTTCTCCTGCCTACTTCCTAAGTTCCGGAGAAAGACATGGGTTATATAAGAGACCTGATCCATTCTTTTTTGAGGATGGAAATGATCGTCTTATTCTATACCTGCGTATTTCTCTGTGGGCTGGCGATTGGGTGCCTGATAGGCGGGGGCAGGGGATCTAACTGTTGTCTGTCCAGCGCTGTGATTCCCCTTGGTTAAAATTTCAAGTAAATATGAAAAAAATTACTGATTTAAATCTGGGTCAACCGACTTTCTATGAACATTACAATATGCTCGGAGGCTCTCTTAGCCACCCCTTGAATAAAGTATTTCGCCACGTTTCAAGCTTGTGTGTACAGCAATGTCGGACATTCTCTTGTTTATATACATACACACACACATACACATACATGCATATGCATACGCACATAACATACGTTTAGCAGCAATGTTAGTGTAACCAGACATGACGTAAGTTTTATTTTGTTACTTCAGGTGTCGGAGGTTTAGGCCTGCCTGCCTTTGGCATCCTAGACATGCTATTAAATTCGACCCACCGCGACCCATCCTAAAATGTCCCTTCTATAAATAGAAGGGACTTAAAAATAGCCAAGCACATGCACTGCAAGCAAACCTTGGCTGAGTGGATCTTCCTGCGGATAGTGTACTGTGGAAGTGATTTTGCGGCAGCTGAAGTTGACATCCATAGGCAGATTTAAGCATTCTCTTAATCACAATTTGTACAGCAGAACCTGTTTTTTTAAAGAACCACTTTGTAAAAAATTGTGGTCATGAAGGATATGTTTTGTGAGGAGAATATCTGAAGGGCCAAATGTGTCACCTGTAATTAAAGAGAACCTAAGATGGTTTTTAATGACAGGTGGTCTCTTATAGGGGGTGGTCACTCAAAACAGGTTCTGCTACCCTCACCCACTTGTTTCCTAAGCTGAAAGACCTAATGAAGAAAAGAGAGGTTGTCATTATATATGATGTCATTACTGGTAGTTGATTACTGAGAAATGTTCTTGTTGCAGGCCTACAAAGCTGGCCGGTTTAAGGAGGCGGTGACATATTACTCTGATAGCATCTCCATCAAGCCTGATTTGGTGACCTTCAATAACCGTGCTCAAGCATGTAAGTACATAAAAAAAGGAACACATCCTCACATTGTCAAGAAGGAAAGTAGCCCTGTAATTTCCCTATATATTCGTCCACACTAAATATTCGACCTCAAGCTGTTTCTGATGATTTTTCAGCAAAATGAAAACCTAAATTTTTTACCAGTACTAAAAATTTACGGCATAAATATTCAACCACCTCGTGTAAAAACAATCTGCTACACAAAAGTTTTTTAAAAAATTGCGTAGTGTAACAAAAGAAAAGAAAAACAGCAGAAGGAAGTTTGGCATATTTACGTTTGGGTCTATGCTGACACCACGTAGAATACCCTGTGTATCAAAATGCCGAACATTTTTCATGTATCGAAATGCCTAGCATCTTGCAAGAGGCATAGAGCCTAAAGAGCTTTCACGGGGAAAGGGGGACTCTCGTGAGAATCTTTGACTCCTGCTGGCTCCAATTATAGCTATTTAGTTATTTTTATGTAGAATGCTTTGTATGCTCGATTACACCACATGGACATGTGGATTTCTTTTTCCAACTATTTTCACATGAAGGTACACAATTTGCATTGGTTTCTATGTAGTACAGATCTCAGTGTGAGTTGGCTGTGTACACAGTACATGTATGTCTTGGTTCCTATCCCACTTGTGATGCCTGCGGCATTAGAAGCCAAGGCTTCGTGCTTTGTTTCATGACAGCGTGGTTGACGCGGAAAACTGAAGAGTGAGGTCACACTTTCCATGACAAAGCGAATTTGTTGTGATCCATGGGGATGCACGAAGCAGCCACTGCATTCTTACGACTGTTTTCTAAGCACCAAGTCACAGTCCTAATTCTGAATGGTGCAATTGTACATGTGTTTTGAATGCTCAGGATGAAAATCTTAAAATTACATGTAGGTCAAATTTGCAGTGATCCGCGACACGTAGTTCCCT
Organism: Semisulcospira habei; assembly: GCA_036245525.1. Lineage (NCBI taxonomy): Eukaryota > Metazoa > Mollusca > Gastropoda > Semisulcospiridae > Semisulcospira > Semisulcospira habei. Next base: position 95,921,113 of record BTPG01000002.1, read on the forward strand.
ACACCTATACACAGCAGGTAATCGAGCATCATAGCGTAACATAGAGCCAGTGCGACATATATTTGTACGAGTCCCTGCACTTTACAGAGGCAGATGAGAATCTGTGATTCATGGAGATGATGGCTGTGACGCCTGTAGACCTTCCGGGATCAAAGAAGAGCCGTTGCTTCGGCAGCATATAGTGCTAAAAAAAAGTAGGTGATGTTAAGTTTCCACTGAAAATATCATGAATTATGGAAGTTGGTATAATGACTAGTTCTGTTCAAGACTGGCCACGCCAAGGCCTATACTTTCACAAAAATGTTTTTGATGTATGAGTCATGTGGCCAGATTAGCAGCCATCAAAATGGAATTGGGGGCCAAAGGTCAATGTCACATGCTAGCTATTTCAATGAACATACATGTATTTCAATTTAGAAAACAAAATTGAAAACAAAACTAGATTTGATTTAATTAAAATCATACTGATTTTGAGAATCTTAACAAATCAATCTTAAATACTCCAACCCCTTCTTTTTGTGACCGCTATAGGTCAAACCTAAACATGTGGTTTGTGACTTGGCCCAGTTCCAAGACCTCAAGTGGGGGTGGGTGGTGGGGGTGGAAGGTGAATATGAGTCACGCCTATATTGATTTTTCTTAGGGGGAGGGTGGCACATAACGATGTGATATTCTGATGCCTGCTATGTTTTTCAGATAACTGTTGAACTGTGCATACATGTAATTCAAGGAAACGGTAAAAACAAAAAGGTGATCATCACATTTGGACCTAATTTATTACAAAAAATTCTTTGGGTGTATAAAACAATGATTTAGCCACAAAAAGTGGGATCTGGTTTAAAAACGTTCTTGCGTGAACATTCACCTGCAGGTCCTCCCATTTGGGATGACACATGGATGTTCGTGTTTCAACTGGAACGAGGTAAAAACATGATTCGGTTGATAGGCAAGCCTGTGCAAGGTAAAATTAGAGCCTCAGAATTTCAACAATGCCACCTCCGCAGTCAATCAGTTTTTTTGAAACTCCTAAATATTTCAACAGAGCTGAAAAATGGTAAATATGGATGTAAAAGTCAAATATTTAGGGTAATTATGATCCCTAAAAATCTTGTTTCATCCCTTGTTACAAGTATTGTACATTATTAGTTGTTTAGATCCGGAACAAAATTAAGGCTTTTGGTCACATTGAGGCGTCGCTAGAACACACGGAGTGAGAGATAGGAGATAGGAGATTCCCAACCCACCCTCTACATATTTTATAGTTTTATCATAATCAACTAGCTATTTAGACAAACCAACTCCAATAATACAATCAATACCTTTATTATCTAACTATTATAATTCCATTTCAGAAATTATTTAATCGATAGGAGATAGGAGATTCCCAACCCACCCTCTACATATTTTATAGTTTTATCATAATCAACTAGCTATTTAGACAAACCAACTCCAATAATACAATCAATACCTTTATTATCTAACTATTATAATTCCATTTCAGAAATTATTTAATCGATAGGAGATAGGAGATTCCCAACCCACCCATTTTGTAGTTTTATTATAATAAACTAGCTATTTAGACAAACCATCTTTAATAATATTATTAATATTATTAAAGTTTAATCATTAGGATATAAAAGATTTTATCATAATCAACTAGCTATTTAGACAAACCAACTCCAATAATATAAACAATACCTTTATTATCTAACTTTTATAATTCCATTTCAGAAATTATTTAATCGATAGGATATAAAAGATTTCCAAACCACCCATTTTATAATCAACTAGCTATTTAGACAAACCAACTCCAATAATACAATCAATACCTTTTTTTATCTAACTATTATACAATGACACCTCCCCATATTTTAGAAAATCATTAAGACAGATTACAACCTAAATAATTAATGTTTTTTATTATATTATATTATAAAATGAATCAAGACAATTTGCTACTTTTAAGTGATATTTGTGCTGTAGAAAACAAAGACTTAGACTCTAAAAAACAGCGTCTTCTCTCTGTAGTTGTATCTGGAAAATCAAAAGCTTTTCTTGGTAAACAATACATGACAGAAGACATAGAATCCCTCACCGCCGACGAGCTAATCAAACTTCATTCGAAATATGAAAATCACATTGCTTCACTAATAACACGTGATTTGAGTCGATCTCTTGTCTACCTATACACAAAAGCTGTGAGTCACTTCCTACCTGTAGATTGTGACAGTCTATCACACGACCTTGAAAGCAATCCTATTGTTTCAAGTTCAATAGGCAAATTAGCATGCCTTATGTTTTACAAGTTTGGAAATTATCTTGCACCTGCTGTAACCTTACTTGTTACTAGTAGTCATATTGATTTTTCTAAAATAAATTTTAAATTAGAAGAAAATGGACGAGACGACTCCACAACAGAGCCATGTCTTGACACAGGTTCAAACAGTGACTAAGACTAAAAGCCCAGGTCGAATAGAGGCTGGAAAAAGATTAGCTGAATATAACAGACAAAAGAAATTACAGCTTCAAGCATTAACAGAAAAGACTGACACAACATCACCACTTCCACCAGAACCAACACAACCACCCAAAAGTGAGAAAAAACCAACTACAAATTATATAGTTGCTGGATTTGTTGTCGGATTTGGTTACGTAGGTTACCAATTATATAAAAAATACAAACCACAGGCTCAAACAGTGTACAAAAAATCAAACACTCCAAAAATAAAAGAAGAAGTCTCCGCATTACCAGCAACACCCAAAGCCGCGGACCCATTTTACATGCAGTAAATAAATTTATTATTTTAATTTTTATGGTATAAGAAAATGAGTGACACAAAGAACATAACGAACCTCGTTTATCACTCTGCTGTAATAAGTGGACTATCAGTAGCGTATTCTATGCTTGGAAAAAGTCTTCTCAAAATGAAATCAGCAGACCTTAGTAAATTAGACTTCGAAGACAGTGCTAAGCTAGTAGTTGTTATAACAGCATCGATTGCAACAAAAGATTTTCTAGTCAAGCAAGGAATTATTCCAGAAAATATTTCTATGTAAATAAAAATATGGCAACTATAGCTGTCATGATTGGTGGTGCAGTTATTAACGCATTGGCATTTAGTGGGTCAAACTATTTCTTTTCAAAAGTGAGTAAAGAGGAATCAGCAGAAGAAATGAAGCGCCACAATGAGGCATCTGAAAAACTAGCTCAAGCTCAACAAGATTACGAAAAGCAAAGAATAGAAAAACTTGATTTTATTAATGAAAAACTAAAACTTGAGGGTCACGCACAGCATACATTTTCAAATGTCGATGACGCTATCAAAGAATACTATCTTGTAACTGGTGAAGACATGTCTATTCCACAACCAAAACTTAGTGACTACTACCAACCAAGCCCAGAACAAAGAAATGGAGAAATAATATTTGTTTTAGTAGGTATGACATTAGTTTATTTTACAGGAGTTTATATTGCTAGAAAAAATGGCAGACGCTAAACTATCAAAAATATATTACTCCCCAATTGGCTACTGGAAAGGTAATACTGCAGTAGAAAAATTACATGCTGCTGTGGGTGGAGATGTCAACCAAATAAAACAGTGGCTCAAAAAACAGGCAATTTGGCAAATATATCTTCCTGCTCCAAGAAAAATAACAAGACCTCATTTTGTAAACACTATTCCTAATGACACCCATCAAATGGATCTTCTGTTTCTACCGCATGATACAATAAAAAAGAAACGATACAAGTATGCATTAACTGTTGTTGACATAGCTTCAAGGTATAAGGACGCCGAACCCATAACTGACAAAAATGCTGTAACAGTGGCCACTGCATTATCAAAGATATATAGTCGAGGTCCTTTAAAATACCCTAGGCTTGTGCAGGTTGATGATGGGAGTGAATTTAAAGGTGCTGTTAATCAGTTATTTGCAAAGCATGGAGTGCTAGTGCGGCGAGGCATACCAGGCTTGCATAGATCACAGGCAATTGTAGAAAACTTTAACAAGCAATTATCGGAGAGACTTTTCAGCTATCAGTATTCTAAGGAACTCATGCATGACACACGTAACACTGAGTGGGTTAAAAGATTACCGTCTGTGATAAAAGCAATGAATAATGAAGGTCACCCTAAACCTGTTGATTCTATTAAATTGAAAACAATACCGTTAGAAATAAAAGCAATAACACCTCCAGACACTAGCTTGTTTACAAAACAGGTGAGATATTTGTATCAACTAGGTGAAGCTGAGAATGACGTCAGACGTAGGGCAACTGATCCAATTTGGTCTACATCTGTTCATAATATAAAAAAAATAGTTCCTTCAGCTAATGCAACGATTTATTATCTGTATGAGCCTGCACCAAAGAGGGCATTTGTTAGAGAAGAATTACAGATTATTCCCACAGACACTGTTACTCATTTTTAACAATTTCAATTCATCAACCAGTTTATCAAGCAGATTATCAGCTATTTTTTCAGATAACTTGAGCCTGTAATGCCCAGGTGCATAAGCCTTTTCCTTAGTGTAAAGAAGTACCCAACGGAGAAAGAAACACGCTTAGAAAAGACGGGTACAACACAATTTATTAATATTTCGGGTAAATACCCTTTGTCAAAATAGACAAACAAACAAACATAGAGATTAGCCGCTACTTATCTTATGTTTGTTTGTTTGTCTATTTTGACAAAGGGTATTTACCCGAAATATTAATAAATTGTGTTGTACCCGTCTTTTCTAAGCGTGTTTCTTTCTCCGTTGGGTACTTCTTTGCATATTACACGCTTGGCAGTCACCTTTTTGGTCTGGATTGATTTTTCCTTAGTGTGAAACACTCTTTTTGTATCACCTACTGCTAGAGACTTTTTATATGTTTGAATCATTTCAATATTATGATTGTTTGATCTCAGTGTCTTGTTTGGATAATCAGGCATTAATGCACCATCTAACACTTGCTTATAATGTTCATGACGGATGTCTTTATTTTTTAACGCTGTTTTCTTGATACCTTTGGCTTTCGACTGACTACCTTTTTGGTGTAAAATAGAATACATTTTCAATCTCAGACCAACGTACTCAACTATAGGAACACCATTTAGTTCATCCTTAAACTTACCAGGCACTTTTTTGTTTTGTGTGCTAAACAGCGGGTGATCTTTAGGATAATCAGACGTGTCATACATGTGTAACTCTGTTTTCATGTCTTCATAAAAGTCTTCAGTAGGCACGTCTATGATCATAGAGTCAGTGTCAGTGTATAACAGACGGCACTCAGGATACTTTGGTTTAAAGTAATCATAGTAGAATTCAAGCATCAACAGTTTTGATAACTCGAGTATTGCCATACCAATAAATACTGGTTTATCCAGTTTAACAATCTTTTTTTTGAGTGACACTGCATACAATGATGGATGAAATTCTTTATACCCAGTGTACTGTGGCTTGCCTGTAAGTTTAATTGCACCTGATTCAGTTGTAACAAGTCTCACATCTTTTCTGTGATGAGGATTTTCCATAGTCTTACCAAAACAAGCATTGTTCATAAGCTTAAAGAAGTCTTTGTCAAATGCAGTGTTGCCGTCCCTTGCACGCAATGTTGTGTTCTTCATTATGTAATCTTTCATGAAAGCACTCTGATCAAATTGAATTCCTCTGTGAACTTTCTTTAGTACTAACCCATGTCTGATGTAAAACTGTAACAATCGATAGTGACAAACGTAATTAAATTTGTCATTCAGATTGGGTACAAGTTTAGTGTCTTCTTTTTTCCCCGTCATACTCATTTTTTCAACTGCTAATGGATAATCATTATGGTAATCGTGTAGATGGTGTGGATACTCCAGGTCTACTTCAAAGATCCAACCCTTTTCATCATTTTGACCTCGAGTCATAATATATTTTGTTAATTTTTTTATATCATACTGTGACAAATCATACAAACAAAAGTTTTTTAATGGCAACAATTCACACATTGCAAATCCATACAAATTATTAGCATCCAAGTATGTAATAAATGACATTGGCTTTGAGGGGTCAAAGTCATCAAGATATTTGTTGTTGGCTTTGCCATAATTGTTTGCTGCTAGACTAATACCTCCCCTCAATCCACGTTCTACCATTTCACCCATTATAGGATCATATAACAAGTCTATAGTTATCTTACTGGATTTCAAAAATGCATCCCATGTCATGCCAGGACTAGTTATGTAACAAGCAGGGTCAAGATTGTAATATAACAAACCCTTTTCACGATAACTTTCAAATACGTCTGCTAGCAAACAGACATCAGCCTTTAAGTATTGGTCATGGTAGTCACCAATAGTTTCGCACCCTAGTTTTTCCCATGCATTAAGTGCGTGTTGGTATTCAGAGTCAGAAATACCTTTACCAATTAGTGTAGAATAAAAATTTTCTTTTGGTGGAAGACTCCTTTCTTCAAAAACTACCCAGTCACTGATGTACTCATATGGATAAACACCCTTTTTAATTAAGTCTGGCTCAAAATATTTACTTGTTATTGGAAACTCAGTAAGTCCTTCTGCGAGACTGGCAAGCCCTAAAGATAAATGTTGCATAGAGTCATAAAATGCTAATTTATCTAAACTAAAGGTCAAGTATTTTTCAGTTGTCTGTGCAATACAATCAATGTTTTTGTAAGACTCATCCACGGCCTGCATGATAATATGTGAATCATATCCTTTGAGATTATGGAAAAAGATTGGCAACTTATATTTATTAAGATCTATTTTTAATTTTGAGTTACAATGAGGATGGGCAGCACCTTTGTAACACCCAGTTATGTAGTCGTAGCCACAGACTTTTTCACAACTCAGAGGTTGTTCACAAATCCAACACATTTCAGCTGTATCAAAATTATGTTTATCTTCTTCTGTCATAACCAAAGGCTTTTGACAATTTTTCAAATACTCAAATACCTTTTTATACAGTTGTCTCATTTCTGTCAAAAACATAGCTGATGCATTTTTTCCCCTGTAAATAACAGGTTCTGAATGCTGACCGTCTGACATAACAAAAATATACCCGAAAGAACACACTACTTGATCACTCAACTTTATTGTCTTTGGTAATGAATTTGGAACAGGGCCATCATACGGAACAACCAGTGATTCGAAATCAGCATACACTACAAACGGTAGCTTTTGCTGATTTTTATAGTTCCAAAAATGTACTTTAGTACCAGGCTCTGGGTACTTAAGTACTGTTTGTACGTCATCAGTAGACCTACAATTTAAAACATGTTTATTTGCTACTGCAATAGAAGAAAACCTTTGTAAACATTTTTTACAAACTTCCTGTTTGCCATTATGTTTTGATATATGATCATGAATTAGTCGTGACATACTCCTAATAATTGTGTAGTGAAAGTTATCACCTGAGCTTATTAGTAACATATCAACATGCTTATCTTCTGACTGACCATAGGTTGGGGCAATTGGTGATACTCTAATTGGTTGTAACTTGTTATCAGACTCATTATCCCATATATACACGTTTACAGATATACCAGGATTTAGTTTTTCAAACAAGTCTATGTCCTCTATTTTAACAGGGAACTCAATGCCACTGAAGTTGAGTTCATTTACAAATTTGATGTAGTTAGATACACGATCAGGTTTTGCTCTTACAAAATGAAGTTTAGCAAGCACACACCACATAAAACATAAATTATCATTGTTTTTAATATTGACTACAGCCTTTTTGTTTGCAACCTCTGTTGGCAGTGGTATCCATGATTTGCCTAAAATAGGATGATATCTTGACTGCTTTAGTTGAAGTTCAAGTACATAACCTTCATGCCAACCAGATCCACTTATTTTTGCCCTATCAATTGCTTCAAGGAAGTCAGGCAACAGTTTTTCTCTAAACACTTTTTCAAATCCTCTTCTCGAATTAACTGTGTGTTGTCTCGTTGAAATATATGAAACAATAACTTCTCCAGATTCCCTTGTAAATTCTATTTTTGCAACAATTTGAATCTTTACACTACCAGAAAGAAGATTATTTTGTATGACTAAAAAAGATCTTTGTATCGATTCATATACATTAAAATAATTAGATATAGGTAAGTCAATTGTGTAAAAAACGTTTCTTAATCTTTGAGAATTGTCCGTCATTTTTATTTGTCCGACAAAAAAATAAATAGAAAATTACATAATGTAAAATGGCATTTTATTGACTGTAACTCCTACAATAAACAGATTTAGTTCACATAGTTGACTTAATATTTGACCCAAAGACATGTGTCTACCATTATTGCTTTTGTATGTGTAATACCATTTTATTAAATTCAACAGCGTGAAAATACAAATTTATTTTATATAGCTCTTTTGCTAAATTACTACACACTTTGCCAAACCAATCACTGTAATAATCATTAACAGTAAATGATTGTGTATTAATATCAACAGTTATTTTTTTAATAAATGGATTATCAACACATAAAGTTATATTACCAGACATATACAGTGTTGTTGGCATCATAAATAAATTACCAGGTGTCTCTCTATTATAAAGCTGGCTTACATATTTAATATTTTTAAAACAGTGTGTAATATCTATTATTTCACCAATAGGCCAATTTTGTCTGTCCGTCATTTTTATAGACAAACCCAAAAGATAAATTAATTTACTAACCCATACCCAGTGGGCTGATCTGTCTTTAAAATGAGCTTTAGATGCTTAGTTGACTTTAGTTTATTTTTTACACAATCTCGTTCATGCTTATTTGGGATGACATCATTCTCTCTGAGACAGTCTTCGAAGCTGTCACGATCCTTACAGTAAAACAGACAGATAAACTTTAACTGTTCACAAAAATCTTTCAGTACAGCATTATATTTTTGAGTGAGAATCCAAACACTGACGTTTGCGTGTCTGCCACTAAAGGCAAGTTCTGCTAATATGTTTCTCTTTTTGACAATATCCTTTTCTGCTGAGCAATCATCGACAATAAACAAAGTTGTCTGACCTTCAAAATGTTTGTAAAAATACTGTAGGTAGTCATTTAGTTTTTTATCAGGATCAATTAAGTAAATGTTATGATCAGTCCAAATAAAAAAACGGTTGAGATAAGCTTTGTTATGTTTGATCGTTGGACAAAATATCACAATGTTTTCAAAATGATGAAGGTATCTTGTTTGTAAGAGATTAAGAACAAATTCAGTTTTTCCACACCCTGTAGCACCACAAAATAAACCACAGTGTGGGTCTAATGTCATCAAGTTCATTTTAATACACAATATAATTAATATATGTGTCCACTTAGTCTGCTTTCTGAAATATTTAGTTGGGCATCAAAAATTAGATACAAATATATATTTACTGCTCCAGCTGTTTCAACCTTTTTTTGTATCTGAATTGTGATTCCGTCACTACCATTTTCAACAGTACGGCCTGACCCATGTAGATAGTCATCATCAGTACTACGTAAATCTAGCCAAAGTGCATACTTGTCTACCAGGTATTGTGCAATTCTTACGTCATACAGATGTAGATCTTTAGATGCCATGTTTGCTGGTTTTTCTCTAATCCTTCCTCCTGCAAAATATTTTGCGATCTCATAATATTGTTGGTAAGGTAGCACACCTGAAGCATACACTTGATTAGGACGGCCTTCAATAGTACAAGACAAATTAATAATCTTTGGATTATAGAATGTTTCTGGAGTAGGAGAGTATGGATTTGCTGGTTGAACAAACAACATAAGAATGCCTTTTAGTGACCTAGCAGGAGTGTTTAGGTTAATGTTCCAAATCTGATCACTTTTGTTTTTATTAATTAAACTGTGCCTTATCACGCGGTCATAATAAATTGGAAGTCTTGACTGGTACTGATTTCGAATGAGGGTAGCTAGATGAGCATGTGTTACAATTTCATATTCTAAGGAAATGTTAGTGATCTTGTATGATGCATGGATATCAGTTGATTTGATAACTTTAGAGTAGTCATTAAACATTAGCTCGAAACTCAGACGGTCATTTAGTGCTCCTTGGTAATAAGGTAAATGTGATGTTAGGATTTCAAATTCAAGTGGAATGCAAAATCTATTACCATATGTATCTGCCACAATAACATCAGCAGCAGATGTTGTTGATTTGTCTCCTGCATTTATTCTGAGTTTAGTAATATTATCTGCCTCTATACCTTGATAAATACGGTCTTCTCTTTCTTGACTTGTAAGCCAAAGGTCTTTGTAACAGTAAAATACATCGGCATCGTCAAGACTAAACACTTCCTGACCTTCAAGTTTAACTTTAATATTTTTAATAATTGTTCTACCTATGTTTCTAACTAGTGTTCTGTTCACATCTGTTGTTGAAGTAAGTTCAATATTAAATGCAAGGTAAGAAGTATCAGGAACAATAACATCATTGGGACCCAGGTTAGGAAACTTAACAATAAGGGTTTGGTTTTGGTCTATAGTACTAGGATTGTTAGTGATGACAATTGATTGTCTAATACCCTTAACACCAAGAGGTTCACGTAGTTTTCTGTATGGGTCTAACTTTGATCCGTAGGTCGATGTCATTTTTATTATGCACAAAAAAATTAAATTAATAAAAACAATGGCAGCTGGAGGATTTGGTCATGATGATATTGTAATGGATGACATGAATGTCTCTGATAATAGTGTAACAGATATGACTGGAATGGTAAATACTTCTAGTATGTATCACGAACTGCTAAAAGACAAAGTAAACTCGTTTTATGATAGTGTTGGGGACCGCCCAGAAGTTTTGGATCCTAACCAGTTTGAACTTGATAAAAAGGGTCATTTATATTTAAATACAGATAGAGGAAAAGTACAATTAACTTATTTAAAAGATCCCGCTAAGTTTAAAACTTTAAATTCAATTAAAGGTAGTGTTGGTGGTGATGCAGCACTATATCGTTACCTTGGTGTTGGTGCTAAAAGTTTACCACCTAGAATTGTTAGTACCCTTCATGATGTACAAACAAAATTGCCGACTGGTCAAGAAATTGATATGACTGAAGTAACAAGACTACCAGAATTAGCCAACACAGTAATACAAGAAACTTCATTTACAGAAGGACAAACAATTGGTGACTCTCCTTTAACAATGCGGGAGTTAGCTGGGTTAGATAAAGCACTTCAGTCAATAAGGGGTGAGCTTGTAAATAATTTAGCTAAACTAGGTGAACTTGATAATCACATAGAAAGAGAAAAACAAAAACTGACTACAGCCGATGATGATAATTATGACACCGAAATGAAAGAAAGAATACAAGAAAGATTAAATAAAATGTATACAGAAAGATCTGCGCGACTAGAAGTTATTGAAATTGGAAAAGAAAAACTTAAAACACAGGTAAACAGGATTAGAGAAACTATACAAAAAGTACTTCATGAAGACACAACTTTGGCTGAGAGATTAAAAACACTTTTCAGAGAGCAGGGTATCACTATTGCAAGTTTAATTACTGCTCTTGGTTTTATTATTAGTACTGTAGTGTTAGCTGTAACAGGAGGCGGTAGTAGTCCAGCGCCACCAGCTCCACCAGACCCAAAAGATTTACAGACATGGGTAAAAAAACAGCTGTCTCATATATCAGACTTGCTTAAAAAATTAGCTGTAAAAGCAATGGATGCTTTGCCTGGCATAATAGGAAGTGTTGTTAGTTGGTTGATCAGTACAGCAGCGAAGGTAGTAGGGTTTATGGCAGAGCACGTGTGGATCTTTTTGGTGACAGTAGGAGGGTTAATTATAGGATATTTAATGAAACAGGTAAAGAAGTAGTATTCCTAATCCAGTAAGACCAATTACCAATGCAGTTCTCTCTGACTCATGTGTGTTTTCTTGGTCTGTTACTGTCTGTACTGGCGGTGTTACTGTCTGTACTGGCGGTGTTACTGTCTGTACTGGCGGTGTTACTGGTGGTGTTACTGACTGTATGGGTGTTACTGGTTGTATGTTGGAGGTTGTTGGACTCAAGTTTACAGATTGATTGAGTCCTAATTTCTGATTACTCCCTGCAACAACTATTTCATTATTATAATTTGTTATTGCTCCAATTTGTAGTTGAAGATCAGAAGGCAACATGTATAACCCAATTCCAACTACAAAGTCAACTTTCGATCTAGCATATCTGAGAACGTCTTGGTAGCGTTGTATGCTTGATGGGAGATCAACTGTTGAGTTAATTGAGTCTTCCATGTTTGCAAGAAACTGTTTTTGTGCTTCAAATTTGCCACTCCCGTTTAAAATGTTTGATTTTGTTTGAGCTTGTGCTCCTAAAATACACCACACATACGTTCTGATAGACTCATTAATGCGTTCGACTCCTGCTTGTGTAAACCCTTCACTCCTGTCTAATATAAATGTGGTCCATGCATTAGACTGTTTCTGTTCAATTGAACCTAACCAGACTTCTGATTTTGATGAGAATGAAGAGTAGGGAGGCCAGTAATCTTGAGGGTATTGTCTGTGACTCATAGCATAATATAATGTTCCCATGCCTTTGTGATCATCAAGTTTTGTGTAAAGTCATACTTTGTACTGATGTTAAATTCATTACAGATCCGTTCAAATGCTTTCAAATCCATGGGATTGTTAAACTGATTAAAACTGGATTCAGTAGGTAGAGGGGTATGGAGTTCTGACAGTATTCTTCTAAGCTGGTAATACATGTGAAAACGATATACAGACTTAATCAGTTTGTTTGGATGACTCAAATGGTCTGTAAAAGAAACACCACAGCCAGTAGTACTACATAGCATAGCAAAGTTGAGTTGGTTTTGAAACATTTGTAGTGGGCTTGATGACCACCCTCTTGCAGTTGCATCATCTGTAATTGGAGGGTTTAGGTAATGATCATAAGGGTTGGGTACTTTTACTTGAAATAAATCTCCTTCAGACAAAGCTATATCAAGCTGATTTAGTTGAATTATTTTTTTTATCATAGGTTGGTGCGACATTGTATTTGGCATCCACATTAAATTGATATGCATTTACAGTAGCAATTGTTGGTGATTTAAATTCCATTATGCTTTTTTATGTGATATTAAAAAATGTTTATAACCTTAACAAATATTGACACAAGTAAACCAGTGTGGTTAAATAATGGGATTGATAATCGTGATGGTTGCAAGACGGTAGCTATCCATGAAATGTTCTACACAGTAAAGTGGTTTAATGTAACGGATGATACAAGTTTTTATATGATTTATGCAGATTCTGGTAATAGTGGTGTAGACAAAAATATACACTTTATACCATCTGGGTATTATGACTTTTGTACTTTAGCTAACTGGTTTCAAAATAATTTAAAAATTAAAGCAACTTTAAATCAGGCTAATTTGTTTGTTGAATTAGAAATTCCTACAGGTAGTATACCTTTATTTTCAAGTGAACTTGCATATTTACTCGGTTTAATAGACAGAAATATAACGCCTTTAAATTGGGCAACTGGTTTTGCAGATAATGGTACTAATGGATGGTATTATACAGCAGTTGTAACTAAAATAACTGGAACATATCCTGTTCATTTGTCAGTAAACACATTTCTAAATGTTTATTTAAAAGAACTTAACACAACTGAAAATATATACAATGGAAAGCCTTCAGCTTTGTTGAGATGCTTACCAACTGGAACTGCTCCATATTGTGAAAGTGAAGTTATTAGATTTCCTAATTTACAGTTTAAAAAATTAGGTGCCAGTTTCTTTGAATCACTGAGCTTATATGTAACTAATCAAGATGAAAAACCAGTTGTAATGCATGATTTTACTGTTGTTTTGGAAGTTAAATAGTTTTATTTTTGATTAAAAAAAAATGAGTGCTGGACCAAAGTCAAAAATTATTCCAGTTTCATGTCCGTCAATAGAGTTGAAAGATTTGGCTGACGTGCAAGATTTTGATAAAGAAGGTGAGGTAGGAGAAGTGTATGGCCTTGAACTTGTGTCCGTTGGATTGTACAAACGAAAGGCAATTGAAGATGAGAGGCAGTTTCCTAAACTTAGTCAACTTCGTGATGTTACTGTTCCTACTCCTGTAAGTAATGTAATATACAGTTTAAAATATGTTGGTAATAAATGGGTAATTATTCCTAATCCTACTCCGCTTTTACCTATGCCGCTTAAATGGGACATAAAGTTTGTATTTATTAGTCCTTATGTTTATTTTACTGATGAAGGTGCCCTAGTATTTAAAAAAGTTGTTAACTCTGAACCAATGCTTATAAGTCTTGTGCCAAGCTATTCCGCAGAAACCAATAGCAGAGAAAAACTGAAACTTCAAGAGTATGGTAAAAGAAGGTATTTTCTTACAAATAGGAAAGGTAGGACAGATACTTCTATTTCGTTCGTACCAGCAAATTTTACCATAGATAGAGAAGCCACAATAGTTTTTGAAATTCTCATAAGATCTGCAGAAACTGAAAAAGAAGCAGATATTGCGCAGGGAATCAAACTTTTGTGGGATAGCTCAGTAGCAGAGTCAACAAAGGTTGTTATTGCTATTATAAAAAATAATACAGACTTAGAAGTTTCTAGTAGTGTACCTGCTGTTATGGTAATGATTGATAAACAAATTTTTGTTCGTCTAAGTTTCATAAACCTGGAACACATTGATCTTGTTTCATTTTATTATGCTAGCAAATTGTATACCCTTGAAGAGTTGCAAAATGTAATTGCTGATTAAAAAAATATTTGTCCTTAAAATGCCGCCACTGTATCCTCAAATACAATCTGATAAAACATTAAAGGCGGACTCATTCCGTTTAATTAATATTACAGAAGCATTAAAATATTTGGAAGAAGAACAAGCAAAATACTCTCGATGTAAAAGACGATATAAAATGGTTTTTAATTCTGTACACAACACATCAATGACTATGGGTGTGGTTTCGGCTGGATTATCTGTAGGAGGTATAGCTCTGTTTGCCACTGGAGTTGGAAGTGTCATAGGAATTGCTGTTGAAGGTATTGGTCTTGTCACAAGCCTGGCATGCTTTGGTATGGAAGCCATTAACAAAAAATTTTATATGAAGTTGCAGAAGCATGAAGCATTAAGTACACTTGCTGGAGCTAAGCTAAGCAGTATGAAACTTATTATTAGTAAGGCTTTAAATGATAATGAAATTGATGATAATGAATTTAAGAGAGTACAAGATGATTTGGTCAATTACAAGCAACAAAAATCTGAAATACAAAATAAAATTCGTAATCGGGCTGTAAATGTTGAAGAGTTAAAAAAATCTTTTTTAGAACAAGGAAAAAAGATAGGTGTAGAAGAAACTATGAAAAAGGTTCAAGGATTTATAAGCAAGTAAAAATCAGTTTTGTTAATCAATTATTTTTGTCATACACTTCGCAAAGAGATGTTTAAAAAAGCTTTGGTGTTGTCCTTGTAACTTGGAAAATCTGCCCGAGTATCTTAATGACTTGGGTAAGTACTTATAAGTTCTTATGTTAGGTTCTTACAAGTACTTGTTTAAAGTCACTTTAAAGAACTTAGGACAACTAACATATAAGTGACATTAATTATTTAGGTTGTAATCTGTCTTAATGATTTTATAAAATATGGGGAGGTGTGATTGTATAATAGTTAGATAATAAAGGTATTGTTTATATTATTGGAGTTGGTTTGTCTAAGTAGCTAGTTGATTATAAAATGGATGGTTTGGAAATCTTTTATATCCTATCGATTAAATAATTTCTGAAATGGAATTATAAAAGTTATATAATAAAGGTATTGTTTATATTATTGGAGTTGGTTTGTCTAAATAGCTAGTTGATTATGATAGAATCTTTTATATCCTAATGATTAAACTTTAATAATATTAATAATATTATTAAAGATGGTTTGTCTAAATAGCTAGTTTATTATAATAAAACTACAAAATGGGTGGGTTGGGAATCTCCTATCTCCTATCGATTAAATAATTTCTGAAATGGAATTATAATAGTTAGATAATAAAGGTATTGATTGTATTATTGGAGTTGGTTTGTCTAAATAGCTAGTTGATTATGATAAAACTATAAAATATGTAGAGGGTGGGTTGGGAATCTCCTATCTCCTATCGATTAAATAATTTCTGAAATGGAATTATAATAGTTAGATAATAAAGGTATTGATTGTATTATTGGAGTTGGTTTGTCTAAATAGCTAGTTGATTATGATAAAACTATAAAATATGTAGAGGGTGGGTTGGGAATCTCCTATCTCTGGAGTGGCTTCATCCGTGAGTGAGTTCTAGCAACGTTGAGATGTGACCAAAAGCCATGATTTTGTCACGGATCTAAACAACGAATGTCTCGATTCACTACCACATAATCATTTAAAAAACAAAAGTGACACTTATTTGCGACCATCAGACGTGTCTTGGTGCTGAGGCAGCTTCACGCACATGTATGTCATGTACATCGCGTAAGAATTTGGACCATAGAACCACTCAAGCACTTAAAGAAAAACCATCCTACCCGTTAAACTCTTTGTTCACTTTTGTGCGTTTTTCTCTCTCTTTTGACAAACATCTTTTGTACAGTGAATTTTAGACTGATGACAACTTTACTTAAACAGTTTGATGTGGGACTATGATGCAGTACAGAACACACTGCCTTTCAACTACAACATCATCCTTCCTTTCTCCATACGAACAGAAGGCTGTACTCTACCACTGTATGAACGCAATCGCGAGTGTACGATTCTGACTAACACGGACGCTTTTTTTATAAGTTGAAAGCTTATTGAATAACATTTCTTTCATGAAGACTCTCAGTGATAATCTAGAACCATAATAGCAGTTCAGTAAATGTTCTCCAAACATTGTACTGAACAAACTATTATTATGGGGTTTTTTTTAATTAAAAAAAATTAATAAAATTAAAATTAAAAACTGGAGTGTACAGTACCATAAGTCCATCACTACATGTATTAGTAATAATAATAGACTTATTACCATAATTACCATACTTACAGAAATGTAATCTTCCGTTTATGAAGACACTTTGTCCGCACACACTCCATGGTTCAGTAAACTTCAGCATGTTATTAGGACCTTTCCCCAAACTTTTCAAGTTGAATGGTTTTGGAGAACATCTAGATTCTACTGAACTGGGGCTGGTCAAAGCCCGTCCAGTAGAACGCAAAGAACATAACAGGAGGGCGGGCCCCAGATTGTGGTAAAGAAGTAACAAGATCAAAATGACGTAATGTGTAGCTACTCTAACCTTGCTGTTGAAAGTACTTTTGGTGTAAAAGGCTGTGTGTGTGTGTGTGTAAACGTTACAATCTCCAAAGCTGGCTTATGTACAAGCTTGAAATTAAAGAAAATGGGGGTGGAGGGGGGGGGGGTGTCTAGGTGCCCATTTGAGCATATTGAAATTGGATGTATCATTAAAAAGTTAAATGACCGTTTACAGAAAGTCAGTTGACCCACATTGGAGTCTGTAATTTTGATTATGTGCACTTGAAATTTTGGATATAGCTAGTTTGTAGAAAGATATTAGATGAGTTCATTAGCCAGCTTTGTACCTCTTCAACATTTTCAAAACTAAAAATTCAATGCGGAAAAAAATGTAAGAATTTAGGCTCCTTGATTGCATCAGAAGAACTAGACAGTGACGGTGACATAAAAGCAGCAAATGCGGCAGTCAGGCATGGGAATTGTCCTCGGATCTGCGGTTTTCTGCGGAAAATAATTTCACATTCCTAAAAAAATATGCTCAGATTGCACAGATTTTCATCGCTTTTTCATGCCCCCCGGATCCCCCTAGTTTCAGTTGATTTTTGCTTTGTAAATTCCCATGTCTGGGCAGTGTTTTATACAATGTTCCTAATTGACGCAAAGCACCAGCACGTAAGTGTTTTACATGTGTATGAACTGACGCAATGCTCTGCTTGATTTAGGAAGACAGTCTCTATTTTTGTTATGATGATTGCGAACGTATTTTGGAAAAGGTGGAAAACGCATCCTAGCTCATGCAGAAGAGGCTTTGTTGGCATGGTTGGCATGGGCCATCCCACCTTGTTCTTCAAAATGGCTTAGGCTACACCAGCCCACAGAACGTATAACTGGTTGGAAGCGCATTGTGTCTGTGTTTGTGTGTGTACCATTGCCCTGCGGATTTGTTGGGGAGGGGTGGGGGGGGGGGGGGTCGGGGGAGATGGAGTTAAGGTGGAGAGAGATGAATCAAAAGGATAAGCTTTTTAAAAACAGGAAGAACTCAGAATTTTTCTATAAGAAAAACACACATAAGCTCAAAACAATACGATAGACTTTGGGATGAAATCCTCATCTTGTCGTTTGTTTATTTTGTTTGTGTGTGTGTTTTTTGTTTGTTTGTTGTTTTGTTTTCGTTTGTGGCTTTTTTTTTTTTGCAGGGGGGGGGGGGGTGTCTTATAATCGTCCGCTCGCTTTTGCATTGATACAGCGTGACTCTGTTCCGTGTGTTGGAATGTTCCATTCACAGTGACAGGGACGTTGGGCTATACCATGAAAATTATGTGTCTGCATTGAATGCTTATGAGTTACCCATGTGCGTATTCCTCAAAGTAAGATCGAAATAACCTAGCGACTGCCTGCGTCGTTCTGTCTGTACCAGCTCTGGAGTGAGTAAACGCAGTTTAAAATTTATTTTTAATGACGAAAGAGAAGCAAATCACTTCATGGTGACGGCGGAACGCGAAGCAGATGATAACATTAGCATGTGCTGGAGAGCTATTAATACAAAAAATAGGCCGTAGATATCAGTGCGCTTTTGAAAGGTGAAGGCTGTCATATTAGTATGGAGAAAATAAGACATGGTAATTTGTTGCCATGCAGTCTTCCTTCTTTGTGCTCATGTGATGTCACGTGAGAATCGAGACAATGGAATAGTATGCTAGGTTCTGCCAAACTGTCATGAGGTCAGTTGAAAAGATTTGTTGTTTACATATCTGATAAGGTAGCAAGTTCACAAATTCTAATACCACACAGAAAAATGTGTGCTGTTGATAAGAAGACAATTATACATACAGTTGTACATGCATGTTTGTGGTCTGAGGCCAAGTTCCTCCAAGCTAGACTTCACAGGTGTTAAGATGGGATACCCAGCCGTTGTTCCTATTGTTAAGCATATCCTTCTGATCCATCTTCCTTCACCTTAATCCACCGTTTGATCCCCACACACTGGCACACACAAACTGACAGATACACGCCACTTTGCACTATTTGTATGCTTTGTGGGCTGGCGTAGTGACAGCTATTTTGAAGAAGACTAATAGCACGAGCAGCAAAATGGTATCACTATAAGCTGCACATCATGGCTTCATTTTTCCCTTGATGTCATGTACACAGTGACAAAATTGATATTTTTTGTCCCTTATCATAGTACTAAAATGTTACATATGTGAGGATCAAACTTGGCAATTTTCTAGGTGATTTTTACACCTAGATATTTTAGGTCACAATTTGACCTAATCATACCCGATATCCAGGACAAAGAGCGTTCCTATACATGTAAATACTGTTTATAAAATATAATGAGAAGATTGATTTTTTTTTCGTGAAAAATTCAATGATTTTTGGCTCGCGTATGAAGCAAAAGTGAGTCTGTTCTGGGCCAGTGGTCATCTGTTCATCATCCATGGTAAACTTTAACATTGTCATTTTCTTGGAGACTATTCAAGCTATCATGGGCAGTGGGCAGATGTTCACATCTGCACGGGACATAGACGACCCCGCCCTCCACGAGTCGCCTGCTGCCTTGCAGGCCTGGCCGCTTGGCTGCGGAAAGGCTAAGGGAGGAAACCCCTGACATCAAAGCCCCCGTGTCTCCGGGGAAGGCTTTTGAGCCAGAGACTAGGACAAGGACAGTCTGATATAAAACCTACGACCCGAGGACCTCGATGCCATCGTCCCAGCTTGCTAGGCCATGGCAGATGAACCAAGGGTTTAAAGGGTGGGGCCAGTACTGCGCACACTGCACTCCACCAAAAAGCTCCACTGCGCAGGCTTTAGGAAACGTCCACGGACCATGACACTGACCATTCCAAGTCCTGTAGCGATGGGCGAGGGGCGAAACGGCAGGTGAAAGATGTCACTGGAAGCCGCAGTCTCAAACCTGCATGCAGGCGGTTCAGGATATTGGTCGCCTGATGTTGACCTGGGGATGACAACATCACTCGGCACACCCTGAACGACCAAGCAGCCTTCTCTAGGGACAGCACTGCTTGCTCCACACGGAGAGGGGCCTAGAAAAGGTGGCCTAACCAAAGCTCGTCCCCTCGCAACCCCAGTTGGCTAGCCGCGGTCAACGGGCATCTTCTCCTGCGGTCAAAAAACAAGAAAGAATAACGGATCCACTCTCATGACGACCACGACCGGACTCAATGTAGCATGCTGGAACGTCCGAACCATGCTCGACAAAGCAGACAGCGGACGCCCTGAACGTCGCTCCGCCCTCATTGCCCATGAATTGCGGAGGTTAAACATCGACATCGCCGCGCTCAGCGAAGTACGCCTTCCGGACGAAGGCAGCCTCCAAGAACTTGGTGCTGGGTACACCCTCTACTGGTCAGGCAGGCCTGCATCAGAAAGACGGCTCTCAGGCGTGGGTTTCATGGTCAAGACATCCATTGCGACTAAGCTGGAAAACCTACCAACGGGCCACTCAGATCGCATCATGTCCATGCGCCTCCCACTGAGACACCAGCAACACGTCACCCTTCTCAGTGTGTACTCCCCAACCCTCCTGGCAGAGCCTGCTGAAAAGGACAAGTTTTACACTGACCTGCGCAGCCTCCTACAGAGTACCCCAGCAGACGACAAAGTCATCATCCTTGGCGACTTCAACGCCAGAGTGGGCCAGGACTCTGAAGCCTGGAAAGGAGTCCTCGGCAAGCATGGCGTGGGGAACTGCAATGACAATGGCCGCCTACTGTTGGAGTTCTGTGCGGAGCAGCAACTGGTCATCACCAACACTACTTTTCAGCAAAAGGACAGTCGAAAGACCACCTGGATGCATCCTCGCTCCAAACACTGGCACCTTATCGACTATGTCCTAGTGCGTCAGAGGGACCGCAGTGACGTCCTCCTCACCAGAGTGATGCCCAGCGCAGAGTGCCACACTGACCACCGCCTTGTCCGCTGCAAACTCAGGCTCCACTTCAAGCCAAAACCCAAGAAATGGGGGCCCCCCAAGAAAAAGCTTGATGTTGCCAGCCTTCAGCGTGATGATGTGAAAGCTGCCTTTCAGACAGATTTACAGCGCAGGCTCAAAGACACAGCGGACCCAGTAGACTCCTCCCCTGAAACACTTTGGGAACAACTAAAAACTGCTATTGCAAAATCCACTGCAGAAGTCTTGGGTTTCGCCAGAAAGAAGAACAAAGACTGGTTTGACGAAAACGATGTAGAGATCCAGGAACACCTAGCAAAAAAAAGAGCCGCCCATCAGGCTCACCTAGCCCAGCCTTCCTGCCCTGTGAAGAAGTCTACCTTCCGCCTCGTCTGCAGCAGTCTCCAGCGCAAGCTCAGAGATCTCCAGAATGAGTGGTGGACCAGACTTGCACAGAGGACCCAGCTTTGCGCTGACAATGGTGACTACAGGGGTTTCTACGAAGCACTGAAAGCAGTGTATGGCCCCAGGCACCTGGTACAAAGTCCCCTGCGAAGCGCGAACGGCCAGGCACTCCTCACAGATAATACCTCCATCTTGAACCGCTGGTCGGAATACTTTCAGAGCCTCTTCAGCGCTGAGCGCACTGTTCAAGAAGCAGTCGTCCTACAAATCCCACACCTCCCAGTAAAGGTTGAATTGGACGAACCGCCCACCGCTGAAGAGACCCTCAAAGCCATCCATCAGCTCAAGAGTGGCAAAGCAGCAGGCATTGATGGAATACCGCCAGAGATCTGGAAACATGGAGGCACAGCACTGCACAACAAGCTCCATGACCTCTTTCTCTGCTGCTGGGAGGAAGGAACACTACCAAAAGATCTCCGTGATGCAGTCGTTATCACCCTGTACAAGAACAAAGGCGAGAAGTCTGACTGTTCCAACTACCGGGGAATTACCCTGCTGTCCATTGCTGGGAAAATCCTTGCAAGGCTGCTCCTGAATCGGCTGGTACCTGCCATCGCTGAAGACCAACTCCCAGAGGGCCAGTGTGGCTTCAGAGCAAACAGGAGCACCACCGATATGGTCTTCGTGCTGAGACAGCTACAGGAGAAGTGCCGCGAGCAGAACAAAGGGCTGTACGTAACGTTTGTCGACCTAACAAAAGCATTCGACACTGTGAGCAGGCAAGGCATGTGGCAGATCCTGGAGCGACTTGGCTGTCCCCCAAAGTTCCTCAACATGATTGTCCAGCTACACGAGGACCAGCAAGGCCAGGTCAGACTCAACAATGACCTCTCAGAACCATTCCCTATTCTCAACGGTGTAAAGCAGGGCTGCGTGCTGGCACCGACCCTCTTCACCATCTTTTTTAGCATGATGTTGAAGCAGGCCACAGTGGACCTCGATGATGACGATGCAGTGTACATCAGGTATCGTCTCGATGGCAGCCTGTTTAACCTCAGACGACTGCAGGCCCACACGAAAACCCTAGACCAACTGATTCGCGAGCTGCTTTTTGCTGATGATGCTGCCCTCGTTGCACACACAGAGAGAGCCCTGCAGCGCATCACGTCTTGCTTCGCAGATGCTGCCCAGCTCTTTGGACTCGAGGTCAGTCTTAAAAAGACAGAGGTCCTCCATCAGCCGGCACCCAAGACAGTGTACCGCCCTCCTCACATCACCATCGGCGAGTCTGAACTAAAGTCAGTGCACCAGTTTACTTACCTTGGCTGCATTATCACGTCGGACGCCAAGCTGGACAAGGAGCTTGACAGCAGGCTGGCAAAAGCGAACAGCGCTTTCGGGCGACTTTTCAAGCGGGTGTGGCACAATCAGCAGCTGAAAACAGGCACCAAGATCAGCGTGTACAGAGCTGTGGTCCTCACCACCCTGCTGTATGGTTCCGAGTCCTGGGCCCTCTACCGCAGCCAACTACGACTCCTCGAACGCTTCCACCAGCGCTGCCTGCGTACCATCCTGGGCATTCACTGGAGTGACTATGTCACCAACGTCGAGGTCCTTGAACGGGCTGAAACTGTGAGCATCGAGGCTTTGCTGCTGCGGACACAGCTCCGCTGGGCGGGGCATGTCTCCAGGATGGAGGATCATCGCCTACCAAAGATCACCCTGTTCGGCGAGCTTGCTACTGGACACCGT
The DNA here is from genome assembly GCA_036245525.1 of Semisulcospira habei. NCBI lineage: Eukaryota > Metazoa > Mollusca > Gastropoda > Semisulcospiridae > Semisulcospira > Semisulcospira habei. Next base: position 95,944,355 of record BTPG01000002.1, read on the forward strand.
GACAGAGGGGCACCAAAGAAGAGATACAAAGACTGTCTCAAGAAGTCACTTAGTGCCTGCCAAATCGACCACCACCAGTGGTCTTCGCTTGCTGCGGACCGTGACACCTGGCGCTCCACCATTTACAAGGCAGCTGTCTCCTTTGAGGACTCTCACAGAGCTAGCCTTAAGGACAAGCGGCTCAGGAGAAAAAACATAGATGCCGCAGCTCAGAACCCTGGCCATACCTTCCCCTGCAGCCACTGCGGTCGAACCTGCCTGTCTCGGATTGGCCTCCGCAGCCACGAACAAGCCTGCAGACGTCGTGGGCAACTCCTATAAAATCTTCGTTCGCGAAGTCAAGCCAAGAGAGAGATTCAAGCTATCGTTTTCAAACTTGGCTAAAGGATACTTTGTGGGAAGACCTTTCTAAACATTCCGATTTGAGTGATCTCTCTTAAAGGTCAGGGGATCAGGAAATAGGTAAAGAATTGCCATGTTTATGCTTTAAGTACCATTACGCGTGAATTTGAGACACATTTCTGCACCATTTGTGTTTGTTATGCCTTGTTAACACACCGAATGAACTTTAGCAGCAGTTTGGACATGCAGCAAAAGCACATGCGTAATCACACTTATTTATTCTGTGCAGCATTTAGCGTGTTAATCTATTTTTAGCTTTTCTCGCACTGAAAGCGTTGTATTTATAGAACGGAGTGGACTCATTGTCAGGTTACTTGACATAAAGACGACATGTGCTGAACTGGATTGTCCTGTGTCTAAATGAACCATAACTAGACCTGTGTGCAGCGTTTCCTAACCATCTGTTACAGAAATGTATCTTTAAACAGTAACGGTGGTAGTGGGCCTTCAATAGGCAAAGACATTTTCAGCATAGTAAACTAAAAATGATTGATATAATTGATTATTTGGACCTGCAATTTAAATTTTAGTGTGTATAGTCGATTTCCAGCCTGAACTTCACGCCACTCTCATGGTGTATAATTTCTTTTGACCTAAATTACATCTTTGACAGGTCTAGTCCTACTGGAATGCACGCCATATTTAATGCAATACTTAAGAGCTTCTTAGACAAATATGTCCGATGGCTTCTTTGAAATAACCGTTTTAGTCTACAACTCTGAAGAACAACTCTGCCAGGTAGCAGACAAATGTTTGTCTGTCCAGCGCTGTGATTCCCCTTGGTTTGAGTACAATTCTGCCAGCGCTAGCCTCACCTATCTGGTTTGTGAGTAGACAAATTTTTCAGCATGCCAACTCGTTTGGTTTTGACTATCTAACCTATGAAGAAAACCAATGTTTTTAAGTCCCTTCTATTTATAGAGGGGATGTTTTAGGATGGGTCGCGAAAGGGCGAATTGAATAACATGTCCATGATGTCAAAGGCGGGCAGGCCTAAACCTCTAACAACTGAAATAACAAGATAAAAATTACATCATATCTACTTATAGACTAGCAGCTTACGCAATTTCTGCAGTGGTAAGTAGTTCGTCAAACGAGTAACAATGGTTTGCAGGTATGAAACGAAAGTACTAATGCCATATAGTTTATGCATGGCAACAATATTTGTCCTTAGGATGGAGACATTTTTGTAGAAGTGTTTTTCGAAAGCTACTTTTCGATGTGAGGGAACCAGTCCTCGTACACGGCCCGGATAAGGTGCAAGACATTTTTCGTGCATAACATTGAAAATTTCAAGCATACAAGTTACAAGTTTATTCCAGTGAGTAAACTAAAATCATGAGCAAGTAAACATGCATACATATATACGATAAAATAAGTTTAAAAGTATTATTTTTAATGTGGTAAGCATAGTCGCGTCGCTAGTTTCAAAATGGCGGTCAGCGAGAAGCCTTCGAAAGAAGTCAATCAGACGCACATGGTTGATGAAGCTTCACTTTGCTCCTGAATTGAAACTGAGATTATTTTTGATTTGAACATCTTATCAACGTCAAATACGTTATTTTTCCTGGTATTGAAAACAGCCTTTTTTGTAGAACTCGGTCTTTTGTGGGAGGAAAGCATATCGAAAGTAAACTCCCTTTGTGCATGTTGTGCAATGTGTATGCCGACCATCTTCAACATTCTGAAGACTTTTTGTCCGGATACAACATGAATGTTGTTCGTCTGTTTTTCAGCCTAACGGCTCTAAGTGCAGGTCTGCTCTTTTTTTTTTATTAGTGGAGATGGGATTTTTAACTGGTCAAGCACACTCGTATCCGACTGGTCTTAAGCACAAGCCAGGCATTGTGAAATCCATCTCCGAACCGTTTCCATCAAAATCACCATGTTCAGCTAAACACCTAAATATAAAAATTTTAGTTTTTGCAACCAATTCAACCAATCCGCACTCAAGTACTCACAAGGACTCTTATGATCAAGCTTTATCAGGACTGCATGAGACACAATACAGATAGTAGCCCTCTCTATTATATTACATGTTTTATTTATTTATTTGTTATTGATTCATTTATGTAATCGCTTACATATTTATTTATTATTTATCCTTTTAATTATGGATGAAAGGAATTCCTTGATGCACATGATCACTATAGTGGTATGGTAGTGGTCACCAAGGAGAGAAAATTTGTTTTCAATATGCATACATCTGTGCATGTTCATAATCTATCCTTTACTTAACATGCATATTCATAGGTCCCAGGTATCTCCAACTTATTTTATTAATTTATTATTTTATTTATTTGTTTGTTTGTGATGTATGTTTGCACATACACATCAGCATAAAATGATTGATTGTACATTGCTTAACGTCCCGACAGCAACAAGACTTTCTCAGGACGTGCCTGCACTGCTTGTTAAAAAAACCAAACTAAACAGAATATTGAATGTATGTCGCCAGCCGGTCTAATTAATACACTAAATAAATCTAACTAGACCATTTAGCAACACACATCCAATATCAAGAGCTACAGGCAGTGCAGACAGTAGTAAGAGTTTAAAAAAGGAAAATACAGGTGAATGTACCAAGGGTAGACAGAAACACATGCCCCAGAATAGAGGGGAAAACCCACCCTGTGGGGCTGACCAGGGTGAGCCCGGGAACTAAAAAGTAGTTAACCCCACCCAAGTCCCCCAGGGTAGACCCGGGTGGGGGACATCAGCATACAAGATGAGAACATACATATACACATATATGATGTGAACATAACATGTACACATATATGGTAATAGGTGCATACCACCCACTCCCCACCCCACATACAAAACCACAGAACACCCATTAAAGGACATGCACATCTGTGCATGTTTATAATATATCCTTTACTTGGTATTCATATGTCCTAGTTATTTAAATGTATTATTTTTATTTGTTTGAAAAGTAGGTTTTGTACATATGCTGATGTTCACATACACATATATGTTAGTACTGCCCACTCCCAACCCCACTCCACAACCAGAGAACACCCACCAAAAGACACTTACATCTGTGCATGTTCATAATCTATCCTCTACTGAGCATTCATATGTCCCAGGTATCTTGAATTACCTTATCTTTTCAATTTAACTGCCATGAGATGGCATTGGTCGCCTGCTCGACATTAAACCCAAATAACTATATATTTAAATTATTTATTTATTTTGTTTGTTTGTAATGAAAGTTTTGTACATACACATCAGCATACAAGAAAATATACACATATATAGATGGTAATAGGTACCATACTGCTTGCTCCCAACCCCTACCTAAATACACACATAGAACCGCAGAACACCTACCAAAGGACATGCACATCTGTGTATGTTTATAATTTTTAATCTATCCTTTACCTAGCATGCATATGTCCCAGGTACCTTAGACTTACTTTATCTTATTTATTTAAATTATTTAATTATTTTGTTTGTTTGTAATGTAGGTTTTGTACATACACATCAGCATACAGCTCAAGAACATACACCATGGTGCCCCTGTGCATGTGGCCACCAGTACTATTCTGTCAGATCTGTCACACCCAGCCACTCATCTCTTCGGGCTTCTGCCCTCTGGCTGGCGGTTTTGTGCTTTTAAAGCCAGAACCTCTCGATTCAGATGTAATTTTTTTTCCAGAAGCTGTCCTCAATACATCACCATGCATGGAACATCGTGATTCCATGATTTGTGATGTATGACTGATTTGTGTTTAATATTGTGTTTATCTATCTTTCAGTGCTGTATATAGGATGAACGCCAACTAAGTGTATGACATGATGAATGCCCTACAAGTGAGGACATATTTTACTGTCACCATGCCACACAAAAATCCTTGTAAGGTTTTACTTGGTGAATAAATGTCTTATGTCTTATACACATACATGGTAATAGGTGCAGTATCGCTCGCTCCCAACCCCAATCCAATTACACATGCAAAACCGCAGAACACTCACCAATGTATATCTGTGCATGATCATAATCTATACTTTACTTAGCATTCTTATGTCCCAGGTATCTTTGACTTACTTTATCTTATTTATTTAACTGCCGTGAGATGGCCGTAGTCGCCCGCGCAGCGTTAAACCCAAATAACTATTTATTTAAATTATTAATTTATTTTTGTTTGTAATGTAGGTTTTGTACATACACATACATGGTAATAGGTGCCAAACCGCCCCACTTTCAACCCCACCCCACATACAAAACCACAGACCACCCACAAAAGACATGCACAATTGCATACTGATGGGCATTAGTGGACTGTAAAACCTATATATAGAGACTTCAGGTTAATAAAGTGGCTTGTATTGACTGCCTGTATTTTAGCTGCCCACCTACAAATTTCATGTGTACAGTTAACCACTGTAAAAAGTACTGTTGGCCTCATGCACAGGGGCACCAAAACTTAGAGATAAGGCCACACCTGATAACAATAACAGTACTACTACTATTAATAATATGCATACTCAGCCACTAGTTCTGTAAACAACACCTTTGTAAACAGTACCAGTGGCCAAATGCACACATACATCATGGATGATGCTACCACTGATCACTTCAAACAATAGGCTGCCCAGTTCACATTTTGATACTGTGAACTAGCCTGCACATGCAGTCATCAGGTCTGTAAATAGTACTGGTGGCCACATGCCAAGCAGCACCAAACTTAAAGGTGAGGCCAAAACTGCCACCGCAAACAAAACGCTACCTACACACACATATCAATGATACAGTCAACCTCCATGTGCATTAGGCAGAACAGGCATAACTCATTCTACCCCAACACCGAAATCCTCAAATTTTGCCGTTCTCTGAAGACTGCGTTGCAGTGGAGGACACAGATCGACCATGACAGTTCAAGGGTGATGACAGAATAGCTTGGCGCCCATAGGCGCCAAGCTATTCTGGCATCACCCTTGAACTGTCATGGTCGATCCTTATCTTGCTGTGATGTGTCTGGGGTAGAATGAGTTAAAGTATGGGACTGTAAATCTTACAGCGAAATGTCAAAACCCTTAAGAAGATAATGTAACAGCAACAAGTACATGTATTTTGTAAACCTCTCAAAACATGAGAACTCATCGAGTCTAATGGTGTTATGAGTGGGTGATGGAAACACTGAAAGAAATAGTACGTGTACATTATAAAGTATGTGCCTCCTCCCCCCCCCCCCCCCCACCCTTAACTAGGTGTTCATCATAAAACATAGATATCTCATTCATTTGATCACTTGACTGATTTATTAAATCATCTCTGTGTCACCTTTCTCCGTTTTCTTTCTCGTGTTAATCCCAATATATATGTCCATGCTAATGTCAGCTGCTAAGAATCCTTGCAGCGAACTGCAAATGTCTATATGCAGACAAACTGCAAATAACACAGCAGCAAAATAAGTTCCTCTTTTGTGCAGTAGGCTACTGCTAGCAAGATAGGGTTCAATTTTAAACAAAGCATTGCATGAACTTCCAAGCGTGTTCACATTGTGCTGTGTATTTTTTTTAGTGTGAAGAGTACTGTACCATCAGTGATCACTGAGACTGCATAATTGGCACTGGCAGTGATCGCACATCACAACATAGCTTGTCAGTGCAACCGATTAAAATAAATGTTACTGCATAAAATAATTAATCAAGTTCCGAAACTTTGCTCAGCGATGGAGCGTTTGTGTTGTGGGTTGCGTTTTGTTTTAGTGCTGTGTTGTCGAAATGAAACGGGCAAAGCGATGGTAAAGTGAATGGAAATAAACGTAACAAACCTTTATCAAGCCATAAAAATGCACACAGCAACATTACACGTTTGCTTTTTTTTGGAAACAAACAAGCTTATGTACTAGAACAAATCAAAAAGAACCCGTCGGCACACCAAAATTTACGTCCGCGGAGGTTGTGACATCACGTGATGTTTTGATCACGTGATTTGATTTGGGATACCTTATTGTTGAGTAACGATATTTGAGTTCAAGGCAAGCTGTTTCGTAATTGTTTCTTCTCTTAATATATCTAAGTGTGAAAATATTACTTTTAAACAAATGAAATTCTTTTAAGTGACATATAGTGCATACTACCACTGAATACAGGAACAATGAGACCTGTGTAAACTACTGATCCCCTGTGAACATGGCTGCAACGGTCCTAGTTTCGTACTGGAAACAAAATGTGCTACAGAAAAATGTCTCCATCCTCCGGTGGTTTAAAATGAGTGCGCACTGCTTTTATTCATACTAGACTTCATTTTGATATACCCAAACCTTTGTTACTCTCTAGAAAATCACTATCTCGTAAACGGCTGATTGTCTATGAAGGGCAGCTGCTAGACTATTACGCTAACCTCGCTGCTGAACGTATATTTGGCGCGAAGCACCATATGTGCGTGTGTGTGTGTGTATGTATGTATGTAAACAAGAGAATCTCTGATATTTCTGTATACACAATCTTGAAACTTGGCGAAATATTTTCATAAAGGCGTGGCAACGAGAGCCTCCGAGCATATTGTAATTGAATGTCTCATTGAAGCCATAAACAACCATTTATAGAAAGTTGGTTGACCCAGATTAGAGACCCTAACTTTTGTCATATTTACTTGAACTTTTGGATACAGCTAGTTTGGAGAAAGACATTGGATGAGTTCGTTAGTCAGCTTTGTATCCTTTCAACTTCTTTAGTAAAAATTAATTCTTTTAAGAAAGGAATTAAAACGGTAAAAAAACACCTCGACTTCTAGAGAAAGTCAGACAGTGGCAGTGACGTAAAAGAAGCAACTCCGTCACCACGCAGACATTGACACTGCGGCGGGGGCCACAAGGACGCACGTCTTTCTGGTTAAGTTGGCGAACGGCGCGAAGAACATTGGTCCAACTGGTCTGAGTGCAGCCGAGGGAATATCCCACGGGTGTTCCCAGCGAGGCATCCCGGTGCTCGAACGCGCACAGGACGGCGAGATCCTCGCAAGCCGCTGGGACTGGTCGGTCCACACGAATTAACGGTGACACACTAGAGGAGAAAAGTCCGACGCCAGAACCTGGTATCAAACCTCGCATCTTTAGCATTGGTGCCAGGCGCCTTTATCACTGCACCATGGACGCCCTGGTTTTGATCCATGACAGTAAAAGCACACAATCCTACCTTAACGTTATGATTTTATAGGTGTCTAAACATGGTACTTTCTTAAAAATTCTAAAATATATATGCCATTTTAGGTCATATTCAGGTGCACATATTTCAGAAGCCAATCAACATAATTTTATAACTTTTTGCATGTGCACTTCTTTTCACGTGTACTTCCGAGTGATGCATTTCTTTGGTGGCAGTTTCTAGAAAACAAAATCGAGTTGACCTACCTACAAATAATCCCGCAAAAAAGTGGTTTTGAAATTTGCAAACGCACTATACTTTTTTAACTAAAAATGTTGAAGCGGTACAAAGCTGGTTAAGCAACTAATACAATACCTTCCTCCAATCTAGCAATTTTGAAAATATCAAGTCAGTATGAACTGATGTGTAGGTCAACCTCCATTCATTAAAAAAAAAAAATCAATTTTCTTGTGAATTTGAATATGCTTAGCGACATGCATGAGGAGATCTCATCATAGGGGTAAAATAAAGACACATTTGAGTTATGTACATTAATATTTGCGTGAACTTTTAATTTTTATGAGAGAATTTTGGGGATCACGTGCAAAGGTGAGTATGTTCTGGGCCAGTGGTTGTCCGTCCATCGTTCGGCGTCCGTGGTTATCTTTAACGTTGGCATTTTCTTGGAGACTATTTAAGCCACAGTCTTCAAACTTGGCCTAAGAATATTTTGTGGCAACACCTTTCTAAATATACCAATTTCATTGACCGCTCTCAAAGGTCAAGGCCACAGGGGATCAGGAAATAGACATATTCTTACCAAAAAAAATTTTTTTTCTCAAGTACTATTCACAACTTCACAAACTTGGTACAACGATACCTGAATGTAAGACTTTCTATGTATACTAATTTTCTATTACCTTTCAGAAAGGTCAAGGGTCACAAGAGATCGGGAAATTGGTCACAAATAGCTATTTCTTAACAAAAAAAAAAAATTCTCCAATACTATTTACAACTTCAAATTCAATTTTGGTCCAGAGATACCTGATGGTAAGACCTTAGTATGCATGCTAATTCGGAAAGGTCAAGAGTCATGAGATTGGCAAATGATGTGAAACTTTTATTTTTAGCTTTTAACAAAACTTTTGCAAAACCTTTCAACCAATTTTGGCAGAAAGGTATCTGATAAGACCTTTTTATGCATACTAGTTTGGTTCACTACTCGCAAAGGTCAAGGGTCATGGGAGATTAAGAAAATGTGAAATATGCATAAATTTTGAGAAAATGATGCAGCTACAAAAGCCAACCCTTTACTTATATTGGAACTGGATCGTTCATGTGTGTGAGCCATAAGGGTTTTGCCATTCTTGTTTACCTCATGTGCAATAGCAAAAGTGATCAGTCTGTGTATTGGGCCATCTGTCATCTTTCCGGCACCCATCGTCTGTCGTCTGTGGTAAACTTAAACATGGCATTTTCTCAGGGACTATTCAAGACACATACTTCAAACTTGACCCAAGGATGCATTGTGACAAGACCTTTTTACAGTTCTTTTTAAACATACCAGTGTCAGTGACCTTTCTAAAAGGTCACAGAGGGTTCAGAAATTGGTCAGAAATAGCCATATTTTGTGCCTTTTTTCACTCAAGTATTACATCAAACCCAAACTGGTAAAGAAATACCTGACCTATTTATGCTGTTACGTGTTGAGTCATGGTCGAAGTATGATATTTCCAGATGGCACGCACGTAAGGTTCTTTTAAAGAAACTTCATTCAGCTGCAAGCCGTCACACATGGCTTAAGGTTGTAGACAATACTGGAGTAACAGTTCCAACAATATTTTATTTCAGCGATGCGATCTCCACACAATGCATTCCCAAATGCACCAACACTGATACAATGTCTCCTCTGCAAAATGTCAACACTGGCGACACTGCGTTTCATACAACGTACACCACCGTTATGCTGCGCCTCTCACAATGTACACCCTATACGGGCCACGTACCTACGATAAACTGTGTGTCCCTACAACTGACAATGTATGACAATGTACCCACGTGCTTCTCAGCACAAGCTTTTATAGTACAACAGCTTTCCAGAACAATCCAACGAAATCACACAACGCAACCAATCAAAATAAAATACATAACTGAAACTCATAAATATTAATAAAAAAGAACTTTCTAGAATAAACTACAATAGTCTACAAAAATTATTAATATACTTGGTATTCATATGTCCTAGTTATTTAAATGTATTATTTATTTTTATTTGTTTGAAAAGTAGGTTTTGTACATATGCTGATGTTCACATACACATATATGTTAGTACTGCCCACTCCCAACCCCACTCCACAACCAGAGAACACCCACCAAAAGACACTTACATCTGTGCATGTTCATAATCTATCCTCTACTGAGCATTCATATGTCCCAGGTATCTTGACTTACCTTATCTTTTTAATTTAACTGCCATGAGATGGCATTGGTCACCTGCTCGACATTAAACCCAAATAACTATATATTTAAATTATTTATTTATTTTGTTTGTAATGAAGGTTTTGTACATACACATCAGCATACAAGAAAATATACACATATATAGATGGTAATAGGTGCCATACTGCTTGCTCCCAACCCCTACCTAAATACACACATATAACCGCAGAACACCTACCAAAGGACATGCACATCTGTGTATGTTAATAATTTTTAATCTATCCTTTACCTAGCATGCATATGTCCCAGGTACCTTAGACTTACTTTATCTTATTTATTCACGGATGGATGACCACAGGCCCAGAACATACTCACTTTTGCTTCGCACGTAAGCCAAAAAGGCACAAGCTGAATTTCCTTTAAATTTTATTATATGGTTTAAAAAGAATGTCTTACAGTAATAGTGAGAAGTAAATTTCTGTGAAAACGGCTAAAACTAGGGTGTCACCAATGGTAGCGTTAACCACACAAAAATAATGTTCTCGTTGCGTTGAGCTTCATCAATGGCCAGCTGCTTCCCATGATTTGTGTGGACTGGAAGGCCAAGTGTACAACTCCCCATCCTACTTCACAAAGCCGACTTGTACCAGTCCCAGCATGTCATCAGTCACTTTCACCAATCAAAGCAGACAGAACAATAATAGTTTTCCTATAGATACTCGATATTACAGTGAACCTCTTTTGAGCAGCCATCCTCATAACAGCTCACCTGTCACGAAAGACCATCATTCAGGCGACTTTAGCCACCTGAATGATGGTCTTAAATGACACGAGTCAGCATGTGTCATTCGCAATACTTTTGACAGTCCAGTTGTCTTTTCAAACCCCTTTCTTTTGGTTAAAAATATAGTTGCTCAAAAGAGGTTGTGTAAGGTTTAGTACATTACTAAATGTAATGCAAATCAATCCCATACACAACGGCTGATTATATTCAACTTGTCCAGTATCTCTTGAGTGCAGTCTGACAGCTGACTAATAACCATTGGAAAGCAGCACTAATATTGTACCCCGTTAACTGTGTTCACTTTGATTCTGTTTTATTAGGAACACTTGCCAGTCTCTTCTTTAAAATCCTGAAAGATTAAAATTAATGACCATTTAGGACCCAAACTAGTCTTGCAATTTTCTTGGCATTTCATAACGAACCTTTATCCTACGCAGTTCATTACACTGAATTGATTAAGAATTGAGCTTGCCTTGTTTAGTATTGTTTAGTAGCTTGAAGGGGGGGGGGGGGGGAGGGAAGGGTGGCAACTATACACCAATGGCTAGTCAGTTATGCTAGTAGAAACACTAGTGCAAGAACTATGGTTGCTTTGACATAACTCCTTTGTGTTGACTATGGCAGTGAAAGAGTAAAGACAATATTATTTTATCTCGGTTTAGTTGCATCTTTTAAAGGTCAGGGTCACAGAAGGCCAGAGGAATTTTGTGAATCAGTCATGCTCCGAGCCATTAGGGTGTTGCAGTTCTGTTTTCCAGATACATTTGGAAACTATGCATTTTGCTCTTTTTTTCAGATTTGTGCATGTCTAACTGGGATGCTGCTATAGCAGATTGCAGCTATGTTCTTGAAAGGGAACGAAACAACACCAAAGGTAAAGATATGTACAGTAATCTTAAGATATTACTAAATATCAAGGGACCCAATTAAAAGTTTAAAAAGTTTAAAAGGTGACAGACGTTTTTGGGAATGCATAGATCGTATATGCTGATATTTATTTTGGATTCCTCATTGGGATTAAACTGTGTGTATGAAGAAATAACTTTTTTTCTCTTCATTTTACAGAAGAGACATTTTAGAATGGGACGCGGTGGAGTGCTTTCAATAGCATGTACATGACGTCAAAGGTGGGCAGGCTTGAAACTCCAAAAGTGAAGATAAAAATTATCTCATGTCTAGTTACGCAAACCTTGTTGCAGAACGTACATTGGCGCAAAGCACCGTATGTGCATGGGTGTGTGCGTATATATGTAAACATAAAAATCTCCTATGATTGTGTATATGTAGCGCCCACATGGCTGACTGAATGAATTTATTCTTATCCTAAGCGGCTACATTTAAAAAAGTGTTGAGTGCTGGGCTTTCTAGTGCGTGCAACCTAGAATGAAACAAGATTGAATTAGGCATAACCCACAAAGTCCCTTCTATATGAGAGCTGTCTTCGCTGTCAAGGGTCTCTACCTTTTGTCTTTGACTTGATTCTGATGTTCAAATATCTCCTTTTGAAAAAACCCTCTTAGATGTGCCAATGCGTCATAGTGAACTCTATAAAGGGCGTGCACAGTGCATACGCATCCTTGGGCTGTCTAACGTCATTTGTCATGAGGTATTTATAAGTCCCTTCTATTTATGTGCGTAGGTATGTATGTATGTGTGCGTATGTATGTAAACAAGAGAATCTCCGATATTTCTGTACATACAAGCTTGAAACTTGGCGAAATACTTTCTTAAGTGAGTGGCAAAGAGAGCCTCCGAGCATATTGTAATTGAATGTCTCATTGAAGACATAAACAACCGTTTATAGGAAGTCGGTTGACCCAGATTAGAGTCTGTAATTTTTGTCATATTTACTTGAACTTTTGCATATAGCTAGTTTGGAGAAAGACATTGGATGAGTTTTTGTTTGCCAGCTTTGTATCCTTTCAACTTCTCTAGTAAAAATTAATTCTTTTCAGAAAAGAATTAAAACAGTAAAAAACCTTCACTTCTAGAGAAAGTCAGACAGTGCCGGCGACATAAAAGAAGCAACTCTATCACCACGCAGACATATGACGTAAATCTCTCTCTCTCTCTCTCTCTCTCTCTCTCTCTCTCTCTCTCTCTCTCTCTCTCTCTCTCTCTCTCTCTCTCTCTCTCTCGCTCTTTCTCACACATATGCGCGCATCTCAAAGAGGCATAGATCCTCAAATATCCGGAGGGTGCATGAACACCCATACCTCCTGAGGATGTTTGCAGCGTGCGCATACACGCACGCACACGCATGCACACACATCAACGTGCTTTCAGAAAAAAATGCAGATGTACTTAGTATAGCATGTAGCTAGGTAAAGTCAACCTGATTTCACACAAATTATAGCAAGACTGAAATTGTACCGTAAAATTCTAGTTTTGTCACCATTTTCCCAAGACTTGAAGCGAAAGTGAATCTCATATCACGTTAAATATAAAATTACGTAAAAACAAAAAAAAAATATGTCATGACGTTTGACAAACTAATGATGAGTATGCACTGCTCGCGCCCTTTATAGAGTTTACTATGACGCATTGGCACATCTGCAAGGCTTTTTCAAAAGGAGATATTTCAACATCAGAATCAAGTCAAGGACAAAAGGTAAAGACCCTTGACAGCGAAGACAGCTCTCATAGAGAAGAGACTTTGTGGGTTATGGTTCATCCCATCTTGTTTTGTTTTTACGTAATTTTATATTTAACATGATATGAGTTTTGCTTTAGCTTCAAGACTTGGGAAAATGGTGACAAATCTAGAATTTCACGGTACAATTTCAGTCTTACTATAATTTTTGTGAAATCAGGTTGACTTTACCTAGCTATATCCTATACTAAATACACCTGCATGCTCATCTGAAAGCGCTTTGATGTGTGTGTATGCATGTGTGTGTGTGTGCGTGCATGCGCGTGCTTTAAAATCCTCAAGAGGCATAGATGTTTATGCGCCCTACAGGCACATGAGGATCTATGCCTCTTGGAGATGCATGCATATGTGAGAGAGCGAGAGAGAGAATAACGTCATATTTAGAGTTTGTCTGTGTGGTGACAGAGTTGCTTTGTTTACGTCACCGCCACTGGCTTTCTCCAGATGTCAAGGTTTTTTTTTTTTACTGTTTCATATTTTAATTTTTTTCTGAAAAGGATTAATTTTTACTAAAGTTGAAAGGGTACAAAGCTGGCCAACGAACTCATCCAATGTCTTTCTCCATACTAGCTATATCGGGTCACCTGAATGCTCTTCTGAAAGCGCGACGATGTGTGCGAGTTAGTGTGTGCATGCGCGCGCACTCGAAACATGTCTAAGAGACATAGATCCTCATGTTCATTCCAGGAGCATGAGGATCTATGCCTCTTGGAGATGCGCGCATGTCTGTGAGAGAGAGAGAAAGCGCGCAGCATGCGCTAGAGAAAATTACATTATATTTAGAGTATTAAGTCAATGTCTGTGTGGTGACGGAATTGCCTCTTTTACATCAACACCACTGTCTGACTTTCTCTAGAAGTCAAGGTTTTTTTAGTGTTTTAATTTTTTTCTGAAAAGAATTAATTTTTACTAAAGAAGTTGAAAGGATACAAAGTTTGCTATCGAACTCATGTCTTTATCCAAACTAGCTATATCCAAACTTTCAAATAAATATGACAAAAATTACGGACCCTAATCTGGGTCAACCGACTTCATATAAACGGTTGTTTATGTCTTAAATGAGACATTCAATTACAATATGCTTGGAGGCTCTCTTAGACACCCCTTTAAGAAAGTATTTCGCCAAGTTTCAAGCTTGTGTGTTCAGAAATATCGGAGATTGTCTTGTTTACATACATAAGCACACATATGCATACATACATACATACAGCACTTCGCGCCAAATGAAATGTTCAGCAGCAAGGTTAGTGTAAGTAGACATGACGTAACTTTTATCTTGTTGCTTCAATTGTGAGAGGTTTAGGCCTACCTACCTTTGACATCATGGACATGCTATTAAATTCGCCCCACCGCGACCTGTCCTAAAAAGTCCCTTCTATAAATAGAAAGGACTTAAAAATGCAAAAAACCTGCAAATCTGCTCAGAAATGAGCATTTTGCCTTCCATCGCACAGTGGATATTTGAACCTTTAAAGACAGTTTCTGTTGGCGATTTTAGAGATGGTACCAGTTTGTTCATAGATAAAAAGGCTGTGGCCAGTTTGCTTGCTTCCACCATTAACCATAATTCTTCAACAGAGCTTTATTTACCTTTCTTCCAGAGAAAGAAGCAGAAGAGAGAGTCTTATATTTGTGATTTTAAATCGGATAATTGTGAATACTATAACACTACTTCTACTTTATCAGAATTGCAGCTAGTCCTGCAGAAAGGTAATAACTCTGCCCTGGGAGGTATCATTCATTATCAACTTTCAACACATCTGCCTGAGAAGTCACTCCTTGTACTTCTCAAGACCTTTAACCATATCTGGATAACTGGGTTCCCCCTCCCCCCCCCCCCCCCCCCCCCCCCCCCCCGCTATCTTGGTGCCAGTCTGGTTGTTCTGATCCTCAAGCCGGGTAAGGATCCCACGGACCCAGGCAACCACAAGCCAATCGCTCTAAGTGTAATGTCATGCTTATGTAAAATTATGAAACACCCTGTCAGTGGCCCCCTGGTATGGCATCTTGAATCACAGAACTTCAGTGTGGTTTCAGGCAGTTCCGAAGTTCTTTTTGACCATCTAGTCCGGTTTGGGTCGTTAATTTGAGACAACTTTGTCAAGAAGCAACACTTCTATGAAAATTTCTTTGACTTTGAGAAGGCATATGACATGATGTGGAGGTACGGCATAATGTTGTCTGACTTGTTAGACATAGGCTTTAAAGGGAATCTGCCCAATTTTATTCAAAATTGTTTGCTTCATGTCCATGTGGGCTTCATCCTCTATGACTCCTTTGAGCAGGAAATGGGTGTCCTCAAGGGCAGTATTTTATCTCCAGTTTTATTTCGCATTAAAATCAATAACATTGTAAAGGCTATAAAAGATGATTTTAAATGCTCTTTGTTTGTTGATGACTTTGCTTTGTCTGCGAGAGGTCGAGGACGTGTGTCCCTTGAGAGGCACTTGCATCTGTGCATTGATCGCATCCAGGGGTGGGTGTCTCTCAATGGATTGAAGTTCTCGCCCTCCAAGACGGCCTGTGTGCATTTTACTAACCAGACTGAAGTTTTCCAGAATCTAGTAAGGTGGCGGAGGAGACAAAGTTTCTGGGGGTCGTCTTTGATGGTCCCTCTCCAGTCATATTATCTATCTTTGAACCTCTTGTTAGAAGGCTCTTGACGTTCTTCGTGTCATCAGTCACACTGAGTGGAGTGCTGACCGTACTGTTTTACTTCGTTTGCACTGGGCTGTTGTTCGGTTCAAACGGCTCTGTAGTCTGTGGCTCGGCTTCCAAGTCTGTTTTACAACTTCTCAACACAATTCATCATCAAGGTCTGTGGATATTTCTGGGAGCCTTCAGGACGTTCCCACCATTGGGTGGGGTTAGGTATTTTTTAGTTCCCAGGGTCACCCTGGTCAGCCCCACAGGGTGGGTTTTTCTCTCTATTCTGGGGCATGTGTTTCTGTCTACCCTTTGTCCATTCACCTGTATTTGCCTTTTTAAAACTCTCCCTACTGTCTGCACTGCCTGTAGCTCTTGATATTGGATGTGTGTTGCTAAATGGTCTTAGCTTTATTTATGCCCCATGTTGTAGGTTTATTTAATGTATTTGACCGGCTGGCGACATACATTCAATTTTCTGTTTAGTTTTTTTTCACAAGCAGTGCAGGCACGTC
This sequence comes from Semisulcospira habei, assembly GCA_036245525.1. Classification (NCBI taxonomy): domain Eukaryota; kingdom Metazoa; phylum Mollusca; class Gastropoda; family Semisulcospiridae; genus Semisulcospira; species Semisulcospira habei. The sequence continues at coordinate 95,960,892 of BTPG01000002.1, forward strand.
CTGAGAAAGCCTTGTTGCTGTCGGGACGTTAAGCAATGTACAATCAATCAATCAACCGCCTCATGCTCAGATATGTTCAGAAGCTGAAGGCCCATCCAGACAATTGTTACGATTGTGGTTGTGTTATCCTGTGAGAGCATGCATGTGTTAATCGTAGGAAACGATCCGATATTTATTTGAGCTATCATGATTACGAATCACGTACCTTTTTAGTAAGATTTTCTCTGTTTGCGCGTAGAGCGAATTTTATAAGTTTTACCGGAAGTTTCTAGAAGAGTTGCACGGAGAATAGCGGTCGATCTTTGTTTTGCGTAAATTAGAACCTTCGATAAGATCGCACTGTCTAGTGACCTGGTATGTGTGACGTCGGGTATTTGGCAACAGTTCGCAACATTTTGTTTTTCTGTGCGCGTGAATTGAGCAGCCTTTTTTTTGTTTTGTGAAAGGTCGGGAATCTTCTAGAGCGGATATGCAAGGTCGTGATAGGGCTACCATACTTTTATATGACTTCATTATATACTAGAATTTAGAGCTGAAGTTAGCAGCTGAGTTTTCGTAGCCTGTTATATTTTTTTCTGGAAAGATTATTTTAATGAGTTTCGGTTGCGTGTTTCGTTCTGATTGGTTGCGTTGTATGATTTTCGTAGATGATTCTGGAAATTGGTAGTATATATAAAGAGGGCGTTAGGAAAGCACGTGTGTACATTGTCTTGCATTGTCAGTGTAGAGACACGCAGTTTATCGTAGGTACGTGGCCCGTATAGGGTGTACATTGTATGAGACCCTGCGTATGAGAAACCTTGTGTTGCCAGTGTGGACATTGCAGAAGAGACTTTGTATCAGTGTTTATGCATTTGAAAGTGCATTGTGTGGAGATCGCATCACTGAATTAAAATATTGTTGGAACTGTTACTCCAGTATTGTCTACATCCTTAAGCCATATGTGACGGATTGCAGCTGAATGAAGTTTATTTTAAAGAACCTTACGTGCGTGCATCTGGTGTGTTTATCATACTACGACTACAACTCCACCACATAACAACAATCCTGCGTATGATTTTGTTTTTTACACTCCATTTGCAGTGAATTATGATGTCCACCTGTTTACTGTATATAGGGTACGATTCTTCATGATATTAGTAGCATGGATTTTTACAGCACTCAAGAGACGTAGTAAAGCTCTTCAGAAGAAGAAGCACTTCCATCAGGCTCTAGCAGACTTGAGCAGGGCTTTGGTTTGGAATCCATCTGACAGACAAATTTTGGTGAGTAAAAAAAAATAAAAAATTATTTGATCTTCTGTTTTGTATGGTGATTATATTTTATTTGAGTGTTGTTCTTTAAGAAGGGATCTCTGCACTTGGAAAGGTCCACACCATCATCTGATCTGGGGACAGGGGGGTTCCATGTGGTTCGGACTCCCTCTCACCCTCCCTAGACTAAAAGAGGATGGAAAAAAAAACGACCAGTACAGTACAGTAGTGTTTCCACAAGCATAACTGACCGACACCAGTGACACGCAACATCCTGCCCTTTCCTCCCGACCCACTTTGCAGCGGTATAAGGGGTTTCCCTTCACAACGAGCGGAGCGTACAAAAATGGCTGCGAGTTCAAAAATGTGCTTTTGGCCTTTTTTTTTTAATGATGAAGATAGAAAAGGGCCTGCAAATGATTCTGAGTAAGACTTTGATGATTCTGCTGACAAAGAATGGTCGTCACAGAACCAGAAAATTCCAACAGGAGTACTCAGACGGATTTGGGAAAGTGTGTTTTGCATTTTCAGTAATGATGTTTGTGTCACATGCGCTCCATCAATGTTACAATCATAAGTATGAACTTTGTCATAAAATTTGCATCTGCCCCCAATACATGGCAAGCTGGGTGGCTCAGTTGGTGGAGCGTTTGACTCTCGTCCGAAAGGTCGTGGGTTCGAACCCTGCTGGGGTCAAAATTTGTACAGACCTCTTTTCGGTGCCCCGTCTTTGAAATCACCTTTTTGGTGGACAAAAGACGTTAAGCCCGAAACGTTTCACGTTTCTACCTCCAGTACACACAAAATTTGAAGTAAATACATGTATCTGGAAGAGAGACAAGCAGTTAAATCCACTATCCAGAAGTTGACAGCTGGAAAAAATACATTTTGCGCTGGGAACAAGCGTTTTTGTTTACCGTATTGAAAATACGTATATTGAAAATACGTAGACTTTGAAATGAGGCTGGTCGGAGCGCATTCCGGAGAACGCACACGATGTGCTGGGCATGTGGGCTCAGAATTCTGGCAAAGAAGGAGCAAGATAAAAATGACGTCATGTCTAGCTACACAAACCTTGCTAGAGAACGTCTTTCTGGCGCCAAAGCGCTGCGTGTTTGTGTATGTGACAGCGACTAGAGCCCGTGTTTGAGGACGGACAAATTTGAAATTGTATGATATTGTCCCTAAAAGAAATAATCTTGAGGCGTTTTTAAAAAAAAATTAAAACGCTCATTGGCGAGAAATTGGCCGTTTCATAAAACCGGCTGATCCACACTGGAGTCCATAATTTTTCTTATTTTTACTAGATATTTTGCTTCTTGTCTCTCTCTTGGCTTTTGACTTCGCGAACGAAGATTTTATAGGAGTTGCCCACGACGTCTGCAGGCTTGTTTATCTAGCTATATTTTGCATATAGCTAGATAAAAGGAGATATTGAATGAGTTTGTTAACCAGCATAGTACCTGTAGAACTTTTTGAGTGATAATTAAATATTTTTGAAAAAAAAAAACTTTCACGTTTTTGGGATTAATTTCACAAATTATTTGGGATTAATCTTAAAATAATTGAATTTTTTATGAAAAAAACAATCTTCTCATTAATAATCGCATGCTCTTTCATAATACGGTATTTACATAATAATACAGTTTGTCTCGGCTGTTGGGTACAATTAGGTCAATTGTAACCTGTATGCCATTGGTGTGAAAAACAGACAATTTTCTGCGCCACTTTTTCGGAGTCATTTGTAAAACAACTAACATAACTTTTCTTTTTCGAAAAAAACTATCTTCTCATTAATACCCACACGATTTTTCATAAACAGTGTTTGCATAAGCCTGCTGTTTGTCGCAGCTCTGGGGTAGGATTAGGTCAAACTGTGACCTCTAAGCCCTTGGTGTGAAAATCAGCAAGAAAATTGCCAAGTTTGATTCTCTAATACGTCAGATGTTAGTACTGCGATAAGTGACGTATAACATCTTGTCATCACTATGAACATGGCGTCGTGGGACTAATGGTGCCATGACGTGAAGCTTGTGCTATCATTCAGAATAGCTATGCTACGCCAGACCGCAGAGCTTACGAATGGCGGGAATCGCTGTGTGTCCGTGTTTCTTTCTGTGTGCCAGAGTGTGTGGATCAGAGGGTGGGTTAGAGTAGAAGGAGATGGATTCCTGTCGCTACAAGTGAGCCCACAGAGTGTATTAATGGCTGGAAGCGCCGTGTGTCCGTCTTTATTTGTGTGCGCCTATTTGTGTTGATCCGAGGTTGGCTTAGAGAGAAGGGAAATGGATCAGCATAATACGCCTAAAAATATGAACAACTCTGAATGTTCCTAAAAGATAAACACATGTGAGCTCCAAACAATACAGTAGACTTTGGGATGAAATCCTCATCTTGTTTTATATAAATTTAGTAGTGAAAGAGTTAAACCATAAACAAAGTTTGTGTAATTTGCTTTTATATCATGTCAAAAACACTCCTTTAATAGAAAAATTCAGACCACTGAAACCTTTGCCTGAGGAAACTTTTTTTGTGTATGGCAAAACATAAATGAAAGGTACTGGGATGAGAAGAAACTAGTGTAAACTAGGCCCTTTTGCACTTGAAAAGGCAAAATTTTACTTTTAAATGTGATTTTTCAGTTCCCCAACATACCATTGGTCCATTCACCTGTATTTTCCTTTTTTTAACTCTCCCTACTGTCTGCGCTGCCTGTGACTCTTGATATTGGATGTGTGTTGCTAAATGGTCTTAGCTTTATTTAGGCCCCATGTTGTAGGTTTATTTAACGTATTGGACCGGCTGGCGACATACATTCAATGTTCTGTTTAGTTTTTTTTTTTTTCACAAGCAGTGCAGTCACGTCCAGAGAAAGTCTTGTTGCTGTCGGGACGTTAAGCAATGTACAATCAATGTACAATCAATCCCTAACATAGCACTTTTTTCCACTCAACCAGTGAAAACCAACATGTCCGAAAAACACCAGTGAAAAACCAACATGTCCGAAAACACGGGAGCGTTGCTCGGTCTCGATGTTGCCAAGACAGCTTTTTGGGCTTGCATCAACTCACATACCTGGAAGAGAATTTTCATATAAATTATAAGCCCTGTCATAACTGTCAATAAATTAAACTGGTCACTGAACTACAAATGTTATGTTTTTATTTATTTTTTTTTTTTTAAAAAACATATTTACTGGAACTGGTAACTATTTTCCTCAACAGAGCTGCATTAAGATGTATGTACATATTTATCATATAACGCTCAGTTTAAAATACATGTATTAGTGATTAGTCCACTAAAAAGAAGGCTTTGCAGCAATAATTCAGCTTTTTTCAGCACTGTGACATGATGGATCTATTAATTTTCAAAGAAATTATGTACTGCAATATTGACATCATTTTTGCTGTCATTTTTACTTTTAAATTTGTTTATTTGTTTGGCGGTTGTTTAAGAATGTGTGAAACAACTGCCAAACACATAAAGAAAGTAAAAACGTGAACGAGTGACATTTTTGGGAGTGAGTAAATTTTGTTACGTTCATGTTCGTTTTGGATTCCTCGCTGGGATTTTTATCATGTGTATGAGGAAATGCTCTCAGGCATGGGTTTCATGGTCAAGACCTCCATTGCGACTAAGCTGGAAAACCTACCAACGGGTCACTCAGACCGCATCATGTCCATGCGCCTCCCACTGAGACACCAGCAACACGTCACCCTTCTCAGTGTGTACTCCCCATCCCTCCTGGCAGAGCCTGCTGAAAAGGACAAGTTTTACACTGACCTGCGCAACCTCATACAGAGCACCCCTGCAGACGACAAAGTCATCATCCTTGGCGACTTCAACACCAGAGTGGGCCAGGACTCTGAAGCCTAGAAAGGAGTCCTCGGCAAGCATGGCGTCGGGAACTGCAATGACAATGGCCGCCTACTGTTGGAGTTCTGTGCAGAGCAGCAACTGGTCCTCACCAACACTACTTTTCAGCAAAAGGACAGTCGAAAGACCACCTGGATGCATCCTCGCTCCAAACACTGGCACCTTATCGACTATGTCCTAGTGCGTCAGAGGGACCGCAGTGACGTCCTCCTCACCAGAGTGATGCCCAGCGCAGAGTGCCACACTGACCACCGTCTTGTCCGCTGCAAACTCAGGCTCCATGTCAAGCCAAAACCCAAGAAATGGGGGCCCCCCAAGAAAAAGCCTGATGTTGCCAGCCTTCAGCGTGACGACGTGAAAGCTGCCTTTCAGACAGATTTACAGCGCAGGCTCAAAGACTCAGCGGACCCAGCAGACTCCTCCCCTGAAACACTTTGGGAACAACTGAAAACTGCTATTGCAAAATCCTCTGCAGAAGTCCTGGGTTTCGCTAGAAAGAAGAACAAAGACTGGTTTGACGAGAACGATGTAGAGATCCAGGAACACCTAGCAAAAAAAAGAGCCGCCCATCAGGCCCACCTAGCCCAGCCTTCCTGCCCTGTGAAGAAGTCTGCCTTCCGCCTCGTCTGCAGCAGTCTCCAGCGCAAGCTCAGATATCTCCAGAATGAGTGGTGGACCAGACTTGCACAGAGGACCCAGCTTTGCGCTGACAATGGTGACTACAGGGGCTTCTACGAAGCACTGAAAGCAGTGTATGGCCCCAGACACCTGGTACAAAGTCCCCTGCGAAGCGCGAATGGCCAGGCACTCCTCACAGATAATACCTCCATCTTGAACCGCTGGTCGGAGTACTTTCAGAGCCTCTTCAGCGCTGAGCGCACTGTTCAAGAAGCAGTTGTCCTACAAATCCCACAACTCCCAGTAAAGGTTGAATTGGACGTACCTCCCACCGCTGAAGAGACCCCTCACAGCCATCCACCAGCTCAAGAGTGGCAAAGCAGCAGGCATTGATGGAATACCGCCAGAGATCTGGAAACATGGAGGCACAGCACTGCACAACAAGCTCCATGACCTCTTTCTCTGCTGCTGGGAGGAAGGAACACTACCAAAGGATCTCCGTGATGCTGTCGTTATCACCCTGTACAAGAACAAAGGTGAGAAGTCTGACTGTTCCAACTATCGGGGAATTACCCTGCTGTCCATTGCTGGGAAAATTCTTGCAAGGCTGCTCCTGAATCGGCTGGTACCTGCCATCGCTGAAGACCACCTCCCAGAGGGCCAGTGTGGCTTTAGAGCAAACAGGAGCACCACCGATATGGTCTTTGTGCTGAGACAGCTTCAGGAGAAGTGCCGCGAGCAGAACAAAGGGCTGTACGTAACGTTTGTTGACCTAACAAAAGCGTTCGACACTGTAAGCAGGCAAGGCATGTGGCAGATCCTGCAGCGACTTGGCTGTCCCCCAAAGTTCCTCAGCATGATTGTCCAGCTACACGAGGACCAGCTAGGCCAGGTCAGTCTCAACAATGTCCTCTCAGAACCATTCCCTATTCTCAACGGCGTAAACCAGGGCTGCGTGCTGGCACCGACCCTCTTCACCATCTTTTTTAGCATGATGTTGAAGCAGGCCACAGTAGACCTCGATGATGATGATGCAGTGTACATCAGGTATCGTCTCGATGGCAGCCTGTTCAACCTCAGACGACTGCAGGCCCACACGAAAACCCTAGACCAACTGATTCATGAGCTGCTTTTTGCTGATGACGCTGCCCTCGTTGCACACACAGAGAGCCCTGCAGAGCATCACGTCCTGCTTCGCAGACGCTGCCCAGCTCTTTGGACTCGAGGTCAGTCTGAAAAAGACAGAGGTCCTCCATCAGCCGGCACCCAAGACAGTGTATCACCCTCCTCACATCACCATTGGTGAGTCTGAACTAAAGTCAGTGCACCAGTTTACTTACCTTGGCTGCATTATCACGTCGGACGCCAAGCTGGACAAGGAGCTTGACAGCAGGCTGGCAAAAGCGAACAGCGCTTCCGGGCGACTTTTCAAGCGGGTGTGGCACAATCAACAGCTGAAAACAGGCACCAAGATCAGCGTGTACAGAGCTGTGGTCCTCACCACCCTGCTGTATGGTTCCGAGTCCTGGGCCCTCTACTGCAGCCAACTACGACTCCTCGAACGCTTCCACCAGCGCTGCCTGCCTCCTGGGCATTCACTGGAGTGACTATGTCACCAACGTCGAGGTCCTTGAACAGGCTGAAACTGTGAGCATCGAGGCTTTGCTGCTGCGGACACAGCTCCGCTGGGCAGGGCATGTCTCCAGGATGGAGGATCATCGCCTACCAAAGATCACCCTGTTTGGCGAGCTTGCTACTGGACAACGTGACAAAGGGGCACCAAAGAAGAGATACAAAGACTGTCTCAAGAAGTCACTTAGTGCCTGCCAAATCGACCACCACCAGTGGTCCTCGCTTGCTGTGGACCGTGACACCTGGTGCTCCACCATTTACAAGGCAGCTTTCTCCTTTGAGGACTCTCGCAGAGCTAGCCTTTAGGACAAGCGGCTCAGGAGAAAAAACAGAGATGCCGCAACTCAGAACCCTGGGCATACCTTCCCCTGCAGCCACTGCGGTCGAACCTGCCTGTCCTGGATTGGCCTCCGCAGCCACGAACAAGCCTGCAGACGTCGTGGACAACTCCTATAAAATCTTCGTTCGCGAAGTCAAGCCAAGAGATGAGGAAATGCACAGTTTTGGCCATTGTTTTACGCTGATAGGCGATTGGCCATTGTTTTCTGCTGATAGGCGATTTTTGTTTGGATAACAGTAGCTAAGCTGACCCTATGCACCCCACATAACTTTACTGTGCATGTGTTTGATGTGTGAATGTTTCATCTGAGTGTGGATGTTAGGTTGCAGTTTGTAGCACATTGTAACTCTTTGGATATTTTTATTTAACACTGGTTTTTCTGGTGGTTTAAGTATTAGATAAAGAAGAGCTGGGTTGTCAAACAAGCCAGTGTCAACTCAGTATATCCTGCGGATGAAATTCTCATTTATTTTAGATATCCTTTGAGGTCTGTGTCACAGTTCTGGAGACAGATCGACCATGATAGTTGTGATAGTGGTGTCGGAACAACATGGCACTACAGGCACCACACTATTCTGACACTGCCCTTGAACTATCATATCTTGTCAGGGCTTTATGGGTAAATTATTCTTGATGAAGTGAGGGATAAGCATCTTTGAATGGACAGTACAATATTCAGCAGCTATATTCACTTCATCTCTTTCTCTCAGCCATGATTATGTCCAGTTTGCAAAAAGTGATGCCTGGACATGTGTGCACTGTTTGTAGTGTTACAAAATGTGGACAGAATTGTTAAGGAAATACATTTGTCAATAGAAAGTTTGATATCTTGAGAAGCCTTACTAAAAAAAATGATTGTTTTTGTTTACTTCAAAGGACTTAATTGCTGAAGTTAGGAGGGATGAGGCACAGGCACAAAAACAGCCATCAGGCACCACAGAACATTGTGAAAACAAGAGCATTTCAAAAATCGTGGATCCCTCAGCTGCAAGTGAAAAACAGACAGATATGACAAGTGCCCAGCCTCCCAAAAAGAAGAGGAACAAAAAGAAAAAGAAGAAAGCTGGTTCTGATGCTGTTGGTGCAGTTGATGGCAGTGTTAAAGAGAAGCAGATGGTAAGAAAAAATTAATTTTTCTTTAAAATGTATTTTTTCAAAAAATAATTACCGATGACATTACTAATTGGAACCTTCGCTTAACTCATCAATTTTAGCCAAAAAAAACTTACTGTGTACTAGGGGAGGCAATCACTGGGGAGCCATAGCCCGGACACAATGTCTGGGCCAGGAAAGACCGTGAAAAATTTCTGATTAATAAACTGGGCACTGTGGCGCCACTCTGGATGAATATGAAAGATTAACATTTCTTACCTTGCTTGTGTCTGCTCACTTTACCTCACTGTATCGCTTCTGTTTTACTACTCACTAACCAGATAGGTGAGGTTGGCGCTGGTTGATATGTACATTTCCCTTGGGGACTTTCTCAGCGCTGGCCGAACGTTTAGTTGGATCCCTTGCCCTTCCCTGTCGGGCGCCCGGTCTCCGGCTCACGGATTGATACGCAGTTTTTGGGGCGGGGCAATCGTGTGCATCCCTTGGGGATGTTTGTGGTCGTCTTGTTCCGTGCCTGTGTGTTTTTCTGTGGCTTGGTGGGTGCTTGTTGGGTGGGGCTGGTGGCTCTGGCTGGTTGTCTTCCGCCCCCACCCCACCCCCCTTTTTTTTCTCTCTCTCTCTCTATCTCTATCCCTCTTTCTCTCCCCCCTACCCCCTTTAACACTTCTCTCTAGCCATCAATCTCTCTTTACGCTTTTTCCTTTTCCCTTCTTCCCTTCCTCCTTCTTTCCCCTCCCCCCGCCCCGTCTCTCTCTCTCTCTCTCTCCCCCCGGAGGTGAGTTCGAGCTCACGAATGTAGCACACCAAAAAAAGTTCAGAGTCAATTATCGATGCAAAATTAGGCGATTTCGTCACTAATCAAAGTTCTACTGTTTGGATTTTACTACCAGTGTCTTGGCCTATCTACGCTGATCATAACGGTGTAAATTTGGACTTTGTGCGACCACAGACTTCTGCCATCTGACTGGTTTTCCTGTATCGCCATTGAACTGAGTACGACAATCGTCGGTGTGACTGTTAGTACAACACTGCCAGCTACGTGCACTGTGTAGTACTGTGTATTACTGTGTAGCACTGTTGTGTCAATCGAACTGTGCTAAGATGGCAGACAAAGAAGCTCTATCCGCATATCCACTCGAGGTCTCTGGAACTACACCACCTTTAGTTACTGTCAGTGACATTCAGCGTATAATCGACAAGCAGACACAGGTGATTGACGAGAAACTGGGGTCTCTTCGTGCTGACCTCTGTGATGTGCTGACCTCTATACAGGCGATTGGCACCGACATTGCTGACTTGAAGCAACGCGCTCGCAGCCTGGAGGACACCTGCAAGGAACTGACTGAGAAGCAGGAGGAGGTTTCCGAGTCTGTAGAAGACTTGCAGGAGGACATGGAAGATCTGCGGAAACGCTACGAGGAAGAACTAGACAAGCTAGAGGCGTTCTCACGTAGGGACAATCTGCGACTCTTTGGAATCGTGGAAACGCCAGGCGAGACCTTCGATTCCTGTGCCACCAAAGTACTGGAATGTCTGCAGGGCACAGTGCCAAATAAAACCTGGACTGAGGACGATTTGGTACGCGCACACCGGGTGGGGAACAAACCGGACTTTGCATCTGTAGCAGCCAACCGTGCCAGAGCCAACAACAAGCCCCGCCCCATGATCGTGAAGTTCGCGAGATGGAGGGACAAGATGGACGTCCTGACCAAGGGTCGTGCTGCACTCAAGCAAAAGGGGGTTAATGTTGCTGGTGACTTAACCAACCGGCAACATGAACAGATCAGACTGCACCGGGAGAAAGGAATGCGGGCGTACTACAAGGGAAACAAGCTGGTCGTCGCTGGACCCCTAGTTCAACGGAACCACGACACCGACAACTTCGGCCGCCGTCATGCGACAGACAACAGCGTCGACAGAAGACCGGACAACCGTATCCAAGGACTCGGTGCCGCCGCAGCTACTGGTCAGCAGGTCAACGCAACACCGGCACGTGCGCCACACTTGGTGTCCCCGTTACAGCCTTCACCTAAACCAGCGAAACGGCGCCGGCCACACAGTTCCCCTACAATTGAGGTCGGGGACGAATCCAGTGACCCGTGATATGTCGGCCAAGCCGCGTCTCCCACCTCAATTGCACGGGATGTGTCACCGATGCGCGCGTGTGTTGTAGAGCAGCCAGTAGATAATGTGTTGCATACACTTACCTTTCTGTCATGGAATGTTGATGGACTGTGGAGCAAGCTATCTGACCCAGACTTTCTACAATATGTAAGTAATTATGACATTGTGTGTTTGTTTGAAACATTTTTAGACAATGCTTTCGTCCCGCCTGACTGCTGGTCTGATTTCACGTGTTTTTCCTTACCTGCAGTCAAACTGTCACGTCAAGGAAGAAGCTCGGGAGGTGTTGTTGTGTTAGTAAAAAATGTGTATGCCAAGTTTGTTTTCCAAGTGAACATGACATGCGCTCAAAGTGTCTTTCTCAAACTTGACAGATCATTGTTTGGTACTGAATGCGATGTGCTTTTGGTCGCGTGCTATGTTCCGCCCAAGGATTCACCATTTTATAGACAATTACCGTACGACTGCCTGTTGGAAGAATTAGAACAGTGTCTTGCTAGTGCCCTCGAGCAATTTGGAGACATTCATTTCCTAATGTGTGGTGATTTTAATGGTAGAACTGGGGATTTGCAGCCTAATCCATATTTGTTTCAGCTTGATCCTGATGAAACACTACTAACTAATACCGCTCTATTTGAACCTTCACGATTTACTGAAGATATGACTGTAAATACATTTGGAAGAAAACTATTAGATTTGTGTGCATGTTTTAAACTGATGATTCTGAATGGGTTCTGTAGCCCTGATCTGTCAAAGCACCTGACATTTATTTCTCCCACTGGTTGTAGTATTAATGATTATTTTGTTGCATCTCCTGACTTTATTTGTTTGTGTGACAAACTTGAAGTTGGCGAGAGGATAGAGTCTGTACACATGCCACTGGTCCTTACTGTGTCTTGTGTACGTGTATCACCCCACAACGATGTTTCTGATGATGATACGCAGTGTTTTTCATTTGATAAGATTATCTGGGAACCTGCTAAGGCCCAAACGCTCAGCGACAGTTTAACTACTCCTGCATTCCAGGATGCTCTAGTAGCTGCTACTGCTGAGATCGATGATGATATTAATAGTGCATTAGACATTTTCACATGTGCTATCAAAGACGCTGCTAGTTGCATGACAAAACAATTTCATTCCTCCACAGGCAATACACACAAAACAAACACCGCTAGTCACCCCTGGTTTGACCAGGAATGCAGAAATGCAAAAATGCGAACGCGTAAAGCCTTACGTACATACACAAAAAATAAAACCATGGAAAATAAAGCATCGTTTGTTAATGAGAGAAAACAATACAAGAGATTACTTAGAGCTAAAGAAGTTAATTTTAAGAGGAAAGCTGTTGACAAAATTCTTGAGTATAGACATAACTCTCAGGCATTTTGGAAGGAAATAAAGAAGTGGAAAAGAAAACGTCGTTTAAGAAACAATATAACAAAGAAGCAGTGGTTTGATCACTTCTCTAGCATTCTAAATGAAAACATAGCACAGCAAGAGAATAATGATGATGTATATTTTTCAGAAGACTCTGAGTCTGATGAAGCCTTATTTCATGACCTAGATATCAACATAGAAGAAGCAGAAGTTATTGCTGCTATAAAACATGCCAAAGCAGGAAAGGCCCCCGGGCCTGATGGAATTATAAATGAAGTTCTTAAAGTCTCCAACCCAGCTATCATCTCTTTTCTCACTAAGTATTTTAATGCTCTATTCAACAAAGGGTTGTTCCCCAGCGAATGGTCTAAAGCTATTATTTTCCCACTCCACAAGAAAGGAGATGTAAATAATCCAGATAATTATCGTGGTATTGCTCTCATTAGCTGTGTTAGTAAACTGTATACCTACATTTTGAACAGAAGGTTAACAGACTGGGCTGAGGAACATAATATTCTGTCTGAAACACAAGCCGGGTTTAGGAAATCCTACTCTACTGTGGACCATATATTTACACTTTATGCTATTGTTCAAAAACAACTTCTACAAAATAAGAAAGTTTATGTGGCTTTTGTTGACTTCCGCAAAGCTTTCGATACTGTTAAAAGAGGTGTGCTTTGGAATATTTTATTGAAGGCTGGAGTGCGCGGCAAAATGCTTTCAGCTATGAAGGCAATGTATGACTCGGTGAAATTTTGTGTTAGAGACAGCCTGAATTGTACAGCGTTTTTTGAGTGTTTCCAAGGTTTAAAACAAGGATGTTTAGCATCGCCGACATTGTTCTCCTTTTTGATTAACGAGCTTGCTGTGTACATTATTGAAAATGGTAAACATGGTTTCCAACTAAAAGCCGATGCAGCAGAACTGTTTTTGTTGATGTTTGCAGATGACATTGCTTTGTTTTCATCAACCCCCAATGGCCTTCAGACTCAGCTGAACAATTTATACAAAGAAGCATCTAAGCTTGGTTTGTCTGTTAACCTAGACAAGACAAAAATAATTGTGTTTCGAAATGGTGGGTATTTGTCAAAATATGAGAAATGGATTTACGGGGGAACGAGGGTAGAAGTTGTCAATATGTATAAGTACCTTGGGTTAAACTTTACCACACGTTTGAGTTTAAACACATCCGTTGATGACTTAGTGACTAAGGCAAAAAAATGTGTAATCGATATTTTCTGTATGTTGAAGAAAATTAACTGCGCTAGTCCTGATGTTTTTTTCAAGCTGTTTGATGCGCAGGTTGTCCCAATTTTGTTGTATGCCTCAGAAATTTGGGGTATAAACGAGTGTGCCGAAATTGAAAGAGTCCATACATTTGCATGTAAACGTTTTCTTAATGTCAACTTCCGCACACCGAACCTGATGGTTTATGGTGAACTTGGTCGATATCCCCTGTCAGTATTAACGTCAGTAAGATGTGTTTCCTACTGGCTTCGACTCTGCGCTTTACCTGTTACTAGATTTGCAAATATGGCTTATCATATGCTTAAGGATTTAGACGATAAAGGGAAAGAAACATGGGTGTCAAAGATAAAGAATTTGCTTTTCCGAAATGGGTTTGGTCATGTATGGATTTCACAAGGTGTTGGAAACAGGAATGCTTTTATAAACAAGTTTAAACAAAGGATGGTTGATTGTGCCAAACAAAACTGGTCATCAAAGCTTTCTGAGAGTGAACGTTTTACTGTGTATCGTAGTTTTAAACATACACTTGTCCAAGAAAATTATTTTGAACTGGTTAAGCCAACCTATGTCAAAAATCTATACATTAAATTTAGACTTGGCATAACCGAATTGCAAAGTAACAAACAAAGATATAGTACTCCCAATGCTGTAACGAAAGTGTGTCCATTGTGTGCCAAGGCTGTGGAAGATGAAGTTCACTTTATGTTTTATTGTCCATTCTATGATGAACTGCGAGCCAAATACCTATGTAAGTTTGACCTTGTGGAACTCAGAAAGAAAGAATTGTGTATCCTAGACACTACCAACCCGCAGTCTATTGCCGATTTAGCAAGATTTGTATGTCATGCTTTTAAACTCCGTAGCAGCATGCTTGTATGATTCCACGTGCAAACTGTGGTTCTTACTCCGACCTGGTCTGTGTAGTACACGGCTGTGGCCTGGATTTGGATACCGCATTTTACATGTAGGTCAAAAGTGGCTATTATGTGCTGGCGTAGATCGAATGGAAATGTGTGTGTGTGTGTGTGTGTGTGTGTGTGTGTGTGTGTGTGTGTGTGTGTGTGTGTGTGTGTGTGTTGATATAAACATCGCCTTATGGCCTTTATATACACCTGAATTATAAATTATGTAATGTCTCACTCCATTGTATGGACAATTTGTCTGAACAATAAACTGTCTGAGTCTGAGTCTCTCCCCCCCCCCCCCCCCCCCCCCTTATTTTTTGAGTTACCCTTGAAGACGGTTTCACAACTAATATTCTCTTACTGAATTTGATTATTTGCTTTGTTTTAATGACTTATTACTTGTTGTGTACCGTGCTAAATGCTGGTTTTTTTCCCGGGGTCCTCCCGTTTTTCCCCGAGGTAGTCCTCAACTTGAAGGTGATATAAAGTTTGCCTTTGGGTTGGTGTTTAGCAGGCTTTGCGTATTAGACACTCGGCCTACTTCGTGCCCAAGGGTACTCCCCGTTCGTTCTCTCTCTTTCTCTCTCTCCGTCTCTCTCTCTCTCTCTCTCTCTCTCTCTCTCTCTCTCTCTCTCTGGCCTCACCTACACGCCTTTTCTTTTGCTCGCTCCTGCACGTGCTTGCACACACTCTTGTCTCTCGTGTTCAGGTTCTCTCCGAGTCTCTCTCTTACGATTTTTCATTGACGTCATTTTTACTTTTTCCGCACTTTTCTTCTTCCTTTTTTTAAATTTTACGTCACCTCCTTCAGTTGCCACATTCCTTTTGCCAATGAAGATAAGTAGCGGCTAATCTCTCTGTTTGTTTGTCTATTTTGACAAAGGGTATTTACCCGAAATATTAATAAATTGTGTTGTACCCGTCTTTTCTAAGCGTGTTTCTTTCTCCGTTGGGTACTTCTTCTTCTCTACTAAAAGGTTTAACGTTCAACTCTAAATGTTGAGAAAGAGGTCCATGCGTGCTTGGATACTTTCGGCCACATCTAAAATTTTGCGGGCGTCTTCGTTTCCACCCTTGTATTTTGTCTTGAACTTAGTATAGGCACTGGCGCGCACGCGGTGGCGAAATGGATTTGCATTAGTCAAAGCTACTATCATCGGACCCCTGGGGTGCGTATGTATGTATTTTACACACACTTGCCGGCCTCTCGTGACCCTTGACTTTTCCAAGGGGTCATCCAAATTAGTATGCATAGATAGGTCTTACCATCAGGTATATCTGTACCAAACTTGGTTTGAAGTTGTGAATAGTATTTGATAACAAACATCTTTTGTCAAAATATGGCTATTTTGAACCTATTTCCGGAGCTCTTGTGACCCGTGACCTTTCTGAGGGATCGACCAAATTAGTATGCACAGATCTTGCTATCAGGTATGTTTGTTTGTTTTTTAAACCAAGTTTGGGTTTGAAGTTGTGAATAGTATTTGTAACAAAAAACAATTATGTCAAAATATAGCTATTCTTGGCCTATTCCCTCATCTCCTGTGACCTTGACCTTTGCGAGAGGTCACTTAAATTGGAATGTTTAGAAAGGTCTTGCCACAAAGTATTCCTTGGCCAAGTTTGCGGCTTGAACAGTCTCCGAGAAAATGCCAACGTTAAAGTTTACCACAGACGGCGGGCGGACGCTGGACAGACGACCACTGGCCCAGAACATAGACTCCCGTTTGCTTCGCAAGTGAGCCAATAAAATGAGGATGATCATAGAATCGCTTACCAGTTTGTAATTGGGGTCTATCCCCTGGCTTCTATGCCCGCTCCTACCAGATGCTCCCTCTCCAGCAGAGGCTGGGCTAACCTTCTGCTGCTCAGGCAGCTGAAATATTTTGTGGGCCTTGGTCATGTGTCTGGAAGGGGCGTGCACAGATCCGGATGCTTTTGCATATTCTGCTGCCATCTGGCGCTGGGTGTGCAGAAAGTCCTGAGTGTGGTGAAAATATTGCTGCAAAACAATGTCAAATACAACCATGTAAACTTGACATTTGGGATCAGATATACATTATTACTGCAGTATCCTTGTTTGGTGAATGTAATATAGTTAACTCATTCGACCCAAACACCAAAATCCCCAAATTTTGCTGTTGTCCTCTGAAGACTGCACTCTAGTGCAGGACACAGATCGACCATGATAGTTCAAGGGTGATGCCAGAATAGCTTGGCGCCCATAGGCTCCAAGCTATTCTGGCATCACCCATGAACTATCATGGTTGATCCTTATCTTGCTGGGGTAGAATGAGTTAACCCATGTCATACTGAGGCTAAAAGCTTCATATTTGTACACTGCCACATGCAAGCTACATTATAGTACTGCAGATAAAGATATAGACCAATGGCTTTTGTTCAAGGGTGATTCCAGAATAGCTTGGCGCGACTGAGGTGCCAAGCTATTCTGGCACCACCCTTGAAATATAGTCAAAGGCCTCAGGCGCCAAGCTATTCTGGCACCACCCTTGAAGTATCATAGTCAAAGGCCTCAGGCGCCAAGCTATTCTGGCACCACACTTCAAACTTATTTCACACACTGGTGTATTCCGAATGATAATGGTTAAACCATATGAAACCTTTAGTTACTTTGATAAAAGAAAACCATAAATTACTGAACCATCCGTTCAGATATCCTCGCAACATACCTTCGACTTTAATATCACTGTGGTTGTGTAGGATTAGCCCTATGTACACATCTGTGCATATACGTGCCTGTCTCTCTAGCCCTCTTTGTCTACATTCTCATGTCTGTGGACCGATCACTAACTCTTCAGTGTAATAAAAGCTCCCTACACCTATATGTTACCAGCAGGGCGAGGAAAGAAAGGCATCTCTGGCATAGATCTGAGACACTCTTGCTCTTGGCATGAACAGCGCACGTCCTTGGCACTGAATAGGTTTTAAAAGAGAATCCTCGCCGCATTACACCCCCCCCCCCCTCATGCCGTCCTCCCCACCCCCACCTCCCCCCCCTCCCTCTCCCCCCCCCCCCCCCCCAATAACTGGTGATACAGTAAAAAGCGACACTTTGCACAATCCGAAAAAGCTGTTTGTGGAAGTCTGTTCTTGGAATCGCGAGACAGTTTTGTGTAGGATGATTGAAATACACACTGAAATCTTCGGCCTTTTTATTTTTCTTACGCATTATCATAGCAGTAGTAGTAGTAGTATGTGTGAGGCTTTGCAAATGTCCTTTTTTTCTTCAATTACTTCGTGGGTCTGATATGCATGCAAATTGTCCCTACAAATCATTATCATAGCAATAGAAATCTCCGTGACGTTACTTTCGATCACACAATCACACGTCAGAAAAGGCAAACAAAAATCGCATGACAGATTGGCCTTTTAAATGGTGCTATATGACGAATTCCTTTCATTGAAGATGAAAGCTTTAGTTAAAATCATGGGGTTCTATTATCTTTTAGGAAACAAAATGGTGACTGTAGAAGCAGACGACATTGTAGCAAGCGTGTAGTTTCGCCAAGCGGCTAACTGTGGAAATGTATCGGATTGGGGGCATCTAAGTTAAAGATTGAGCTGAATAAGTACACTTGGGCGTCCCCTTAAATGAAAATGGGGCATGCAAGAACGCTGACAAATTTACATACCAACTCCAACGACTCAGAAAGGAAGAAAGACAGATTTTGTAACGTGGAAACTTCTAACGGCCGGTCGTGCAGGGGAAGCTACTCAGTTTTTGTTGTTGGGGGAGTCGCCCAAATGGGATGATGTCCCCCAATCAGGCATAAAGTTATGTCCATATCGCTAAGCAGGGTGACGTCGCACACATACACACTGGCTTGCGTTAGGGACACACTCGCAGAGCGTTTTGTACACCCACCAAAGCATGTAAATCCAAGAAAATGGGAAAAAAAATTTTGACATATTTTTGGAATTTTAATGTAAGATAATGCAGCGACAACCCTCAGAAAAACTGGGTGCCTGACTTGGTCACCCAGAATTTTACACACACCCATTTTCCATAAGGATGGTAAAGAAAGTCAGCCATTTCAGGGGTTTTGTGCACACACACACGCGCGCGCGCGCGCGGTACGTTGACATTTTTTACCCTTGGCACACTTAAAACTTTAAAATCTGTTCGGATTTCTTTTTTGGTCTGTCTTTTTTTATATTTCGATATGTCGAATTTGCAATGTCCTGGAAATTTCTGCCTGGCATGGGATGACACTAGCTGTGACGTTGATTGAGTGTGCTAATAATATGCTAATGTAGTGTCTAGCCGCTTTCCTCTCACACCCTCCTGACATGACCACTTTCTTTGAGGTGGCTGGAGACGGATCGACCGGCAGCAGTAGCACATGCGTAGTTCCTGATTAGCGTGGGACCTAATTACGTGCCAATCAGGCACTACTCTTGTACTCTCATGTTATCGAGATGCAAGTCATTGCTGTTTGTGAGTAGTGCTGAATTATAGTAGTGGCATCTCACAGCGAAATGCATTGTTTTGCTACTGATCAGTTAGCTTGGCACAAGTAGTCTTAAAAGGTTTAAGGTTGCATTATGTTTTCTAGTTCACTTTCGGTTTCGCCTCCGACTAGGAAATTATTCATCACATGCGCATACACCCCGTGTCATTTATTCATCCATACTTCTCTACATTTTATTTTGTATGACATGTTGATATGATACTATTTCAATTAGGCGCATATTATGTCATCATATACTTTAATTAGCCATGTTCTTGTTCGTAGTTTAGTTTAAGTGGCTTATTGTATTTCGGCACCATTACTTATTATTTTGTTTGTTTATTTGCAGGTACTGCTTTTCTTTGTAATGTTGTGGTAGTAATAAATACAAAACACTATGACTTGACTCACTTTTAATTCCCCCACATTTTGCACACCTCTCAGCCGCACGGCTACATTAGTTCAATGGTGGTGCCAGAATAGCTTGGAGCCTAGAGGCGCCAAGCTGTCCTGGCACTACCCTTGAACTATTTTAGTCAAACGTACTTCACACATTTGTGCATTCCAAATGATAAGGGTTAAGTGTTTAAGTCTGTTCATGAGCAGCGGCCAACTCACAGTGGCCAGAACATCTTGTTTTTTCTTGAAAATGCCAGTGACCACAAATCCAAGGTCGCTGTGTTCTACACAGAGGAGCAGAATATTTGTGTTTTTCCTCAACCATCATACAGTCCTTGCTGCAACCAATGCAACTTTTGGTTCATCCCTAAACTGAAATAGAGACTGGCAGGACGGAGCTTTCCCGCATTCAGGACCCAGAAAGAGCAGTAAATTCACAAGTGTGACCCTGACCTTTATCAGAGTACCATATTGCCCTTGAATCTTGCCTGAAGTAGCTGGAATTTTGCATAAACGCTGGAGGATAGTGGTATTACAAAATGTGAAAATGTCAAGTAAATTTGGCGAACGGTTTTGGTGTTAAGGTACAACTATCATTACTTTTTTTTATCTTAACTTGTACATACACTTTTGAAATATAAAACATGAATCTGCGTCAGCAGAAAATTATTTCATGACCACTTTGCATGTTGGAGTTTCTTATTGACTTCGGGCCATCAGTTTGTCAGGTCATTTCGGGCTTGCACCAATGAAAATATCTGCATAGTACGTGTTATGTGAGACAATTTCTCTGAGTTTAAAGCAAGTGTTATTGCGACATGTGCAAATGAGTTTTATTTTCTAAGAATTGTTAAGTCAGTAAATTTACGTCATTGCATAACCTTTAGAGAATTTTTAAGGGTTCTTTAATTAGTCACAAAGGGCAAGCTTTGACGTGATTTTTTTTACAGCTGTTCATTTCTCCCTTTTGTAAAAAAAATGTTCAGGGCACCATGTACGAGGAGGAAGATTTGGGGTCAGCTACCCAAGAAAACCTGAAGGGAGAGTCTGAAGTCACACAAGAAGACCTAAAGGGAGAGTCTGAAGTCACTTCAGTTGTTACAGGTATTATTTTGCCTCAACTACGCCATCCAACAGTATTTCAGTTACGTGACCATAAGCAAATGCCTTTCAAATAGTGTGTGCCAGGTGTCCGTAGTATATTTTTAGGATGGACTAGCTGACATCTGGCGTTGGATATGAGTTAGCATAAAGTTTCTGAGAAACAGTTTTCATTGATGCTTGTCTTTGTTAAGCTGAAGCATTTAATGAATACTTTTACAACCCTAGAAACAGAGTTTAATAAACCATTGAAGAGTGTTCGGAGTGACTTTTTTGGCGGATGGATACATTTTTTGGATGTGGGCCAGTCTTTGCTAGTTTGAATGGAAAGGTAGTACAAGATTCCTACGGTAAATGGCCAAGCCCTGATGTGTGGCAAAAGTCTGATGGTGAGTGTTGTCAACGTCTGCATAGGAGAATGATGCCTTTCTGCATAAAAAGTGCAAGTTGTCAGTAATGATGAGCACATAGAGATCTGTACACATTCAAAGGGGAATTACTCAGTGCTGGACAGACACACAGTTAGATCCCCTGCCCCCTCTAATCAGGCACCCAATCGCCAGCCCACAAAAATTACATGGGTAAAGAACAAGACTTTCATATGCATCCCTTAAAGGGATGTATATTATAGTCTTGTTTTTTACCTGTGCATTACTCAGCGCTGGACAGACACAGATCCTCTGCCCCCACCTATCAGGCACCCAATCGCCAGCCCACAGAAAAATACACAGGTAAAGAACAAGACTATCATATACATCCCTATAAGGGATGTATGTAATAGTCTTGTTCTGTAAGGGATGTATGTGATAGTCTTGTTATGTAAGGGATGTATGTGATAGTCTTCTTATGTAAGGGATGTATGTGATAGTCTTGTTCTTTACCGGTGTATTTTTCTGTGGGCTGATTGGGTGCCTGATAGGAAGGGGCAGGGGATCTAACTTTGTGTCTGTTCAGTGCTGAGTAATTCCCCTTGGTATGTGTACTGCTCTACCAGCGCTAGCCTCGCCTATCTAGTTTGTGAGCACAGAAATCTGGCATATTTTGGTTGATGTGTGATAGCAAAATGAGTATAGGTACAGAGATTTTCAAGCCACCAACTTCAGACTTGGCCCAAGGACTCTTTGTGACGAGACCTTTTTAAACATACCCGTTTGACTGACCTCGCTCAAAGGTCAAGTTCACAGGGTCAATGAATAAGTCAAACATTGCTCTATTTTGACCACTTTTTTCCCCCTCTCTAATATTATTTGTAACTTTAAAGCCAAACTTGGTACAGAAGTAGCTGATGATAAGATATCCCTGTGCATACTAATTTAGGTGACCCCTCTCAAAGGTCAAGGATAATGAGAGGTGAGCAAATGTTTGTTTTTATTGACTTTTTTGTGTGTGCAAACTCTGGATTCAAACTTGACACAAACATAATTGATGACTTAATCGTCCTATGCGTGCTAAATTGGTTGACTTCACTTGTAGAGGTCAAGGGAGATCAATAATACCTGTGAGAAGATGCACATTAGTTGACAAAACGAAGTATTCTGGTCAGTTTCTGCAAGACACAAATCTTGCTCAGTTAAGTGACCTTTATCGCAAGGTCAGGGTCACAGGTTAGAGAAATTTTGGGGATTAGTCATTGGCGTGAGCTATGAGACTTTGCCATTTTTGTCAGAACTCCGGCATGGATTTTGTTCTCGGTGCAGTTGACAGAAAACATTTTGAAGAATAAATGTCAGTACATGTGCCTGAACTGCCATGATGAATAATGCAGACGTATTGTTAGACAGATACATGGTTGGTAAACAAGACAATAGGCTGGCCTTTTGAATTCTGTTTCTGTTTGTCACCGTACCCCCCCACCCCACCCCCACCCCCACACACACCCACCCCAAAACAAAACCAAAAAAAAAAAAAAAAATTCTTTTTGATGTAGATAAGAGAGCCTCCTATAAGTCCCGAAAACAAAAGATGCAAAAAATACTATACCCAAAAAACTATACGGCTCAGACTCAACATATTGCGATTTCTTCTTAAACGGGACCGCTGTATATCCGTCCGCGATGTATTGAGGTTTTGGTTCTTTTTGTTGGGTTTTTTTTTTTTTTTTTTTTTTTTTTTTTTTTTTTTTGGGGGGGGGGGGGGGGGAGGGGATGGCCCAAGTCTGAAGGAAAGAACAAAAGGAAATTGCTACTAAGGTATGCCGCGTGGTGGTTATTTAGTCTACTAGTCTGCAATGGAAAGGTTTTGACTGGAGGACTTTAAGCCCGCCCTGTCTAATTAATGGTTCTTTTTTCTTCCGAAGTCAAACAGTTACGACAGTTTTCAAAACGCTGCACGCTCATTCCAGCACGTACATAGACCATGACAGCTCAAGGGTAGCTGTGACTGATCAGCATGGCAACTTTTCAAGCTCAAAGCTATTGGCCACTAAACATGAGCCAACATACAGGATCAGTTGGCACTGGAGGTTAAAGCTATCGCCTTAGGCAGTGACCACACACCAGCATTACTTACCCATGCTATTGTCTTCTTGACACAGATCTTCTGCGCTGCAGGCATTAGGGACCAGCAGAAGTTGAGTCTTCCCAACTAGTAAATCTACATCTGTGTTATGGTATGAAGGGGGTGATCAAGCATTCAGCGATACACTGAGCAGTTCTTGGAACCGATGTCTATAGATTTTGACACTGGCACAGCCCATCGCTTTTGTTTATCTGTGAGGTGTCACACACCTATTGTCGAGACTGGCTTGACTGGTCATGGTTTGACAGATGCAGCCAGTGAGTGTCTTGCGGCCACCCTGCATCCTAAACAGTGAACAACTTCCACCTGAGACAAACCTAGACTTTCAGCATTCTTTGTACAGTCACAGGGCCATTTGTGCATGTGTGTTCTTCAGGGGGAGGAGGTCCTTGAGGATTCAGTATCAATCTAGTCTCACCCGCCACGTTAAGCATCTTAATTGCTGAAATGGAGTGTGACAATAGATTTCATTGGCTCACGTGCGAAGCAAAAGTGAGTATGTTCTGGGCCAGTGATCGTCCGTCCGTCTACCGACTGTCTTCGTCCGTGGTAAACTTTAATGTTGGCATTTTCTTGGAGACTATTGTGACTTGGCTACTTGGTGGCAAGACCTTTCTAAACATAACAATTTGAGTAACCTCTCTCAAAGATCAAGGTCACAGGGTATCAGGAAAGAGGTAAAAATTAGCTATCTTTTGACACAATTTATTTTTTTCTAAAATACTATTCACAACTTCAAACCCAAACATGGTACAAAGATACCTGATTGGAAGACCTTTCTATGCACACTAATTTGGTTGATCCCTCGGAAAGGAAAGGCTCAGGAAATAGATCCGAAATAGCTATATTTTGACAGAAAATGTTTTTTCTCAAGTACTATTCACAACTGTAAACCCAAATTTGCTACAGAGATACCTGATGGGAAGACCTTTCTATGCACACTAATTTGGTTGATCCCTCAGAAAGGTCAAGGGTCACGAAAGCTCAGGAACTAGGTAAAAAATAGCCATATTTTTCATAAAAGATGTTTTTTTCTCAAATACTATTCACAACTTCAAACCCAAATTTGGTACAGAGATACCTAATGGTCTCTTGGCTGGACTTCGCGAACGAAGATTTTATAGGAGTTGCCCACGACGTCTGCAGGCTTGTTCGTGGCTGCGGAGGCCAATCCGGGACAGGCAGGTTCGACCGCAGTGGCTGCAGGGGAAGGTATGGCCAGAGTTCTGAGTTGCGGCATCTCTGTTCTTTCTCCTGAGCCGCTTGTCCTTAAGGCTAGCTCTGCGAGAGTCCTCAAAGGAGACAGCTGCCTTGTAAATAGTGGAGCGCCAGGTGTCACGGTCCACAGCAAGCGAAGACCACTGGTGGTGGTCGATTTGGCAGGCACTAAGTGACTTCTTGAGACAGTCTTTGTATCTCTTCTTTGGTGCCCCTCTGTCACGGTGTCCAGTAGCAAGCTCGCCGAACAGGGTGATCTTTGGTAGGCGATGATCCTCCATCCTGGAGACATGCCCCGCCCAGCGGAGCTGTGTCCGCAGCAGCAAAGCCTCGATGCTCACGGTTTCAGCCTGTTCAAGGACCTCGACATTGGTGACATAGTCACTCCAGTGAATGCCCAGGATGGTACGCAGGCAGCGCTGGTGGAAGCGTTCGAGGAGTCGTAGTTGGCTGCGGTAGAGGGCCCAGGACTCGGAACCATACAGCAGGGTGGTGAGGACCACAGCTCTGTACACGCTGATCTTGGTGCCTGTTTTCAGCTGTTGATTGTGCCACACCCGCTTGAAAAGTCGCCCGAAAGCGCTGTTCGCTTTTGCCAGCCTGCTGTCAAGCTCCTTGTCCAGCTTGGCGTCCGACGTGATAATGCAGCCAAGGTAAGTAAACTGGTGCACTGACTTTAGTTCAGACTCGCCGATGGTGATGTGAGGAGGGCGATACACTGTCTTGGGTGCCGGCTGATGGAGGACCTCTGTCTTTTTCAGACTGACCTCGAGTCCAAAGAGCTGGGCAGCGTCTGCGAAGCAGGACGTGATGCGCTGCAGGGCTCTCTCTGTGTGTGCAACGAGGGCAGCATCATCAGCAAAAAGCAGCTCACGGATCAGTTGGTCTAGGGTTTTCGTGTGGGCCTGCAGTCGTCTGAGGTTGAACAGGCTGCCATCGAGACGATACCTGATGTACACTGCATCGTCATCATCGAGGTCCACTGTGGCCTGCTTCAACATCATGCTAAAAAAGATGGTGAAGAGGGTCGGTGCCAGCACGCAGCCCTGCTTTACGCCGTTGAGAATGGGGAATGGTTCTGAGAGGTCATTGTTGAGTCTGACCTGACCTTGCTGGTCCTCGTGTAGCTGGACAATCATGTTGAGGAACTTTGGGGGACAGCCAAGTCGCTCCAGGATCTGCCACATGCCTTGCCTGCTCACAGTGTCGAACGCTTTTGTTAGGTCGACAAACGTTACGTACAGCCCTTTGTTCTGCTCGCGGCACTTCTCCTGTAGCTGTCTCAGCACAAAGACCATATCGGTGGTGCTCCTGTTTGCTCTGAAGCCACACTGGCCCTCTGGGAGTTGGTCTTCAGCGATGGCAGGTACCAGCCGATTCAGGAGCAGCCTTGCAAGGATTTTTCCAGCAATGGACAGCAGTGTAATTCCCCGATAGTTGGAACAGTCAGACTTCTCACCTTTGTTCTTGTACAGGGTGATAACGACTGCATCACGGAGATCCTTTGGTAGTGTTCCTTCCTCCCAGCAGCAGAGAAAGAGGTCATGGAGCTTGTTGTGCAGTGCTGTGCCTCCATGTTTCCAGATCTCTGGCGGTATTCCATCAATGCCTGCTGCTTTGCCACTCTTGAGCTGGTGGATGGCTGTGAGGGTCTCTTCAGCGGTGGGCGGTTCGTCCAATTCAACTTTTACTGGGAGCTGTGGGATTTGTAGGACGACTGCTTCTTGAACAGTGCGCTCAGCGCTGAAGAGGCTCTGAAAGTATTCCGACCAGCGGTTCAAGATGGAGGTATTATCTGTGAGGAGTGCCTGGCCATTCGCGCTTCGCAGGGGACTTTGTACCAGGTGCCTGGGGCCATACACTGCTTTCAATGCTTCGTAGAAGCCCCTGTAGTCACCATTGTCTGCGCAAAGCTGGGTCCTCTGTGCAAGTCTGGTCCACCACTCATTCTGGAGATCTCTGAGCTTGCGCTGGAGACTGCTGCAGACGAGGCGGAAGGCAGACTTCTTCACAGGGCAGGAAGGCTGGGCTAGGTGGGCCTGATGGGCGGCTCTTTTTTTTGCTAGGTGTTCCTGGATCTCTACATCTTTTTCGTCAAACCAGTCTTTATTCTTCTTTCTAGCGAAACCCAAGACTTCTGCAGAGGATTTTGCAATAGCAGTTTTCAGTTCTTCCCAAAGTGTTTCAGGGGAGGAGTCTGCTGGGTCCGCTGTGTCTTTGAGCCTGCGCTGTAAATCTGTCTGAAAGGCAGCTTTCACGTCGTCACGCTGAAGGCTCGCAACATCAAGCTTTTTCTTGGGGGGGCCCCATTTCTTGGGTTTTGGCTTGAAGTGGAGCCTGAGTTTGCAGCGGACAAGGCGGTGGTCAGTGTGGCACTCTGCGCTGGGCATCACTCTGGTGAGGAGGACGTCACTGCGGTCCCTCTGACGCACTAGGACATAGTCGATAAGGTGCCAGTGCTTGGAGCGAGGATGCATCCAGGTGGTCTTTCGACTGTCCTTTTGCTGAAAAGTAGTGTTGGTGATGACCAGTTGCTGCTCTGCACAGAACTCCAACAGTAGGCGGCCATTGTCATTGCAGTTCCCCACGCCATGCTTGCCGAGGACTCCTTTCCAGGCTTCAGAGTCCTGGCCCACTCTGGCGTTGAAGTCGCCAAGGATGATGACTTTGTCGTCTGCAGGGGTGCTCTGTATGAGGCTGCGCAGGTCAGTGTAAAACTTGTCCTTTTCAGCAGGCTCTGCCAAGAGGGTTGGGGAGTACACACTGAGAAGGGTGACGTGTTGCTGGTGTCTCAGTGGGAGGCGCATGGACATGATGCGGTCTGAATGACCCGTTGGTAGGTTTTCCAGCTTAGTCGCAATGGAGGTCTTGACCATGAAACCCACGCCTGAGAGCCGTCTTTCTGATGCAGTCCTGCCTGACCAGTAGAGGGTGTACCCAGCGCCAAGTTCTTGGAGGCTGCCTTCGTCCGGAAGGCGTACTTCGCTGAGCGCGGCGATGTCAATGTTTAACCTCCGCAATTCATGGGCAATGAGGGCGGAGCGACGTTCGGGGCGTCCGCTGTCTGCTTTGTCGAGCATGGTTCGGATGTTCCAGCATGCTACGTTGAGTCCGGTCGTGGTCGTCATCAGAGTGGATCCGTTATTCTTTCTTGTTTTTTGACCGCATGAGAAGATGCCCGTTGACCGCGGCTAGCCAACTGGGGTTGCGAGGGGACGAGCTTTGGTTAGGCCACCTTTTCTAGGCCCCTCTCCGTGTGGAGCAAGCAGTGCTGTCCCTAGAGAAGGCTGCTTGGTCGTTCAGGGTGTGCCGAGTGATGTTGTCATCCCCAGGTCAACATCAGGCGACCAATATCCTGAACCGCCTGCATGCAGGTTTGAGACTGCGGCTTCCAGTGACATCTTTCACCTGCCGTTTCGCCCCTCGCCCATCGCTACAGGACTTGGAATGGTCAGTGTCATGGTCCGTGGACGTTTCCTAAAGCCTGCGCGGTGGAGCTTTTTGGTGGAGTGCAGTGTGCGCAGTACTGGCCCCACCCTTTAAACCCTTGGTTCATCTGCCAAGGCCTAGCAAGCTGGGACGATGGCATCGAGGTCCTCGGGTCGTAGGTTTTATATGGTAAGACCTATCTATGCATACTAATTTGGATGACCCCTCGGAAAGGTCAAGGGTCACGAGGCTGGCAAATGTGTGTAAAATGCAAATTTTTGATACAATTATCAACGTTTTTGAAAATTTTCAACCAAATTTGGCACAAAGATAGCTGATGATAAGACCTCCTATGCATACTAATTTAATCGACTCCTCACAAAGGTCAAGGGTAACGGGGGGGGGGGGGGGGGGGGGCGGGGGGGGGGGGGGGGTTGATAGATGTTTGAAAAATGCTTACATTTTCAGAAAAATGGATTTTGCTGCTGCAGAAGCCAGCCCTTGTCACAAAGGTCACACATATGTAAATCAGTCATATATGTGAGCCATAATGGCTTTGCCTTTATTCTTATTTTTACTAGATATTTTGCACATGGCTAGATAAAAGGGAGATATTGAATGAGTTCGTTAATCAGATTCTGTCTGACTCACTCTCTGCCCTGCAGGCCCTTAAAGGGCGCGGGAACAGACCACCCACTGCTGGTGCAGATTAGAGAGCTCTATGCAGACTTGATGAAGGAATATTATGACATCATTTTTATTTGGGTCCCAGGCCATGTGGGCATCGAAGGCAACAGAATCGCAGATTCTGCTGCCAACAGTGCCCGCAGTGACCCTGTCCCTGACACACAGACTGTTTTTAGTGATTTTAAACCTGTGATTAGTGCGTACATAGGCTGCGAGTGGCAGTCCGAGTGGGACAAAGAGGAAGGGAACAAGCTTCATGAAGCTCTTCCTACGTTGTCCGACAGTCTACCTTTCCGCTGCGGCAGCCGCCGTGAGGAGACTGTCCTTGCTCGGCTCCACATCGGGCACACGTATGTTACGCACTCTTACTTACTTAAACAGGATGAGTGTCCATGGTGTTTTGCCTGTGATGAGCAGTTTTCTGTTTGACACTTTTTGCTGTGTTGTGCTGACCTAATTGACACCAGATATAAGTACTTCACAGCAGACTCCTTGAAGGTTTTGTTCCGGGATGTTCCCCCGGACAAAATCTTCGGTTTCTTGCGAGCGTGCAGTATTTTTAACAAGATCTGAGCATTCATAGACTATGTGAATCTTTTTTATTTGCCCTTTTTTAGAGTCTGTAGACGTTTCTTTTAAAGACGTGCGACATTTTAGCCTGAGATTTTTAATCTATATTTACATCTTGTCTTAAGACCTTGCTTTTAGTCTGGCTGACCAGATTTTTACCCATCCCGCCATGAGATGACCTTAGTCGCATGCTCGGCGTTAGACCCAAATAATTAACTAAAAATGAATTTTACGAATTATATGAGTTAATCTTAAAACAATTGAACCTTTTTTACGAAAAAAGCAATCTTCTCATTAATAATCGCATGATGTTTTGTATACGGTATTTACAGAAGCCTACAGTTTGTCTCGGCTGTCGGGTACGATTAGGTTAATTGTGAGTGACCTATATGCCCTAGGTGTGAAAATCAGACAATTTCTGCACCATTTTTTCGGAGTCATTTGTAAAACAGCTAACATAACTTTAATTTTTCTTTTACGAGAAAAAGCTATCTTTATAATACCCGCATGATTTTTTTATAAACAGTGTTTGCATAAGCCTGCTATTTGTTCCGGCCCTAGGGTAGGATTAGGTCAAATTAGTTGTGACCTGTAAGCTCTGGGCATGAAAATCAGCAAGAAAATGGCAAAGTTGATCCTCTGATACGTCAAATATTAGTAATGTGATGATGACGTATTACATCGAGTCGTCACTATAAACACAGCGTCGCTAATGATGCCATGACGTGAAGCTTGAAATGACGTCATTTCGCTGTTCTTGCTATTCTTCAGAATAGTTATAGGCTTCCCTACACGGAGAAACGAAATACACAAGAAACGAAACATTTTTATTGCAGCGGAATGCCTCCTCCTCACACGCAAAAACGCCGAGAAAATTCATTTCAATTGGTACAGGGGAGGTAACTCTTCACTGACACATGCTCTGGTTTGTATCGGTGGATATTGGGTCATATTTCTGACTACTGATGCTTAAAAACTAAACATATAAGACATGTGTGCCTTTGCGTACACAAAGTGAATTCCCGACCATATCGAATAAACGTAAGCGCTTTTAAATGCGTAAACAGAGATGGTTCAAGTGAATCGAGGATGCCGCCGTCTCGAAGCGATAGCCGCCATCTTGTAGGCTTCGCAGAGCAGCTGATGAAACTGACCTAAAATCATATTTTGGTGGTACTTTAGTGATGATACTTTATAGATTCCAGTTCGGAAATGATCCCTCCACTTAAATCTTACAGAATCGTACGTCACATCACGCGTTTTTAGCCATAATAGACCTGAATCCACGGCATCGCTTTACCCGCCATCTTGAGTGTTTTGGCTTGAATGACGTCAGATTTAGCATGTGGCCGAGCGGACGACACTGATTGGGCAAAGGGTAGAAATGTTTCGCGAATAGAGACATGTTCTATTGCTCGAAATGTACCATTTCGCGAAACTTTGAAATGTTGGAGAAATGTCTGAAATGGGAACATGTCAACGAAATGTTTCGTTTTGTTTCTCCATGTGAGGAAGCCTTATGCTACGCCAGACCAATTAGCTGACGAATTACGGGAATCGCCGTGTGTCCGTCTTTATTATTTATGTGTGCCAGTGCCGGTGTGTGGATCAGAGGGTGGGTTAGAGTAGAAAGAGATGGATTCCTGTTTCTACCCGAGCCCGGCTTAGCTTGACATCGCGAACCAAGATTTTATAGGGCTTGCCCACGTCGTCTGCAGGCATTTTCGTGGCTACGGAGGCCAAACCGGGACAGGCAGGTTCAACCGCAGTGGCTGCAGGGGAAGGTCTGGTCAGGGTTCTGAGTTACGACAACTCTGTTTTTTCTCCTGAGCCGCTTGTCCTTAAGGTTAGCTCTGCGGGAGTCCTCAAAGGAGCCTTGTAAATGGTGGAGCGCCAGGTGTCACGGTCCGCAGCACTGAAGCGAAGACCACTGGCGGTGGTCGATTTGGCAGGCACTAAGTGACTTCTTGAGAGCGTTTTTGTATCTCTTCTTTGGTGCCCCTCTGTCTCGGTGTCTAGTGGCAAGCTCGCCAAACAGAGTGATCTTGGGTAGGCGATGATCCTCCATCCTGGAGACGTGCCCCGCCCAGGGAAGCTGTGTCCGCATCAGCAAAGCCTCGATGCTCACAGTTTCCGCCTGTTTAAGGACCTCGACGTTGGTGACATAATCACTCCAGTGAATGCTGAGGATGGTACGCAGGCAGCGCTGGTGAAAGCGTTCGAGGAGAAGAGAAAGTAAGATAGAGATTTTTTTTAACAATTTCTATCAACCCCATAATTTCACGATTTTTGCCCACAAACTTCCACATGATAACGCCGCCCATTTTTCCCGGATTTTCTTTAATTTTTTTGGTAAAATAGAGAGAGAATATGAGTGGATTTGGACAATTTCTATCGACCCCATAATTTCACGATTTTTGCCCACAAACTTCCACACCTTCACGCCGCCCATTTTCCCCAGAAATGTTAGTATTAAAACAGCGCCCCGGCTAGCTTTCCTAACATGTCGACCGCTACTGCATTATTATTAAATGTAAGTGTGTACATTTTGAAATATGTATTTAATATGTTTAATTATAGTTTCAAAAATTAATATTTTTTATTATAACATGAACCAAGATGAATTACTTTTTTTAAACGATATCAATGCTGTAGAGAACAAAGACTTAGAATCTAAAAAACAGCGGCTTTTGTCTGTAATTGTTTCTGGAAAGTCCGAAGCTTATCTTGGAAAACAATACATGACAGAAGATGTAGAATCTCTCACGGCTCACGAACTAATTAAACTACATTCTAAATATGAAAATCACATCGCTTCACTAATGACTCGTGATTTAAGTCGGTCTCTTGTATGTCTATACACGAAAGCTGTGAGTCACTTTCTATCTGTAGACACTGGCAGTCTATCACAGGACCTTGAAAGCAACCCCATAGTTTCAAGTTCAATTGGTAAATTAGCATGCGTCATGTTTTACAAGTTTGGCAATTACCTTGCACCTGTGGTAACTTTGCTTGTTACTGGGAGTCATATTGATTTTTCGAAAATAAATTTTACTGCAGAAGAAAATGGACGAAACCCAGACGACTCAACAACCGAACCCCGGTCCTGTCTTGACACAGGTTCAAATGGTGACTAAGACTAAAAGTCCAGGAAGGGTAGAGGCTGGAAAAAGATTAGCCGAATATAACAGACAAAAAAATTACAGCTTCAAGCGCAAACAGAAAAGGTTCATATATCTGACCCACCGTCAGGACCAGTGTTAATACCAGCACCACCAACACCGTCAGGACCGTTACACCCTCATCAAAGTGAGAGACAAACAACTGAGTCTAAACACGAAACAAAATATATAGTTGCTGGATTTGTTGTTGGTTTTGGTTATGTAGGTTACCAATTATGCAAAAAATACAAACCACAAACTCGTACAGTGTCCAAAAAAAAAAATCAGACACTCTAAAAACAAAACCAGAAGTCGCCACATTACCAGTAACACCCAAAGCCGTTGACCCATTTCATATGCAGTGAATAAAAAATATTATTTTAATTTTTTATTGTATTAGAAAATGAGCGACACAAAGAACTTAATGAACCTTGTCTATCACTCTGCCGTAATAAGCAGACTAGCAGTAGCTTACTCTATGCTGGGAAAAAGTCTACTCAAAATGAAATCGGCAGACCTGAGTAGTTTAGACTTTGAAGACAGCGCTAAGCTAATTGCTGTTGTAACAGCGTCAATTGCTACGAAAGACTTTCTCGTCAAGCAAGGAATTATTCCAGAAAATGTTTCTGTGTAAATATAATAAGTATGGCGACTTTAGCAGTAATAATTGGAGGTGCGATGGTCAACGCCCTGGCATTCAGCGGCTCAAATTATCTCTTTTCAAAAGTGGGTAGAGAGGAATCAGCTGAAGAAATAACACGACACAATGAGGCATCGGAGAAACTTGCACAAGCTCAACAAGATTATGAAAAGCAACGAATAGAAAAACTTGATTTCATCAATGAAAAACTGAGGCTTGAGGGTCATGCACAACATACATTTTCTAACGTTGATGACGCAATTCGTGAATACTATCTTGTCACAGGTGAAGACATGACCATCCCAAAACTGAAACTAAGTGACTATTACCAACCAAGCACACAACAAAGAAACTGGGAGATAATCTTCTTATTTTTTACTGGACTTTATTTTGCTAGAAAAAATGACAGACGCTAAACTATCGAAAATATATTACTCCAACAGGATACTGGAAAGGTCAAACCGCTATTCAGAAATTACACGCGGCCGTAGGCGGAGATATAACACTCAATCAAGTCAAACAATGGTTGCAAAAACAGGCAATTTTGGCAGATATACCTCCTTGCTCCAAGAAAAATTTCAAGACCTCATTTTGAAAACACTATACCATATGACACACATCAAATGGACCTTCTGTTCCTACCTTATGACACAATAAGAAAAAAGCGTTATTAGTATGCATTAACTGTTGTAGACATTGCTTCAAGGTATAAGGACGCAGAACCTATAACTGACAAAACTGCTACCACAGTTGCTTCAGCGTTAACAAAAATATATAGTCGAGGTCCTCTGAAATACCCTAGACTCGTTCAGGTTGATGACGGATCTGAATTCAAAGGGGCCGTTAATCAGTTATTTGCAAAGCACGGCTTACTGGTTAGACGAGGCATTCCAGGTGTACACAGATCACAGGCAATTGTAGAGAACTTCAACAAACAGTTATCAGAAAGACTTTTCAGTTATCAGTACTCAAAGGAACTCGTGCATGACACACATAACACTGAGTGGGTAAAGAGATTACCAGCTGTGATAAAAGCAATGAATAACAAAGGCCATGTAAAGCCTGCTGACGCTATTAAATTAAAAACAATTACAGAGCCAAAATCAACACAGGCCCCACCTCCAGACACAAGTGTATTTACAAAACAGGTAAGATATTTATATCAACCCGGAGAATCAGAAAACGACATTAAGCGCAGAGCAACCGACCCCATCTGGTCTACATGCGTACACAATATAATAAAAAATAATTCCTGATGCTGACGCGTCAATATATTATCTTTTTGACCGTGCCCCACAGAGGGCATTTGTTAGAGAAGAATTACAGATTATTCCCCCAGACACTGTTACTCACTTATGACCAATTCGTCAATCAGTTCATGAATGAGCTCGTCACAAATATCTTCAGATAACTTAAGCCTGTAATGACCAGGTGCATAAGCTTTTTCTTTACTATGAAACACTCGTTTTGTGTCCCCTACTGCAAGTGACTTCTTATGTGTTTGGATCATTTCAATATTATGTTTGTTTGACCTCAGTGACTTGTTTGGATAATCAGGCATTAATGCCCCATCTAATACTTGCTTGTAATGTTCATGACGGATGTCTTTATTATTAATCGCTGTTTTTTGTTTTTTTTTATTTCTTTGGTTTTCGACTGACTACCCTTCTGGTGCAGTATAGAATACATTTTTTATCTCAGTCCAACGTACTCAACTATCGGCACACCATTCAGTTCGTCTTTAAACTTCCCAGGCACTTTCTTATTTTGTGTGCTGTACAGTGGATGTCTTTAATATAGTCGGACGTGTCATACATATGCAGCTCTGTTTTCATGTCTTTATAAAAGTCTTCAGTAGGCACATCAATAATCATAGAGTCAGTGTCAGTGTATAACAGTCGACACTCAGGATATTTTGGTTTGAAGTAATCATAATAAAATTCGAGCATTAACAGTTTTGATAACTCAAGAATTGCCATACCAATGAATACAGGCTTGTCCAGTTTAACAATCTTTTTTTTGAGTGACACTGCATACAATGATGAATGAAACTCTTTGTACCCTGTGTACTGTGGCTTACCTGTAAGTTTAATTGCACTCGATTCAGTTGTGACAAGTCTCACATCTTTGCGGTGATGAGGATTTTCCATAGTCTTACCAAAACAGGCATTGTTCATAAGCTTAAAGAAGTCTTTGTCAAATGCAGTGTTGCTGTCTCTGGCACGCAATGTTGTGTTCTTCATTATGTAATCTTTCATGAAAGCACTCTGATCAAATTGAATTCCTCTGTGAACTTTCTTTAGTACTAACCCATGTCTGATGTAAAACTGCAGCAAGCGGTAATGACAAACATAATTGAATTTGTCATTTAAATTTGGCACAAGTTGGCACAAGTTTTGTGTCTTCTTTTATCCCCGTCAAAGACATTTTCTCAACAGCTAAGAGATAATCATTGTGGTAATCATGTAGACGGTGTGGGTACTCTAGGTCTACTTCAAAGATCCAACCCTTCGCGTTGTTCCGGTCAAGAGTCATAATATAGTTTGTTAACCCTGACTCTGTTATGTCATACTGTGACAAATCATACAGACAAAAGTTTTTCAAGGGCAATAATTCACACATCGCCCAGCCATAAAGGTTATTAGCGTCCACGTACGTAATGAATAACCCTGGGCTTGAGGGGTCAAACCCAAGGTCATCCAGATATTTATTATTTGCTCTGGCATAATTGTTTGCGGCTATACTTATACCACCTCTCAATCCACGTTCCACCATTTTACCCATCATGCGATCAGACAACAGGTCAATAAATATCTTACTAGATTTCAAAAATGCATTCCATGTCGTGCCAGGACTAGTTATGTAACAAGCAGGGTCAAGACTGTAGTGCAACAAACCCTTTTCACAGTAACTTTCAAATACATCTGCTAGTAAACAAACGTCAGCTTTCAAGTACTGATCATGGTAGTCACCAATCGTCTGACATCATAATTTATCCCACGCATCAAGAGCATGCTGGTAATGAGAGTCAGAAATACCTTTACCATTCAGTGTAGAATAAAATTTCTCTTTTGGTGGCAGTCTCCTTTCTTCAAACACAACCCACTCACTAATGTACTCGTACGGATACACACCTTTTTTTGATCAAGTCTGTTTCAAAATATTTACTTGTTATTGGATACTCAGACCTTCTGTCAGACTAGCAAGACTTAAAGACAAATGTTGCATGGAGTCATAAAATGCTAATTTGTCTAATCTAAAAGTCAAGTATTTCTCAGTTGTCTGCGCAATACAATTAATGTTTTTGTAAGACTCATCCACAGCCTGCATGATAATATGTGAATCGTATCCTTTGAGATTGTGGAAAAAGATTGGTAACTTATATGTTTTAGGATCTGTTTTTAATAATAAGTTACACTTGTTATGTGTAGCACCTCTGTAACGCCCAGTTATGTGATCATGGTCACAAACTTTATCACCCTGGAGGGCTTGTTCATAAATCCAACACGTCACAGCTGTATCAAATTTTAGTTTGTCTTCTTCTGTCATTTACAAAGGCATCTGACATGTTGTGAGATATTGTACTACCTGACTATACAGATGTCTCATTTCTGTTAAAAACAGACATGCTGCATTTTCCCCTCTGTAGATAACAGATTCTGAATGCAGACCGTCTGATCTAACAATAATGTATCCAAAAGAACACACCACTTGGTCACTCAACTTTATAGTCTTTGGTAATGATTCTGGAACAGGACCTTCATATGGAACAACCAGTGATTCAAAATCAGCATACACTACAAACGGCAGCTTTTGCTGATTCTTATAATTCTTAAAACACACTTGACTACCGGATCTGGATACTTAAGTACAGTTTGTATGTCATCAGCTGACCTGCAGTGTAAAACATGTTAGTGTGCTACATTAATAGAGGAGAACCTTTGTAAACATCTTTTACACACTTCCTGTTTGCCATTGTGTTTTGATACATGATTATGAATTAGACGTGACATATTCCTGATAATTGTGTAGTGGAAGTTATCACCGGAGCTTATTAGCAACATGTTTATCTTCTGGCTGACCGTAGGTTGGAGCAAATGGTGATACTCTAATGGGTTGTAACTTATCAACAGACTCATTATCCCACACATACACATTTACAGATATACCAGGATTTAGTTTTTCAAACAAGTCTATGTCTTCTATTTTAACAGGAAAATCTATACCATTGAAGTTGAGTTCGCTTACAAATTTGGTGTAGTTAGATACACGTTCAGGTTTTGATTTTACATAGTGTAGTTTAGCAAGCACACACCACATAAAACAATAGTGGTCATTGTTCTGTATATTGACGACAGCCTTTTTGTTTGCAACCTCTGTTGGCAGTGATATCCACGATTTACCTAATACCCCCACCCGGGTCTGCCCTGGGGGACTTGGGTGGGGTTAGGTATTTTTTAGTTCCCAGGGTCACCCTGGTCAGCCCCACAGGGTGGGTTTTTCTCTCTATTCTGGGGCACGTGTTTCTGTCTACCCTTTGTCCATTCACCTGTATTTGCCTTTTTTTAAACTCTCCCTACTGTCTGCACTGCCTGTAGCTCTTGATATTGGATGTGTGTTGCTAGGTGGTCTTGGCTTTATTTAGGCCCCATGTGTTAGGTTTATTTAATGTATTTGACTGGCTGGCGACATACATTCAATGTTCTGTTTATTTTTTTCACAAGCAGTGCAGGCACGTCCTGAGAAAGCCTTGTTGCTAAGCAATGTACAATCAACGATTTACCTAATATAGGATAATACTTTGACTGCTTCAATTGTAGTTCATGCACATGACCTTCGTGCCAACCAGAACCCTTCATTCTAGCTCTGTCAATTGCTTCGAGAAAGTCAGGTAACAGTCTGTCTCTAAACACCTTTTCCAATTCTCTTCTTGTGTTAACTGTATGTTGTCTTGTAGATATATACGATACAATCACTTCACCATCTACTCTAGTAAATTCTATTTTAGCGACAACCTGAATCTTTACACTGCCTGTAAGAAGTTTATCTTGTATTACAGAAAAAGAGTTTTCTATCGATTCATAGACATTGTTACTATTAGATATAGACAAGTCTGTTGTATTAAACTCGTTTCTTAAGCCTGAGCCTGATTGACTTGTCGAGCCTGATGGGCTTTGAGCATTGTCCGTCATTTTTATTTGTCCGACAAAATAATAGATGGGGAAAAATAATTACCACTGGCGCACCATATGTAATACTGTATTAACTGTAGCTATGATAAACAAGTCAACCACTTCCCTGGTGTATGTCTTGAAGTCTTGTCCTGCAGGTGTAATATCACTTTATTGAATGTAACACTTTCAATATAACAATGTAATTTTCTTAGCTGATCAAATATGTCTTTACACAGTGCCTCAAACCAGCGCAAGCGGTTAGCATCATAAACTTTAAAAGCATTTGTCTTAAGATCAACAGTCTCGTAATCATAACGTGGTGATCCATCAGAATATTCCAAAGTAACATTATATGTCATGCATATCTTTATTGTCGGTGTTGAGAGTTTAAAGCTGGGTTGAAACATACGTGTTTTCAAGTTATAAAAACACTTAACATCTTTGAAGCAGTCTGTAACATCAATCACTTGGGTTTGTATGTCCATCCTTTTTATGGACAAAACAAATATATAAATTAATTCACTAACCCATACCCTGTGGGCTGATCTGTCTTTAAAATAAGCTTCAGATGCTCAGTTGATTTCAGTTTGTTTTTCACATCATCCTGTTTATGCTTATTTGGTATGACATCATTCTCTCTGAGACAGTCTTCAAAGCTGTCACGGTCCTTACATTAAAACAAACAGATAAACTTTAACTGTTCTCAAAAATCTTTCAGTACCGCATTATATTTCTGAGTGAGAATCCATACACCGACATTTGCGTGTCTGCCACTGAAAGCCCATTCTGCTAGAGTGTTTCTCTTTTTAACAATGTCTTTCTCTGCATCAACAATAAACAAAGTTGGCTGTCCTTCAAATTGTTTGTAAAAATACTGTAGGTAGTCATTCAGTTTTTTCTCAGGGTCAACTAAGTAAATGTTGCTGTCAGTCCAAATGAATAAACGGTTGTGATAAGCTTTGTTGTGTTTGATAGTAGGACAGAATATTACAATGTTTTTGAAATGATGGATGTATCTTGTTTGTAATAGGTTAAGTACAAATTCAGTTTTCCCACACCCTGTGGCCCCACAAAACAATCCACAGTGTGGGTCGAGTGTCATCAACTTTATTTTAATACAGAATATAATTTTAATATATATCTGCAATATTGAGTTGAGCATCATAAATCAGATACAAATATATATTTATTGCTGAAGCAGTTTCAACCTTTTTTTGTATCTGAATTGTGATTCCATCACTGCCGTTTTCGACAGTACGACCTGACCCATGAAGATAATCATCGTCCGTACTGCGCAGGTCTAGCCACAGAGCGTACTTGTTTGTCAGGTATTGACTGATCCTAACGTCATACAAATGTAAATCTTTATACGCAATGTTTGCTGGTTTATCTCTAATCCTTCCACCAGCAAAATACTTTGTGATCTCGTCATAGTGCTGGTAAGGTAACAAACCAGAAGCGTACACTTGATTTGGACGGCCTTCGATTGTACAGGACAAATGTGTAATCTTTGGATTGTAGAATTTTTCTGAATCTCTTTTGTATGGACTCGCTGGTTCAACAAACAACATAAGTATACCTTTCAGTGACCTAGCAGGTGTGTTCAAGTTTATATTCCACATCGGGTCGCTCTTGTTTTTGTCACGACTAGGGAGGGACAGATGAGAACGGAAGATAGAATAGAAGTAGAACCCCCTAAACATCCCGACTAGAGAGATAGACGAGAATGAAGGTTAGGAATAGAAGAGAAGAAAGAGATAGATAAAGGACCCTAGTGTCTTGCCTCAAGACAGGTTACAGCTCAGCACAAGCAACACAACACATTTACTTTACACGTACACTCAATCTTTATTACTATTATACTAACTATCCCCCCTTTCCTTCCTTCCCACACTTCCCACCGACACTTCCCCTCCCTGCCCCCTACTCCCCTCCCCCTCCCGAAAAAAAGAAAAGAAAAACAAGAGGAAAAACTAAACCAAGGTTAATACTACTTCCACAGCATCAGCATTGCATCGAGTGATGGAAACAAACTCTCCCCCCACGCTACGCAGCACTGTTGCTCCACAATCACACTAAAAAGTCAGGTTACAGCCTTCCGAACTGACGGCTGAAAAACGTTATTTACAATATACTGTTCATATACAAGAATCATGTAACTACACCAAGGCAGAGTGAGTGACAGAAAGCTGAATAAGAATGGGACCACCGTGGTAAGTCGACGAACGCCTGTGGATTCCTCCCGTCCGGCTTCCTTAACGGTCGTACAGCTTCGCGGGTTTTCTCTCTCTCTCTCTCTCCGTTTCCCTGGTGCGAGGTCAGGTTGCAATGGCGACACAGCAGCTTCGGCAGTACAGATGACCGCGCCCCTTCCACGCCGACCCTCAGTCCAGCGAGGCGTGGTTGGTCCTAATGCCCGTCGGCCCTCTAACCGGTCCCGACCCCGAACATCAAAATGCAAAACAAAAGCAGAAGCCTAAACTGCCTCGTAAGTAACGTAAACCAGTGGGTCGCTAAAACCAGCTAACCACCATACCCACCCTGCTTGGTTTACAAAAACACTACCACTAACCATTCAAGCACTTGACCTTCACACATATGACACGTGCTTTCCAAATCATCCCAAAATTTACACATAAACTAAAACAACAAAAGTTCTCAAACACTACATGTAAACCTTCCTAACATTCTCTGCGCTTTCACAACAGCCAATACAACATTTCACTAACACATTCCACTAACCAATGCAACATTTCACTAAACAGTTAAAAATAACTAATAATGAAATAGAACCAAACCAACAACGCCAAAACAATACTTCCCTTTAACACCCATCGAGTTCTACCCTCCTTTTCCCCCCACGATACCCCTAGACCTAGCACATAGTACAAAACACCTATAACAACCATAACATGACAAAACATCCGCACGCGGGTTTTTTAACGCACTTACCTCCTCTGCAACTTGTCACAAAACGCCGCCACCCGTAGGCAAAAACAACCCCAGTCTCCGGCCTCCAATGACTCAGGGACTGGACCGGTGCTGTGTCACTGACTCTCACAAACGGTCAGTCACTGACTACCAACAGTCAGCTGGGCAAGACAACCTGGTCTAACCGAGTACAGCTGCGAACTAAACTATCATTCCCTTGCTACCGACAAGGTAAACTCGGCAGTGAACACACTACCGTATCCACTAGCGCGCCTCGCATGTGCAAAACAAAGAACACTAACCCGTGTCTACCAACATGAAAACAACTCACTATTCCTACACTGACCGGTGCTTCGGTAACTTTCGACTACCACTGTCAAAACAGTCACTAACCATGACATCTTTATGCATTAAGCTATGTCTAATCACCCGGTCATAATAAATTGGCAGTTTTGACTGATACTGATTTTGAATGAGTCTAGCTAGTTCAGTATGTATGACATTTTCATATTCCAAGGAAATGTTAGAAATCTTGTATGTTGCACTGAGATCAGATGATTTTATAATTTTGGAGTAGTCATTGAAGGTTAGTTCAAAACTCCGACGGTCATTCAATGCTCCTTGGTAATAAGGTAAATGCGCTGTATGCCTTGGTAAATACGATCCTCTCGCTCTTCTCTTGTGAGCAAAAGATCTTTGTAACAGTAGAACACATCAGCATCATCAAGACTAAATACTTCCTGTCCTTCAAGTTTAACTTTAATAGTTCTAACAATTGCTCTGCCTAGATTGTTAACTAGTGTTCTGTTTACGTCTGCGTCTGATGATAGTTCAATATTAAATGCAAGGCGTGCAGTGCCAAGAACAATAACGTCAGTGGGACCTAGGTTTGTAAACTTGACTGTAAGTGTTTGGTTCTGGTCTATGGTACTTGGATTGTTTGTGATGACGATTGATTGCCTAATGCCCTTAACACCAAGAGGCTCACATAGTTTTTTTATATGGGTCTAACTTTGATCCATAAGACTGTGTCATTTTATTATGCACAATAAAAAAAATAATAAATTAATAAAACAATGGCAGCGGGAGGATTTAATCATGAAGATTTTGAAATGGATGACATGAATGTATCTGATACCAGTATGACAGATATGACAGGAATGGTAACTAATAGTATGTATCATGAACTGTTAAAAGACAAAGTAAACTCATTTTATGATAGTGTTGGTGCACGCCCAGATGTAATAGATTCTAATCAGTTTGAATATGATAAAGGTCACTTATTTGTAAATACAGACATTTGGAAAGTGTATCTAACTCATAAAAATAACCCTTCTAGGTTTAGAGCTTTAAGTACAATCAAAACTGATGTAGGTGGTGAGGCAGCACTGCAGCATTACCTTGGTGTTGGTACTAGTAAAACGTTAACCCCGCTAGTGCCTAGACTTGTTAGTGCCCTTCACGACACGCAAACAAAGTTGCCAACAGGGCAAGATATTGAAATGGCAGCAGTAACAAGCTTGCCAGAAATAGCAAACACAGTGATACACGAAACCTCATTTACAGAAGGACAAATAAATGATGTTATGAAAACAATAGATGACCCGCCTTTGTCAATGCAGGAGATTATGGGGTTGGATAAATCATTGCATACAATCAGAGGTGAGATGGTAAACAATGTAGCCAAACTGGGTGAGCTTGATAAACACATAGAACGTGAAAAAGAAAAACTGGCTACCGCAGACAATGGAAATCTTGACACAAAAGTGAAAGAAAGAATACAACACAGATTAAATGATTTGCAGATAGAAAGATCATCGAGATTAGAAACGATTAGTATTGGAAGAGAAAAACTGAAAACACAGGTCAACAGGATTAGGGAAACTTAAAAAAATACTTCACGAAGACACAACATTGGCTGAGAGATTGAAAACACTTTTCAGAGAACAGGTTATCACAATTGCTAGTTTAATTACTGCTCTTGGATTTATTATCAGTACTGTTGTGTTGGCTGTCTCTGGTGGTGGTGGGGGTGGTTCAGCTCCTCCAGGTCCACTGGCCCCCACTGACCCAAAAGACTTGCAGGCATGGGTAAAGAAACAGTTGTCTCATATATCAGACTTGCTTAA
Source organism: Semisulcospira habei (assembly GCA_036245525.1). Lineage (NCBI taxonomy): Eukaryota > Metazoa > Mollusca > Gastropoda > Semisulcospiridae > Semisulcospira > Semisulcospira habei. Next base: position 96,003,806 of record BTPG01000002.1, read on the forward strand.
GAAATTGGCTGTAAAAGCAATGGATGCGTCACCCGGTATAATAGGCACAGTTGTCAGTTGGCTTATCAGTACAGCAGCGACGGTAGTCGGGTTTATGGCAGAAAATGTTTGGGTCTTTCTGGTTACAGTAGGAGGGTTAATTACAGGTTATTTAATGAAACAGGTAAAGAAGTAATACCCCTAATCCAGTGAGGCCTATTACCAATGCAGTTCTTTCTGACTCATGTGTGGCAGGGGATGGTGATGGTGTTGGATCCGGGGATGTTACTGTCTGTACAGGTACCGGGAGTGATGTTACTGGGGATGGTGTTGGTGTTATTAATGGTTTTAACAACTGTACATGCGTGGTTGTGGCCCCTAAGTTCACAGATTGATTGAGTCCTAATTTCTGACCAACACCTGCAACAATTATTTCATTATAATTTGTTATTGTCCCCATTTGGAGTTGATGGTCTGATGGTAACATGTATAACTTGATGCCAACTATAAAGTCAACTTTTGATCTGGCATATCTGAGTACATCTTGATAACGCTGTATGCTAGATGGGAGATCAACCACTGAATTTACTGAATCTTCTAGATTAGCAAAAAAGCTGTTTTTGTGCTTCAAATTTTCCACTTCCATTTAAAATGTTTGATTTTGTTAATGATTGTGCTCCTAGTATACACCACACACACGTTCTGATTGACTCATTTACGCGTTCGACTCCCGCTTGAGTAAACCCGTGACTTGTGTCTAAAATAAATGTGGTCCAGGCATTAGACTGTTTCTGTTCTATTGAGCCTAACCAAACTTCAGATTTTGAAGAGAATGAAGTGTAACCGGGGTAGTAATCTTGTGGGTATTGTCTGTGACTCATAGCATAATACAATGTACCCATGCCGTTGTGATCATCAAGTTTTTGTGTAAAGTCATACTTAGGACTGATGTTAAATTCATTACAAATGCGTTCAAACGCTTTTATATCCATGGGGCTGTTATACCTGTTAAAACTGGATTCAGTTGGTAGTGGTGTATGGAGTTCTGACAAAATACGTCTAAGCTGGTAATAAGTGTGGAAACGATACACAGATCTAATCAGTTTGTTTGAGTGATTTAAATGGTCTGTAAATGAAACACCACAGCCTGTAGTTGAACACAGTACGGCAAAGTTGAGCTGGTTTTGAAACATCTGTAGTTGGTTTGAAAACCACTTTCTTGCAGTAACCTTGTCTGTTATTGGAGGGTTTAGGTAATGGTCAAAAGGATTGGGTAGTTTCACTTGGAATAGCTCTTGTTTTGACACAGCTATGTCGAGCTGATTTAGTTGAGTTATTTTCTATTCATAAGTAGGTGCGACATTGTACTTGGCATCTACGTTAAACTGAAATGCGTTTGTAATAACACTTGTTGGTGATTTAAATTCCATCATGTTCTTTTTTATGAGATAATAAAAATGTTTATTTCCTTAACAAATCTTGACACAAGCAAACCAGTGTCGTTAACTAATGGGATTGATAATCGTGATGGTAGCAAGGCTGTAGCTATCCATGAAATGTTTTACACTGTAAAGTGGTTTAATGTAGAAGATGGTAAAAGTTATTTTGTAGCTGATGGCATTAGTAGCAGTGTTTATTTACAATCAGGGCATTATGACTTTTGTACAATAGCTGAATGGCTACAATATAATTTTAAAATTAAAGCAACTTTAAATCCAGCTAACTTACTTGTTACATTGGAATTTCTGACAGATAGTAAGTATTCATTATCAATTAGTCTTGGAAGGTTACTTGGTTTTTTTGTTACATTTCCGGATGAAGATTGGGGTGAATCATCAATAATATTCGGTCGTCTACTAAAACCAAAAAAAGATATAATAACTGGAAGATATCCTGTTCATTTGGCAGTACACACAGTATTAAATGTTCACTTAAAAGAACTGAACATGACTGAAAATGTTCACAATGGAAAGCCATCAACTTTGTTGAGATGCTCCCAACTGGAACTGCTCCCTATTGTGAAAGTGTGATTGCTAGATTTCCTAATTTGCAGTTTAAGAAATTAGGTTCTAGTTTCTTTGAGTCACTGTGTATATCTGTAACTAATCAAGATGACAAACCAGTTGTGATGCACGATTTTTATTTTGTGTTAGAAGTTAAATAATTTTATTTTTGTTTATAAAAAATGAGTGCTGGTCCAACGCTGAGAATCGTACCAGTTGCGTGTCCAGTAACAGAGTTGAAAGATTTGGCTGATGTACAGGATTTTGAGAAGGAGGGAGAAATTGGAGAAATATATGGTTTTGAACTTGATTCGACTGGTATATACAAGCAAAAAGTAATCGTTGACATGAAAGACGGTGAAAGACAGATTCCTAAACTTGGTCAGCTGCGTGATGTTACTGTACCTACTCCACCTGTAAATAATGCGCCCTACAACTTAATACATGTGGGTAATAAGTGGGTAGTTTCACCTGTGCCTGCACCGCCACCCACAATTGACTGGGACATAAAGTTGGAATTTATTAGTCCTTATGTATACACTGATGACGAAGGAGTCTTGGTATTTAGGAAGGTTGTTAACTCTGGGCCGTTGATTGTAAGCCTTGTTCCAAGCTTTGCCCAAGACAACAATAGCAGAGAAAAATTGAAAATTATGAGAAACAGAGATATCTTCTTACGCACAGGAAGGGCAGATCTGATGCAAAGGTCGTGTTTTCACCAGCAAACTTTATGATTGCAAGAGAAGCAACAATAGTATTTGAAATTATCATGAGATCTGTTGCTTTTGTAAAAGAGGCAGATATTGCGCAGGGAATCAAACTTACGTGGGATGACACATTGACAGAGGCAACAAAAGTTTTTATTGCCATTAGAAAAAATGTTGATGTTTTTGAGGTTTCGAGCAGTGTTCCATCTGTCAAGATAATCGTCGACAAACTAACTTTTGTTCGTTTAAGTTTCATAAAACTGGAACACATTGATCTTGTTTCATTTTATTATGCCAGCAAATTGTATACTTTTGACGAGTTGCAAAATGTAATCACTGATTAAATAAAAAATATTTGTGAATTAAAAAAATGGTAAACTTGTATCCACAACTACAACCGCATGCGTCTGTGTCGTCGCTTGCACCTGATCCACATGTGCAAATTGCATCAGATAAATCATTACAAGCAGACTCATTCAGATTAATAAATATTACAGAAGCAATTAAATATTAATTGAAAGTGAAGAGGCGAGGTACTCCAGATGTAAAAGGAGGTATTGTACAGTTTTCAATTCTGTACAAAACACTTCTATGGCTATTGGTGCAGTTTCAGCTGGATTATCTGTAGGGGGTAGCACTAATTGCCATGGGAATTGGAAGTTTGATTGGAATTGGACTTGAAGGAGCTAGCATTGCCACAGGTCTAGCATGCTTTAGTTTGGAAGGCATAAACAAGAGATTTCATACAAAATTACAGAAACATGAATCTTTGAGTACGCTGGCTGGTGCAAAACTGAGCAGTTTGAAACTGATTATCAGTAAGGCATTGGAGAACAATTATATTAGCGACGATGAATTTAAGAGAGTGCAGGATGATTTGAACAATTACAAAAAACATAAGTCAGAAATACAAAATAAGATGCGTAGTCAATCTCCCGTGAATATTGAAGTACTGAAGGCCAGTTTTTTAGCGGAAGGAAAAAAGATCGGTGTTCAGGAAACCACGGAAAAACTACACAATCTTTTAGGGAAGTAAAAATCAGATTTTGTAATTGTTTATTATTTTTTCATTACACTTCGCAAAGAGATGTCATGTCGCTTGCGCCTAACTATTTAACCCCATCAGCTCCACCACCACCACCAGACTATTACTAAAAAAACGTTTTAGTTCTTATTTAATACACATAACTTCTTGTGTTAACTAATTTATAAGAACTTAAAAAGTTACCTGTAAAGTTATTTGACAGTTATAACTGACTTTGGAATTTGTTATTAAGTATCTGCAGGTTACTTTAAAAAAATTGTTATCAAGTGCATGTTGGTACTTGATAACAATGTGTGTGTGTGTGTGTGTGTGTGTGTGGTTATTATTAAAATAACTATGTTTTGGGGTATTGACACAGAGACAATGGTAAAAATGTTCTTGGAATATCTTTTCTTATATCTCTAACACACATACATACATGCACATAAACACATACAGACACACACGCATATACGCACGCATGTAAACACAAACACACATACATACATACATACTCACGCACACGCATACACACACTCACGCACAGACAAACATACACATGCACGCTTGTACATAGACAAAGACAAACACGCACACACATGAACGCACATATACATACAGACGCTCACACACATAGGCAAACAGACAGACACACATACCCACAGACAAACATGCACTCACACTTCACCAGTTGTATGTCACACGATACACGACTGTATACACAATTAGCCACTGCGCACTTAGTCCCCGTTACTAAGACCCTACATCATTGTATACGCTGGATACCACGATCACATGAGATTACAAAGCCTTGCTAAGACCCTTGTAAACAGTCATTTAACTCTGTGTTCTCTCTTGCATTTATTAGTTGTCCACGGTATGGAAGTGATAGCAAATGGCTATGTTTGAAAGGATCAATCTTCTGTTAACACCGTGCGGTCCAACGCTGTTGATTGTACATAGCTTAGTCAGCAGCGTTAGTAACCGGTCCGACGCCAAACGCGGTTGTTAAGGCCCAAGTGGCGTGTAGTTGGCCACTGGTGTTAAGGTAGCTCAATAACATTAGCCTGTGCTAACTTCGTAATAGCACAAAGTGACAGTGAGTCAGACTCGGCGGAATTGAAGGCTTGTTTTGACTTGGGTACTACACACCGAGTTAAAAATGACTAACGCGACATACCACCGTCACTCACAGTCACGGTCTAAACCTAGACTAAACGCAAATAAGTGAAAAAGTGAAACAAAATTTTATTTATCTTACGTTTTGGTTGTTTCAGCTTCCTTATATCCATTGCATCTGCTTCCACTTACTGTGTCATATTTAACCGCATCTTATTCATAGATTCGTTCAAGCTTTGAATTGAGGGGCTTTGTTCTAATTGTACTATTTTTTCACGGAAGTCGTTTGCTTTCTTTTCATTCAGCTGTATAACCCTCTTTTTTAATCTTATCTTTTGAGTAGATCGACTAAAATTTTTTGTAATCTTTTCTTTTTTTTCATTAAGTACTCCATAGGTTATCATTTCATTTGCAAATTCCTCATCATTGCCTTCAGCATTGTATTTTGCCAGAAAAGATGTAGATTCTAACATATCTTTTTCAATATCAAGCAAATCAGATTGTAATTCCTGTGCTTTGTCCTTCAGGAGTTTCAGTTCACGGTTGTAAACACCACCTTTTCTGTCACAAATGTTTAGTCATTTGCGAAAAATTCCAGCTTGCTTAATAATGTTTGTTCCAGAACTTTGTGTCATATTGTGTGTAGGACACGGCTGTTTGGCCCAGCGCTAGACGTGGCCACTTAGTTTGTTCCAGGCGAGCCGAGAAACTGGGTCACAAGTCGTGCGCGCGCGCTGCCTCAGCGAGTCTCTCGGCTGTCAGACTAGCTGATAAGCGGGCTTCCTGCTAGGCGCAGTACAGCAGGGAAAATGACTACCTTTTGTTTTTCATGACTTTCTTATTTACCGTTCAAGTGTGTGATGCAAAACTTTGTTTGTTTAAAAGCGGACATTGTGCCCAACACACTGACACCAAACACACTATAGTTGTGACAAACCAGTAGCCAACAGAATAAGGTGGAAATAAAGAGAAAAAAACAGATTTCACTCTCTGTGTAGTGTTTTTTCACAAAATAGATGAAGTTCCAACATCAATAACACAAATACGATACAAACTACATCAAAACGGACTTGCATGTGCTAGAAGTAACATGCCTAGAGTAAGTATGACTTACCAGATCAGAGATACCGTGAAAGGGGCCGGAGAGCGGAGGGTGATAATGAGGTCACTGTTAGTGCCAGTAGTACTCTCAGACACAGGCACGAAGCAGTAGCACGGATCAATGTTATCATTTCTTTCCATTCATGTACTTCATTAACTCTTTGTATAATGTTCTTCTTAGCTCTTATCATTCATTCAGTCTGTGAAATAAGTTTGACTAAAATAGTTCAAGGGTAGTGCCAGAATAGCTTGGCACCTCTAGGCGCCAAGCTATTCTGGCACTACCCTTGAACTAAAGCCATTGGTCTATATCCTTATTTGTAAGTATCTTCTATAATGTGGCTTGCAGATGGCAGTGTACAAATTTAAAGCTTTTAGCCTCAGTATGATATGGGTTAGTTCTATAGCAAAGCACTTAGTCAGACATTACATTTTTGTACATAGTTAACAAGACTGCAGACATACGGCCCACTGACACTAAATGGCCTGGTTTGTAAGAGGCCGAGAGGCCCGTGGGAGCAGAGAATGAATTAATGAGAACACTGACAGACGATAGCCAGAAGTCAAGTGGTATCCAAGATGCCGCATTCCTTGCTATTAGCATTAGTTTCATCTACAACTAGAGATTCTTGTTGTAAGGATTTTAGTGGGATAAAAACATTCAGGCAGGCAGTCACGGGAATGTGTCATACTCTCTTGTGTGTTTTCTGCTTTTCAGTGTGACGTTGGAGTGCTTGCTAAATGAACGTGACTTTTTGTTTAGTCCCTTTCTATCTATTATTAGTCGCAAAGTATGTTTATGTGAGAGTTTGCATCAAATCAAATGGTGTAGATTGTAAAAATGGAGGACACCTCACATACTGTCAGTGTCCATGAATAGAGACTCAATTCTCTGTGTCGAATATGTGGAAGGAGGTCAAGAAAAAGGTATGACAAAAAAACAGGCCATATCATGCAGTAAATATGAACAAATGATACAGACGTGTTATGGGATAAATGTCCATGAGGACAGGGCGTTAAAGATAATCCCAAAAGAAACACATACTTGAGTGTCACTGTGCAGACTTTATCGCACAATGGGGCTTTGGTCTGGCACTACATGGTGAGCAGGGAGGCGAAGAGACGCATGCAACAGTAAACATTCTAAAGAGCAGTACATATGGACGGAAGCAGAGAAGCTCAAATTACTCATAACAGAACACATGACACTAGTGTCACCTGTGCTGTACTCAGTCATGCCACCTGTGAAGAAAAGAAAAGAGTAAATGGATTGGAAGCAGGTGATTGTTATGCTGTCGTTACACACACTACACGCGGCGGTGTGTTGTTTTTTTTTTAAATATCACACCATCGAATTTTTACCGCTTTTTGTCAGACAATTAAGCTAATCTTTTATTTCCAAGTCACAAAGTTGGTCGCAGTAGCTGTCGGAGGAGGTTTTGGTGTGCCAAGCAGACTGATGTGCATAGGTCTATTGAATTTCTTTATTCTGTTGTGGTCCGTTCATGTTCAAAGCAGACTTTTCCAGATTAAACATTTTCGTCCTGAGAAACTATCCAAGAGTGAGATCATCTTGTTTACCACACAACAGTTTTCTTTAACCCGTTTAATGCCACGGATGCATTTCCCAAATTTTGGAGGTGTCATCTACTGAACGACTGAGTAACCGTTGTAGTAGACGGATTGACCATGATAATTCAAGGGTAGTGCCAGATTAGCTTTGTGCTTGATGTCACAAGCTAATCTGGCACTACCCTTGAAATACCATGGTCGATCCATCTCCTGCTGTAGGGTGTTGGAGTAAAACTGAAAGTAGTGCCAAAGAACTGTGTGTCCAGTGTTGACAGATCGGTGCTACTGCTATGTGTCTGTGAGAGTACTGGCACAAACAGTGACCTCATTATCACCCTCCGCTCTCCGGCCCCTTTCACGGTATCTCTGATCTGGTAAGTCATACTTACTCTAGGCATGTTACTTCTAGCGCATGCAAGTCCGTTTTGATGTAGTTTGTATCGTATTTGTGTTATTGATGATGGAACTTCATCTATTTTGTGAAAAAACACTACTCAGAGAGTGAAATCTGTTTTTTTCTCTTTATTTCCACCTTATCCTGTTGGCTACTGGTTTGTCACAACTATAGTGTGTTTGGTGTCAGTGTGTTGGGCAGAATGTCCGCTTTTAAACAAACAAAGTTTTGCATCACACACTTAAACGGTAAATAAGAAAGTCATGAAAAACAAAAGGTAGTCATTTTTCCTGCTGTACTGCGCCTAGCAGGAAGCCCGCTTATCAGCTAGCCCGACAGCCGAGAGACTCGCTGAGGCAGCGCGCGCACGACTTGTGACCCAGTTTCTCGGCTCGCCTGGAAGAAACTAAGTGGCCAAACTGAAACAGCCGTGAGGATAGTCTACCGATAAAGAGCTGTGTTTTATTCAGAACGTTTTGGCACAGACTGATCAATAAAATTAGCAAACAGTCATGTCAGACACAGCTGGAAAAACCGGTTCAGTCTTATTAATAAAAGGCCTGGGCTTGACACTTTACATATCACCCTGACAAAAAGGGTGTATAGTAAAATATATACATACCTGTGTAGACTGAAAAGGGGTATTTTTAAATCACCCCTTTTTATGGACCCATCCAATTAAATAGCCTGACGGACGAGCCTATTTTAGGGGGGTATTTTTTCATTTGCTCATTGTAATTGGAAAATAATTTTGAGAAAACTTACTATTGTTCAAACCAGAGTGTGACCTCCTTATTTGAAACGACATACATTTTCTGAAATGGCCTAATGACACAGTGACCTAAATTTGATCTACTTTTCTCGTTCTGACCCAGTGAACAAAATTTGGCACAGTAACCTAAATTCGATATTTTTGTAATAGGGGGGTGGGGTGGGAGGAGGGGGGTGGGGTGGAGGTGGTGGTGGGGAGGGGGGGTGGGTACGACAGGTTTAAATAAACCGGTTTGAACATGACGTCTAGTCAGAGGCTGACACAGCTGCTAATTTTAGAGTATTGAACGGTAGACTGTCACAAAAGGCTTGGCACTGGCTGTTGTGTAAACACATTCCACCTATACATTAAGGCGGCGGGCAGTGTGTGCGTGTTTGTATTCAGGTTAAGTTTTATACAGTGTGTTGATACGGACAATCTAATTGACCCCTGTTGGTAACTACTATTGCGGGGAAGGTACATAAAATGGTGACTGTTCAAACAATGATTTACAGGGTAAATTCCGACGGTATTTACTCAGGGTGGGGAACATAGATAATGAGGGTCAAAAGTTATAATTAAGAGGGTTAACTCAGTCATTCTGTTAATGAAGATTCAGTTCTCTCATTATATATATTTTGTTGTTTACGTAAATTAGTGTCCCTGAGGCACGGTAAGAGGTGCGTGTCCGTAGTGGCGTGTTCAATAGCGGTCGGCATGTTAGGCAAGATTGTCGGGGCGCTGTTTTAATACTAACATTTCTGGGGAAAATGGGCGGCGTGAAGGTGTGGAAGTTTGTGGGCAAAAATCGTGAAATTATGGGGTCGACAGAAATTGTCCAAATCCACTCATATTCTCTCTCTATTTTACCGAAAAAATTAAAGAAAATCCGGGAAAAATGGGCGGCGTTATCATGTGGAAGTTTGTGGGCAAAAATAGTGAAATTATGGGGTCGACATAAATTGTCCAAAAAATCTCTATCGTACTTTCTCTGGAGTCGTAGTTGGTTGCGGTAGAGGGCCCAGGACTCGGAACCGTGCAGCAGGGTGGTGAGGACGACAGCTCTGTACACGCTGATCTTGGTGCCTTTTTTCACCTGCTTGAATAGTCGCCCGAAAGCACTGTTCCCTTTTGCCAATCTGTTGTCCAGCTCCTTGTCCAGCTTGGCGTCTGACGTGATGATGCAGCCAAGGTAGGTAAACTGGCGTACTGACTTCAGTTCGGACTCGCCGATGGTGATGTGGGGAGGGCGATGCTCTTCCTTGAGTGCCGGCTGATGAAGGACCTCTGTCTTTCAGACTGACCTCGAGTCCAAAGAGTTGGGCAGCATCTGCAAAGCAGGATGTGATGCGCTGCAAGGCTATCTCTGTGTGTGCAACAAGGGCAGCGTCATCAGCAAAGAGCAGCTCACGAATCAGTTGGTCTAGGGTTTTGGTGTGGGCCTGCAGTCGTCTGAGGTTGAACAGGCTGCCATCGAGACGATACCTGATGTACACTGCATCGTCATCATCGAGGTCCACTGTGGCCTGCTTCAACATCATGCTGAAGAAGATGGTGAAGATGGTCGGTGCCAGCACGCAGCCTTGCTTCATGCCGTTGCGAATGGGGAATGGTTCACTGTTTAGTCTGACCTGGCCATACTGGTCCTCGTGGAGCTGGACGATCATGCTGAGGAACTTTGGGGGACAGCCAAGTCACTCCAGGATCTGCCACATGCCTTGCCTGCTCACAGTGTCGAACGCTTTTGTTAGGTCGACAAACGTTACGTACAGCCCTTTGTTCTGCTCGCGGCACTTCTCCTGAAGCTGTCTCAGCACAAAGACCATGTCGGTGGTACTCCTGTTGGCTCTGAAGCCACACTGGCCCTCTGGGAGGTGGTCTTCAGCGATGGCAGGTACCAGGAGCAGCCTTGCGAGAATTTTCCCGGCAATGGACAGCAGGGTAATTCCACGATAATTAGAGCAGGCAGACTTCTCTCCTTTGTTCTTGTACAGGGTGATGATGACTGCATCACGGAGATCCTTTGGTAGTGTTCCTTCCTCCCAGCAGCAGAGAAAGAGGTCATGGAGCTTGTTGTGCAGTGCTGGGCTTGCATGTTTCCAGATCTCTGGCGGGATTCCGTCAATGCCTGCTGCTTTGCCACTCTTGAGCTGGTGCATGGCTGTGAGGGTCTCTTCGGCGGTGGGCGGTTAGTCCAATTCAACCTTTAGTGGGAGCTGTGGGATTTGGAGGATGACTGTTTCTTGAACAGTGCGCTCAGCGCCGAAGAGGTCCTGAAAGTATTCTGACCAGCGGTTCAAGATGGAGGTATTATCTGTGAGGAGTGCCTGTCCATCGACGCTTCGCCAGGTGTACTTTGTACCAGGTGCCTAGGGCCATACACTGCTTTCAGTGCTTCATAGAAGCCCCTGTAGTCACCGTTGTCAGCGCAAAGCTGGGTCCTCTGTGCCAGTCTGGACCACCACTCGTTCTGGAGCTCTCTAAGCTTGAGCTGGAGACTGCTGTAGATGAGGCGAAAGGCAGACTTCTTAACAGGGCAGGAAGGCTGGGCTAGGTGGGCCTGGTGGGCGGCTCTTTTTTTTTTGCTATAAGTTCCTGGATCTCTACGTCGTTTTCGTCAAACCAGTCTTTGTTCCTCTTTCTAACAAAGCCCAAGACTTCCACAGAAGATTTTACAATAGCAGTTTTCAGTTGCTCCCAGAGTGTTTCAGGAGAGGAGTCTGCTGGATCAACTGTGTCTTTGAGCATGCGCTCTAAATCTGTCTGAAGGGCAGCTTTCTTGTCACGCTGAAGGCTGGCGACATCAAGCTTTTTCTTGGGGGGGGGGGGGGGGCGGGGGGGGCCTTTTCTTGGGTTTCAGCTTGAGGTGGAGCCTGAGTTTGCAGCGGACAAGGCGGTGGTCAGTGTGGCACTCTGCGCTGGGCATCACCTTGGTGAGGAGGATGTCACTGCGGTCCCTCTGACGCACTAGGACATAGTGGATAAGATGCCAGTGCTTGGAGCGAGGATGCATCCAGGTGGTCTTTCGACTGTCCTTTTGCTGGAAAGTAGTGTTGGTGATGACAAGTTGCTGTTCTGCACAGAACTCCAACAGTAGGCGGCCATTGTCATTGCAGTTCCTAACGCCATGCTTGCCGAGGACTCCTTTCCAGGCTTCAGAGTCTTGGCCCACTCTGGCGTTGAAGTCGCCAAGGATGACTTTGTCGTCTGCGGGGGTGCTCTGCAGGAGGCTGCGCAGGTCAGAGTAGAACTTATCTTTTTCTGCAGGCTTTGCCAGGAGGGTTGGGGAGTACACACTGAGAAGGGTGACGTATTGCTGGTGTCTCAGTGGGAGGCGCATGGACATGATGCGGTCGGAGTGACCCGTTGGTAGGTTTTCCAACTTAGTCGCAATGGGCAATACCGAGTCCACAGAGCGTACTAATGGCAAGAAGCGCCGTGTATCCGTCTTTATTTGTGTGCGCCGACGTGTATGTTGATCAGAGGTTGGCTTAGAGAGGAGGGAAATGGATCAGAATTATAAGCCTAAAAATATGAACAACTCTGAATGTTCCTAAAAGAAAACGCATCTGAGCTCCAAACAATACGGTAGACTTTGGGATGAAATCCTCATCTTGTGTCTTCTTGTAATTGTCCTGAAATCATCTCCGTTGAAAAGTTATTTGCAAAAACACAGGAGACAAGCTTACAAAAATGGACTATACAAAGAAAGCCTTGGTGGGGTCAGCATTGTGTCCAGTAAATGTCCCAGACTCCAAAGCTGCAACATGGGCATGAACGCAGACTTCTCGTTTCTAAGATGCTATGAAGCATTAAAAATCTTTCACACAAAGAAGACTTTCTATGACTTTTCATCATATGGAAAATGGCTTTCTTTACAGTCACCTGTGTTTAGTAGACTCGGTGTGCCTTACAGTTATTTTCTCTAGCACCCAACAGTTTTTAGCCTTCATCCTATGTAACTTTTAAGAGGAAATGCAGTCCCCAAGCATGCATAAAAGATTTCCTCTAGGCCCAGTGGTAAACATAATGCCTTTGAAATTCTTAAAAATGATCTTGAAAGTTTGTGAAACTTCAATGACATTTCTGTGTGAGGCAGTGGGTATATGGCAGTATATATATATATATATATATATATATATATATATATATATATATATATATATATATATATATATGTCACGTATCGTCAGAACAGCTGAGAAGATCATTGGCCTAGGACAGTACCCAGTAGATGATCTGTACCATAGAGCTGTCCGAAGGATAGCTACTAGCATTGTCAATGATCCTAGTCACCCACTCTCAGATCAGTTTCAAATGCTACCATCAGGCAGACGTTTCAACATGCCACTTGCCAAAAGAAAAGTTTTTAAGAAGTCTTTTATTCCAACTGCTGTCTCGATTTTGAACTCTCATTTATAACGCCGCGATAAGTATGATCTACTTAACATTACCTCCCATCTTGTGACAGATCGCTTGTGATAGATTGCTGCAATGATAATTTTCATGTTATGCTTTTGCAGCGTTTGTTAATGTCTTATATTGTTGTTTCATGACGAGCCGAAAGGCAAATTTCTGTCGTGCCTGGACTCGAACAGACAATAAAGTTGTATTGTATTGTATTGTATTGTATATTTCAGGAAATGTGCTTATGCATGTTCCCATGTTTTCACTTTGAATATTACAAGACATGATCAGGTTTTGTTGTTGTTGTTGCTATTGTTGGTTATTGTTTTAATGTCAGAAAACAAATCTGTTAAATGCAGTTACAATGTATATTTTAATCTATTTTTTCTATTTATTTTTTTACCAGGCACATCTGCTTTACCTAAGGAATCAGGAATTGAAGAAGTGAAGACCTGGCTCAGACAGACATGTAAAGTAACAGATGATGAGATTTCTGAATATGATCTTGATGTCATTACCGGGCCTATGCTATACAGCTATACAGATGTCAAAAACTTCATAGCCAAAACAAATCTCCCATACGGAAAAGCCCGAGGAATACTGTTTCTTAAAGACAAGCCCTTTCAGAAGTCACAGATGCTTGCTTGGAGTGTTGATGATGTTGCTTTTTTTGTTCAGAAATCTCTGGGAAAGAAAAAGGTAGATATATCATGTTTTACTAAATATTGTATAGATGGTTTGGCATTCCTATCATTTAAAGATGGTCAAGAATTGCATCAGGAACTTAACATGAAAGGCATTATAGCTGACAGAATCATGGCGGAGAGAGACAACTTCTTGAGAGAAGAGAGATCTTTAAAGGACATACCTGAAGTAGAGCCTTCTTTAGTTTCAGAAACTTCACATCCTTCACAGGTTACTAAATCAAACTCGGGTGAGAACAGCAGTCGGCCTACACGACATATTGCTCAAAATGAGGCCAAGGGAGATGTCTCTGTCTCAGCTCTTGAAAATCGTCCTTCAAATGAGAACTTGGGTTTTGCCAGTAGTGAGTCTTCAGATGTTAGGACATCACCAAAACATATGCAAGAAACTACAGATGTCCAAGAAACAACTGAAGATGCAAAACCATCAGCAGCCATGATCTGTGCCACAAACGAACTGGGAGAGATGCTTCCTTCCATAAACATTGACTTAGATAAGAACGACGAGAGTGCACCTCTGAAATTGTTTATGCAGAATGTATTGCATCTCCAACATTTGGAGGAAGCAGCAGGTGGCCAAGGCAAGGTTGAATGTGACCTCAGGGTGATATATAACAAAGAAAAAAATTTGAATGCTCTGGAACAGAGTTTTGTGTTTGTTATTTTGTGCAGACTGTCTTCTCACAAAAAAGAAATTTTGTGTAGACTTTGGGATGCTATCACAAGCCAGGTTTCTGCTCACTGGATTGAAGAATTACCAGCAGAAGCTCGCAGTAAATTTGTTGTGAAGGATGGGAATGTATTTCTTGCCAAAAGAAAAGATAAAGAAGTTGCTTTTGAAAAATCTGCAAGTAAACAGCCGTCATGGGTTCCCCTAAAAAGTTACAAATCTCAAGAGGCGGTAAACAGACGTGAATGTGCCACTCACATTTTAATCATTGACAGGACAGTCTTGGAAGCTCAATGCCCAGCATACTTCTATGCTGGTCTTCAGTGTCATTTTGGGTTCGCAGGAGAGAGAACATATTGGCTTGTTGATTTCCAAGACTTTTTTTTTTTCAAGGAAACTATTGTTTCATCAAAGATAGGTATGCTAAGGCGAGTCCATCTTTCATGGAAAGATGTGGACCTTGTAACGCCTGCCAGTGTTTCAAGTGGCTCTGGAAGTGCAGAGATTGCTGTGGGTGCTGTACCTATGGTTGGTAGTAGTGACATTGTCACCGGGGATGAAGCTGTTGTTCAAGGAGAAACCTTGCTAGACTCTACTTCAAAACCAACTGGTGGAGAGGAGAGCAAAGAGGCACATTTTCAGGTAGGAGGAGACAGTCTTGAGGTACATCAAGGCCTGGGCAGCATTGTGCCACCAAAGATGTACAAAATATTGTCCTCGGAAAAGGAGCGCATTTCACCAAGGCCGTTCTATTCAGAACCCAGCCAGTGGTATTACAAGTATGGTATTATGGCCAAAACTGAATCATGTGATGGCATGATATTTCCTTCCACAGAGTGGAAATACCTTGATATTAAAGATGAAAATGATTACGAAATGATACTACAGTTTCTTCAGAAGTCACTTGTATTCATTTGTGCGTGTTTGAATGCCAGAAAAAATGGGACTATTTACTTTGGAGTGGCGGAGAAACCATACAAAGATCAGTGCTATGACTTTGGAGAAATTGTGGGAATTCCAAATGATGAGCACTTACATGAAAAACTGTCCAGTTTGTTGCAAACACACATCACGTCTTGTTTCAATCATGGTGACATTGTGGACAGGTGTGTTTATGGACCTCACATTGTTTGTATCAAGCGATCCAAGCCTGCTAAATATATAATGGAAGTTGATGTACGTCCTAGAAGTGCGGATTGCAAGCAGCATCTGTTTAGGCTTCAGTTTACAAACCTTCATCAAGACAAAAAACTAGGTAAAGTTCGAAAAGAAAAATTTCAGAAATTAAGCACAGGTGTTTTTGTTCGCCGTGTAACTTCAAAACAGGTATCATCAGAGGAATTAAATGCTCAAGACGAAGAAATATTTTCTCGTGAGAAATTAGCAGTTCTGTGTGAAAAGAGAGAGAGAGAAGAAAAAGAATGGGAAATGCACTATGTTCAGAAAAAAGGCACGGACGCCTACAAACTGAAAATGTTTATTGATGACTGCAACAAAAAGGATCCGATTCTTATAATTTCACAACCCACCAAAGAGGTGAAAAAAGACATCAAGAACTGCTTAGAGTTTGTTACCAGCATTCGCTGGACAGCTGTGTTTGACTTTGATAATGACTCTGAAAAAGATGGTATTTACAGCCTGTATAAGGAATCTGTTTTTCCTAATAATGCAAGGGAAACTGTTATCAGTGAATTTGAAGAACTTAGTGTGGATGAACGCAAAAAGAGACTGCATGTCCCGGACGAGCTCATTTGGATTTTCCCTAATGGCAAGTCCACAGGAGTCAAGAGTGAACACTTTGATGCACCCCAATGGAAAAGGGACCGCTTTCCTAATGTGCGTAATGCAATTTCTTTTTTCAGAGAGTCGAGTGTCGTCTCACCAACCAGACGTCTTGTACTGGTCCTTGTGTCGGCAGAAATGGAGGAGGACATTGTGAAAACAGCTGAAGATATTGTAAGTGCCTTTGGCCGTGAGAACGTTTTCTTTGTGTTTGATACTGATTGCACCCAAAGAGCATTTATGCGTGAGCTTGACATTGACGAGTCAAAGAGTGCAGTCTTACCTTGGTGGGATGCGGGATGCCTCATCAGTGAAGTTTTGGATTTCCAAAACAAAGACAGAGAGAAAAAAATTTGCACTGCCTCTGGTGCTAAAGTGACCATTCCTGCCAGTGTATGGAAAAGGTGGGGTGACCTTGAAATTCTTAGTGCTGAAGAGTGTGAAGAGTATCGGTACATAAGCGGCACGCCACAGGAGAAAGAATTGTCAGACAAAGAGGAAAAAGAATTTTACCATGGCCACAGAGTCTCCTGGTTGAATTTTTATTATGATCAGGTCATGATCAGGACAATTCTGAAAGATGTTTTGGAAAATATCTCATTCTTGGCCAGAAATATGGATAGTTTACCAAAGGTCACCATAGAGCATATGCCAGGTACAGGTGGCACCACTCTTGGGTGCAGTGTTCTCTGGAGTCTTAAGGACACGTACAAGTGTGGCCGTATTAAGACTATTTCCAGTGATACAGAGGGCCAGATAATTGAGTTGTGGAAAACTGCTGAGAGAGTAGACAAACATCAGTGGAAACCTGTTATTCTTTTAGTTGATCGTCTGAGCGATGATGAGGCAAAGCTTAATGAATTTGATCTCTGTAAGAGCCTTCATATACGTCAGAAGCATGATCAGCTTTTCAAGCCAATTGCTATTTTGATCGTCTGCCAGCACAGCTTTAGACCATCAGGAGGTATATGCTTGCGTCAAAAACTGACAGACTGTGAGAAAAGGTGGATGGAAAGAAAACACAAAGAAATGAAAGATACAATGCCTGAAGGGAAGGTTGAAACTTTATTCGGTTTTTTGCAGATCCGTCATGAATTTGATCCAGACATAATGCGGAATCTGGTTCGTCCATATGTCTTGAGTGATCACTTAAATGGAGGAGAAATGGAATTGATTATGTACACAGCCCTGATAAGCAAATACTTTCCCCCTACACTCAGCTCTCCTGGAATTCCAGTGGTGAGTTTTGATCAACTTATGCGAGAAGTTCTTCATGGAAATCAGAGGGCATTGTGGGAGGATAAGTTGTCAGAAAGTGCTGAAACTGTGCTTATTATTGAGCTTAATGATGCCGGCACGCGTACAGTTAGAATGGCCACTGCTTGTGCAGAAGCAGTTATCAAGACTGTTATGGAGGAAGACGGGCTTTCTTTAGCAGATATTGTTATTAAGTGTTTGAACTCTTCTCTTGCTACTGAGACATCGAGTGCAAGCCCAAGGACAAAGATGATAATAAAAGAAATGTTATACGTACGCCAGCAGACACCAGAAAAGAAACTTACTATTATGTCACCTCTTATTATGGAATTCATTGAGGAATATTTCCCGAAAGCAGTTGAGGTTTTGCATCTTGCATACACACAGCTGAAGGATGAAGTTTTCTATCAACAACTTGCTCGACTGTACATGGAAGAAAAATTTACTCGCTTCTATTCAGATGAAAATCGGCTGCAGAAAGCAGAGCAGTGTGCTAAAAAAGCTGTTGAACTGTCCCCCAATAGTGGTGAATACAAGCACACATTAGGTCTTGTTTACTTGAAAATATTTAAAGCCATTGAAGCAGAAAACACTGTTCCTCGTTTTGGTTTTGAGAACAATGCAGATGACTTAAGAATTGCGTTCAAGTCATTCAATAACTTCTTGGATGCTCAAAAGGGTGAGGATGCTATTACAATTTCGTATGCATATTGTAGTACAATTGATATAATCAATTTGATTTTGAAGTTTTTGAAGGAGAGAGTGTTTGACCAGTTTGACATAAAAGGACGGTGTCAGTTTGGACGTTACATTACTGAACATGATTATCAACTTGATACAATGCAAGCATTTTCAGATTTAAATAGAAATTTCAAATGCATGCTTGATGTAGGCATTACAGCTCTCAGTTTCATGTACTATCTTGGATTCTGTTATAAAAGCACAGAAGGAAAAGACACTGTGAAAACTTTAAGACGAGATTTCTCAGTTTCTTTTGTGAAATATGAGAGTGTCAGGCAATTTGAAATGCTTGCCTCCGCACTTAAGTGGGCAGTTCCTTGCAGAACACATATAGCGAAGAATGTAGAGTTTGCATATCGACTGGAAAATTTAAAACTGACAGGTGCTTTTCCAGAGAGCATTTTGCATGCAGTTGTTGTACATAATCAACCTGGACAACATCACGCTAACAGAAAGCGTGAAAACGCACGTAAGAAGCTTCTTGGCATACAACACAATTTGGAAGAAATAGGAAAAGGGTCAATGTCGTCAGATGACATGCAGAACTATGTAACAGTTTGCTTAGCACTAGAACTTATAGGGGAGCAAACTGAGTTCACAACAAACCCATCAAAATTGTACTGGTTTTGTCAAAGAATCCTAGAACCCCGTGAAGAAAGAAGCAAGGAAAAAGCAATGAGGGCTCATCTCTTCAAGATTTTATTAAGCTGGCCAACAGCAATGAACAAGATTTTTGATCCAGAGGACTTTAAGGAGTCTTTTCACAGACCGCCAAGTTTTTTACGCACAAAAGGAAAGCCTTTACTTCCTCAAGTACAGTTCTTTATTGCAAGACTTGGCCACAGCTTTCATCTGTGTCACTGGACCGGTATTTTCCAGCCACATGAAGAATTTGATAAAGTGAATGCAAGAATGCATCAGCTTCTTCAGCCTTTTATTGGGATTTACAGATTAAAGCAAGAAAAAGAAGTGTCCTCCAGAGGAGAAGTATTCCAGGTTTCTGCAGACAAATCTGAAAATGAAGAGCGACAAAGATTTTCAATTCAGTTTAGCTTGAAGGACTTCACGGAAAGGTCTCCAGATGTACTTAGAATCAGAGCCATTCGAGGTGAGAAATTTTTCAGGGATGGAGAAGTGAAATTTTACCTTGGATTCAGTTTACAAGGACCCATAGCATACTTGTATGAATGATATTGTATGAACATAACGAAAAGATGAAGACATCTGCACTATCCTGAGCTGTAAGTGAGAATGGGTATTTTTGCCAGTTAAATAAGGTGTTCGAGTTTTCTTTTCATCCATAATTTGTTTTTTGGGAAATATTGTTATTGTCTATGTTTTCTTCATAAGAATGTTATTTCCCAAATGTTTGCAGTACATATTGTCCAATATCATGAAATAAATAACAGCATAAATTATTATATATCTTCCAAAAGAAAGGCAACCAATTACACACGTGAATTCCAATTGAACAGACAGATATGTTATTCGTGGTGGTCATTATTAGGAGGTCATTAAAAGGTAAAAAGAGAGAAGCAATATTACAACTTTAAAATGCTACAGTAAGACGCATAATAAACAATATTATATATAGAGGAGGTGAGCGATGTTCAGAAACATGGACGCACGGCCGTGCGTTTCTCTGTCTTAAAACAATGGATCTTTCATGAGACAGAGACACAAGGATATTGGAATGTGCACTAAAAGACTCGGTATGCTGTGAGGAATATGTGGATATAACTTTTATTACTTTTTGACAAGTGTATGGTATTAAAAAAAACAAAAATGTGTACTTGTGTGGACTGTAAGTTTTTCTTCTGTGAGCACCGGCGGACATGTGTATACTGTGACTGATACACGAACATGTGTGTACTGTGACTATGGGTGTTGTTGAAACATGAGTGAGGACTATAATCATGACCAATAAAGGTGACAAAAAGAGAAAGAAAAAGGAAAGCACTGATACAGATACCAGTAATATGTCTCAGTCAAGTGAAGTGACACAGAGCCAGAAAGAGAGAGACAGTCGCAGCAAGGTGAGAACTGAAAGCAAACGTCGGAAGGAGTCTCTTTCTCGTGATCGAAACATACAGTGTTGAACTTCCCACCTATCCATTCGGCAAACACTTTCAATACTCCCGGTGCGATGCAGTCCGATACTTCTAGCACTGTTTTGGACAAACTGGACACTTTGCAGGCAACTTCAAACTCACATGCAAAACAGATGGAAGACTGCAGGAGTTCTTTGTCCAAACAGATAGATGAGAGAATCGAAAAGCTGTCCGGTATCATTTTCGATCTCCAGCAGGAAAACGCCAATTTGAGGAAAACACTCGATCAAATGCTGAAACAAACCCTGGAGCTGAGAGATGAGGCTAAGAGTCTGCGATCTGTAGTAATGGATCAACGTGAACACTTAAACAACCTCGAACAGTATTCCCGGAGAGAGTCAGTTAGAGTTTATGGAGTAAAACAGGCAGTGCGAGGAAAAGGTACTCAAGAGAAACTGAAATTGAGAGACATTGACAGCACGAAAATATCTGCCCTACATAGACTGTGGAAAGTCGAGAGGGGAAAAGACAGACCCGTCATCGTCAGTTTTGTCTCGCGAAAGGACCATGCTGCCGTGTTGAGCCGGAGAGTGGAGAAATCTGAAAAAAACACCGGTGTGGGAATCTCCGAAGACCTGACAAAATTGAACTTCCAGTGCCTAAGCAGACTGAGGCAACATGAAGGTGTGCTTGAGGCCTGGTCAGCGGCTGGCGGCAGACTATTTGCAAAACTGCTAGATTTGTCCATCCTAGAAATCGTCGGCGGAAACACAAGTGTGATCGACCACAAACTTATCGGGCACACTATTGATCCCTCACGACCTCAGCAACAACGACAACAGCTAGATAGGCCTGACGCCAGGAGAGAGTGGAATAACGTCCCGAGAGCGCGGCCGTCCAGTCCCAAGGACCACTCCACCCCACAGACCGCAGCGCCTCACAACCCCTGGAGCCTTCCCCGCCCCTTGCAGTCTACAACCGCCACTGGGGATACAGTATGTTCGCCTTCTGCAACCTCTGCTTCTCAGCAGGGTGAGATTGTCAACGGCATACAAAACTGGTTGCAGGCTCTAGCTGAGAGTAGTGGCAATAACGGCATCGCCACCACCCAGGGGGGTGTAGAAGTCAGCGGCTCCGACTCCCCCCAGGAGGTTAACAAGGCTGGCGATTCGACCCAAGCCCGGAATCACTGTACTGTTGGCAGTAGAAACCTGGAGGGAGAAGTCAGCGGCCCCGACTCCCCCCAGGAGGTTAACAAGGCTGGCGATTCGACCCAAGCCCGGAATCACTGTACTGTTGGCAGTAGAAACTTGGAGGGAGAAGTGGCTGCTGGCGTCAACGAACCGATGATGCAGTGAGGTAGGGAGGTGTATCAAGGCAAAGACAGCAAGCGTTAAGCTACTGACGGTGCGAACTAAACATGCTGCCCTTTCTGCATATAACTTTTTGATAATAAGTGATTCTTACAGGTTCTTACGTGAAAATAGCGGGGTTGGGGCTGAGAAGAGAAAAGGTGAATTTACTTCTCACTGAAATTGATTTCTCCTATTCTTGCTTCTGCCCCACACTTAGAGATGCGTTACGCATGCGGGTGCCTGTGTGCACTATTATCCGCAGGCACACGTGTCTATTGTTCGTGACATAAGTAGCGATTCAGTTCTAGCTGTACATGCAGCGCCTGCATTACAAGTTTTTGAGACGACCCCTCAAATTAAACCACTTCACCCAGGAAATCAGCTGGCTGGGCACGCGCATGCGCTATCGCCTACCGGGATGCGCTTATGTTGTGATGTGATGAAAGATAAAATGACTTTCGGATTACTATGGGCCACAAACTATATGTCTGGAAGCAAGGTATTTTTTGTTTTACTCATGTTCTTGCAGCCATTTGAAAATAAAAAATAAAACATTTGCAGTCAGTGGCCTGCTACTGGGGTCAGACAGGTTCTTTCGGAACCAGGTTGCATACAGCAAACCCATCTCGCCCCGACCCCCTGCAGCAGAAGATGGATTGACCATGATTGTTCAGGAGGAGTTCCAGATTACCTTGGCGCCTGAAAGTGCCAGGCTGGCCTGGCACTGCCCTTGTGTTGATCCATCTCCTGTGGCGGGTGCTTGGTCTCAAGACGTTGGCTTCGTTTGGAAAATGCTGCTATGGGGTACATGGGTTAATTGAAGTGATAAAACACTACAGTATAAGTGATTATTGTATAAGCCAGCTCAGGATGCATGCTAACAGCAATAGTGCGCACATATTCATGTGTATGAGGCACCAACCCTTGGATTCAATGCATGTCCATGTATTAGTTTTGGGGGTGTTTCTGTCTGTTTATTTATTTTAAATATCTACTTAATATGTTAAATATTAAATAGTTATTTTGTTTATCTGTTTTTGACATAGATTATGTAAATTTCACATGCGTGCAGACTTGTATGTTATGCATGTAAACACTTTTGACAAACTGCTTCTGTGTGGTGTGGCTGTTGATGTGCACATATATATGTATGCTCATGTGTTTGTGCATACCTTGTTGATGGTCATGTTGCAGTTCTATATGCCTATATATGTATGTTCATGTGTTTTGTGCACAGCTTGGTGGTAGTGGTGCTGCAGTCCTATATGCCTATAAATGTATGTTCTTGTGTCTGTGCACAGCTTGTTGGTGGTGGTGCTGCAGTCCTATATGCAAGCATACATTTAGGCTAGTGTGCCAACTACAGCTGCAATCCTATTAGGCAGACATACATCTAGGCCTTTGTATCAACTATAGCTGCAGTCCTATATGCAGGCACACTTTTAGGCCAGTATGTCAACTATAACATAGGGGGGGGGGGGGGGGGGGGGGGTGTGTTGGCCAGGCTATTTGTATAATAACGTTCTGAGAAACTTTATCCTTGCTACAGGATAGAATTTATAAGATGTATAAACAGCAATATTTGGAACCCACACACATACCTGTATGCTGGGCACCAATACCAGTCGGTTCTAGTCTTTTGTAGTTGTTTTTATACATGGATACCACAAACTCAACATGCATGCGGGCATACCAGTTGGGTACTTTACTTATAAACATTTTTATTGTGCAATGCTGATCAGCTATGTCTTTTTTGTTTCTTTCAATGAGAGGGTGTACATGTATACATTTTTGCTTTTGTAGGGTGTGTGCGCATGTGTGCTGACATGTACGTGGACAGCTTGCATGAGAAATGCATATATGAGTGTATTGATATATGTGTGTGCATGCGCACTTTTGTTGTTTTTATTTTTCTTAGAGTAGGTACCAACTGCGGAGCTTTATCTCGGATTAGAGAATGTAGATCTCTTAGATAGTATACACTGTCAGTACCAGAGAGTCTTGCTCTGTGTGCACATGTGCCTGCAGGTGCACATGCATATGTGTCACACTATGCACACTTCCTTAAAAGCAATTTTCTGGGATTTTGTGTGTACTTTTTTGTCACATACATATGTAAATTGTTAGATTTAATGGTGTGTTTCAATAGCTAATTAGGATGTCAGTCCCAATAATATTTCGAATCAATTCACATGAGTCTGAGGTAGATATTCCAATACCCTCGCCATTTTGAACATTGTCCATGACAGACAGAAGTGGCTGGTCTGGGCTACTTTGCCAATTTTTGTTGTTTCTGTATATACTTCCTCTTAATGATTTGTGGTGTTCTTTTTTTTTTCTGTGGTGCGCCTTGTGCGTTTTTGTAAATATTGTCCTTGCTTTTGTATTGTCTTTTCTGTTGGGAGAGACAGGTTGTTAAATATACTTTCAGGATGTATTGTTCTTGTCTATGTTGATAAAAAGTGGCTAAGGGCTTACTATAGCCCACTATGTGGAATGCATGCCTGTACTTTTCATATATTTTATGGATAGGAGAGTATCGTTTTGTAGCATGAATTGTAGAGGCCTCGGAGATCCGAAAAAAGGAAACTACATGATTCTTAAGCGCTTGTTGATGAAACTGTGTACTTGCTGGTTAACAGTTCAAAAGCAAATTATGCGACTATGGGGATGTTCCTATGATTCTGGGAGGTGATTGGAATATGGTCTTGGACCCTAAGCTTGATTATCATAATTACAAGCGCACAAATAATCTACTTACCAGAGAAAAACTACACGAGGTAATTGAAGAATTTAACTTGATAGATATTTGGAGAAAAATGCATCCTAATGATAAATATTTACGTGGAGGAGAAGAAACCCCCTTCAGCAGTCACGCCTGGATTTTTTTCTTATATCGGATGCAGCTGCACATACGGTAGTGGCATCAGGGATTAATGAATCATACAGATCCGATCACTCTGTTATCTCTTTTGCTATCCAGTCGGGAAATGGCAGTTCAGATTCTTATAGTAGGCATGACCGTACTTTTTTGAAGTTTAATACCTCTTTGTTAAAGAATGCAGAGTATGTAACATCAGTGAAAAAGTGTATTTATGAAACAAAATGTCAGTAGTCCGTCACCATCAACGGCATCTCTTCCAACCCAGTCACGCTCTCCTGCGGAGTTCCACAGGGGTCCGTCTTGGGCCCGGTCCTTTTCACGCTCTACACCTCTCCTCTGTCCAACATCATCCAGTCCCACCGCATACACCACCACCTCTACGCTGACGACTCACAACTGCTAGACAAAGACAAACTCGACAACACCCAGTCACTACTGACTGCTACGAAGACGTGAAAAACTGGATAACGGCCGTAAACAAGCTTAAACTGAACGATGACAAAACGGAAGCCATGCTGGTAGGCACTCGTCAGAAACTCTCCCAGCTCCCTCCCTCTCTCCACCTTCAACTCGATAGCACCCCCATCTCCCTCTCTGACTCGGCCAAGAACCTCGGCGTTATCCTCGATTCCTCTCTGTCCATAACCTGCTTCGTCTCCGCCACGGCCCAGGCATGCTATTTCCACCTCCGCCGCATCAGTCAGATCAGAAAATACCTCACTACCGAAGCTGCCACCAAACTTGCTGTCTCTCTCATTATATCTTGCATCGACTACTGCAACTCTCTCCTTTCCGGCCTCACTCACTCCACCACTTTCACTCTCGGCCAACGCGTCCAGAACAATGGTGCCCGCCTCGTCCTCAGAAAGAAAAAATCCGACCACATCACACCCCTGCTCAAACTCCTTCACTGGCTCCCCATCCCCCAACGCATCCAATACAAAATTCTGTCTCTCTGCTACAAATCCCTGAACAACTGCGCTCCTGACTATCTCTCTAACTTACTTCACCCCTACACACCTTCCCGCTCCCTCCGCTCTGCCTCAGACCCTCTCCGCCTCCACATCCGTCGCACCCCCCAAACTCAACATTTTCGGCCCCCGCTCCTTCTCCGTCTACGGTACATCCACCTGGAACACTCTCCCACTCTCTCTCCGTCAGTTCCCCACCCGGGTCTGCCCTGGGGGACTTGGGCGGGGTTAGGTATTTTTAAGTTCCCAGGGTCACCCTGGTCAGCCCCACAGGGTGGGTTTTTCTCTCTATTCTGGGGCATGTGTTTCTGTCTACCCTTTGTCCATTCACCTGTATTTGCCTTTTTAAAACTCTCCCTACTGTCTGCACTGCCTGTAGCTCTTGATATTGGATGTGTGTTGCTAAATGGTCTTAGCTTTATTTATGCCCCATGTTGTAGGTTTATTTAACGTATTTGACCGGCTGGCGACATACGTTCAATGTTCTGTTTAGTTTTTTTTTTTCACAAGCAGTGCAGGCACGTCCTGAGAAAGCCTTGTTGCTGTCGGGACGTTAAGCAATGTACAATATCTCTCTCTCTCTCTCTCTCTCTCTCTCTCTCTCTCTCTCTCTCTCCTCTCTCTCTCTCTCTCTCTCTCTCTCTCTCTCTCTCTCTCTCTCTCTCTCTCCTCCCCCCCCCCCCCCAAGGATCCGTGCTTGATCCCTTATTATTTTGTCTATTCATCAATGACCTGCCACTTCATATAACTTGCAAGAACGTACAATGTGATCTTTTTGCTGATGACACTTCCATTCATATGACTAACAAAGATATACAAGTAATTTCTTCCAACATGCAGCATAGTCTTGATGAAGTGTCTGAATGGTGTCACAGGAATTGTTTGTTCATCCAATTAAAACCAAATCTATGATAATCGCCACTCGTCAAAAACACCAGTTAGCACCCCTGTTACTTAACCTTTTATTAAAGGGCAGGCAAATACAACACGTTAATGAACACCGCCTACTAGGGATTACAATTGACAGTCAGCTTAAGTGGAAGGCTCATACGGACACTTTATGCAGAACGGTAGCCAAAAATCTTTTCATGTTGTCCAAACTGAAATATTACACCGACTCGGACACGCGCAAACTATTCTATAATGCACACATACGTTCTCATATTGATTACGCGTCAACGGTGTGGGATGGATGCAGTGAAGTCCACTTGAAGAGACTCAACTCGTTACACAGAAGGGCAGCAAAGTTAATCCTTCCTGACCCACGACTCACAACAGAAAAAAAACTCGCCAAAATAGTATTTCTGCCGCTGCAAGACCACTTCAAATACAATAAGGCTATTTTTATGTTCAAAGTGTGGAAACAGAAAATACCAGAATATATCACAACTCTTTTCTCTAAGTCGGAATCTAGTCTTGGTAATATTAGGCAACTTTTCTTAGTCCCCAAAACAAGAATTGATAATATACAAATCTAGTTTGTCATTCGCGGGAACGCAGACTTGGAACACGCTTCCTGATTATGTAAAATCCGCTTCCTCTCTAGCCCGTTTCAAAATCAGTCTCTTCAAGTACTTCTCGAAGCAGTCGTAATCATTACGTTGTGAAATATATACTGCCCTGTAACCCTGATTATGTATGCTCCCAATTACAAACTCTGTGTGTGATGGTGTGTGTGTGTGTCAGTTTAGGTGTGTGAGATTGTCATGGGACTTTCTTTCCCTAGACTAGCAATGTTTTAGTTGTCAGTTTCATTTACATTTAACTATATACTTAGTTTTTTTTGTATTTTGTCTCGTAGTTTTGTAGCAACGGCAGGTTTGAAAAATGGCTATGTCTGTGACGATGTCAATGCCTCAACCGTTGATAAATAAAGCTTCATTGAATCATTGAATCTCTCTCTCTCTCTCTCTCTCTCTCTCTCTCTCTCTCTCTCTCTCTCTCTCTCTCTCTCTCTCTCTCTCTCTCTCTCTCTCTCTCTCTCACGCACGCACGCACGCACGCACGCACACACACACACACACACACACACACACACACACACACACACACACACACACACACACACACACACACACAAAGAAAACAAAAGAAAAGTTCAAAGTTTTACG
Source organism: Semisulcospira habei (assembly GCA_036245525.1). Lineage (NCBI taxonomy): Eukaryota > Metazoa > Mollusca > Gastropoda > Semisulcospiridae > Semisulcospira > Semisulcospira habei. The sequence goes on from BTPG01000002.1 coordinate 96,031,389, forward strand.
CAACACTCTCATACTAAGCACTAATTTTGTGTGTGTCTGTGTAAGTGTATGTTAAAAAAAAAAAAAAAAAAGTCCGCTGGTTAAGCCGAGACTGGTATGAACCAAAGCACCAAACGTCTCTTCTCAGTTCTAACTCAGACTCCGAAAAGCCTAATCATTTTGATTCGATGGAATGTGAGCGCGCGCTCTTCTCGGTTTCGGTCCTCTTTTTTCAGCCGAGCGGTTTGTTTATAATTGCTGTCATCGCGTCTAATACACTATGGAAGGCAGTCACTGAATCAGCTCGCGCAGCTTCTTGTATGTAAGGACCAGCATAATGATAGAGGCAGGCAAGAGTCAGGATTCTCATGAGCTTTCGTGTCTGCGGGCGCCATGAGGATCTATGTTTATTCCAGACAGGAGGTGTTTATCATTGAGTGTATCTTTGACAGTGTGATAGTGGTCCTTTCTACAGATGAGAAAAGGCATAGATCCTCAAGAGTCCGCCACGCAAGTTACAGGAACGTGACCCATGAGAATCTGTGCCTAAGTTTTGCTTTTTCAGTTCACACAATTTTAATTTCCAGGCTGAGTGGGGGGAAGGGAGAGATGCGCTATTGTGGTTTGCAGTGAGTTTCAGCCGTTTCTTTTGTTTTTCAGTAACCGTACATCAATGACCATATTATAAATGAACACACTCCCCCCTCCCCCCCCCCCCTCTTTTGTTCTGGTAAAGACAATCGGGTTCACTACGGAATATACTTTAATCTGCTGAGGCACATATAATTCTGAAAACTCAGAAATTTAAAAAAGCCAGGTTACAAATTTAAAATATATACTGACACAGTTCTCCAAAAAGCCTAATCATTTTCATTCGATGGAAAAATGTGAGCTCTATCTATTCTGTTTCTGTCCCCTTTTTTCAGCCGAGCGGTTTGTTTATAATTGCTGTCAACGCGTCTATTACACTATGGAAGGCAGTCAGTGAATCAGCTCGCGTAGCTTCTTGTATGTAAGGACCAACGTAATGATAGCGCCAGGCAAGAGGCATGATTCTCATTAGTTTTCGCATCTGCGGGCGCCATGAGGATCTATGTTTATTCCAGACTGACAGAAGGTGTGTATCAGTGAGTGTATATAATTCAGTGTGATAGTGGCCCTTTCTACTGATGAGAAAAGGCATAGATCCTCATTAGTCCGTCATGCAAGTTACAGGATCGTGACTCATGAGAATCTGTGCCTAAGTTTTGCTTTTTCAGTTCACACAATTTTAATTTCCAGGCTGAGTGGGGGAGGGTGAAGGGATATGCGCTTATTGTGGTTTGCAGCGAGTTGCAGTGAGTTTCAGCCGTTTCTGTTGTTTTTCAGTAACCGTACATCAATGACCATATAAATGAATACACTTTCACGCCCTCTATCGTTCTGTTAAAGTCAGATTCGGGTTCACTACGGAATATACTTGGATCTGCTGAGGCACATTATTATACGGGCAGAAATTTAAAAGCCAGGTTACAAATTAAAATATATACTAAAATGGGCTTGGATAGGGCTATTATTTGGTTGAGGGCTGGGGACAGTACAAAGCTTTAACCAGCCTTGAAGGCCGCTTTCATCGGAATTGCCGTCAGAGGGTTTGGCAGAAGGTTCTCTGTTCCGTTTGATGTGCACATAGACAAATGAACCTATCAAGAAACATTCATTCCACCGATACCGCATACTTTCACGAGGATACATATATTCTTGTTTTTACATCAGACGGATGGCATTCACTGCCTAGCAATGTTCGCCCATAACCAAAGACAAAACTCCCCAGGAGGCATAGATCTTCATGAGTTCCGCGCAGAGTGCGGGGGCTTGTGAGAGGCTACATGTACTATATGTATCTTGGTGGCTAGTGTTGCCTCTATGCTGCTATGTTTACGCAGCCGGGATGAAATCGGGACCACCGAGCCCAAAACAAAACACCCATGGCTGTCAACACGTGCGACTCGACGACCGTCCCGGCACTGCGGCGTAGAATAGCCGTAGAATAGCGCGATGCTCATGCTCCCTTTAGGTTCACGGCAGTGCAAACTCGAGTTTGGAGACTAACTGTTCTCATCTATTAAGAGATTTTAAGCAAATCAGTTCAAGCATTCTGCGTAAGAACAAAATGCCAAACGAGCAGACCACACACACAAAGTTCAAAGTTTTACGCAACACTCCTCCACTAAGCACTAATTTCATTGGTGCGTGTAAGTGTATGTTAAAAAAAAAAAAAAAAAGCCCGCTGGTTAAGCCAAGACTCTCTCTTGGCTTGACTTCGCGAACGAAGATTCTATAGGGCTTGCCCACGTCGTCTGCAGGCATTTTCGTGGCTGCGGAGGCCAATCCGGGACAGGCAGGTACGACCGCAGTGGCTGCAGGGGAAGGTCTGTTCAGGGTTCTGAGTTACGACAGCTCTGTTTTTTTCTTCTGAGCCGCTTGTCCTTAAGGTTAGCTCTGCGAGAGTCCTCAAAGGAGACGGCTGCCTTGTGAATGGTGGAGCGCCAGGTGTCACGGTCCGCAGCAAGCGAAGACCACTGGCGGTGGTCGATTTGGCAGGCACTAAGTGACTTCTTGAGACCGTCTTTGTATCTCTTCTTTGGTGCCCCTCTGTCTCGGTGTCCAGTGGCGAGCTCGCCGAACAGAGTGATCTTGGGTAGGCGATGATCCTCCATCCTGGAGAAGTGCCCCGCCCAGCGAAGCTGTGTCCGCAGCAGCAAAGCCTCGATGCTCACAGTTTCCGCCTGTTCAAGGACCTCGACGTTGGTGACATAGTCACTCCAGTGAATGCTGAGGATGGTACGCAGGCAGCGCTGGTGAAAGCGTTCGAGGAGTCGTAGTTGGCTGCGGTAGAGGGCCCAGGACTCGGAACCGTACAGCAGGGTGGTGAGGACGACAGCTCTGTACACGCTGATCTTGGTGCCTTTTTTCAGCTGTTGATTGTGCCACACCCGCTTGAATAGTCGCCCTAAAGCACTGTTCGCTTTTGCCAGCCTGTTGTCCAGCTCCTTGTCCAGCTTGGCGTCTGACGTGATGATGCAGCCAAGGTAGGTAAACTGGTGTACAGACTTCAGTTCGGGCTCGCCGATGGTGATGTGGGGAGGGCGATGCTCTTCCTTGGGTGCCGGCTGATGAAGGACCTCTGTCTTTTTCAGACTGACCTCAAGTCCAAAGAGCTGGGCGGCATCTGCGAAGCAGGACGTAATGCGCTGCAAGGCTCTCTCTGTGTGTGCAACGAGGGCAGCGTCATCAGCAAAGAGCAGCTCACGAATCAGTTGGTCTAGGGTTTTCGTGTGGGCCTGCAGTCGTCTGAGGTTGAACAGGCTGCCATCGAGACGATACCTGATGTACACTGCGTCGTCGTCGTCGAGGTCCACTGTGGCCTGCTTCAACATCATGCTGAAGAAGATGGTGAAGAGGGTCGGTGCCAGCACGCAGCCTTGCTTCACGCCGTTGCGAATGGGGAATGGTTCTGAGAGGTCACTGTTTAGTCTGACCTGGCCTTGCTGGTCCTCGTGGAGCTGGACGATCATGTTGAGGAACTTTGGGGGACAGCCTAGTCGCTCCAGGATCTGCCACATACCTTGCCTGCTCACAGTGTCAAACGCTTTTGTTAGGTCGACAAACGTTACGTACAGCCCTTTGTTCTGCTCGCGGCACTTCTCCTGAAGCTGTCTCAGCACAAAGACCATGTCGGTGGTACTCCTGTTGGCTCTGAAGCCACACTGGCCCTCTGGGAGGTGGTCTTCAGCGATGGCAGGTACCAGCCGATTCAGGAGCAACCTTGCGAGAATTTTCCCGGCAATGGACAGCAGGGTAATTCCACGATAATTAGAGCAGGCAGACTTCTCTCCTTTGTTCTTGTACAGGGTGATGATGACTGCATCACGGAGATCCTTTGGTAGTGTTCCTTTTTCCCAGCAGCAGAGAAAGAGGTCGTGGAGCTTGTTGTCCGCTGGTTAAGCCGAGACTGGTATGAACCAAAGCACCAAACGTCTCTTCTCATCTATTAAGAGATTTTAAGCAAATCAGTTCAAGCATTCTGCGTAAGAACAAAATGCCAAACGAGCAGACCACACACACACACACAAAGTTCAAAGTTTTACGCAACACTCCTCCACTAAGCACTAATTTCATTGGTGCGTGTAAGTGTATGTAAAAAAAAAAAAAAAAAAAAAAAAAAAAAGCCCGCTGGTTAAGCCAAGACTGGTATGAACCAAACCACCAAACATGTCTCTTCTCATCTATCAAGACATTTTAAACAAATTCAAGCATACTGCCTCTGAACGAAATGCCAAACGAGCACACAGGTTGAAAGTTTTACGCAACACTCTCATCCACTAAGCACATTTTTTTTTTTTACTAAGTGTATGCAAAAAAATTATTTAAAAAAAAAAAAAGTCCGCTGGTTAAACTAAGACTGGTATGAACCAACTGAAAGCACCAAACATGTCTCAAAATGTCGGACGAACAGACCGCACACAAACACACACAAAGTTTTACGCAACACTCGTCCACTAAGCACAATTTTTGTGTGTGTAAGTGTATGTAAAAAAAAAAAAAAAAAAAAGAGGACTGAATCCGCTGGTTAAGCCAAGACTGGTTTGAACCAAAGCACCAAACATGTCTCTTCTTATCTATCAAGAGATTTTAAGCAAATTCAAGCACACTGCATTTGAACAAAATGCCAAATGAGCAGACCACACACACACACACAAGTTTTAAGTTTTACGCAACGCTCTCATCCACTAAGCACTAATTTTGTCAGTCACGTAAATGTATGGAGAGAGAAAAAAAAAAAGGTCCGCTGGTTAAGCGGCCAAGACTGGTATGAACCAAAGCACCAAACATGTCTCTTCTCATCAAGAGATTTTAACTCTTTCTACCCCAACACCGAAATCCTTAAATTTTGCCGTTGTCCTCCGAAGATTGCAGTGCAGGACACAGATCGACCATGATTGTTCAAGGGTGATGCCAGAATAGCTTGGCACCCATAGGCGCCAAGCTATTCTAGCATCACCCTTGAACTATCATGGTCGATCCTTGTCTTCCTATGGTGTGTCTGGGGTAGAATGAGTTAAGCAAATTCAAGCATAGTACTGCCTCTGAACGAAATGCCAAACGAGCAGAACACACACACAAAAGTTCAAAGTCTATTTTACGCAACACTCTCGTCCACTAATCACTATTTTGTTTTTGTGTGTAAGTGTATGTTTAAAAAAAGAAAAGTCTGCTCGTTAAGCCAAGACTGGTATGAACCAAAGCACCAAACATGTCTCTTCTCATCGAGAGATTTTAAGCAAATTCAAGCATACTGCCTCTGAACAAACTGCCAAACGAGCAGCCCACACACACACAAAGTTTTACGCAACACTCTCATCTACTCTGCACTAATTTTGTGTGTGTGTAAGTATGTAAAAAAAAAAAAAAAAAAAAAAAAAAAAACAGTCGGCTGGTTAACCTTCGCCGTACCTCGCTAAAAAACTTACACACTGTACCTTGTGGGTGCACAGCTACCCATGGTTTTTGTATAGGCAATCCCTTTCATAGTACTGGGCCTACCTCGTGGGTGCACAGCTACCCATGGTTTTTGTATAGGCAATCCCTTTCATAGTACTGGGCCAACCTCGTGGGTGCTCAGTCACCCATGGTTTTTATATAGGAAATGTATTTGCATAGTCCTAGGCCTAACTCGTGGGTGCACAGCTGCCCACGATTTTAAATAGGCATTGTATGTGAGTAAGGGTGTGTGTGTGTTCACGCACATGTGAGCGAGTGTTCTCCAGGTTTTTCCTCTAGTTGGCATAGCGATATGAATTATCCCATTACAGCTACACATCTCCCGCTCTCTCTCTCTCTCTCTCTCTCTCTCTCTCTCTCTCTCTCTCTCTCTCTCTCTCTCTCTCTCTCTCTCTCTCTCTCTCTCTCTCTCTCTCTCTCTCTCTCTCTCTGCGCCACCAGGGATCCAGCAGCCCTCCACACTGTATTAGCTGCGAGATAATTTTTCATTTATTGTGGCTGTGATTCCAAATGTGTACTTCTGTTGGTGCCAACTTCGTCATGTAAATACCGTGCATAAACTGTGCATCATTGGTGACCCTGTCCAGTAACGGTCCGAGTTGCAATTTTTACCGTTTACTCCTGGACCGCGCAATCCACACACCAAATCTAATTCATTCCAGACTCTAATTGCTCTAGTGTGAGTTCGTGTTCGAACTGTGCATACGTTTCTGTCATTTCGAACGGATTTCCAGTGCCGCTCTTCTCACTAGCTGTGATTTGTGTGATAGCCGTATATTTTACTTTTGGTTCTAACCTGTGTCATTTACTGTTGCTCTACATAGTGATATGCTTCAATTGGATCTAAAACATGGTCTCTAGGAGTCGTCTCGTTGGTGCAACAACGAGTTCTCTCCCTATTGTCGATTGTCGCCCTTGATAATTGAGGTTCCCTGGCAGCGCAAAGGTACTATAATTTTCAACGAGTTCTCTCCCAGTTCTTAATTGTCGTCCTTGATATTGAGGTTGCCTGGCGGCGCATGGGTACTGTAAAGACCTGATGAGATGGAACTACTACTCTATTTCACCTAAGCATCACTGAGCATGCTAAAATGAAAGTACCTCTACCTTCTTGCCCCCATCTAACTCGTCTACACCTTACCTATCCCTCCATCTATCCACTATTCTGACCCCGTTCTCAAAATCAACTTCCCCCCACCCCGCTCTTTTCATAGCTATATGGTCTTCACCATGGCATGTTTCTCCCCGGTCCAGTCGTGTCAGCCTACCCTCCAGTCCCAAACGCCCTCCCAATCACCTAATCCCAAAGATCCCATTGTGAAAGACACTCTCGATGAAAAACAGAAAGTGTTCAATGACACAAATATCCATGTTCTGAAACGCTGGAGAAAGGCCTTGTCGGTTCGCTATGTTCACCTTCTAGAGTCCACTAACAGTGGGTTTGACGTGACTTGGAAGGATGTGGACTTTGACAATAACACTATCGACCGCACTGACTTCAGTGTTCGTACAAGGGCAGCAGGAATTCCTAATACACTTGCCAAGACATTCGTACAAGTGAAACGGGCGGGCGTCAACTACATTACTGTGACCCTGTATTACAAACGGAAGCGTAGCATGGGAGGAACCTGTCTGATCCAGGGAATACGAGCTGAAGAGTGGGTGAAGACGGAATTCCACCAGCTGTGTGCCCTGGTCAGGTCACTACAGAACGGGAACTTTAACGAAGATGATGTGCCCCCGCCAACATTCAGTCACCTACCCCTGTGTTCTAGCTGCGAGCCACAGCACCCCCCATATCCGCACCATCCCCACCCGGGTCTGCCCTGGGGGACTTGGGTGGGGTTAGGTATTTTTTAGTTCCCAGGGTCACCCTGGTCAGCCCCACAGGGTGGGTTTTTCTCTCTATTCTGGGGCATGTGTTTCTGTCTACCCTTGTCCATTCACCTGTATTTGCCTTTTTAAAACTCTCCCTACTGTCTGCACTGCCTGTAGCTCTTGATATTGGATGTGTGTTGCTAAATGGTCTTAGCTTTATTTAGGCCCCATGTGTTAGGTTTATTTAATGTATTTGACCGGCTGGCGACATACATTCAATGTTCTGTTTAGTTGTTTTTTTCACAAGCAGTGCAGGCACGTCCTGAGAAAGCCTTGTTGCTGTCGGGACGTTAAGCAATGTACAATCAATCAATCATATCCGCACCAGTCCTCATCCTCCACTGCAGTGTGTGATTTCACATCCACTGAGGCGAGGGATAACAGGGTTGTTAGCAACCAGACCACATCACCCTTCACAGTCACACCATCCTTCACCTCCCCCACCATCTCCCCTAGTGCATCACGTGGGTTGTTGCTCGACGTCTCCTTGGCAGACACTCCCATCACTCCCACCCGCTCCTCTCTAACGGAAACCTCAGGAGTTTCGCTCCTAATGCTGATACCGAAGGGGGATAACATGCTAAGGCCGATCTCGCCCCAGCATTTGTCATCGTCGGCAGATCGCGTCTCCTTTACAGCCACACCCCCTACAGATTCAGCTTGTGTTGTTCCTGTTATTGCAGCCGTGAATGATTTGCAAGTGTCATCTCCTGGCATGCAAACCCTCCTTCCCGCAACTGACTTTGAGATCAGCCCGTCAGAGGCAGAGTTACACACCGTGACTTTGCTCCCTGCGTCTCGACCAGCTTCCTGTCCACCTGAGATAACCAACAGCAGCGACCCAGGTATGACCCAGGCAGCCGCTCATGTTATCTCCATGAACACCGTGCTCCCTCTCCGACATCTTGCCGCTCTACCAGCACTACAGAATTCATCACAGTTGTACTCCCGCCTACACGATGCTCTTAATATCATCGCGGGTCTTCGTGCTGATGTAGACACTTTGTTTAAAGGGCTGTCAGCGGCTCTCGTCAAGATTGATCAACTTGACAGCCACATCCGCGATGAAGCAGTGAGGAGAGCCAAGGATCTGCAAGCCACAGAGTCCTGCATGGGCGAGATGTTGTCTAGTCTCGACGAAAGGATAAATAGTGTCGAATCAGCTCAGCACGCTATGGACAGCACTGTAAACGGTTTATCCACGGCTAAACAGAATCACAAGCAGCGCCTCCGAGATCTGCAAAAGAAACTGAACAAAGCATCAGCCCATACAAACAGTCGATCAGTGACTGATAACTCTGACAGTACACCTACACCTCTGTCTGCTGCCCTTGACAGCAGTAGCTCTCAGAGATGTGCAATGGACATAGAAACAGTTGCATCCCCACTCTCCGCCCCTCCGCTTCTTACACAAGACGACATCATGGCTGTGTCCCTCCAGGCTATGAGAGTGGGTGAGAACGAAAGCCGGGAACGCCGCATTCCTGTCCGGATAACCGCCGGCCAGCCCGAGATCATCAACCAAACTACTGAAGCCAGCGGCGAACAGCCGCAAAACAACAGACCGTTTCACAGGCTGTCTCCAGAGGAACAGATACTTCAACACTCGGTATTCGCCGACACCAATACTCTAGTTATCGGAGACTCCATTGTTCACTACATCAAGGCGGAGAAGATGTCTACGTACCCAGAGAAAAAGGTGCAGGTCATATCTGTGTCTGGCCTGAAAACTCCCCACCTGATTGGCTGGCTCCGGAGTCAAGAACCCTCTCACACAGTCTCTCTTGTGACCTTCCATGTCGGAGTGAACGACTGTAAGCAGACAGAAGTGACCAGCGCTGTGTGGGACCAGCTTGCCCGGCAATGTGGGCGGGTATTCCCCAGCGCATGCATCCAAGCTTCCTCCATTCTGCCAGCCCAGCGGGGACAACAGCTGAACAGGTCTATTACTGCCTCCAACGGAAACCTATACCACATGTGCAAAAAGCGTGGGGTAACATTTGTGGACAACACGCTGATTTTCTCTACTGCAGATGGATTTCCGCGCAAAAGGCTCTACAGGCGCAGTGACCCAATCCACCCTAGCCGGCAGGGCACAATTAGCTTGGCCATTAACGTGAAAAGGGGTGGGGTGCCTCCTGACACCTCCACAGCCATCCGTGCTCCGAGCAGTGGCCGGGACCGTGGTGAGAGGCGTAGCGGCAACTCTCAAGGACTGTATTCTGAAATTGTGGCAGGGACTGCGTCCTCTACATCTACTTCCTACCCAGGATCACAGTATGATGCAAATAGCCACCAGATAACACGAGACTGTTTCAACAGCACATCTCAACAGCAACAGCGATGGGCCTGTTCAGCTTTTGTCCCCTCTGGGCTGGCGGAAGGGAGGCAAGCCGGACACATGCTGATACAAGATATGTCACCCCCACAGCAACAGGACGCACCAGATCAACAGTTCGTGAATATGTGGCAGTCACCTAACATACTGCAGTTCCCGACAGTTCCTGCAATGTACCCGCAGTATCGTGCGGCGCCAACGGACCACTTTTCGGGGAACACTATGGCGCAACCCTACCCATTCAACGTCACCGCACCGGCACACACTCCGTATACGCACCACGACGTCTGGGCTCAGTACAATCGCCCAGCTTGTGTTTACTGAGACTATAACCAGAGCATCCTCCTATATACATCTATTAAACATTATATTCTATGAATTGTCTGTTGGGCCAGTTGTTCAGCAGAATTTCAGTGACTAGACAATGCTTCCTAAGTGATCTCTTACATCATACACATTGCTTCCTAAGTGATCTCCTACATCATAGACATTCTCGGCTTCCTAATTAATCTCTTATATCGTGTGCGCACTGTAACGGTGTTTCCTATCCTTCGTCTATTACTACATCAGTAACATTATCACTACGAGACATAATTTACATTTTGAGCGATTTGGGACGCTGGTTAGGTATCTTTGTGTAAGCGTACCACACATCGAGTGCACTGTGACACTATTTTTTCCTTGTGTGTTTTCCAGCACACCATCAGTCATAAGCGATTATTGACGCCTTTTGGAAAACTTCGAGTAACTCTTCATCTACTGGACAGTTGGTCAAGACACATTGAACTTGTAGTGTGTCAACGTATAGACTGCCTTGTTTTTCCTTGTCTGCACTGAAAAACAACACACGTCTATACAATAATATATATCTTTTGCTCTTGGCTCATAGGTGTTGATTTATTGTTATCTTTCTACATCAGTTATGTCTACAGACAAGCCTGATACGCATCATTTGCTTATAGGACATTTAAATATATATCATTTGTATAACAAAGTTCCAGATTTATGTGTGATGTTGAGTCAACCAAACGCTTTCCATGTGTTTGGAATAACTGAATCACGATTGTGCTCTAACATCAGTGATGAAGCCATTTCTATCCCGGGTTTTCATGTATTTCGTCGCGATCCTGTTTCCCCTAAACACACGGGTATAGCCGTGTATTTAAACAATTCAATTAGGGATTGCGCTCGAAGAAGGACAGATCTAGAATCAGACCTAGTGGAAAGCGTTTGGATTGAACTAAAAGCAAGCAAAGCCACCCCGTTATTAATCTGCTTTGTTTATCGAAATCCCTCAGCCACTTTTGAATGGTATGACACATTTACGGAAATGATGGACAATGCAACCAAATGTACTTCTGATCTATTAATCTTAGGCGACTTTAACATCAATTTGTTTTCTTCCAATCCTGCTTGGGAAACTACTCTTACTTTGTTTGGTCTCAAACAGTTGGTCACTAAAGCAACAAGAGTAACTGCCAGTTCCTCAACATTGATCGACCATATTTACACAAACAACAAGACTAGAGTATTAGGGGTGCAGGTGCCCGAGGTTGCTATTAGTGACCATTACCCCGTCTGTTGTAGCTGGGCTCTGAAAGGTGACCGACGCCCAAAAAATCACCAACACATCACTATTAAATTCAGATCTTATAAACACTTTAACAAAGATGTTTTCCTATCGGATCTCTGTCAAGTATGTTTCAGTCACGTTTATAATTACACGGATCCGAATTCTGCGCTTGCAGAATGGTATGAGCTTTTTCTAAGTGTACTGGATAAACATGCACCATACCGAGAAAAACGTGTAAAAAGTGCACAGCCTCCCTTGTGGTTAAATAAAAATATCAAGGATGCTATGTCACTTCGTAATGAACTTAAAAAACACAAGGAATTTGATGCCTATCGTAAACAGCGAAATAAGGTAAAATATCTTGTTCGTGAAGCCCAAAAGTGTCACTTTAAAAGGATCATTGATGAGAAAAGGGACACAGTTACAGTGTGGCGCGCCCTGAACACATTTACAAAATCTAAACAAAAACCGGCATGCACCAGTGTTTCAGCAGATACATTTAATAAGCATTTCCTATCTGCTGCTGATGTCCTATTACAAAGTTGTCCAAACATGTCACAGATATCAGACGTACTTGATAAATTCTGTGCCGAAAAGCTCAAGTCAAGTATTTTCAACATTCCTGTTATAACGGTTTATGACGTTGGTAAAACGATATCTCAGCTAAAAAATAAGAGATCAACTGGTCATGACGGCATTAATACTGCAATACTAAAACTAGCTCTCCCATATGTCGTTGATTCTCTGACGTATATTTACAATCTTTGTATTCGACAGGGAACATTTCCGTCCAGCCTAAAGAAAGCAAAAGTCATTCCTTTGCCCAAAACTAAAGATCTTTCTGAGCCAAATAACTTTAGGCTCATTTCCTTACTTTCGACTTTGTCGAAACCAATAGAAAAACATATTCACCAGCATTTACAACAGTTCCTGGAAAATCATCAAGTTTTACACTCCTTGCAATCAGGCTTTCGACAACGCCATTCTTGTCATACAGCGCTGATTCATCTGATTGATAGATGGCTCGATGCAATGAACAAACTGCAAACGACAGGGACAGTATTCTTAGATTTTAGCAAAGCTTTCGACTTAGTCAATCATAATCTACTTATACAGAAACTTAGAGCATATAGGCTTAGTAACAACGCTGTGGCGTTTTTTCAGTCATACCTAGAGAATAGAACTCAATTTGTTCTTGTAAATGGCAAACAATCTGCAGAGGGTATAATTCGTCATGGTGTGCCACAGGGATCAATACTCGGCCCCTTATTATTTTCTCTTTTTATAAATGATCTTCCTCTACATATTTCTCCCACTGGAGTCACCTGCAGCCTTTTTGCAGATGATGGCACATTAGACTTTTCTGATGCAAATGTTTTCAGTGTCAACCTCACCCTTCAGCAGGGTCTAAATGTTACATCAAAATGGTGTGCGGATAATTTCATGATTCCAAACACTGGTAAAACAAAGTGCATGCTCGTCGCCACCAGACAAAAACATCAGCTCAATCCCCCTCCTTTGAACTTGTTTCTGGGATCAGAAAAAATTCAGCAAGTTAAAGAACATCGAGTACTTGGCACACACATTGATAACTGTCTCAGCTGGCAGAGCCAAACAGATAAGATATGCAAGGTGGTCTCAAGAAATTTGTTTCTTCTTGCTAAACTAAAATATTTCACTGACAGAAAAACAAGTAAACTATTCTATAATGCACACATTAAATCGCATATTGATTATGTCTCATCTGTGTGGGATGGCTGTAGCGATGCAAATTTAAAAAGATTAAACTCACTCCATAGGCGAGCAGCGAAACTTATATTAGATAAAAACATTCCACAACAAAGCAGTACCGACGAAAAACTTGCTTTACTTCATATGCTCCCTCTCCGTCAACACTTTGTTTTTAATAAGTTAGTAATGGTATATAAGGCCACAGTAGGAAAAACACCAGCTTACATATCTAATCTTTTCAAGACTTGTAGCACACCCTACAACACACGTAAAAACGACCTGGTAGTTCCAAAGCCCAGAATAGACATATTCAAGACGTCTTTTTCTTACTCGGGTACAATACTGTGGAACGCACTCCCCAAAAAGATTAAATCAGCACAGTCTGTGAGCTCCTTCAAAGCCCAACTACTACAATATTTACTCAGAAATAATCGAACAGATTAGATGTACTCTACAAACTTTATTAATAGTATCATAAAGATGATCATTAATTCTGATTCCGTATCATGCTACTTTGATCTGCTATCATACATTCAACTTGCATCATATTTGCACGCTCAAATGTGTGTGTGTGTGTGTGTGCGTGCGTGCGTGTGTGTGTGTGTGCGTGATTGTAACGCATCACTCGAGTAATAGGCGTCATGCGTTATCCTTGTGCTGCCTTACATCTGACTCGCAGTGTGTGTGTGTGTGTGTGTGTGTGGTGCAACGCATCACTCGAGTAATGACCGTCTCGCATTACTCTTGCGCTGCATTGCATCTGGCACACATGTGTGCGTGCATGTGTGAATGTAACGCATGACTCGAGTAACAGACACCGTGCGTTACCCTTGTGCTGCCTTACATCTGACTGAATGTGTGTGTGTGTGTGTGCGCGCGTGTGTGTGTATTTTTTTTTTTTTTCAATTTCTCAATAGTTACAGTTGATGGTTAGTGTTCAATAGTTTACATTTGAAGTTTTAACTTTACTCCTTCAGTTTTTAGTTGAAATCTTAAAGAGTTAATATTTTTCATATAATCTATGATCATCTTTATGTTTATTTAAATCTATTGTATGTGCACGTGTGAGTATGTGTGCGTGTGTGTGCGTGATTGTAACGCATCACTTGAGTAACAGTCACCATGCGTTACCCTTGTGCTGCCTTACATCTGACTGAATGTGTGTGTGTGTGAGTGCGTGCGTGCGTGCGTGCGTGCGTGTGTGTGTGTGTGTAACGCATCACTCGAGTAATGCGTGTTTTACTTTATTCTTGTGCTGCCTTACAACTAGCATACGTGTGCGCAACAGCCGCCGTATGTCAGTATGTGTCTGTGTGTGTGTATGTATGATATTTTCAATTCATCAATAGTTACAGTTGATGTTTAGTGTTCAATAGTTTACTTTTGAAGTTTTAACTTTACTCATTCAGTTTTTAGTTGAAATCTTAGGGTTAATATTCTTTCATATAATCTATGATTACTTTTAGGTTTATTTAAATGTAATGTATGTGCATGCGTGAGTATGTGTGTGTGCGGGTGCGTGCGTGATTGTAACGCATCACTTGAGTAATAGGCACCATGCGTTACCCTTGTGCTGCCTTACATCTGACTGAAAGTGTGTGTGTGTGTGTGTGTGTGTGTGTGTGTGTGTGTGTGTGTGTGTGTGTGTGTGTATTTGTGTGTGTGTGTGTGTGTGTGTATTTGTTTGTGTGTGTGTGTGTGCGTGTGTGTGTGTGTGTGCGCGCGCGAGGGAAATATTTCTGTTTATTATTATTATTATTATTATCCTGTCTTCTTTTTATTTTTATTTATTTGTCATGTTATCTTTTCTGCTGTTATATTTATTTAAAATGTTATTAAGGACAGACGTGTAAATAGGCCTGCGTGCCTACTGTCTTCATCCTTAGAAAATAAAGTTTCAATTCAATTCAATTCAATTCTCTCTCTCTCTCTCTCTCTCTCTCTCTCTCTCTCTCTCTCTCTCTCTCTCTCTCTCTCTCTCTCTCTCTCTCTCTCTCTCTCTCATATAGGCCTATTTATATATACACACTCACACAGACACATGCGCGCGTGCGCACACACGCTCGCACCCACACACACACAAACACACATAGAGAGGGAAGGCTTAATATATAGGTCATCAAAAGTGGTTTATTTCTACTCATAACTCATGAAATTTAAGAACATGAACTGATAAACTGAAGTTCCTGAAAAAAGTCTTCAACTGCTGAACTCAAGTTCCATGTGGACCAACTTGTGCTCACTGCTAAAACTGCACCACCTGTGCTGATAAACTGCAAGTTCCTGAAAAAGAGTCTAGATCTTGAACTGATGAATGTTCGTAGCCAACCAGCTTGTGCTCACTGCAGGATGTGAACGACATCGCCCGACTCGATTGAAGCCCTACAGTCTTGGCAGACCACAAAGCGATGATCTTTGCAGACCCAAGCACTGCATCAAAAACATGAAGTACGGGTCTTTCGATCCCGTCTCCAGTCGCAATGGCCCAGAGATAATAGAAAGTACTTTCCAAAGACTTCGGATTACCCATTGTCTTAATTAACCCCAATAATTAACTAATTACGGTCGTTAACGTCCACACTGTCGTTTCTCTCAAATCAAACCAAAATCCTGACAGTGCACTCTATAATAGACTAATGACTTTTTACACACCCCAAATAATTAAAAAATTACTCCTCATTGTCTCTCAATACTGTCAGAGTCGATTTCCGAAAAACTCGCAAGCTCTGTTCAACACATAACATCAGTTCCAGTTCACGCTTGACAAAACAAACTGACTCTTTTCAGTGCAGCCAGAGTGGGGGGGACAGGTCGCCGCGACTTATTAACAAAAGGTGGCTCAGTGCAGCTTTATTGAAAACCTCTTTGAAAACAGCTCTGCTCAGGTCGTGTTCAAAACTTGTCAATGCCTGCACATGTGCTGGAAAAGAGTTGTTCGTCTGACTTTTCAGAAAATCGATTAGGGACCATGTTAAATAGTGGGACCAGAAAATCTCATCTGATTTTGTAGAGGTAGGTAACACATACATACACACACACATACACAATCACACACTATCTACATAAAATAACATTTCATGTGATATACACTGTCAGAGTCGATTTCCGAGGAACACGATTTTCTATACCAGTTAGCCTACCCTCTCACTGTGTACACAAAGCGTCGGGCACAGCCCGAACATAATGGCTTGTTATGACAAAAGCTATTTTATTGACTGTGACACTGATGTAAAACGACACAGATAACACTTTTTATCACAGGCCTTTTAAATCTTGTCTACCACTGTTCATTGAGGTCTAGATTCATAGATTCACATGAGCTCCGTTTCACAACATTTTCGATTGGAAACTAACAGACGCATAACTCTCACTGTGTACACACAGTACTCGTATGTATAATTTCTGTTTATAACATATCTTTAGAAGTCTATGCAGACATCTAAGTGCAAACAGGTACACTAGTGCTTTTTGAATCAGCCCATGTGTGGACAAAAGCCTCGGCGTTTCTATGTACGCGCGCGTTGCTGTTGCTGTTGCTACTGACTTATCTGTGCATAAAAGGACGCACAATCTGAATGCACTGACTAAAATAGTTCTAGGTGCCAAGCTATTCTGGCACCACCCTTGAACTAAAGCCATTGGTCTATATCCCTATCTGTAAGTACTATAAAGTAGCTTGCATATGGCAGTGTACAAATTTGAAGCTTTTAACCTCAGTATGATATGGGTTAAAACAAGTTTTTGATGTATTTGTATAGTTAGAATTGCTAGACTGTGCTACGAGTGACTGTTAAGTGTGAATGCCGAAAGCGATAAATTGTCCGTTTTTGGAAACCACTTTATTCAATATCTTAAAGTAATCACGAACTTTGACACTTCTGCCGAGGGACCCCCACCCGGGTCTGCCCTGGGGGACTTGGGTGGGGTTAGGTATTTTTTAGTTCCCAGGGTCACCCTGGTCAGCCCCACAGGGTGGGTTTTTCTCTCTATTCTGGGGCATGTGTTTCTGTCTACCCTTTGTCCATTCACCTGTATTTGCCTTTTTAAAACTCTCCCTACTGTCTGCACTGCCTGTAGCTCTTGATATTGGATGTGTGTTGCTAAATGGTCTTAGCTTTATTTATGCCCCATGTTGTGGGTTTATTTAATGTATTTGACCGGCTGGCGACATACATTCAATTTTCTGTTTAGTTTTTTTTCACAAGCAGTGCAGGCACGTCCTGAGAAAGCCTTGTTGCTGTCGGGACGTTAAGCAATGTACAATCAATCAATCAATCTGCCGAGGGAATCGACCGGGTGGTATTAAATAAACATGGTAACGAGAGCACGCACACATACGCACACACGCACTGACACATTGACACACACACATACACATACACACATACACATACACACACACACATACACACACACACAAACACATAAATAAACATACACGTACACACACACAAACACATAAACACACACACACACACTCACACACACACATACATATACACACATATACATATACACAAACACATATATATACACTAACACAGACACAAACAAAATAAGCACACATACAGCCAACTACTAACCGGTATGACAGAGCAGCCGCCATTGCTCAGCCGGATATTTTTGAAATTCCATGAATAGATCAGAGCACTATGTATGGATTATAAGAATCGATCCGGTTTTATCTGAGCATGAAAAAGTTTTCAGACTTTTCAGAACGTGAAATTTCTAGCGCTCCAACACGTAGACACGTAGACTCGTAGAACAGGTTTTGTGTGGTGTCTCGGTTTCTGCGTACTGCAGTGTCGGTAGCGCACACGCACACACAGACGCACGCACGCGCACACACGCACACACACACGCACACACAGACGCACGCACGCGCACACACGCACACACGCACGCGCGCGCACACACGCGCACACACACGCACGCACGCGCGCGCACACACGCGCACACACACGCACGCGCGCGCACACACGCGCACACACACGCACACACACACACACACACACGCACACACACACACACACACACGCACGCACACGCACACACACACACGCACACAGACGCACTTACAGACACTCATTATAATTGTACCGTAAGCCTGAGTCTAAAGACCTCACACCGCTATTCAATAGCAGGAGTCACATTCCATTCTTTTCAACTCTCTCTCTCTCTCTCTCTCTCTCTCTCTCTCTCTCTCTCTCTCTCTCTCTCTCTCTCTCTCTCAAGCGTGAAAAATGGCACATGTGCTAACTGCTTCTTCCGTTCAGAAATAAAGTTTCATTTCATTTCGTTTCATTTCATTTCTCTCTCCTCTCTCTCTCTCTCTCTCTCTCTCTCTCTCTCTCTCTCTCTCTCTCTCTCTCTCTCTCTCTCTCTCTCTCTCTCTCTCTCTCTCTCTCTCTCTCTCTCTCTCTCTCTCTCACACACACACACACACACACACACACACACACACACACACACACGCACACAAGGTTTGTACACCGACTTACTCCAGTGCAATATTATTGTAAGATTTTACTTCCGGGGTGTATACTGTTTATACATGACTGAAAAGAGCCTGTTTCTTAAATCTGTATGTCATTTATAGTCTAAGGGAAACAACTTTTGTATAGTGGATGTCTCTTGAGTGATTATGTCCCATGAGCAGAAAATAAAGTGTGTTTTCTGCTATGGTTTTAATCTAAATCTATCTAGCTTACATAAAGCGGTAACACGTCTGGGGTAAACTCAAAAACTATTGGCTACATTTTGCTGAATGGTACAAACGTATAAAGTTACTATTAATGTACTTCCTAGGAAACATGATTTTGCTTGATAACAATTTTTGTTTTTTGTTTTAATTTTTTAATTACATTATAAATGAACTCTGATGAAATCTTTTTATTGAATGATATCAATGCTGTAGAGAACAAAGACTTAGACTCAAAAAAACAGCGGCTTTTGTCTGTGATTGTCTCAGGCAAATCAAAGGCTTATCTGGGTAGACAATACATGACAGAGGATATTGAATCTCTAAGCTCTGACGAACTAATCAAGCTTCATTCAAAATATGAGAACCACATTGCCTCACTAATGACACGTGATTTGAGTCGATCTCTTGTATGCCTATACACAAAAGCAGTGAGTCACTTTCTACCTGTGGATTGTGACAGTCTATCACATGACCTTGAAAGTAATCCTATTGTTTCAAGTTCAATTGGCAAATTAGCATGTGTCATGTTTTACAAGTTCGGAAATTACCTTGCTCCTGTCGTAACCCTTCTTGTTACCGGGAGTCATATTGATTTTTCAAAAATAAATTTTCTAGAGAAAGAAAAAGAAGGATCAAATGGACGAGAACAAGATGACTACACAACTGAACCCGGACCCTGTTTTGACACAGGTTCAAACTGTGACTAAGGCTAAAAGTCCAGGCAGGGTTGAGGCTGGTAAAAGATTAGCCGAATATAACAGACAAAAAAAATTACAGCTTCAAGCGCAAACAGAAAAGGCTCATGTGACTGACCAGGCGTTAGGACCGTTAGGACCGTCAGAACTGTCAGGACTTTCAACACCCCTGTCACACCCACATCAAAGTGAAAGACCTTCAACCCAGTCTAATTCTGAAACAGCAAAATATGTAGTTGCCGGATTTGTTGTCGGATTTGGTTACGTAGGTTATCAATTATACAAAAAATACAAACCACAGATTCGTACAGTGACCAAAAAATCAGACACTCCAAAAACAAAACCAGAAGTCGCCACATTACCAGTAACATCCAAAGCCGTTGACCCATTTTATATGCAGTAAATAAAAATATTATTTTAATTTTTCTTGCCTTAGAAAATGAATGACTCAAAGAACATGATGAACCTTGTGTATCACTCTGCCGTAATCAGTGGATTAGCAGTAGCTTATTCTATGCTGGGGAAAAGTCTACTCAAAATGAAATCAGCAGACCTGAGTAGATTAGATTTCGAAGACAGTGCTAAGCTAATTGTAGTTGTCACAGCGTCGATTGCGACAAAAGATTTTCTTGTCAAGCAAGGAATTATTCCCGAAAATGTTTCTATGTAAATAAAAATATTATGGCGATGATAGCTATTATGATAGGAGGTGCTATGGTTAATGCTCTGGCATTTAGTGGCTCTAATTATCTCTTTTCAAAAATGGGTAGAGAAGAATCTGCTCTGGAGATGAGACGACACAATGAGGCGTCAGAAAAATTAGCACAAGCCCAGCAGGAATATGAAAAGAATAGAATTGAGAAACTTGATTTCATCAATGAAAAATTAAGGCTAGAAGGTCACGCACAGCATACGTTTTCAAATACAGACGAAGCAATCAGGGAATATTTTCTTGTCACAGGTGAAGACATGTCTATCCCGAAACCAAAACTAAGTGACTATTACAAACCAAGCACACAACAAAGAAACGGGGAGATAATCTTTGTTCTAGTGGGAATGACATTTGTTTATTTTACTGGAGTTTTCATTGCTAGAAAAAATGGCAGCCGAAAATAAACTATCAAAAATATATTACTCTCCATCAGGCTATTGGAAAGGACAAACAGCTATTGAAAAATTACATGCCGCTGTGGGCGGAGATATAACACTCAATCAAGTCAAGCAATGGTTACAGAGACAGGCAATTTGGCAGATATATCTTCCTGCTCCAAGAAAGATATCTAGACCTCATTTTGAGAACACTACCCCAAATGACACACACCAAATGGACCTCCTGTTCTTACCACATGACACAATAAGAAAGAAACGATACAAGTATGCATTAACTGTCGTAGACATTGCTTCAAGGTATAAAGACGCTGAACCCATATCTGACAAAACAGCCAGTTCAGTTGCTACTGCTTTATCTAGTATCTATAAAAGAGGCCCTTTAAGATACCCCAGACTTGTACAAGTTGATGATGGATCTGAATTTAAGGGCGCAGTTAATCAGTTATTTGTTAAGCATGGCGTACTGGTCAGACGAGGCATTCCAGGTGTGCACAGATCACAGGCAATTGTAGAGAACTTTAACAAACAGTTATCAGAGAGACTTTTCAGTTACCAGTATTCTAAGGAACTCATGCATGACACCCGTAACACTGAGTGGGTTAAGCGATTACCACATGTGATAAAAGCAATGAACAATGAAGGACATCCTAAGCCTGCTGATGCTATTAAATTGAAAACAATTACAGAACCAAAAACAGGACCAACCCCAACCCCGCCACCAGACACAAGTTTATTTACTAAACAGGTGAGATATTTATATCAGCCAGGGGAGGCTGAGAACGACGACAGACGCAGGGCAACAGACCCTATCTGGTCAACGTCTGTACACAATATAAAAAAAAATAGTCCCCGGTCCTGACGGTCCTGGCGCAACAATATATTACCTGTTCGACCCTGCACCCCAGAGGGCATTTGTCAGAGAAGAATTACAGATTATTCCCCCAGACACCGTTACTCATTTCAGTAACTAAGTCGTCAATTAATTCATCAACCAGTTCATCACAAATGTCTTCAGAAAACTTGAGCCTGTAATGTCCAGGTGCATAAGCCTTTTCCTTAGTGTGAAACACACGTTTCGTGTCACCAACTGCAAGTGACTTCTTATGTGTTTGGATCATTTCAAGATTGTGTCTATTTGATCTCAGTGACTTGTTTGGATAATCAGGCATCAATGCACCATCTAACACTTGCTTGTAATGTTCATGACGAATGTCTTTATTTTTTATCGCTGTTTTTTTAATTCCTTTGGCTTTCGACTGACTACCTTTCTGGTGCAGTATAGAATACATTTTTGATCTCAGTCCAACATACTCAACTATTGGCACACCATTTAGTTCATCTTTAAACTTCCCAGGCACTTTCTTGTTTTGTGTGCTAAACAGTGGATGATCTTTAGGATAGTCAGATGTGTCATACATGTGTAACTCTGTTTTCATGTCTTCATAAAAGTCTTCAGTACACACATCAATGATCATAGAGTCAGTGTCAGTGTATAACAATCGACACTCAGGATACTTTGGTTTAAAGTAATCATAATAAAATTCAAGCATCAACAGTTTTGACAACTCAAGAATTGCCATACCAATGAATACTGGCTTGTCCAGTTTGACAATCTTTTTTTTGAGTGACACAGCATACAATGATGAATGAAACTCTTTGTACCCTGTGTACTGTGGCTTACCTGTAAGTTTAATTGCGCCCAATTCAGTTGTGACCAGTCTCACATCTTTTCTGTGATGAGGATTTTCCATTGTCTTGCCAAAACAGGCATTGTTCATAAGCTTAAAGAAGTCTTTGTCAAATGCAGTGTTGCCGTCTCTGGCACGAAGGGTTGTGTTCTTCATTGTGTTCTCTTGGCTTGACTTCGCGAACGAAGATTTTATAGGAGTTGCCCACGACGTCTGCAGGCTTGTTCGTGGCTGCGGAGGCCAATCCGAGACAGGCAGGTTCGACCGCAGTGGCTGCAGGGGAAGGTATGGCCAGGGTTCTGAGCTGCGGCATCTCTGTTTTTTCTCCTGAGCCGCTTGTCCTTAAGGCTAGCTCTGTGAGAGTCCTCAAAGGAGACAGCTGCCTTGTAAATGGTGGAGCGCCAGGTGTCACGGTCCGCAGCAAGCGAAGACCACTGGTGGTGGTCGATTTGGCAGGCACTAAGTGACTTCTTGAGACAGTCTTTGTATCTCTTCTTTGGTGCCCCTCTGTCACGGTGTCCAGTAGCAAGCTCGCCGAACAGGGTGATCTTTGGTAGGCGATGATCCTCCATCCTGGAGACATGCCCCGCCCAGCGGAGCTGTGTCCGCAGCAGCAAAGCCTCGATGCTCACAGTTTCAGCCTGTTCAAGGACCTCGACGTTGGTGACATAGTCACTCCAGTGAATGCCCAGGATGGTACGCAGGCAGCGCTGGTGGAAGCGTTCGAGGAGTCGTAGTTGGCTGCGGTAGAGGGCCCAGGACTCGGAACCATACAGCAGGGTGGTGAGGACCACAGCTCTGTACACGCTGATCTTGGTGCCTGTTTTCAGCTGTTGATTGTGCCACACCCGCTTGAAAAGTCGCCCGAAAGCGCTGTTCGCTTTTGCCAGCCTGCTGTCAAGCTCCTTGTCCAGCTTGGCGTCCGACGTGATAATGCAGCCAAGGTAAGTAAACTGGTGCACTGACTTTAGTTCAGACTCGCCAATGGTGATGTGAGGAGGGCGATACACTGTCTTGGGTGCCGGCTGATGGAGGACCTCTGTCTTTTTCAGACTGACCTCGAGTCCAAAGAGATGGGCAGCATCTGCGAAGCAAGACGTGATGCGCTGCAGGGCTCTCTCTGTGTGTGCAACGAGGGCAGCATCATCAGCAAAAAGCAGCTCACGAATCAGTTGGTCTAGGGTTTTCGTGTGGGCCTGCAGTCGTCTGAGGTTGAACAGGCTGCCATCGAGACGATACCTGATGTACACTGCATCGTCATCATCGAGGTCCACTGTGGCCTGCTTCAACATCATGCTAAAAAAGATGGTGAAGAGGGTCGGTGCCAGCACGCAGCCCTGCTTTACGCCGTTGAGAATAGGGAATGGTTCTGAGAGGTCATTGTTGAGTCTGACCTGGCCTTGCTGGTCCTCGTGTAGCTGGACAATCATGTTGAGGAACTTTGGGGGACAGCCAAGTCGCTCCAGGATCTGCCACATGCCTTGCCTGCTTACAGTGTCGAACGCTTTTGTTATGTCGACAAATGTTACGTACAGCCCTTTGTTCTGCTCGCGGCACTTCTCCTGTAGCTGTCTCAGCACAAAGACCATATCGGTGGTGCTCCTGTTTGCTCTGAAGCCACACTGGCCCTCTGGGAGTTGGTCTTCAGCGATGGCAGGTACCAGCCGATTCAGGAGCAGCCTTGCAAGGATTTTCCCAGCAATGGACAGCAGGGTAATTCCCCGATAGTTGGAACAGTCAGACTTCTCGCCTTTGTTCTTGTACAGGGTGATAACGACTGCATCACGGAGATCTTTTGGTAGTGTTCCTTCCTCCCAGCAGCAGAGAAAGAGGTCATGGAGCTTGTTGTGCAGTGCTGTGCCTCCATGTTTCCAGATCTCTGGCGGTATTCCATCAATGCCTGCTGCTTTGCCACTCTTGAGCTGGTGGATGGCTGTGAGGGTCTCTTCAGCGGTGGGCGGTTCGTCCAATTCAACCTTTACTGGGAGGTGTGGGATTTGTAGGACGACTGCTTCTTGAACAGTGCGCTCAGCGCTGAAGAGGCTCTGAAAGTATTCCGACCAGCGGTTCAAGATGGAGGTATTATCTGTGAGGAGTGCCTGGCCATTCGCGCTTCGCAGGGGACTTTGTACCAGGTGCCTGGGACCATACACTGCTTTCAGTGCTTCGTAGAAGCCCCTGTAG
This sequence comes from Semisulcospira habei, assembly GCA_036245525.1. Taxonomy (NCBI): domain Eukaryota; kingdom Metazoa; phylum Mollusca; class Gastropoda; family Semisulcospiridae; genus Semisulcospira; species Semisulcospira habei. The sequence continues at coordinate 96,055,813 of BTPG01000002.1, forward strand.
TCACCATTGTCAGCACAAAGCTGGGTCCTCTGTGCAAGTCTGGTCCACCACTCATTCTGGAGATCTCTGAGCTTGCGCTGGAGACTGCTGCAGACGAGGCGGAAGGCAGACTTCTTCACAGGGCAGGAAGGCTGGGCTAGGTGGGCCTGATGGGCGGCTCTTTTTTTTGCTAGGTGTTCCTGGATCTCTACATCGTTTTCGTCAAACCAGTCTTTGTTCTTCTTTCTGGCGAAACCCAAGACTTCTGCAGAGGATTTTGCAATAGCAGTTTTCAGTTGTTCCCAAAGTGTTTCAGGGGAGGAGTCTACTGGGTCCGCTGTGTCTTTGAGCCTGCGCTGTAAATCTGTCTGAAAGGCAGCTTTCACATCGTCACGCTGAAGGCTGGCAACGTCAAGCTTTTTCTTGGGGGGCCCCCATTTCTTGGGTTTTGGCTTGAAGTGGAGCCTGAGTTTGCAGCGGACAAGGCGGTGGTCAGTGTGGCACTCTGCGCTGGGCATCACTCTGGTGAGGAGGACGTCACTGCGGTCCCTCTGACGCACTAGGACATAGTCGATAAGGTGCCAGTGTTTGGAGCGAGGATGCATCCAGGTGGTCTTTCGACTGTCCTTTTGCTGAAAAGTAGTGTTGGTGATGACCAGTTGCTGCTCCGCACAGAACTCCAACAGTAGGCGGCCATTGTCATTGCAGTTCCCCACGCCATGCTTGCCGAGGACTCCTTTCCAGGCTTCAGAGTCCTGGCCCACTCTGGCGTTGAAGTCGCCAAGGATGATGACTTTGTCGTCTGCAGGGGTACTCTGTAGGAGGCTGCGCAGGTCAGTGTAAAACTTGTCCTTTTCAGCAGGCTCTGCCAGGAGGGTTGGGGAGTACACACTGAGAAGGGTGACGTGCTGCTGGTGTCTCAGTGGGAGGCGCATGGACATGATGCGGTCTGAGTGGCCCGTTGGTAGGTTTTCCAGCTTAGTCGCAATGGATGTCTTGACCATGAAACCCACGCCTGAAAGCCGTCTTTCTGATGCAGGCCTGCCTGACCAGTAGAGGGTGTACCCAGCACCAAGTTCTTGGAGGCTGCCTTCGTCCGGAAGGCGTACTTCGCTGAGCGCGGCGATGTCGATGTTTAACCTCCGCAATTCATGGGCAATGAGGGCGGAGCGACGTTCAGGGCGTCCGCTGTCTGCTTTGTCGAGCATGGTTCGGACGTTCCAGCATGCTACGTTGAGTCCGGTCGTGGTCGTCATGAGAGTGGATCCGTTATTCTTTCTTGTTTTTTGACCGCAGGAGAAGATGCCCGTTGACCGCGGCTAGCCAACTGGGGTTGCGAGGGGACGAGCTTTGGTTAGGCCACCTTTTCTAGGCCCCTCTCCGTGTGGAGCAAGCAGTGCTGTCCCTAGAGAAGGCTGCTTGGTCGTTCAGGGTGTGCCGAGTGATGTTGTCATCCCCAGGTCAACATCAGGCGACCAATATCCTGAACCGCCTGCATGCAGGTTTGAGACTGCGGCTTCCAGTGACATCTTTCACCTGCCGTTTCGCCCCTCGCCCGTCGCTACAGGACTTGGAATGGTCAGTGTCATGGTCCGTGGACGTTTCCTAAAGCCTGCGCGGTGGAGCTTTTTGGTGGAGTGCAGTGTGCGCAGTACTGGCCCCACCCTTTAAACCCTTGGTTCATCTGCCATGGCCTAGCAAGCTGGGACGATGGCATCGAGGTCCTCGGGTCGTAGGTTTTATATCAGACTGTCCTTGTCCTAGTCTCTGGCTCAAAAGCCTTCCCCGGAGACACGGGGGCTTTGATGTCAGGGGTTTCCTCCCTTAGCCTTTCCGCAGCCAAGCGGCCAGGCCTGCAAGGCAGCAGGCGACTCGTGGAGGGCGGGGTCGTCTATGTCCCGTGCAGATGTGAACATCTGCCCACTGCCCACTCTTCATTGTGTAATCTTTCATGAAAGCACTCTGATCAAATTGGATTCCTCTGTGAACTTTCTTTAGTACTAACCCGTGTCTGATGTAAAACTGCAGCAATCGATAGTGACAAATGTAATTGAATTTGTCATTCAAATTTGGTACAAGTTTAGTGTCTTCTTTTTTTCCTGTCATACTCATTTTCTCAACAGCTAAGGGATAATCATTATGGTAATCGTGTAGATGTTGTGGGTACTCCAGGTCGACTTCAAAGATCCAACCCTTCGGATCGTTTCGGTCAAGATTCATAATATTGTTTGTTAACCCTGACTCTGTTACATCATACTGTGACAAATCATGCAGACAAAAGTTTTTCAAGGGCAATAATTCACACATCGCCCAGCCATACAAATTGTTAGCGTCCAAGTACGTAATGAATGACCTTGACCTTGGGGGGTCAAACCCCCGGCCAAGGTCACCATGTCCATCCAGATATTTATTGTTGGCCCTGGCGTAGTTGTTTGAAGCAATACTAATACCTCCCCTCAATCCACGTTCCACCATTTCACCCATCGTACGATCAGACAACAGGTCTATAAATATCTTACTAGATTTCAAAAATGCATCCCATGTCATGCCAGGACTAGTTATGTAACAAGCAGGGTCAAGTCTGTAGTGTAACAACCCCTTTTCACGGTAACTTTCAAATACGTCTGCTAGCAAACAAACGTCTGCTTTCAAGTACTGGTCATGGTAGTCACCAATCGTCTGACACCCTAATTTACCCCATGCATCAAGTGCGTGTTGATATTCAGAGTCAGAAATACCTTTTCCAGTTAGTGTGGAATAAAATTTCTCTTTTGGTGGCAGTCTTGTTTCTTCAAACACAACCCAGTGATCAATGTACTCATATGGATAGACACCTTTCTTAATCAAGTCTGGCTCAAAATATTTACTCGTTATTGGATACTCAGTCAGTCCTTCTGCCAGACTAGCAAAACCTAAAGACAAATGTTGCATGGAGTCATAAAATGCTAATTTGTCTAACCTAAAAGTTAATTATTTCTCAGTTGTCTGGGCAATACAACTTATGTTTTTGTACGACTCGTCTACAGCCTGCATGATAATGTGTGAATCATATCCTTTGAGATTGTGGAAAAAGATTGGTAACTTATATGTCTTGGGATCTGTTTTTAATAATAAGTTACAATTGTTATGTGCAGCACCTCTGTAACGCCCAGTTATGTGATCATGGTCACGAACTTTATCACATCCCAGAGGTTGTTCGCAAATCCAACACGTCTCAGCTGTATCAAATTTCACTTTGTCTTCTTCTGTCATCACCAAAGGCATCTGGCATGTTGTGAGATATTGTACTACCTGACTATACAGATGTCTCATTTCTGTTAAAAACAAACATGCTGCATTTTCACCTCTGTAGATAACAGGCTCTGAATGCAAACCGTCTGACCTAACAATAATGTATCCAAAAGAACACACCACTTGGTCACTCAACTTTATAGTCTTTGGTAATGACTCTGGAACAGGACCTTCATACGGAACAACCAGTGATTCGAAATCTGCGTACACTACAAATGGCAACTTTTGTTGATTCCCCTAGTTTTTAAAATACACTTGACTACCAGGATCTGGATACTTAAGTACAGTTTGTATGTCATCAGCTGACCTGCAGTGTAAAACATGTTTGTGCGCTACGTTTATGGAGGAGAATCTTTGTAAACATCTTTTACACACTTCCTGTTTCCTACCATATTTTGATACATGATTATGAATTAGACGTGACATATTCCTAATAATTGTGTAGTGAAAGTTATTGTCATCGCCGATTAATAACATGTCAACATGTTTATCTTCTGACTGCCCATAGGTTGGAGCCAGAGGTGATACTCTAATTGGTTGTAACTTGTTCTCAGACTCATTATCCCACACATACACATTTACAGATATACCAGGATTTAGTTTTTCAAACAAGTCTATGTCCTCTATTTTAACAGGGAACTCAATGCCACTAAAATCAAGTTCATTTACAAATTTGATGTAGTTAGATACACGTTCTGGTTTTGATTTTACAAAGTGTAGTTTAGCAAGCACACACCACATGAAACAATAGTTGTCATTGTTCTGTATGTTGACGACAGCCTTTTTGTTTACTACTTCTGTTGGCAGTGGCAACCATGCTTTACCTAATATAGGATGATACCTAGACTGCTTTAGTTGTAGTTCATGTACATGTCCTTCGTGCCAACCAGACCCCTTCATTTTTGCACTGTCGATTGCCTGTAGAAAGTCTGGTAATAGTCTGTCTCTAAACACGTTCTCCAATTCTCTTCTTGTGTTAACAGTGTGTTGTCTTGTTGATATGTACGATACAATCACCTCACCGTCCACCCTAGTGAATTCTATTTTCGCAACAATCTGAATCTTAACACTGCCTGTCAGAAGATTTTGTTGTATGACAGAAAAAGAGTTTTCTATTGATTTGTAAACATTATTAGTATTGGATATGGGTAAGTTTGTTGTGTGAAACACGTTTCTTAAACTAGATGAGCCAGGGTTTTGAACATTGTCCGTCATTTTTATTTGTCCGACAAAATAATAAATGAAAAAATATTACTGCTGGCTCACCTTGTGTAATACCACTTTATTAACTGTAACACTGTCAATATAAACATTTAGTTTGCGTAGTTGTTTAAATATGCTATAACAAACGTCTCCTAACCAGCCATAGTTGGTATCATCAACTTTAAAAGTAGGTGTCTTTAAATCAACTGTCATGCACTCCACATTTGGATGCTCATCGACATAATCCAAAGTCACACTATATGTAACATATATTTCTGATGGTGCAGAAAGGCTTATGTAAGTCTGTTTGGGTGTTATTAAGTCAGTAAAGTGCATAACATCTTTGAAAAGGTGTGTGAGATCAAGCACCTGTATGATTTGTCCGTCTGTCATTTTTATTGGACAAACAAATGTATAAATTAATTTACATCAATTTACTAACCCATACCCTGTGGGCTGATCTGTCTTTAAAATGAGCTTTAGATGCTTAGTTGATTTCAGTTTATTTTTCACATCATCTCGTTCATGCTTATTTGGGATGACATCATTCTCTCTGAGACAGTCTTCAAAGCTGTCACGATCCTTACAGTAAAACAAACAGATAAACTTTAACTGTTCTCGAAAATCTTTCAGTACAGCATTATATTTCTGAGTGAGAATCCATACACTGACATTTGCGTGTCTGCCACTGAAGGCAAGTTCTGCTAGAGTGTTTCTTTTCTTGACAATGTCTTTCTCTGCAGAGCAGTCATCAACAATAAACAAGGTTGGCTGTCCTTCAAATTGCTTGTAAAAATATTGTAGGTAGTCATTCAGTTTTTTCTCAGGGTCGACTAAATATATGTTGTTGTCAGTCCAAATAAATAAACGGTTGTGATAAGCTTTGTTGTGTTTGATTGTAGGACAAAATATTACAATGTTTTCAAAGTGGTGTATGTATCTTGTTTGTAATAGGTTAAGAACAAATTCAGTTTTCCCACACCCTGTGGCACCAACAAATAAGCCACAGTGTGGGTCAAGGGTCATTAAGCTCCGGTTCATTTTAATACACAATATAATTTTAATATATGTGTCCACTCAGTCTGCTTTCTGCAATATTGAGTTGTGCGTCATAAATTAGATACAAATATATGTTTATGGCTGCAGCAGTTTCAACCTTCTTTTGTATCTGAATTGTTATTCCATCACTACCATTCTCGACAGTTCGTCCTGACCCATGAAGATAATCGTCATCTGTACTACGAAGGTCTAGCCACAGTGCATACTTGTTTGTAAGGTATTGTCCGATCCTAACATCAAACAGATGTAGATCTTTGCACGCAATGTTTGCAGGTTTATCTCTAATCCTTCCACCCGCAAAATACTTTGTGGTTTCGTCATAGTGTTGATAAGGTAACAAACCTGAAGCATACACTTGATTAGGGCGGCCTTCGATTGTGCAGGACAAATGTGTAATCTTAGGATTGTAGAATTTTTCTGAATCCCATTTGTATGGTTCTGCTGGTTCAACAAACAACATAAGAATACCTTTCAGTGACCTGGCAGGTGTGTTTAAGTTTACGTTCCACATTGGGTCGCTCTTGTCTTTGGAAATTAAACTATGTCTAATCACCCTGTCATAATAAATTGGAAGTCTTGACTGGTACTGATTTTGAATGAGTCTGGCTAGTTCAGTGTGTGTGACAATTTCATATTCCAAGGAAATGTTAGAGATCTTATATGTGGCATCTGTGGCAGATGATTTAATAACTTTGGAGTAGTCATTGAAGGTTAGTTCAAAGCTCAGACGGTCATTCAGTGCTCCTTGATAATAAGGCAGATGAGCTGTGAGGATTTCAAACTCAAGTGGAATGAAAAATCTGGTTCCATATGTTTCTGCTATAATAACGTCCTGGGCTGCTGACGTTGATTTATCTCCAGCATTGATTCGAAGTTTACCAACATTATCAGACTGTATGCCTTGGTAAACACGGTCTTCTCGTTCTTCTCTTGTGAGCCAAAGGTCTTTGTAACAGTAGAACACATCTGAGTCATCAAGACTAAATACTTCCTGTCCTTCAAGTTTTACTTTAATAGTCCTAACAATTGCTCTGCCAAGATTGTCAACCAGTGTTCTGTTTACATCTGCGTCTGATGATAGTTCAATATTAAATGCTAGGCGTGCCGTGCCAGGAACAATAACGTCACTGGGACCTAGGTTTGGAAACTTGACTGTAAGTGTTTGGTTCTGGTCTATGGTACTTGGATTGTTCGTGATAACGATTGATTGTCTTATGCACTTAACACCCAGAGGCTCACGTAGTTTTCTGTATGGGTCTAACTTTGATCCGTAAGACTGTGTCATTTTTATTATGCACAATAAAAAATAATAAATTAATAAAACAATGGCAGCGGGAGGATTTAATCATGAAGATTTTGAAATGGATGACATGAATGTCTCAGATACCAGTATCACAGATATGACTGGAATGGTAACTACTTCTAGTATGTATCATGAACTGTTAAAAGACAAAGTAAACTCATTTTATGACAGTGTTGGAGCACGCCCAGATGTAATAGATCCTAACCAGTTTGAATATGATAAAGGGCACTTATTTGTAAATACAGACAGAGGAAAAATATATCTAACGCATAAAAATAATCCTTCTAAGTTTAGAGCTTTAAGTACAATTAAAGGTGAAGTCGGTGGTAACTCTGGTTTGGCAAGGTATCTTGGAATTGGAGGGTCTCCTGTCACGCCAAGACTGGTTAGTGTTCTTCACGACACGCAAACAAAGTTGCCAACAGGACAACAAATTGAAATGGCACCAGTAACAAGCCTACCAGAAATAGCAAACACAGTGATACAAGAAACCTCATTTACTGAAGGGCAAATAAATGACGCTTTGAAAACAATAGACGACCCACCTTTGTCAATGAGGGAGATTATGGGATTGGATAAATCACTGCAGTCAATAAGAGGTGAGATGGTAAATAATGTTGCCAAACTGGGAGAGCTTGATAAACACATAGAACGTGAAAAAGAGAAACTGGCTACCACAGACAATGGAAATCTTGACACAGAAATGAAAGAAAGAATTCAACACAGATTAAATGATTTGCAGATAGAAAGATCAGGAAGGTTAGAAACAATTAGTATTGGAAGACAAAAACTAAAATCACAGGTCAACAGAATTAGAGAAACTATTCAGAAAATACTTCATGAAGACACTACTCTGGCTGAGAGATTGAAAACACTTTTCAGAGAACAGGGTATCACAATTGCTAGTTTAATTACAGCTCTTGGGTTTATTATAAGTACTGTTGTGTTGGCTGTCTCTGGTGCTGGTGGTGGAGCACCCCCGGCACCAGCACCACCAACCCCGGGCCCCCCGACTCCAACAGACCCAAAAGATTTACAGACGTGGGTAAAGAAACAGTTGTCTCACATATCAGACTTGCTTAAAAAATTGGCTGTGAAAGCAATAGATGCTTTGCCTGGCATAATTGGCACTGTTGTCAGTTGGATGATTACTACTACAGCAAAGGCAGTAGGGTTTATGGCAGAGCATGTGTGGGTCTTTTTGGTGACAGTAGGAGGGTTAATGGTGGGTTATTTAATGAAACAGATAAAGAAGTAAAACCCCTAATCCTGTTAGACCTATTACCAATGCAGTTCTTTCTGACTCATGTGTGTCAGGGGTTGGTGTTAGATCCGGGGTTGGTTGTATGGGTGCCGGTGATGGGGCTGGGGCCGGGGCCGGGGCCGGGGGTGTTACTGTCTGTAATGATTTTAATGACTGTACATGTGTGGTTGTGGCCCCTAAGTTTACAGATTGATAGAGACCTAGTTTTTGATCACGACCTGCAACAATTATTTCATTATTATAATTTGTTATTGTTCCCATTTGGAGTTGAAGATCAGATGGTAACATGTATAACCCAATGCCAACTACAAAGTCAACTTTTGATCTGGCATATCTGAGTACGTCTTGGTAGCGTTGTATGCTTGATGGGAGATCAACTGTTGAATTAATTGAATCTTCAAGATTAGCAAGAAACTGTTTTTGTGCTTCAAACTTTCCACTTCCATTCAAAATGTTTGATTTTGTTAGTGATTGTGCTCCTAGTAAACACCAGACATATGTTCTGATAGACTCATTGACGTGCTCGACTCCTGCTTGAGTAAACCCGTCACTTTTGTCTAAAATAAATGTGGTCCAGGCGTTAGACTGTTTCTGCTCTATTGATCCTAACCAGACTTGTGATTTTGATGAGAATGAAGTGTAACCAGGGTAATAATCTTGAGGGTATTGTCTGTGACTCATAGCATAATACAATGTACCCATGCCATTGTGATCATCAAGTTTTTGTGTAAAGTCATACTTGGGACTGATGTTAAACTCATTACAGATGCGTTCAAATGCTTTCATATCCATGGGGTTGTTAAACCTGTTGAAACTGGATTCAGTTGGTAGTGGTGTATGCAGTTCTGACAGTATACGTCTAAGCTGGTAATAAGTGTGAAAACGATACACAGATCTAATCAGTTTGTTTGAGTGATTCAAATGGTCTGTAAATGAAACACCACAGCCTGTAGTAGAACATAGAATAGCAAAGTTAAGTTGGTTTTGAAACATCTGTAGTGGACTTGAAGACCACTTTCTTGCAGTTGAGTCGTCTGTTATTGGAGGGTTTAGGTAATGGTCAAACGGATTTGGTACTTTGACTTGAAATAGATCTTGTACGCTTGCGTCAGACACAGCTATGTCGAGTTGATTTAGTTGAATTATTTTCTGTTCATAAGTAGGTGCAACATTATATTTGGCATCCACATTAAATTGAAATGCGTTTGTTGTGGTAATGGTTGGTGATTTAAATTCCATCCTTTTTTATATGAGATAAAAAAAATGTTTATTACCTTAACAAATCTTGACACAAGCAAACCAGTGTGGTTAACTAATGGGATTGATAATCGTGATGGTAGTAAGTCTGTAGCTATCCATGAAATGTTCTACACAGTAAAATGGTTTAATGTAGAAGATGATATATATAATAAAGTAATTTTTGGTGGTAAGACGGAAGCTTTACCGCCTGGGTATTATGACTTTTGTACTATAGCTGAATGGTTTCAAAGTAATTTTAAAATTAAAGCAACTTTAAATCCAGCTAACCTACTTGTTACATTAGAATCTCCGACACAAGATTGGTTAAAGATCTCAGATAGATTTGCATATTTACTTGGATTTTATATTGACGAAGATTGGTGGAGATCAGATGATTTAGATGAAGCTATGTTTGGTATTATAACAATGAAGACAAAAAAACTTAAAATAACTGGAAAACGTCCTGTCAATTTGTCAGTACACAGAGTGCTAAATGTTTATTTGAAAGAACTAAACACATCTGAGAATGTTCACAATGGAAAGCCTTCAACTTTGTTGAGATGCTTACCTACTGGAACTGCTCCGTATTGTGAAAGTGTAGTTGTTAGATTTCCTAATTTGCAGTTTAAGAAATTAGGTTCTAGTTTCTTTGAGTCACTGAGTATATCTGTAACTAATCAGGATGACAAACCAGTTCTTATGCATGATTTTAGTGTTGTGTTGGAAATTAAATAATTTTATTTTTGTTTATAAAAAATGAGTGGTGGTCCAAAGTCGAGAATCATACCAGTTGCATGTCCAGTAACAGAATTGAAAGATTTGGCAGACGTACAGGATTTTGAGAAGGAAGGGGAAATTGGAGAAATATATGGTTTTGAACTTGATTCAAATGGCATGTACAAGAGGAAAGTAATTGTTGACATGAAAGACGATGAAAAACAGATTCCTAAACTTGGTCAGCTGCGTGATGTTACTGTACCTACTCCACCTGTAAATAATGCGCCCTACAACTTAATACATGTGGGTAGTAAGTGGGTGGTTTCACCTGTACCTGTTCCACCACCCACAATTGACTGGGACATAAAGTTGGAATTTATTAGTCCTTATGTATACACTGATGACGAAGGTGCCTTAGTGTTTAGGAAGGTTGTTAACTCTGGGCCGCTGATTGTAAGCCTTGTTCCAAGCTTTGCCCCAGACAACAATAGCAGAGAAAAACTGAAAGTTGAAAATTATGAGAGACGGCGGTATCTTCTTACAACTAGAAAGGGTAGATCAGATACTTCTGTTGTGTTTATGCCAGCAAGCTTAGTCGTGGCTAGAGAAGTGACAATAGTATTTGAAATTATCATGAAATCTGTTGCTTCTGCAAAAGAGGCAAATATAGCACAAGGAATTAAACTTACATGGAATGAAACAGTAACAGAATCATCAAAGGTCTTTATTGCCATTACAAAAAATAATGATGTTATTAATGTTTCAAGCAGTATTCCAGCTGTCAAGGTGGTGGTTGACAAAACAACTTTTGTTCGTCTAACTTACATAAACCTTGAACACATTGATCTTGTTGCATTTTATTATGCCAGCAAATTGTATACTTTTGAAGAGTTGCAAAATGTAATTGCTGATTAAATAAAAAAAATATTTGTCAATAAAAAAAAAATGGTAAACTTCTATCCGCAACTACCGACGCATGAGACTGTGTCATCATTTGTGCCTGATCCGCATATGCCAATTGCATCAGATAAAACATTACAGGCAGACGCATTCAGATTAAATAATATTACAGAAGCTTTGAAATATTTGGAAGGAGAAGAAGCGAAATATTCACGGTGCAAAAGGAGGTATAAGACCGTTTTCAATTCTGTTCAAAACACTTCTATGGCTATTGGCGCAGTTTCAGCTTCATGTTCTGTAGGGGGTATTGTTCTGTTCGCCACAGGAATTGGGAGTTTGGCTGGAATAGCAGTTGAGGGTGTTAGCGTTGCTACATGCCTGGCTTGCTTTGGTTTGGAAGCCTTGAACAAAAGGTTTCACAGGAAATTACAGAAACATGAAGCATTGAGTACTTTGGCTGGTGCAAAGCTGAGCAGTATGAAACTTATTATCAGTAAGGCATTGAACGATAATTTTATTGATGATGAAGAATTTAAGCGGGTCCAGGATGATTTAAATAATTACAAAAAACAGAAATCTGAAATACAAAATAAAATGCGTAGTCAATCTCCAGTGAATGTTGAAGAACTTAAGGCCAGTTTTTTAGCAGAGGGAAAAAGGATAGGGGTACAGGAAACCACAGAAAAACTACACAATCTTTTAAACAAATAAAAATCAGATTTGGTAATCAATCAATATTTTTGTCATATGCTTCGCAGAGAGATGACACGTCATTTACACCACTTGTGCCTGATTATTTAACCCCATCAGCACCACCACCTGAGTATTACTGAGAAAAAAAAAGTTTTTTTATTGTCCTTGTATCTTGGCAAATCTGACCGAGTAAGTTGTGACTTAAGTCAAGTTGTTGTAAGAACTTATAAGAACTTACAGTAAGTAATTAATAAGTTCTTATGATAAGTAATTAATAAGTTCTTATGATAAGTAACTTAAAGGTTACCTCTGCAGGTTCTTAAAAGTTAGTTGTAACTTGCTAGTAACGTATAAAGTTTTACTTGAGAAAATCGTGTTTCTCAAAAATCGACTCTGACAGGGGGGTGTGTAAAAAGTCATTAGTCTATTATAGAGTGCACTGTCAGGATTTTGGTTTGATTTGAGAGAAACGACAGTGTGGACGTTAACGACCGTAATTAGTTAATTATTGGGGTTAATTAAGACAATGGGTAATCCGAAGTCTTTGGAAAGTACTTTCTATTATCTCTGGCCCTGCCTTTTCTGCTCCTCTTCCTGTTTCGGCTTCCGCTTTGGTTTTGCACCAGGTGACTGATCCGGCTTCCTCTTTCCCAATGGTGTGCCTCGCATTCTCTTCATCCCTGCACCTGGAACCAGCTCCTGCTCTATTCGCTGTTTGTGGAAGGCGATTACTTTGCGCAGATCCATTGAAAGGTTCCTTGCCGCCAGCCGTCGTTGCAGATTTTCTAGGGCAAGCTGCTTTGTGATCTTCAGGAGGAAGCGGTGTTTCGCGTTCTTCTTTGATAGTGAACTGTCTGGAAATTTTAGTTTCCAGACGACACGGGCAGCGATTGTGGCCAGGTCAATTACGTTGTAAAAGAGTACCATAGTTGAGTTGTAGAACCGAACTATGTCCGGCTTCATTTTAGGGGCCTCTGAATCAATTTGAGCATCATGATGCATTGTGCTCATGAGAACAACGTTCTTAGCCAACTTGGACTGGTAGTTGACCAGTGTAGTTTTCTCTTGGAAAACAAAGTTGACGCATGCACTGGCTGGCCTTTCTTTTGTTTGAATGGCTCTGGAAGAAATCGCTTATTTCCTCGCACAGTGCAACGAACGTCAATCCGTTGTTCAGTAAGGTGTCTGCCAGCTCCTTGTCTGTGAAAAAGTTGTCAGTGGTGATGTTCCGTCCACTCTTGAAGAAAGGTGTCGATAAACGGATCGCCACGTTTATGCCCAGATTTTGATGATGTTTAGCGCCCAGTGGTCTCCCAAGATACGGCTCAGCTACCAGAGGAAAGTTGTTCTCCACATCCACTGCCCAGAAAATCTTTATCCCGTATCTGTCGGGCTTTGGTGGCAGATACTGGAGAAATGAACAGCGTCCACGAAATGGAACCAGCTGCTCGTATATTGTAATGAAGGGGCCTGGTATGTAGTGGACTGACAAGTTGTGAGAAAAGTCATACCAGAATTCACGGAATGGAGCAATGGACTTCTTCTGGCTGTCCTGGTGGCTCTGTTATCAAATCGCATGTATGTTGCTATTTGCAGGAAGTGTTTTCTGCTGATAATTGCCCGTATGAAACTCATTCCATCACCAGGATCGAAGACAACATCCGAGGACAGCATACTCTGTTTCATTGTCCCCATGTACAGGACGCAAGCAAGAAAAACCTTGATCTCCACCTCGTCTGCTTCTTGAAAATCTCCCTTTTCACGCTTGCCCTCCAGATTTGTATACTTGATGATCGACTTGACCATCTTTCGGGAAAAGAACAGGGCTCTTCAATATCAGCACATCCTACAAGCTGACTGGCTGGCACGCGGAACACGTTTTCAGTAGAGATCCCACCTGATGACGCAGATGGCAGGACCGAGCTCCACTTTGTTCCATCTTTGGCAGTGAAGATAGTCTCTTCAAGATGACCAATGTCTCGATGAGTCTGTCCAATCCTCCGTCTTTCAGGAGCGCTTCTCTGTCGGCGGTTGGCTATTTGATCGGCCAAATACGGGTAGTCTTTAGCTTCATCCTCCTCCGTGTCCGAGTCAGGAGCATACTCAGCCATCCTCATCAGCTGCTGCAGCCGGTCTGTAGTAGTTTACATTCCCAATCACGTCAGGTTCGTCTTCATCTGTAGAGTCTTCTCCTTCAATGAGGCCGTCGTCATCAAAAGACAGAACGTCATTCGTGGTACCACCATCCAGTGTTATTGTAGGTGCCTCTTTTTCATCTGAAAGATTACCAGTAACACATTATAGAATTTCATCACACACACACGCACGCACACACACACACACACACACACACACACACACACACACACACACACACACACACACACACAGAGGGCGGGAGTGATAGAGCGTTGTTTGCCTTTCAGTCAGAAGATGTAAAGAAGATTATCAGCTATTGGAGACACCATCTGAACCGGGAACATTTTTTTCATTGGAACTTACGTCACCTGGTTCCAGGGAGGGAGGTGAACCAACAGGAAAGTGTTCGTCGTTTACCGCTAGGTTGAGAGCATCAAAGATATTGGGTCTCTCCATTATTCTGAAAACGCACACACAGACACACACACACACTATATGCATTACTGAAAATAAACAAACAGGGAAAATAAATTCCATTACACCGGCCGCCTAGATCGCTGCCGATGTTGGATGCTTCTGTTAATTTGGCCCTCTATAAATTCGGACACCTATACAGTAAATTTTGTAAATCTTGAGGTTGCTATGGTAAACAGTCTACAACACAATTTGTAAATATCACTAGCGATTTATGGAACAACACACACATTAGATATCTCCATAATTCCGGATAGAAAATACGCTTAAAAAGATGTTGTGTTAACCATGATTATAAAGTGGGGGCATATGTTTCGCGGCACCGGTGATGCCGGGCCATTTCTCTGCGTCACTATCGGCAAGAGCATGCGGCATCTTTCGATTACGTACGCATGAATACATTTTATCAAACAAATTCATAAGATTATGATTACTAAATCAACGCTGCTGTATATTTTTATGTCAAGATTTATTCAACAATAGGTGAATGTTACCCATGCCTTACCTCAGTCGAAGATGTTGGAATCACGTGTAGAGATTCCCACGTGGATCGCTTCTGAAACCAGTGCCACGGCAATTTTTGTCCGAGAATTTGGCGTGGGTGCGCAACTACCCACGAGGTATGCCGTGTAAGTTTTCTTCTTTGCGAGGATGGGATGAGGTACGGCGAAGGTTATACAATGTTTTTGTTGTTTATTTACTCCGTTGTTTACGAACACAACAACACGATTTTCAGTAAAAACATAGACAAAACCTTTATTGACAAAGTCATGAAATTTCAAAGTCGAGACTTAAAAAATGACCAAGAACCATTAACTTTAATGAAAGTGTGGGTATGCCTGCACCCACGGGGTACAGCGAAGGTTAAGCCAAGACTGGTATGAACCAAAGCACCAAACATGTCTAAGCATACCGCCTCTGAACAAAATGCCAAATGAGCAGACCACACATACAATTACACACACACACAAAAGTTCAAAGTTGTACGCAACACTCATCCACTAAGCACTTTTGTGTGTAAGTGTATGTAAACAATTTTTTTTAGTAAAGAGTCCCCTGGTTAAGCCAAGACTGGTATGAACCAAAGCACCAAATGTAATGTTTGGAGTACTGTTGGTGGTGCGTGAATCGTGGATGTCAAGCATACAAGGAGTAAACAACACTGATTGATGTGTTCAGACTGGTTTTGTATTCATACAGAAATATCGGTTGATGATGATCGCCATGTTGGTAGCCAGCCACTAGCGATAACTCTAGCATCGCCTAAGTGCCGCGATTAGTGAGGAGTTAGTTCCCTTAAAGTTGTACATGTATTCATGAATATGAAACTCAACACATTACATCACCTCCTTCCTTGGATGAAAAAAAAATGCATGTGATCACAATTACAATCTTTTTTCCTTTCCTTCCCTTTTGTTTTAATATTAAAGAAGAAATATAAATTGGGATTGGCAAAGAATTCTTGCATTAGTAGGTTGTTAGCTCATAAATAAATGAGACTAATACAAGAGGTAGAACATAATGATATCATGAACACATAGGTTTAGTGTTTGGAATTATAAAGAAAATAAATGTGACTAGATTCCACTTATCACTGCTGATTATGACTAGTACTGAAAACTATTAAATGAAGTGAACACAACAGTCTCAGATGAATAATCCTGTAAGACAAGTAAAGTGATAAATGTAAAAAGAAGACAAAACTAACACAACGGTGCGGGCAAGCGCCCTACTGGGTCTTTCACCAGAGTCTTTGTGAAAATAAGGAAAATATATTGGTACAGGCTGGTCGCGCCTCATTGGGTCTTTCACCAGAATCTTTTAGGGTTTGTTCAAAATATAATCATCGAATCGTTTTGGCATGTGAACTTGACGCGCAGACCTTCTGGCATGGTAGGGACTGAGTGAAGCTGCAGGGGTTGGAGGCTGGGGTGCGCAGTCAAGACCACTTGGCGTTGTCTGGTCAGGGAATGAGTCGGGTTCCTGTTCAGCAGCGGAAGGGGGTCTAGGAGCCTTCTTGAAGAAGCTGCTGTTTCGGGTGATCTTTTGTTGACCTCGCTGAGCCGTGATCATGGATCCTTTCTTGTTGGTGACGACCAGCGGAGTCGGTTGGTATGGAGTGTCAGCCTTGGTGGGGTCATGAGTCTTAAGGAGGACAGGATCACCAATCTGGAGGGGAGATGGTTTGACATAGGCCTTGTTGTCAGCAAATTCCTTCATGAGGGCTTTCTGAGCAGCTGTCTGACAGCATGATCATCTCGGGTTTGAGGGAGTCGAGACCTGAGGTTTCTGCCAAAGAGCAGGGAAGCGGGGGGAACACCGGTTGTGGAGTGTGGGGTAGTGCGGTAGTCAAGGAGAAATCTATACATTTCCTGCTTGAGGTTGGGGGTTGTCGCACTTTTGAGGGTCTTCTTGACGGAACGCATGAAACGTTCAGTTTCTGCATTTGCACGGGGCCATAAGGGGGTGATTTTTCTGTGTTTGATACCCATGTGAGCACAGTACATGGCAAAATCAGCGCTATTGAAAGGGGGACCATTGTCTGTTTTAAGAGACTCAGGAATGCCGAATTCTGCAAAGATCTTGTCGAATTTGGGAATGACGCTTCGAGCTGACGTCGAGTCGATAATGTCGACGACCGGGAAGCGGGAGTATTCGTCCATGACGACCAAGATGTACTTGCCGTTGGGAAGATGTCCAAAGTCTGCAGAGAGTTCGGTCCATGGTGCACTAGGTAGGGGTGACATCTTCAAGGGTTCACGCGCAGGGGTGTTAGTTGAAATCTGGCATTTCATGCAGTTTTTCACAGTCACTTCAACGTGGTGTTGCAAGTTTTTAAACCAGACTTTTTCGCGTAGCAGGGCGACTGTTTTGACTATGCCTTGATGACCGGAGTGGGCGAGTTTCACAGCTCGATCCTGGAGGGATGTAGGGAGAACGACCTGGTTGCCTTTCAAGATCACTCGGTCACCTGAGGCTAGGGATAGCTCAGAGCGACACTGATGAAGTGTGTTAAATGTCGATATGTCGATGTTTTGTTCATGCTTGTGCCACTGGTTGGTGAGAAGCCCATGGATTACTGCGGTGAGGGTAGGGTCAGACGCGGTTTCAGCAGCAACGTCATCAACAGTCATCGCTTTAGGGATGCAGTTTTCGGTGACGTAGTTGACGTATTCTTCTGCAATTTTCTCTTCACGGTCACTTGAGGCTTGTGGAACTGGGTGACGGCTGAGATAGTCTGCAGGGTTGTCTGCACCTGGTCGGTACTTGACAGTGATCTGATATGGCTGAAGTCTCATCGCCCATCGTTCGATGCGCGTTGACAACCTTGAGCGGGGGTTGTTGAAGATCGAGACAAGGGGTCTGTGATCAGTGTGGACGGTAAATGGTGCGCCGTAGATGTAAATGTGGAAATACTCACACGCCCAAGTCACCCTTTTCGTTCTGTTTGAGAGTATCGTTGCTCTGTTGGGGTGAGGGGTCGACTGTGCCTTGCAAACTGGATCACACGGCCATCTTGCGTGAGGACAGCTGAAATACCCACAGGGCTGCCATCAGTGTAGATTTCACTGGCTTTACGCGGGTTGAAGTATGCGAGCGTGGTAGCTTGACTGAGGGCTGCCTTCAGTTTCGCGAGCGCTGCACCATGTGCTTGTATCCAAGACCATGGCGTAGTTTTCTTGGTGAGGATGCGTAGTTCATGCGTCAGCGTTGCGTAGTTGGGGATGTGGTGAGCACCACAAAAGTTCATCATCCCAAGTAGGCTGCGGACTTCGGAAGCGCTGCTTGGCGTAGGTAGGTGGAGGATTGTGTTAAGCTTGTCCTGGCTTGGTTTGATGCCCTCCTTTCCGAAGATGTGACCAAGAAACTCAAGGGATTCCTTGTTGTACACACACTTTTCACTGTTCAGTGTGAGTCCTTTCTGGCGAAGACGTTCGAATAGTGCACGAAGGTTGCGGTCATGGTACGCTTGATTTGTTCCAAAGCACATGATATCGTCACTGATGTTTACAACACCATCGAGTCCTGCTATGCATTGACGGATAGTTTCTTGAAATATCTCACTTGCAGAGTTTATGCCAAAGAACAGACGACGGTATCTGTAAAGCCCCATGTGCGTGGCAAAGGTAGTGATGTATCGCGAAGAAGAGTCTAACTCTAGTTGATTATACCCTTGCGTTAAATCAAGTTTGTTAAAGACGGTGGCCCCAGCAAACATGGTCTTTAGTTCGTCGAGAGTTGGTGTGGCATGACGTTCGCGACGAATTGCCTTCCGCACGCATGTCAACGCAGACACGCACCTTTCCTGGCTGTTTGGGTTTGGGCACGACGACAACTGGAGACACCCATGGTGTTGGTCCAGTAGCTTTTTCAATGATGCCAAGTTCTTCGTCTTTCCGCAGTTGCTCTTCAATGTCTTTTCGCACATGAAATGGAACACGTCGGTATTGTTGTGCTACAGGTTGGACAGTCTTGTCGATATGTAGTTGGATTTTCTGGTCATTCAGTTTGCCTACACCACCGAAGAGATCGGAAAATTCGTCTTGCAGCTTTTCATGTTCAGGCTTGATGTGAAGCACGGTAGCGAGTAGGCCTAGTTCTTGACATGTCTTCCAGCCAAGGATAGCTTTTTCTTTCTGTTGGACGACATGGATTGTCGTCTTTGTTGTGTTTCCCTTGTGGTGGACGACAGTATTGAAGGCACCAATGACAGGAATGGCATGTTTGCTCCCATACGCAGAAATCTTCTTGTTCGATGGATGTAGCGAAGGCTTGGGTGTGATCAGATCATAGTCATCTTTTGATAGAATGTCAATAGTAGCACCGGAGTCTGCTAGAAACTCAAACCCATGTCCTTGCACGAAGTGAGGAAGTCGACTGCTGATGTTAGAGGTCATGAAGATATATTCAGTCTCGCTGGAGCTGTCAGATTCAGTCTTGATAACGTTGGCTTCATCATCTGGGTTGTCAAGATGGTGAACATTAGATCTGGGCTTGTTGCGATGACGGTACCCACCAGGTTGGTGTTTCAATGCATTCAACGATCCCTGTGTTTGTTTCACAGGCTGTGAACGACAAACTGAAGCAAAATGGTGTAGTTTAGTGCAGGAGTTGCAACGTTTGTTGAAGGCGGGGCAAGATTTCTGTCCACCTTTGTGCGGCCAATCACCACCACAGTTTCTGCACTTGGATGGTTGCTGAGATAGTTGTCGTGGTTGTTGATGGCGAAGACGACTGCCACTGGCATGGTGATGATTAGCATCAAGTTTATTGATCTCAGTATGCATGGCTCGTGAGTGCTGGGTGGTCAGTTGCAGGGTACGTGCAAACGTGAGAAGATCAGCTAAGGTCATAGCTGGGGTTGATACGGACCCTTTTCTCGGACTTTCGACGACTTGCATCCAGCAATCAGCTGCGATTTGATTTCAGACGATGCATCGGCAAATCCACAGGTTTCAGCAAGCTGCTTAAGCTCAGAGTAGTACTCGTCAATGTTGTCTGTTTTTTGTTCTGTTTAGTTTCGGAAGACGTACCGTTGGTATTCCACGTTAGTTTGCGGGTTGAAATGAGCGGTGATAGTGTCTACCAGCTTCGAGAGTGTCGTTAGCACCGGGACGAAGTGCTTCGTCGGGGAAAGTGTCAACAATGTCATTCAGTTCATCGCCGCCGAATGTAAGAAGAAGAGCTTTTTGTCGATCAACATCGTCTATTCCGCGTAGGCTGTGAAGAATGTTTTGAGTCGTTGAACCCACTTCCTCCAGCGCACAGCTCTTCCCTCTGGGGCGACTGGTAGGCTGGTAGAGTGGCCATCTTCTAGCGCAGTAACGTTTTTTTCCGGGCACGCGGCCGAACAGAAAAAGTCAGTGATAACTTGGACTTACTGCAATCTTCGTCGCCAATGTAATGTTTGGAGTACTGTTGGTGGTGCGTGAATCGTGGATGTCAAGCATACAAGGAGTAACTGACTTGGACCAAGAATAACTGGACTCACGAATCCCCAAATGGGGACACTGTAAGTATAGTAACTTGGACCAAGGTCCGTGGAGTAAACAACACTGATTGATGTGTTCAGACTGGTTTTGTATTCATACAGAAATATCGGTTGATGATGATCGCCATGTTGGTAGCCAGCCACTAGCGATAACTCTAGCATCGCCTAAGTGCCGCGATTAGTGAGGAGTTAGTTCCCTTAAAGTTGTACATGTATTCATGAATATGAAACTCAACACATTACACCAAACATGTCTCTTCTCATCTATCAAGAGTTTTTTTTTTTAATTCAAGCATGCTGCCTCTGAACAAAATGCCAGACGAGCAGACCACACACACACACACCTTTGCGCGCATCTCCAAGAGGCATAGATCCCGAAGTCTTGAAGCGAAAGCGAAACTCGTATCACATTAAATATAAAATTACGTGATGACAAATGACGTTTGCACTGCGCCCCTTATAGAGTTCACTGTGACGCGCTGTCAGATCTGCGAGGCTTTTTCAAAAGGAGATATTTCAAAATCAGAATCGGGTCAAAGATAAAAAGGTAGAGACCCTTGACAGCGAGGACAGCTCTCATATATGGTTCATCCCATCTTGTTTATCGTAAGATACGATCAGAAGAGGAGAAGGCGGGTGAATCTGAAGTGTGACGATTCCTGATAGGTACTGAGGATAAGACATCATTTTGACCGAGGTAGAGGACGCCGCATTGGTCAGTTTAAGCAACTGACATCACTGTCAAATGACGTTTGACAAATCAGTGACGCGTATGCACTGCGCCCCTTTTGAATTTACTGTGGGGCATTGGCAGATCTGCTAGGCTTTTTCAAAAGGAGATATTTCAACATCAGAATCAGGTCCAAGACAAAAGGTAGAGACGCTTGACAGTGAGGACAGCTTTCATGTAGAAGGGACTTTGTGGATTATGGTTCATCCCATCTTGTATCTATAGTCGGTCATCCTTCTCCTTTCTACGCTCCCTTTTCAGTTCTTTTTGTGCTCTCCGAAACTGTTCTTTGTCCTTGACTTCATATGCTTAGTTTTACGTCCCTTCTATTTAAGAAATGCACTTTTTAGGATGGGTCGCGGTGGGGCGAATTTAATAGCATGTCCGAGCCATGATGTCAAAGGCGGGCAAGCCTAAACCTTTGATACCTGAAGTAACAAGATCAAAATTACGTCATCATAGTATCTGGTTACGCTAACCTCGCTGCTGAACGTATATTTGGCGTATGTATGTGTGTGTGTGTGCATATGTATGTAAACACTTGAAGAGAATGTCCGATATTGCTGTACGCACATGCTTGAAACTTGGCAAAATACTTTATTCAAGGGGTGGCTAAAAGAGCCTCTGAGCATATTGTAATTGGGTGTCTCGTTCAGGACATAAAAGACCGCTTATAGAAAGTCGGTTGACCAGATTTGAGTCCGTAATTTTTGTCATATTTACTTGAAATTTTGCATATAGTTAGTTTGGAGAAAGACATTAAATGAGTTCGTTAGCCAGCTTTTTACCCTTTCAACTTCTTCACTAAAAATTAATTATTTTTGGAAAAAAAATTAAAACAGTATAAAAAAAAAACTTGACATCTGGTGAAAGCAGACGGTGGTGCTGACGTAAAAGAAGCAACTTCGTCAACACGCAGACATACTCTAAATCAGTATGACGTAATTCTCTCTCTCTCTCTCTCTCTCTCTCTCTCTCTCACACACACACACACACACACACACACACACATGCGCTCATCTCCAAGAGGCATAGATCCTCATGCGCCCGGAGAGCGCATGAAGATCTTTGCCTCATGAGGATGTTTGGCGCACGCATACACACATCGACGCGCTTTCCCCAAAAGAGCATGCCGGCAGTTGATTTTTTTTTTTTTTTCTTAAATATAGGGGGTCAGATCTAGCGCGGCAGATTACGTTTACATTTGCCAGAGGGTCAGCAGGATTTCCCAGGGGGTCACAGAAATGATGAAGTCATAGATGATCACATACTTTGTAATACACACACAAACAGAACGGATACGTCAACAAAAACTTTTTTACACAAGTTTTCTTTTAAAGTTATTATTCATTAAGTTGAGGACAAATGACTAAAAGACATTTTCAAAAGCAGTTTAACCCTTTCAGTTCACTGGTGAAATTCAAGGGCAGTGGCTGTTACCAGAGATCAGTATGGCACTACATTTCATGCATACACTCTTTCTCATTCAGTCTTTCATTCCAGAAAATAAAAGGAATAATTTGTTGTAATGGATCTACCACAAGGTACCTACTTATCAAGAGTTCAGAGCGATAGTTGTCTATATTGATGCTTTGCAAGCATCAAGGTAGACAACTGTGGCTCTGAGCAATTATAACTCAGTAACAAGTATTGTGTTGGCAGAGATTGTGCTTGCTATTTTCCCTAACCTCTCTGCCTTGCAGACTGAATGTTTTACAGTCGTCTCTTCTTTTTCCCGTGGAAGTATTGCACTGCTCTGTTGACAATTTTCTGACGGTCTGATACATCAGCAAGAACAGACTTTATAAGCGTCTTCTGCTGTAGTCTCTTGATGCAAAGTCTGTTCCTGCTGACATTTCTCAGTCTGTTCTGAGCAGAGAAGCCTCTTTCACAAGGTACAGAGGTCAGGGGAACAGCAAGTACAATCTGTGCCAACACAGTAAAATCAGGAAACTGTTTTCCTGATCTTATGAGGAGAGAACAGAATTCCTGCAGGTTCATGTGCTTGTGTGCAGCAGCAAAACACTGCAGGAAGTCCATTTTAGTCTTTTCCATAGCAATGAGAGATACCTGTAGTGTGCCAAGGGTGACAAGAGGTCCAGAAATAGGCCGTTTAAACAAGATGGGATGAACCATAACCCGCAAAGTCTTTTCTGTACAAGAGCCATAACTCACAAAGTCCCTTTTCTATGCGAGCTGTACTCGCTGTCAAGGGTCTTTACCTGTTGTCCTTGACCTGATTTTGAAATATATTTGCGTCGCAAATTTGTCAATGTATCGGTGAGTTCATAAGTCTATTACTATAAGTGCAACCCTATCGAAAAAGTCGACGCTTAGAATCGAGGTCGACGCGCGATTGAACAGGTATTTTCCAAGTGTCGATTTAAGACAGGGTGTCGAGAGCACACTGGTAAAAAGTACCGCAGGAGTCGGATACACATAAATCTTGTACGTAATAAAATGTTCGTTTTTGGCGTATTGGCATGTAAACGTCATGTAAAGAAATGCTAATATTTTAGGAAGGTTACAAAGTAAAGCCCAGGTAAAAGCACTGTCAGGGGAGAGAAGTGTGCATGATCGACCAGTGATCATAGATCTACTGTGGCCAAAGCACAACACAAAAAAAGAGCTAGGAAAGAGAGGGTGAGCTAAGAAAGTGACTGGAAGCAATGCTTATGGAAGGGTGCATGGAAATTTAGCTCTAGGTGGTGGCATGGAATGCATACCCCTGCAGACACCACAGTAAAATGTGGCTGTCATTGCAGGTAGGCAGAAATTCCTGCCTTCCTCCAGTATTGCCGATGGTGTGCTGAAGAGGTCGCCAAGACCGAAACAGCTGTCCACACCGGCTAAATATCTGGACCTAGATTTAACTCTCCATGCACTGAGTGGCTGGAACAGTGGGATATGTGATACGCCCCCTTTCGGGGTGGGGGGGGGGGGGGGGTTCCATATGCATTGCTTCCAGTCACTTTCTTAGCTCACCCCCTCTTTCCTATCTCTTTTGTGTGTGCTTTGGCCAAAGTAGATCTATGATCACTGGTCGATCATGCACACTTCTCTCCCCTGACAGTGCTTTTACCTACTTTGTAACCTTCCTAAAACGTCATGTAATGTTCGGAGCATGCAGTGCTGAAAGAATACTTTTGTTGTACAGTGCAAGATTTTGCCGCGTGGTGTGTGTGCAACGTATGTAGGGGGGGGGGGGGGGAGGCTGCATAAGATGATGACAAAAGGGTACGATTTTGTCTTTTTCTGCATGCACCTGTACAGATGTTACAAAGAAAACAAAAAGTCCGGCTCAACACCGCTCTCATATTTATCAGATGCGAGCCTTTACCGTCTATGTACCTAACTTTAACAAGTCGTTCCTCCGTTCCTCTTAGTCTTCGATCTTTTTTATCGGATAAAATCAAGCACCATAGAATGACCACATTTGTCGTCATGTTGCATACTCAGTATCTGATTACATCACCATGCCTAAGGACAATGACGTAGTGTCGGGGATGGCTACCCAACCTTCCCATGAGGCCGGCCTGATGTTGGTTATTTGATGTCTGCATACTTGTTTTTTTTTTTACGTCACTACGGAACTTTCAAGCTAGGGCGATTGTTCCATGGATACTACATTTACTGGATGTCTGACTGAGCGCGTGTACCTTCTCAAAGCCTATTGCGAAGTTCGCTTCGGGTTTGTGCGCATGCGCCGGCTTGCGATTTTGCTTAGGTTTTTCCGGTTGCATTTCGACTATCATGGAAGACAGAGAAAGGAATGCGTGTATCCCGTTTGAAACGGACATTTTTGATTCAATCGTCGAGGTAAGGTCTTCGGTTTTCTTTTACATCAACGCTAAATGAACTTGTTTGACATCTAACAGAGTTTTCATATCGAAAAACTTTTAGGATAAAAGAGAAGTCGTTGAGTGAAATGGTCATAGTTGATTGATTGATCATTCCCCCCACCCGGGTCTGCCCTGGGGGACTTGGGTGGGGTTAGGTACTTTTTAGTTCCCAGGGTCACCCTGGTCAGCCCCACAGGGTGAGTTTTCCTCTCTATTCTGGGGCATGTGTTTCTGTCTACCCGAGATCCATTCACCTGTATTTGCCTTTTT
This sequence comes from Semisulcospira habei, assembly GCA_036245525.1. NCBI lineage: Eukaryota > Metazoa > Mollusca > Gastropoda > Semisulcospiridae > Semisulcospira > Semisulcospira habei. The sequence goes on from BTPG01000002.1 coordinate 96,080,908, forward strand.
AAAACTCTCCCTACTGTCTGCACTGCCTGTAGCTCTTGATATTGGATGTGTGTTGTTAAATGGTCTTAGCTTTATTTAGGCCCCATGTTTTAGGTTTATTTAACGTATTTGACCGGCTGGCGACATACATTCAATGTTCTGTTTAGTTTTTTTTTTTTTTTTTCACAAGCAGTGCAGGCATGTCCTGAGAAAGCCTTGTTGCTGTCGGGACGTTAAGCAATGTACAATCAATCAATCAATTGATTGATCATTCGATGATTGACGGAGTGACCGACTCACCAAGTCAATGTTTGTTTGTTTTGTAGACGTGGAGTGAAATTTGAATAAATGTACTCCAGTCTTTGGTCAGATTTACTGATAAAGTAACTACTGTAAATAGTTTTTATCATTAGACTCCTGACAATAGTCCCTATGAGGTCAAAGGAAGAAGATAACAGTGGTCTTTCAGAAACGCTAAAATTCAGAGGTGTTCAGCTTAGTCATACATGTTTATGAGTATTAAATTATTTATGTCTGTACAATGACCAACTTGCTGAAATGCATATTATTCGGCTACATCTTTTGCAAGTTCAGCTAGATTGTCACCAAGACAAAACTGTGAATGGTAGATGCTTCTTTGCACTACTGATACTGATAAGAAATTTATAATCATGAGCTGATTTGTTTTCTTACAGGAGACATCAGTTGATGTTGGACAAGTGACAATTGAGGATAGTTCAGCTTCTGATGGTCCGATCCAATATGCTTCTACGGTGGAAAACAGAATTCAGGTACAAAGCCTAAAATATTATTAAATTATTAATTTGTTAGCTTATGTTTACAGTTACCTTTTGTAACACAATAAAAAGGTGAATTGTGCTTTTAGTTATAATACAAAATAATGTCATATGTTATGCCAATCATTTTTCAGTTGTGAGTGTAAATGTTCAACTTCAAATATAGTGTTATTTTTATATATTATTATTATTCAGGGACGAGCAAACCCACTAGGAAAGTTTTGTTCTCTTACCCCTCACAATGCACCCCCCCCCCCCCCCAACTCCACCACTTATTTATTACTAACAAAAATCTTAGAATAGATTTTAATAGCTATCTGCAGTGGGATTCAGGTTTATTTCATTCGTAACAAACTCTTTACCTACCCAGTACCTTCTAAACTTTTCCATAGGTGCAGAATTTCAATACATTATCAGCAATTTGGAGATTAGCTGCAGTAATAAAAATTCAAATAAACCCCAAAGTTTGTTTCACCAAGACAAATATGTTTTTTTTTTTCTTATTTTTACGTTGAAGCTTACTATTTTATTCTTAAAGATGACATTTCTAATGTACAGGTTTTTTAGCCTTAAGTTTACAAATTTGGAGAGGTTTTCTAGCTTGAAACTTTTCAAGCGTTACATAGCACAGGCCACAGGGTCTTCTTTAAAGTAATTTTTGGCCTTGGGCAATTCCATGCCCATCCATGAACTGCTGTCTGGGTTGTAGTGATCATCTGTCTTTTCATCTGCATTAAATTTCAGATCACTAGCGACCTTGTGGCTTCAATTTGTTCAGAGCATGCTGTAGACGACAACTTATCAACTGCTCGCAGATCCTTCTTTGAAAGCATTCAAGGTATGTTGCTCCATTTCTTGCTTCATTTTAAGTCCAGTTTGGTATGACATATAACCTTCATCCAAAAATCTGAGGTCTCTAAATAGACTTATAGAGGGATCTTTAAGCAGAGCCTAGAGGTGGAGATGGAATATATGGCACAACCTGATCTCGTTGGGTTGCCAAGTCTGAACATTGCGTTAGTTTAGATGAACTTCAGTTCTTGCCAGTTATGAAATTTATATTTGTTGTTGGTTATTTTGCTTCTTTATTTTTCAAGTGTATAATCATGTGATTAGATCCACAAAAATTTAGGGTCAGATGTACTTAGAATAGTGAAATATAGGATTGGTCAGATTACCCAATTTTATATTTTTTTTGGTGGGCTTATTTGTGATTGGGATGTTTTGCTTATGTGTGTTTTTACAGCTGAAGCAGTCCTGCCAGCAGTGGGTTTCATGACTGCATGCCTGATGCCTGCTGGAAAATTTCACAGCGCCACAAGAGAGAAAGCATGGATGCGGTACCACCAGGAATTCCTCAAACATCGCCTTGATGTCATGAAAGCCATTGACACCACTGCTGCCAACGCTGCATTTCTGTGCTTAAAACTCTTTGAACGCTTGATAAGTCTGGCATATCCGAGAACGAGTGAGCTTTCTGTGCAGAGACAGCACACGGAGTTAACTGAGCTTGACAGTAAGGTTGTCCCATACATTGGTGGATGTATTCTGCGGAAACAGAAAGAGTGACTTCCCCCAGCATTTCTAGAATGTCTTGATGCTTTCCAGTGTGAGGAGGAAAGTAGCCATTCACTCACAACAACACTGGACAGGGGTGGACTCACCCATTTACATCAGATGTCGAAAGAACTGTTTGAGATGCTGGAGGTGAAGTTCCGTGACTATACTGGCCAAGTTGCGCAGTCCTTTAGTAGCACAGAGTTTCAGCAGTTATGCTCCAGTGATAAAGAAATAACGTTGAAGTTTGAGGAGTGTTTGCAAGGTGTGGACAGCAAAGACAATTTGAAAGAAAGGTTGTTTTCAGCCATTGTTAGCCACTACTTTAGGGTGAGGATTCACCATGAGTGTAAACTCTACATGGAGCGACTTCGAAGTCGAGAGGCCAGCTCGAAGCAGAGCAGAGCTTTTAGAAGGGGGCTTAAAGAAATGCAATGAAAATGCAAATGACTAAGTGCCAAAAGGTGGTCTCCTGATTTGGGACAAAGGGGTAAATAATTCAAGTTTGTCTCACAGAGTTGTCTTTTTTACCATCAGATATCTTTCAATACCAAGCAAGATTCTGCAATAGGGGAGGTGAGCACTGCTCAGGCCACAGGCAGGTTGAATTTTTTCAGGGGCTCCTGATTTATGCAGATTCTCTTTAATTACTTCTTCCCCGAAGCAATTACAACAACGAGGATGTGCTAATCGTTTCCCTGCCTTTTCAACCATCCGGAGGATATCATTTTTACCTCTGAAATGTGACATCTTGGACCGTAAATCTCTGACACTGAAAATGCTGATGGTCGGCCCTAGTGAACTCTACAGGTATGCCGCTGGGCCAGGCTAAACGGAAGGCTGAATCTACTACAATTGACTCAAGTTTTGATCAGTCTACACCCAGCCATGCGGCCAGACAGAGAAAAGCGGCACTTCTAAAGAAAGCCAGGAAGAAGAAAAGCAAGGCGGAGCCGGCATCGGACAGCAGGGCAATGATCAAGTGTCACTTCCAAACTACGCGGCGAAACAGCATGGCGGAGACTGCGGACAAGAATGCGTCGTCTGCTACCGCGTCTGCCTCGTCTGCCACGGTCTTCGTATCCACTGGTGACGACGTACAGGTCAGTGACCCTTCTCATGCTGATCTAATGAGACTGCTTCGCGAAATGTCTGCAAAGCTAGACAAAGTGAATGAGCAATTCGAGGAGTTGAGAGGCGAGATGCATGAGCTAAGACTGAGTGGAAAATCAGACACTGAAAGTTGAATTGGACCAGTGTAGAAAGAAGATAGAGGAGGCAACCAGTCTGGCTACGGAGGCGAAGTTTTTACTTTAGCCTCCGTAGCAGAGAAGCGTTCGAACGACTTGGAACATTACACCCGAAGAAATAACGTTCGCATACTGGGGGTACCAGAGGCAGAGAGAGAGACCGTAGAGGAGTGCGAAAAGAAAGTTCTTCAGATCTTCAAAGACAAGCTACAGCTGCCCGGTATACAGCCTGGAGATATTGAGGCCTGCCATCGCATAGGTCAACTACAGCAGCGATCACAGGGAAGTGGGCAACAACAGCGAGGGCCGAGACCTGTGATCGTGCGATTCATGTCGAGAAAGGCTGCAGAATTAGTGCTTTTCCATAGACGGAAACTAAAGAACACCTCCTACATCATAACCGAGGACTTAACTCATAGCAACTACACTCTGCTGTCCCAGTGCTGGGACCACCCTGCACATATGGCGCAGGATGCGTGGACAAAACGTGGGAGTGTCTATGTAAAGCGCAAATCTGATTCCAGGGTGATACGTATAGCCTCAATCTCGGACTTGGTGGACAAGGTGCCTATTGGAAGTGACCCAGACACAACAACACCACGGGAGAGACTAAGACGACGTACGCTTCAGCGCTGAGCTAGCCCGGCGATCGGTTGTATGTGGACTCTTTGCCTAAACTGCATAAGTTTCGATGTGCACCCGATCGCGGAGCTGGCTGCATGTAGGCAGTGGATGCTCTGCAATCTTTGTGACCACCCTCTGTTTACATGTGTTTTTTCACCTGTGACCTGTAACCTTACGCGTGACACGCTACCTGGGCAAGAGCGGCTACTCTGGCCAATAGGTCAATAAGTTCGCACGAGGTCTGTTCCTCAGTGTGGCAGGAGGTGATTCTGTTGGAGTGTGTTGTGAGCCAGGCTCGTATGGTCATGATGGTGTAATGTGCTATGTCACTGGCATCTGGTGTTTGAGACTGAGACGCCGAGGGACTGGACACACCTTTCTTGGCGAGGCACGGTACGTACACTTTATTCTCGGCATGGGCGGTCCGAATCGTTTTGGTATACGAACGCCCATTCACAGGGGTCACTCTGTGTGTGTTAATTCGTGTGCCGGGTCGGCCCGGAATGTCCATGCCTCGAGCAGTGACATGCCTCAAAATGTACGTCCTTTCTGCAATACTTTTCAGTGGTGTTGTGATGGATGAAGAAACATTGTAGTGTGTCATGTGGCTACAAGTTGTTTTGGGTATTATTTATGCTGCGTGTGTCACAGGTCAGGTGTGTATAATTATGTATATAATAACGCAGATACATGTGTACGGGCGTGTGCATGTATGTCCAGGTACTTTCTGCTGGGTACCTATGTATGTTGTTATGCTGTTTATTTTTTGGAGCAGGTGTGTGTGCGTACATGTGTGCCTGCATACATGCTTGCATGTGTGTACACTTACATGTGCACGTGCATGTTCATGGGTATGCATGTCTGCTTGTACAGATGTGCTGGATAATTTGTACATATATGCTTTGGTATGTGTGTGTGCTTGCGGGTGCATTTGTGCCGGGTGGATGCGTATCATACGCTTCTACCTGGCATGGGTGTGCTGTGCGGGTGAACACATATGATGGGTACTTTTGTAATTAGGGTACATGTACTCTTCTCATGCACAGAAGTGTGTACATGTGCATGTGTATTTACGCGTGTATGGCATGTGTGTGTGTGTGTGTGTGTGCATGTAAGGGTATTTGTGCCGGGAGCATGTGTACATACCTGATACTCGCTCTGGTGTGTGTGTTTGTGCCAGGTGGGTGCGTATTACACACATCCACCGGGCACAGGTGGGTGTACACGTGCAGACAAATTTTATGAATACTTTTTTTTTTCTTTTTTTTTCCATGACTAGTGTACATGTGTGCCTTATGTGCGTGTACATTGACATGCATGTTGATGTGTATGTGGTGGGTATTTTACTTGTTGAGCACTACCAAATGCTAACATTAATATACAGGGCTGACCAGCGGGTGAGTGCGTGCGGCTCTGCGACACTGGTCAAGCCTTATTAAAGTCCAGGGCAGCAGTTCAGCCCACTTGTCTCTCTGTTGGGTACAGCATGACTTACAACTTTGTTCATTCGTACTTTACTTTTACCCCTAATTACCTTTCTCTTTACATGTTACTTGGAGTTGGAGGGGCCAAATATATATGTGTCCTTTTTTGTATAGATATAGCACTGACTTATAAATATATATTGTAATTGCTATTCTAGGAGGGAACTACAGGTATTCCTGAACGCTACACCTTGTTAATGGTGTCATTCCTCATGGATACTGTATTGCTAGATATCCTCCCGAAGGAGAAGAGCGGTAATGCTTGCATATATATATATATCAACTTTTTTTCCTTTTTTTTTTTTGTTTTTTCTTGGGTTTTTTTCTTTGTACATGGTTTGCTCCTATATGCTGAGCGTAGAACACACACTTTGTTATATGACAGGGTTATTAGAGTATGGAACATTTCGTGTAAAATATATGTGTTTTTTCTCCTGTTCCCTGCACCTGTTCAGTCACCTTGGTTCGTTTTGCCACTCACTTGAATTGCCGTTGTGTGCACCTGCCACACATTCAGTACTGATGATACAGTCAGCCGGTTTGACCATATATATGCAAACTGCTGCCTGTAACGGCTGGAAACAAACGCCACTTCCATTATGGCTAGTATTACCAATGACAGTCCATTACAAATATGTACCTTTAATGCCAATGGTCTTGGCCAGTATCAGAAAAGGAAAGATGTGCTAGACTACCTCAGACAGTTAAAGGCTTCTATCTACTTTTTGCTAGAGACACATCTCAAGACTAAAAATGAACACATGCTAAGGGCCATGTGGGGCTTTGAATGTTTTCTATGTGGTAATGATACAAATAGCAAAGGAGTTGCAATTCTGTTTAACAACAACTTTAAGTATAAAGTACATAATGTGATTAGAAGTAATGATGGCGCTTATATTGTACTAGATATTGACATACAGTATGATACAGGGTAAGCGGATGACTATTGTTAACCTATGGGCCTAGTAATGGGGACTCTCCCATCTTTTTTGAAACTGTCTTTGAAGAAGTAGGTAGGTTAGATAATCAATATGTAATAGTAGTAGGTGACTGGAATGTTGTACTGGATGTTAGTATAGATACGTACAGGTATAGAAATATTAACCACCCTCGATCAATGCAAAAGGTGCTTGAATGTATGCAGGTGTATGACCTAGTGGATGTATGGAGGGTGCTTCACCCAGCATCTAGACAGTACACATGGCGTTGCTTTAACTCTGCTCAACAAGGCAGATTAGATTATTTCCTGGTATCGGAATGTTTGATGGTACTGGTAGAGGTTACTAAGGCAAAAATTAACTCAGGTTATCGTTCAGATCATTCGCTTGTGTCTATTGATTTTTTTGCATCGCTTCCTACACAGTGGCGTTTTTGGATAATCTCTAACGCAACTCGTTCGGATAGTAAACAAAGACAAAGTTTCGGGGGACGGTCTTACAACACGTTTGACGTACGACACGGTAAAATTCAACGACCATATTCGCACGGATTCAGAAACATCGATTGATATGACAAACCTATGAGCGTAGAATAATGTCTTATTAATCTACTTGCTAGATTTCAAGCGTCTTTGTTGCACTGAGACTGAGTACATGCCCATCATCTGAAGCAGACTGCTAAGTGTCCATTTTGGGCGCCATGATTTCTGGCTGAATATCACACATTTAGGACAATATTGCTCAAAATACTCGAAATTACTGCTTGAAAGTATTTATAGTATTCACACATTCACTCTTTCACACAGATAAAACAATAATTCAGTTTTCAGATGTAAATATACATGATTTTATTGGAAATCATATCAGCACCCCTTCCGTGTCCCACCTTTTGGCACTTAGTCAAATATGGTTGACAATGACAATAAAAGGATGAAACCAATAAAGTTTGCTTTAGAAAAGAGTTGGCTTTTTGTGGATTATGTCATTATAGTAAGAAAAAGATAATCAAGATATTTTTTGTTGTTGCTTAAAGTGTCATGGTGTCACACGTTACAGCTTACAGGAAAATAGTGAACAAAATAAAAGACTAAACATAGGCTCAAGCATACTATGTTAGGTGGTGTGCTATTATTTTATATATTTACCATTACAGTATGCATGTGTCTTGTTTGCAATTATAATCAACATCCTCACCATTACAATCCATATTATTATCGCCGTCATCATCATAATCAGCACAGCATTTATAATCACCATCTTCACAACACGTAGCTCAGTGGTCAGAGCGCACGACTTGTGTGAGTGCATCTTGGGCAACGTGGGTTCGAATCCCGACTTCAGCAAACTATTTTGTGATTGCTGGATATTTCGGGCCAGCGCCTTGAGAAGCTCTCTGAGCTTATAAGTGCGCTATATAATAGAAACCTCTTTTTTTTTTTTTTTTTAACGATTATTACTGTCACCGACACAACATATCAAAACATCAAAGCGGTTAACATCACTATTACCATCACCCACAAAACAAACAGCAATATCAGTAGTATTTGTAATTTCTTCATCAATACCTGCAAAAACTGAATGTTCACTCTCGTTCGGAATCAACTGATAACATTCACCATACTGCACACTTTGCAGAAAATTAGCATAATCTAGCCCATCAGTGCCTGCTTTTGAAGTGTTATGACTCTCACATATCAATACACTCAACACACCTTAGACTATTTACTGATTTAGTTCACTAAAAACACCACACCCACAACTGATCATTTTAGGTACCATAGGCATAGGCAGAACATTTCCTTTTATGGACTTCATGCAGTGTCCTGGTCTCCCTTCTTTGCAATCTCTGCTGAAGTAGTTTTTCAGTTGCAGAGCACTGCTTACACAGACAGCTACCATGAATGAGAAGGTCGCAGTCTCTTGCCCTAACACATGATTTTTGACAAAAGTTGGAGTCCTTGTCAATATCATTGGTCACATGTCGAAAGTACTGTCTTGTATTTGATGCATCCGGTAGATCTGCCAACTCTTGAAAATCTGAACCTGTGACTCCTCCACACACCCACATGTCACTCAGGTTCGAAAGGAACCTTACAAGAGTCTGGTCAAGAAATGTCGTGGTCAGCTTTGGAGCTGGAATGCTCAGAATCTTTACAGATGCTTTTACTCTCCCTTGTGAATCATTCTCTACCACTACCTCCCTCTCAACATTACCGTTCCTAACAATAGCAAGCTTAACTGTGCAGATACTGTTCAGAATCACACACCAAGGTTTTGGTATCAGCTGAAGGTCCTCCTGAAGGCTGGCTAGACTGCTGTAAGTGTAGTTGTCTGCATGTGGCAAATCTGATGCAGCTTTCTCCCCTTCAGGATCAGACGCATCTTCTTGCACCCTTCTGCATTTGTCCAACTGCAAAATACACAAAAGACGCACATAAATTGTGCATGCTTAATTCTCCAAACTATCACTGGAACAAAATAAACCTTGGTACATGAGAACAGCCATGCATATATCACATGTAATCCTTTACCAAAGGGCGATTAACGCTTTTTTTTTGTTGCTTACTTACGCATTTTTGGAAACTTTGCATTCGCAGTATTGCATCGGCCTTACAAAGTATCCCAATACCAATTTTCACATTTCTGCTGTGAACAGTATGTGAGATATATTTTTTAAAAAGTTGGTTTCCGATTATTGTGATACCCAGTTAACACGTTTTCCTGGGGATAAGCAAATTTGACTGCGTTAACCAGATTTCCTTGTTAACCAACATGGCCAATATAGTAAAATCCTCTTGGTTGTGTTAAGCAGAAAAACATGTTATCCCTAATTGCGTTAACAGTGTTCCACTGCATATTTATGACCACAAAAAAATCCCAGGTAGCACAGATTATTCGCCCTTTCAATGGCCCACTATTGAGCCAATGCTGTGCCAGTACAGCCAATCAGGATCCATCAATGGACCGATTAAGGCCCAATGAACTGTGCTAGGAGGGAAATTAGGGTAGGTAGGTTAGGAACAATATATATATTCTGTGTTTTTGCGAAACAAGACAGTAAGCACAACGCACTCAGCATAGCTTGCACTAGGAAGACGAAATGTCTTCTTGTTCAGTTTGGCCGGATGAAGTTATTTCTCTTGACGATGACAAACTTTCAGTTTTTTTTTCTTACTCCAAAAACCAAACAAATTTGGTAAAATATAGGGTCGGTCGGGTGATCTGAAACCACCTTTTTTTTTTTGTTTTGCCCATAAATAATAAAATTTAAAAAAGAAAGAAAAAGTACATACTGCATTGGTGCGTCTGTGCTTTGGGATGCTAGCAAACTCCTTTGGAAGATACAAGGTTGGTACCGCCCCACGTTTCAGTCGACGGCCTCTGAATTCTTCCTTTGTTTCTGCAACACAAATTGTATATTTAAATCTATTGTCGTATTGAAAACATGTGAAATTCCATTAGTTAGAAAGAAAAATAAAAACAGCTTCTTTTATGTGGTACAGTGTTAGCGCTTAGAACATAATAATAATAATAATAATAATACCGTTATTATATAGGCGCTTTTTCTCAATTTTGGGGAAATCGACTCAAAGCGCCGCGCCTGAAACCCAACACACACACTCACGAAACAGACACGGATTTACGCCATTTAAGACAAACACAGTACAAGACAAACGAAGGGCCAGTCAGCTACTGAAGTTACAGAGATTTTTTTTATCGCTTGTATTTGAAATTTTGTAAAGTGGCCTGAGACCGGTACCAAAGTGTGGGGGGTGGAAGAACCGGAGTACCCGGAGAAAGAACCCCCGACGGTCCGCCCGAATTAACGGTGACACTTACCAGAGGAGAAAAGTCCAACGCCGGAACCCGGTATCGAACCGCTCACCTTTGGAATTGGTGGCAGGCGCCTTAACCACTGCGCCACGGACCGCCCCAAGTAAGAAAAACAATGTTCACTGAGCTGAAAAGAAAATATGAGGGCTATATGTGTATATCTCCAGATATCTGGGAAAATATGAACGTACAGGTCAGAAATTTAGAATAATATGTTTGTACATCTCCGAAACTGGAAAAATGTGGGCTTAAAAAAGGGGGAAAAAAACCTTTCCAGCCCACTGCACAAAAAGGCGTAGGGACCACAATAAAAATATGGTGGGTTGAATAACCTCAAACAAGCTTTTTGGGGCCAAATCATCTAACCTTAGCTTTAAATTAGGAATGAAAAGGAAAACAATTAACAAAACCCCTAAAGAAACACATTCAAATACCAAAGTACCCAAAATTGTCTTGACATAATAGCTGTAAGTTGTAACAAACACTTAATTTTGTATTTTCCTTGGAGATTCGCCATCCAGGAAAATATTCATTATTGAGATACAGTCAGGGGCAGATTATGGAGGGTTTCCCAATTGCACAAAAAAAAACAACCTGGGCTGTCAACAAAAAAATTGTTAATGGAAAAGGATATTCTTCATGTTATTATTCGATACAAACAACGTTCATAGATCTAAAATTCAAGAAAGTGTGTCACCACCGTCACTGTGACTACATTACATACCGCACAGCTGTAATCAGGAATTGGCACTAACTTGATGCATTTTTTTATTATTAAGATCTGATGGAGCGTGTTGAAAAAGAATATATTTTATTTTTAATGAAGGAAATTACGTGCATTTATTTTAGCAGATAATATATTTCAACATTCCATTACACCACTTAAAAATTAAGATATTCTTTTTTAATAGTATTAGTAATAAAAATAATATACATGCATTAGTTTCTAAATGGTGCAATGGAAAATTAAAATATATTATCTGCTAAACTAATTGCTTACAATTTCCTTCATTAAAAAATAAATTTTAAAGCATCAATGAAAGCGCAAACTATTTTATACAATTTAATTCATAATCTTCTGAGAATGCTTCAAGCCACATATGCAAATAAATACACTTCTCTTTCAATTTGATAGCTATTTCTTCTCTTCTTTTAGTCAGCTGTCTCATTATTTTAACTTCTTTTGATTAAACATAGTAACAAAGATTTGCATTTTCAATGTACTAAAAAGTCAACAGGTTAACATGTCTCTCTTTATTTGAGTGTTAGCATGTGAGTTATTTTATTAATTAATTTTAAATATTATTTTTACGTTATCTGATATTATGTAGATTACAGTTCACGATCGAGGCCGGATCCAGATCGGCTTGTTTACACTATATATTATTGCCGCGTTGGAAAACACACAGTCACACATGGCTCTGAGAGAACTGACATAACACACAACACAAAGACTTACGCTTTCCCATGTATTCGAAGCAATCGTCAGTGAAATGTCGCGAACAAATCTTCGCTGCGTTCGGATTGAAACCTTTGTCGGCCGTCCTGCTTGCGAGGTAGATCAACCGGTTTCTCCATGCATCTTGCTCCTCGCTCACACCTGCTTTCGGGTAGCCGTGAAAAGACACACCACGACAAAAAAGACTGTCCGTGTCACACTTGCTAAAACTGCAACGACTCCCACCGTGTTGTCGCTTCGACATCGTGCCGAAATAGTCAAAACAGTCCAAATAACTTCGTATGCACTCGTACTTCGACGTGTCTTTTCACATTGGTACCGGAAAGGGCAATGCAAAAGTGCGCGGCTAAGATGCGCGAAGGAACTCAAAGCGAAAATTGTCTTAGTCAGAGGTCAAGTAAATATAAGTCAGTGGATTGTTCATTACGCGTCCGCGTCGACTAAAGTTAGAACATGCTACTACGTGTGCAGCCGACATATTGTGTTGTATAGTAACAGACGGTGAGCTCTAAATGTGTCACAGTGCATACGCGTCATTGTTTTGAGAAATAATCAATCCAGACCAAAAAGGTGACTGCCAAGCGTGTAATATAACGAGACAAACATGGAGATGCAGTCAAAGAGAAATAATCAATCCAGACCAAAAAGGTGACTGCCAAGCGTGTAATATAACGAGACAAACATGGAGATGCAGTCAAAGAGAAATAATCAATCCAGACCAAAAAGGTGACTGCCAAGCGTGTAATATAACGAGACAAACATGGAGATGCAGTCAAAGAGAAATAATCAATCCAGACCAAAAAGGTGACTGCCAAGCGTGTAATATAACGAGACAAACATGGAGATGCAGTCAAAGAGAAATAATCAATCCAGACCAAAAAGGTGACTGCCAAGCGTGTAATATAACGAGACAAACATGGAGATGCAGTCAAAGAGAAATAATCAATCCAGACCAAAAAGGTGACTGCCAAGCGTGTAATATAACGAGACAAACATGGAGATGCAGTCAAAGAGAAATAATCAATCCAGACCAAAAAGGTGACTGCCAAGCGTGTAATATAACGAGACAAACATGGAGATGCAGTCAAAGAGAAATAATCAATCCAGACCAAAAAGGTGACTGCCAAGCGTGTAATATAACGAGACAAACATGGAGATGCAGTCAAAGAGAAATAATCAATCCAGACCAAAAAGGTGACTGCCAAGCGTGTAATATAACGAGACAAACATGGAGATGCAGTCAAAGAGAAATAATCAATCCAGACCAAAAAGGTGACTGCCAAGCGTGTAATATAACGAGACAAACATGGAGATGCAGTCAAAGAGAAATAATCAATCCAGACCAAAAAGGTGACTGCCAAGCGTGTAATATAACGAGACAAACATGGAGATGCAGTCAAAGAGAAATAATCAATCCAGACCAAAAAGGTGACTGCCAAGCGTGTAATATAACGAGACAAACATGGAGATGCAGTCAAAGAGAAATAATCAATCCAGACCAAAAAGGTGACTGCCAAGCGTGTAATATAACGAGACAAACATGGAGATGCAGTCAAAGAGAAATAATCAATCCAGACCAAAAAGGTGACTGCCAAGCGTGTAATATAACGAGACAAACATGGAGATGCAGTCAAAGAGAAATAATCAATCCAGACCAAAAAGGTGACTGCCAAGCGTGTAATATAACGAGACAAACATGGAGATGCAGTCAAAGAGAAATAATCAATCCAGACCAAAAAGGTGACTGCCAAGCGTGTAATATAACGAGACAAACATGGAGATGCAGTCAAAGAGAAATAATCAATCCAGACCAAAAAGGTGACTGCCAAGCGTGTAATATAACGAGACAAACAGTTGCCACATTCCTTCTGCCATTGAAGATAAGTAGCGGCTAATCTCTATGTTTGTTTGTTTGTCTATTTTGACAAAGGGTATTTACCCGAAATATTAATAAATTGTGTTGTACCCGTCTTTTCTAAGCGTGTTTCTTTCTCCGTTGGGTACTTCATTGTTTTGAGAGAGAGAAAAATACGTCACATTAAGAGTATTGCGTCGATGTCTGTGTAATGACGATATTTTTGTTTTACGTCACCGTCACAGATAGATGACCATACTTTTCACCAGCTCATCGTTAACAAAACAGTGGTGAAAGGGGCATGCCTTGAAATCGTGATTCCTGCTTAGCGGATTTTCTTCTCCTTTTTTTGTTTTTGTTTTTGGTTTGGTTTTTTTTTTTTTTGTTTCTCGTGTTTGCAATTTTTTTTTTCATCCTGATGATCCGTGAAAGACGGGTTCCTCCTGATCCGTGAATGACGTCCTGGTTATTTTGTGAAGCATAAAAAGTTTGTTTGGCACTGTCTAATTTCTACTCAAAAATGTTCAATTCTTTCGGCCGGTGAAAAGAGACTTCTTCGTCTATTTCCCTCGTAAACCCTAAGAGAGAACCTACTAAAAAGGGGGGTTGCAGTCGAAATTGTAGTAAAAAACTAGACCGAAAGGGTTGACTGCCAGTGCTTGTAATTTAGAAGAAAAAAAAGCTACCAAGTGAGTATGAAAAGCACTGTCAAGGGAGAGAATTGTGCATGATAGACCAATGATCATAGATCTACTTTGGTCCAAGCACACACAAAAAAAGATAGGAAAGAGGGTCTATCATTGGTCTATCATGCACAATTGGTCATTGGTCTATCATGCACAATTCTCTCCCTTGACAGTGCTTTTCATACTCACTTGGTAGTTTTTTTCTAAATTACAAGCACTGGCAGTCAACCCTTTCGGTCTAGTTTTTTACTACATTTTCGACTGCAACCCTCTCCCCCTTTTTAGTACGTTCTCTCTTAGGGTGCATGGAAATTTAGCTCTAGGTGGAGGCATGGAATGTATGCCCCTGCAGAAACCACCGTGACTTTGCTCCCTGCGTCTCGACCAGCTTCCTGTCCACCTGAGATAACCAACAGCAGCGACCCAGGTATGACCCAGGCAGCCGCTCATGTTACCTCCATGAACACCGTGCTCCCTCTCCGACATCTTGCCGCTCTACCAGCACTACAGAATTCATCACAGTTGTACTCCCGCCTACACGATGCTCTTAATATCATCGCGGGTCTTCGTGCTGAGGTAGACACTTTGTTTAAAGGGCTGTCAGAGGCTCTCACGTCAAAATTGATCAACTTGACAGCCACATCCGCGATGAAGCAGTGAGGAGAGTCAAGGATCTGCAAGCCACATAGTCCTGCATGGGCGAGATGTTGTCTAGTAGTCTCGACGAAAGGATAAATAGTGTTGAATCAGCTCAGCACGCTATGGACAGCACTGTAAACGGTTTATCCACGGCTAAACAGAATCACAAGCAGCGCCTCCGAGATCTGCAAAAGAAACTGAACAAAGCATCAGCCCATACAAACAGTCGATCAGTGACTGATAACTCTGACAGTACACCTACACCTCTGTCTGCTGCCCTTGACAGCAGTACCTCTCAGAGGTGTGCAATGGACATAGAAACAGTTGCATCCCCACTCTCCGCCCCTCCGCTTCTTACACAAGACGACATCATGGCTGTGTCCCTCCAGGCTATGAGAGTGGGTGAGAACGAAAGCCGGGAACGCCGCATTCCTGTCCGGATAACCGCCGGCCAGCCCGAGATCATCAACCAAACTACTGAAGCCAGCGGCGAGCAGCAGCAAAACAACAGACCGTCTCACAGGCTGTCTCCATAGGAACAGATACTTCAACACTCGGTATTCGCCGACACCAATACTCTAGTTATCGGAGACTCCGTTGTTCACTACATCAAGGCGGAGAAGATGTCTACGTACCCAGAGGAAAAGGTGCAGGTCATATCTGTGTCTGGCCTGAAAACTCCCCACCTGATTGGCTGGCTCCGGAGTCAAGAACCCTCTCACACAGTCTCTCTTGTGACCTTCCATGTCGGAGTGAACGACTGTAAGCAGACAGAAGTGACCAGCGCTGTGTGGGACCAGCTTGCCCGGCAATGTGGGCGGGTATTCCCCAGCGCATGCATCCAAGCTTCCTCCATTCTGCCAGCCCAGCGGGGACAACAGCTGAACAGGTCTATTACTGCCTCCAACGGAAACCTATACCACATGTGCAAAAAGCGTGAGGTAACATTTGTGGACAACACGCTGATTTTCTCTACTACAGATGGATTTCCGCGCAAAAGGCTCTACAGGCGCAGTGACCCAATCCACCCTAGCCGGCAGGGCACAATTAGCTTGGCCATTAACGTGAAAAGGGGTGGGGTGCCTCCTGACACCTCCAAAGCCATCCCGCGTGCTCCGAGCAGTGGCCGGGACCGTGGTGAGAGGCGTAGCGGCAACTCTCAAGGACTGTATTCTGAAATTGTGGCAGGGACTGCGTCCTCTACATCTACGTCCTACCCAGGATCACAGTATGATGCAAATAGCCACCAGATAACACGAGACTGTTTCAACAGCAACAGCGATGGGCCTGTTCAGCTTTTGTCCCCTCTGGGCTGGCGGAAGGGAGGCAAGCCGGACACATGCTGATACAAGACATGTCACCCCCACAGCAACAGGAGGCACCAGATCAACAGTTCGTGACTATGTGGCAGTCACCTAACATACTGCAGTTCCCGACAGTTCCTGCAATGTACCCGCAGTATCGTGCGGCGCCAACGGACCGCTTTTCGGGGAACACTATGGCGCAACCCTACCCATTTAACGTCACCGCACCGGCACACACTCCGTATACACACCACGACGTCTGGGCTCAGTACAATCGCCCAGCTTGTGTTTACTGAGACTATAACCAGAGCATCCTCCTATATACATCTATTAAACATTATATTCTTTGAATTGTCTGTTGGGCCAGTTGTTCAGCAGAATTTCAGTGACTAGACATTGCTTCCTAAGTGATCTCTTACATCATACGCATTGCTTCCTAAGTGATCTCCTACATCATAGACATTGCTTCCTAATTAATCTCTTATATCGTGTGAGCACTGTAACGGTGTTTCCTATCCTTCGTCTATAACTACATCAGTAACATTATCACTACGAGAATACATGATTTACATTTTGAGCGATTTGGGACGCTGGTTAGGTATCTTTGTGTAAGCGTACCACACATCGAGTGCACTGTGACACTATTTTTTCCTTGTGTGTTTCCCAGCACATCATCAGTCATAAGCGATTATTGACGCCTTTTGGAAAACTTCGAGTAACTCGACAGTTGGTCAAGACACATTGAACTTGTAGTGTGTCAACGTATAGACTGCCTTGTTTTTTCCTCGTCTGCACTGAAAAACAACACACGTCTATACAATAATATATATCTTTTGCTCTTGGCTCATAGGTGTTGATTTATTGTTATCTTTCTACATCAGTTATGTCTACAGACAAGCCTGATACGCATCATTTGCTTATAGGACATTTAAATATATATCATTTGTATAACAAAGTTCCAGATTTTTGTGTGATGTTGAGTCAACCAAACGCTTTCCATGTGTTTGGAATAACTGAATCACGATTGTGCTCTAACATCAGTGATGAAGCCACTTCTATCCCGGGTTTTCATGTATTTCGTCGCGATCCTGTTTCCCCTAAACACACGGGTATAGCCGTGTATTTAAACAATTCAATTGGGGATTGCGCTCGAAGAAGGACAGATCTAGAATCAGACCTAGTGGAAAGCGTTTGGATTGAACTAAAAGCAAGCAAAGCCACCCCATTATTAATCTGCTTTGTTTATCGAAATCCCTCAGCCACTTTTGAATGGTATGACACTTTTACGGAAATGATGGACAATGCAACCAAAATGTACTTCTGATCTATTAATCTTAGGCGACTTTAACATCAATTTGTTTTCTTCCAATCCTGCTTGAGAAACTACTCTTACTTTGTTTGGTCTCAAACAGTTGGTCACTAAAGCAACAAGAGTAACTGCCAATTCCTCAACATTGATCGACCATATTTACACAAACAACAAGACTAGAGTATTAGGGGTGCAGGTGCCCGAGATTGCTATTAGTGACCATTACCCCGTCTGTTGTAGCTGGGCTCTGAAAGGTGACCGACGCCCCAAAAATCACCAACACATCACTATTAAATTCAGATCTTATAAACACTTTAACAAAGATGTTTTCCTATCGGATCTCTGTCAAGTATGTTTCAGTCACGTTTATAATTACACGAATCCCAATTTTGCGCTTGCAGAATGGTATGAGCTTTTTCTAAGTGTACTGGATAAACATGCACCATACCGAGAAAAACGTGTAAAAAGTGCACAGCCTCCCTTGTGGTTAAATAAAGATATCAAGGATGCTATGTCACTTCGTAATGAACTTAAAAAAACACAAGGAATTTGATGCCTATCGTAAACGGCGAAATAAGGTAAAATATCTTGTTCGTGAAGCCCAAAAGTGTCACTTTAAAAGGATCATTGATGAGAAACGGGACACAGTTACAGTGTGGCGCGCCCTGAACACATTTACAAAATCTAAACAAAAACCGGCATGCACCAGTGTTTTAGCAGATACATTTAATAAACATTTCCTATCTGCTGCTGATGTCCTATTACAAAGTTGTCCAAACATGTCACAAATATCAGATGTACTTGATAAATTCTGTGCCGAAAAGCTCAAGTCAAGTATTTTCAACATTCCTGTTATAACGGTTTATGACGTTAGTAAAACGATATCTCAGCTAAAAAATAAGAGATCAACTGGTCATGACGGCATTAGTACTGCAATACTAAAACTAGCTCTCCCATATGTCGTTGATTCTCTGACGTATATTTACAATCTTTGTATTGGACAGAGAACATTTCCGTCCAGCCTAAAGAAAGCAAAAGTCATTCCTTTGCCCAAAACTAAAGATATTTCTGAGCCAAATAACTTTAGGCCCATTTCCTTACTTTCGACTTTGTCGAAACCAATCGAAAAACATATTCATCATCATTTACAACAGTTCCTGGAAAATCATCAAGTTTTACACCCCTTGCAATCAGGCTTTCGACAACGCCATTCTTGTCATACAGCGCTGATTCATCTGATTGATAGATGGCTCGATGCAATGAACAAACTGCAAACGACAGGGACAGTATTCTTAGATTTTAGCAAAGCTTTCGACTTAGTCAATCATAATCTACTTATACAGAAACTTAGAGCATATAGGCTAAGTAGCAACGCTGTGGCGTTTTTTTCAGTCATACCTAGAGAATAGAACTCAATTTGTTCTTGTAAATGGCAAACAATCTGCAGAGGGTATAATTCGTCATGGTGTGCCACAGGGATCAATACTCGGCCCCTTATTATTTTCTCTTTTTATAAATGATCTTCCTCTACATATTTCTCCCACTGGAGTCACCTGCAGCCTTTTTGCAAATGATGGCACATTAGACTTCTCTGATGCAAATGTTTTCAGTGTCAACCTCACCCTTCAGCAGGGTCTAAATGTTACATCAAAATGGTGTGCTGATAATTTCATGATTCCAAACACTGGTAAAACAAAGTGCATGCTCGTCGCCACCAGACAAAAACATCAGCTCAATCCCCCTCCTTTGAACTTGTTTCTGGGATCAGAACAAATTCAGCAAGTTAAAGAACATCGAGTACTTGGCACACACATTGATAACTGTCTCAGCTGGCAGAGCCAAACAGATAAGATATGCAAGGTGGTCTCAAGAAATTTGTTTCTTTTTGCTAAACTAAAATATTTCACTGACAGAAAAACAAGACAACTATTCTATAATGCACACATTAAATCGCATATTGATTCTGTCTCATCTGTGTGGGATGGCTGTAGCGATGCAAATTTAAAAAGATTAAACTCACTCCATAGGCGAGCAGCGAAACTTATATTAGCTAAAAACATTCCACAACAAAGCAGTACCGACGAAAAACTTGCTTTACTTCATATGCTCCCTCTCCGTCAACACTTTGTTTTTAATAAGTTAGTAATGGTATATAAGGCCACAGTAGGAAAAACACCAGCTTACATATCTAATCTTTTCAAGACTTGTAGCACACCCTACAACACACGTAAAAATGACCTGGTAGTTCCAAAGCCCAGAATAGACATATTCAAGACGTCTTTTTCTTACTCGGGTACAATACTGTGGAACGCACTCCCCAAAAAGATTAAATCAGCACAGTCTGTGAGCTCCTTCAAAGCCCAACTACTACAATATTTACTCAGAAATAATCGAACAGATTAGATGTACTCTACAAACTTTATTAATAGTATCATAAAGATGATCATTAATTCTGATTCTGTATCATGTTACTTTGATCTGCTATCATACATTCAACTTGCATCATATTTGCACGCTCAAATGTGTGTGTGTGTGTGTGTGTGTGTGTGTGTGTGTGTGTGTGTGTGTGTGTGTGTGTGTGTGTGTGTGTGTGTGTGTGTGTGTGTGTGTGATAATAATAATAATAATAATAAATTTATTTCAGTTTTTGCAGGCCATCAGGCCCATATGAACACAAAATACAATTTACAACCAGAAAATACAGGAAGGTGGTTGTAAAACACACTTATATAGCATTACATCAGCGCACATAAAATTAATAAACAAGAAACGTTCAAAGCAAAACCCTCTAATTCCTTAATTTAAGGCAACCTGAAATATACATAGCAACTTTAAAGACCAGTTTATCATGTAGGTTTCCACACAGCATTTGAACTTTAAGATCGGATGGGAATCTGTAGTAAAACGGTGGAATGTACTTTTTACGTAAAAGGGCATATTTTGGACACTCGAACAGAAAATGACACAAATCTTCAGCCTTATGCCAATCACATGAATTACATTATGGATTAATGGGTTTTCCAAATCTGGATACTCCGTTTAAAGGTAAACGGTTACATCTAAGTAAACATATTGCCCGCCTGAGTTCACAAGAGTTCAGCTGCCCTATGTAACTGGCTCTAAGTATTTCTGGGTGATAATGGCAGTATTCTGTGTTTGAGGTAAGGGATGCATGCCAGTCCTGTCGGAAACAATCCATCAGCCGATCTTTGAATATCTGAATGAACAGAGGAGTGTTTCCAACTGACTGCATTTCCCATACATACCCAAACCCGTGCATACACAATAGAGTCTTTATTTGCGTAGCCCAGTTCGATCTACCTGAAGCATCATGCATACATAACATCAGTAACACTGTCTTGTGTATCTGTTTTCTGACATGGTAAGAAGTCTGCACCAGTACTTCAACATTCGAACATAAGCATCAATATACATAGGGAATCTTCCACACTCACCCAGCGCAATATTGTTTTTTACAACTCTTCCAACACCAAGGACCATTTTACAAACCTTTATATGAACCTGCTCAATTACATCATGTCTCTGAAAACCCCAGACCTCTGACCCGTATAGCACAATGGGTTTAATCTTGACATCAAAAATGTGAAAAACAGTGTCAGCTGGCAAGTTTTGTAATTTGAAGTATAGTCTTTTGATGCCTGCAACTGCTCTCCTGGCTTTTCCAGCTAAGTTTTCTACACATCTAGCCCAGTTCAGAGTAGAGGAAAATATCACACCAAGGTAAATATAACTGGACTCGACTTGAATCTGCTTGTCAGCATAAAACCATTTTTCACAAAACCTCCATTTTTGAAGACCACCACTTTTGTCTTGTCCATGTTCACAGTGAGACCCCATTTTTTACAGTATTTTTCTAAACAATTAATTTTCTTTTGGAGATCTGCTACAGAGTCAGAGACAATGGCTATATCATCAGCATACATAAGAAGGAAAATACCCAGTGGGTCTGCAAAAATATCAACGCCACGTGCACCGCACGATGATATTTCTGTCTCAAATTCTGAAAGAAAGATAGAAAACAGCAGTGGGTTCAACACACAACCTTGTCGCACCCCTGACATGCAGTCAAAGTAGTCGGTAACTTTGGTTCCAACCTTTACAGCAGCTTTTACATGTTTGTACATACTCTCAAGTGTCTGAAGCAACTTTCCATGAACTCCTTTACGTAACAAGAGATACAACAGTTTTGTCCTGTGCACACTGTCGTAAGCTTTAGAAAAATCTACGTACATGGTGTAAAAACGGCCACCCTGCTTGCTAAGATACTTTTGCACTAGTGCCTGTAAGCAAAAAATGTTTTCTATAGTACTGTACCCTTTACGGAAGCCAGCTTGAGCCTCAGGAATACAATCATTCTCTTCACAAAAACGAACCAACCTGTTGTTAATGACAAAACTGTACAACTTACTGATAACGTTCAGAAGAGAGATTCCTCTGTAGTTGTCAACATTTCTAGGGTTACCCTTTTTGTGTAGTGGAAATATCACAGCCATGGTCCAGCTTTCAGGGTATTCCGCACTTTGAAACACACGATTGAACAAAGGATGCAGAAATTTCACAAGGATCTCGCCTGCATGATGAAAAAGGTCAGTGGGCAAGCCATCAGGGCCTGATGCTTTCCCTTTCTTCATGCTATTAATAGCACTGCGAATTTCATCCTGCGTGATTTCCTCGTCAAATTTTGCATTATGACAACCATCACAATCATCAGATATATGGTCATTCAAAACACCCTCGGCCTGTCTGCTGAAACCTGAATCATCAACATTCTGATCCACATTTAGCAAATTACGAAAATAATCATACCACACGCGTGGTGAAATGACATCAGAACACAACTTTTTAACGCCAGTCAGAGACTTTATTTTTTTGCCAAAATGTTCTTGAGTTTGCATCATTACATGCATCGTTGAGCTCATTCAAAAACCCGTGCGTTGTACTCTACTTGTTTTGTTTTACACAACTTCTTAAATTCTTTCTTCATGTCAAGGTACTTCCCTAAGTCGTCATGTGTGTTTGTGTGTCTGAACTGCTTCAACTGTATGTACTTGTTTTGTTTTGCTAACTCGCAGTCCGAGTCCCACCACGGCGGCTGTGCACGGGATTCACCTACCTTCTTACCTGACCTCATTTTGTCAGCCGCCTTCTGAATGAATGCTACAAAACAGGCCGACCCTACTTCTACACTCGAGTCAAGCGCTGACGAAAAGTGTTGAAACTGAGTCTCCTGATTATCTTCAATGTATGCCCAAAAGGATTCAGCGTAGTTTTCTGTCCAAACAAATTTAACCCCTTCCTCTAGTATTATACAATACAATACAATACAACTTTATTGTCTGTTCGAGTCAAGGCACGACATAAATTTGCCTTTCGGCTCGTCATGAAACAACAATATAAGATATTAACAAACGCTACAAGAACATATCATGAAAAATTATCATTGCAGCAATCTATCACAAGCAATCTGTATTATATCATCATTTAAATCATCATCATCACATGAATAAACAGACTGAATAGAAGTAAACGTGGTTACAATGGGGAAATGGTCTGACTCGCACCTGTCTGCAACAAACATATCGGTCACTAGGTCAAACACGGATTTAGAGCAAATACAGTAGTCCACCACACTTTTGCCTCTGTTGGCCACGCACGTAATTTCTCCCTCACTGTCACCTTTCGTTCTGCCATTGACAATAAACAAACAGTACTCTTGACATAGTTCTATCAGTTTCCGACCAAAACTGTTTATGCCAATATCTTTTGACCTCCGTGGGCTTTGTGGTACATCCTCTAGCAGATTTGTTAATTCCTGTAAAGGCTGCACGTGTGTATTGTCATCAATAAAATCAGTATCAGACAGACCGGCAGTGCGGGCGTTAAAATCGCCACATAATAGCCAAGGCAGCTCAGGGTGAGCACGTAACACTTGAGACATGTAGTTTTCTAACACTTCAAAACCATCAACGTTATCTTCACCATATACAACAGAACGCTCTGGAGCCACATACACAAATGCTGCCAGAACATCAGATGCAGAGTTCAAAACATACTTACCGATCTTTAGAAACACAATATCCTCAGCTGCCTGCATTAAACGCAACACATGACAGGCTATAGAGTTATGAACACACACGGCCACGCCCCCTTTTAACTTTTGTGTACGTGGTGAAAAAAACACCTGATACTCTGGAAAGGTATCCTCTATAACATTTTGCTTACACGACCAGATCTCTGAAAATGCAAAAATGTGACACTTTTCACAGAACTGCCTAAAAGAAACACTTTTCAGCTTATTTACAAGACCTTGGATATTCCATGCCATGATGCGAAACACAGAGCTGCCACTTTCATCACTACCACTTTCATCATCACAGTGTGCGGGTGTGGGTTTGAGTATGGGCACTTGAGCGTGTGTGTGTGCAGGTAAGTCGTCCTTTGAAGACACATGGTGGGGGCCCTGAGGGTCTGAATGAGGGACGGGCTGTCTTCTCCTGGTTGCTGGGTCAACATGCCGGCCTGCCCCTCATTTCTGCCCCCTGCGCTCCACTGGCCTCTGGGTAGCAGCGTCGTAAGCGTGGGTCTTTCCCTCAACAACGAGGGAGTCGAAGCGGAGGAAGGCCTTCTTCCCCGCCTGCTTGGCCTCCTTTAGGAAGGGTAGCAGCTTGCGGCGCACGTCCCTCACCCGAGGGGTGAAGTCCTCAGAGATGTAGACCCGGGACTTGTTCTCCTACAGCGTTCTTCGCTCAAACAGGATCCGCTCCTTGTCTTTGTACTTGTTGAAGCACACGATGATGGGGTGGGGCGCCTTGCCCCCCTTCAGACGATGGGCACGCTCCACCTCGATCTCCTCCTCTATGCCCATCTCGTCCTTCAATATTGACTTGACAGCTTTCTCACAGTCCGCCCAAGTCTCTGAGCGCCCCTGGGGGTGGGGGATTCCGTGACTAAGATCAGATTCTTGCGTCTGCTCCGCCCCTCCAAATCATCAGCTTATCCTCCAGCTGTGTAACTTTCTCCTTCAACTCTTTGTTTTCTTTCATCACCGCAGTAAAGTCACTCTGAATTTTGTCCATCTGCTCCTGCATTGTAGCTTTCATACTGTCCATCTTTTTTGTCCATCACATTCAACATTTTAAACACATCAGCAATAGTCGGCTCAGACACTGCGTTTGCCTCACCCCCGGGCGACTGGTTGTCTTGGTTCCCCTGACATGTCAAAAGAGTCTGTCGTTTCGGTGGGCCTGGGTTCGCTTCGACATCGCCACACCGGAGCAGAAAGCCGACCAAAAACACGAGTATGACTGCCACCGGTCCGATGACACTGACAGTGCGGTAACTGACGTAGGGCTGCCTTCCTCTGTGCTTTGCGTGCCATGAAGTTTTGAAAAGTCCAGTAAAAGGTACCGCAAATGGCACGAAAAGCTACCGAACTGATCGGCATGATGAGCTGAATCACCCTGTCGTTCTAAACTTGAAGTCACTCATTAAGTAATTATGTTGCAAAATGCTAAAAATGTGCGGAGCCGCTCTTCTACTGTGTGTGTGTGTGTGTGTGTGTGTGTGTGTGTGTGTGTGTGTGTGTGTGTGTGTGTGATTGTAACGCATCACTCGAGTAATAGGCGTTATGCGTTATCCTTGTGCTGCCTTACATCTGACTCACAGTGTGTGTGTGTGCGTGTGTGTGTGTGTGTGTGTGTGTGTGTGTGTGTGTGTGTGTGTGTGTGTGTGTGTGTGTGTGTGTTTTCAATTCCTCAATAGCTACAGTTGATGGTTAGTGTTCAATAGTTTACATTTGAAGTTTTAACTTTACTCCTTCAGTTTTTAGTTGAAATCTTAAAGAGTTAATATTTTTCATATAATCTATGATCATCTTTATGTTTATTTAAATCTATTGTATGTGCACGTGTGAGTATGTGTGCGTGTGTGTGTGTGCGTGCGTGCGTGATTGTAACGCATCACTTGAGTAACAGTCACCATGCGTTACCCTTGTGCTGCCTTACATCTGACTAAATGTGTGTGTGTGAGTGACTGCGTGCGTGCGTGCGTGCGTGCGTGCGTGTGTGTGTGTGTGTGTGTGTGTGTGTGTGTGTGTGTGTGTGTGTGTGTGTGTGTGCGTACACCAAATGACTGAACTGGGTTACTTTCTTTACCATCCTTATGCAATCTGGGTCGGTGTAAAATTTTGGGTGGCCAGATCAGAAACCCATTTTTTCTGAGGGTTGTTTCTGTATTATCTTTCATTCAAAATTCAGAAAAAAATATCAAAATACGATGTGCCCATTTTAACAGATTTACTTCATCGTTGTGTTTCAGGGATGCCCTGGGCCTGTGTGTGGACACGGAAGCGGCCGGAGTGTTTTCAGATCAATTTGATTGGTCCAACACCGATGAACGGAGTTCCTTCCCTTGCTTAAACGTCTTTCGTCTCCAACGGACGCACCGGTCATTCTCTCGCATTTGCAGAGGTATTTTATGCAATATTTCTTAGTTAAGAGCACGCCCAAATGTACTTGTTCAGTGCAGTTATTTAACTGAGAGATGCCTCCAATCCCCGTACCCGTTTGGCCCAGAAAAATAAGGCGTCTGCTTTCAAACGTGTCTTCGGCCGCACCGGCCGGGCCTGACCGTTGAGTCTTGTAGTAAATGATAATAGAACCCCACGATTTTAACAAAAGCTTTCTTCTTCAATGAAAGGAATTCGTTCAATAACCCCATTACAAGGTCAATCTGCCACGCGATTTTGTTTCTTCTTTCTTTTTTTTTTTTTTTTTTCTGACGTGTTAACTTGCCACATGCATGCACAGTAACTATCAGTTGACTTTTTTTTTTTAAAAAAACAAAAATGGCGCCAGATTTCAATCCTCGTTCGCAAAACTGCCTCGCGATTCGAAGAACGAACGTCCACAAACAGGTCTCGTTTAGGAATGTGCAACTGAAGTATCGCTTTTTACTGTATTGCCAGTTTTTAGTTCTCAGGGTCACCCTGGTCAGCCCCACAGGGTGGGTTTTTCTCTCAATTCTGGGGCATGCATGTGTTTCTGTCTACCCTTTGTCCATTCACCTGTATAAATTTGCCTTTTTAAAACTCTCCCTACTGTCTGCACTGCCTGTAGCTCTTGATATTGGATGTGTGTTGCTAAATGGTCTTAGCTTTATGTCTTGGCCCCATGTGTTAGGTTTATTTAACTCATTCTACCCCAGACACACCACGGCAGGATAAGGATCCACCATGATAGTTCAAGGGTGATGCCAGAATAGCTTGGCGCCTACGGGCGCCAAGCTATTCTGGCATCTCCCTTGAACTATCATGGTCGATCTGTGCCCTGCACTGCAATGCAGTCTTGAGAGGACAGGGGCAAAATTTAAGGATTTTGGTGTTGGGGTAGAATGAGTTAACGTATTTGACCGGCAGGCGACATACATGGCAATGTTCTGTTTAGGTGGGGGTTTTTTCACAAGCAGTGCAGGCACGTCCTGAGAAAGCCTAGTGGCTGTCGGGACGTTAAGCAATGTACAATCAATCTGATTCAAAATGTCAGTTGGTTTACATGGTTGTATTGGACATGTTCTCAGCAACACCATTTTGGTCACACCGGCTCAGGACTTTCTGGCACACACCCAGCGCCGGATGGCAGCAGGATGTCCAAACCCATCAGGATCTATGCTGCAGAATCATGGCCCCCCAGCCTCTGCCACAGAGGGTGCGTCTGGTAGGAGGGTGCATGGACGGCAGCGGAATGCCCCCAATTACAAACTGGTAAGTAAAGTGATTCTATGATCATCTTCATTTTATTGGCTGGCGTGCGTGCGAAGCAAAAGTGAGTTTATGTTCTGGGCCACTGGTCGTCCGTCCGTCGTCCATGGTAAACTTTAACTCATTCTACCCCAACACCAAAATCCTTAAATTTTGCCCCTGTCCTCTCAAGACCGCATTGCAGCGCAGGACACAGATCGACCATGATAGTTCAAGGGTGGTGCCAGAATAGCTTGGCGCCCGTAGGCGCCAAGCTGTTCTGGCATCACCTTTGAACTATCATGGTCGATCCTTATCCCAGGGTGGGATGTTTCCGCGGATTTCCGTGGAAATTCTTTCACAATTCCGCTGAAGCATATTTATTTTCCGCGTCTAATAACAACAAAAAAGACGAGAAAAAAAAAAAAAAATCTTCTTAAATGGCAAAAAAATCTCAAATGGGTTGGATTTGTATGCAGTTTGGTTCACTATCGCCCGACACTTCCGGTAGCTTTAGGTCGCAGTGGAAAATGGCGGTGAAAAAGGATATTGTCCAAGACAGAGTGCCGTTTAGTGTGCATCTGAACATAAACTGGTACGCACATTCCATTTTTATACTGCAGATCAGGAGTGTCATAACAAAGTCCATTTTCGGGTGTGTTTGGTCTCGCTCCCCGTGTCGGTTTTTGGATACTTTGGCGAACGGTGGACACGCGTGCCTATCCCCCCCCCCCCCCCCCCCCCCCCCTCCCCCTGTCGTTTGATTTTTCGGCCGCTGAAAATGAAGGACATGAAACCACCCCCCCCCCCCCCCCCACATCCCCCCCCCCCCCCCCCCCCCCCCCCCCCCCCCCCCCCCCCCCCCCCCCCCCCCCCACCAATGTCGTTTGATTTTCCGCGTTTTCTTTCTTACTAGAATCCCACCCCTGTTATCCTGCTGTGGTGTGTCTGGGGGTAGAATGAGTTAACGGTGGCATTTTCTCGGAGACTATTCAAGCCACATTCTTCAAGCTTGGCCCAAGGATACTTTGTGGCAAGACCTTTTTAAACATGCCAATTTGAGTGACCTCTCTCAAAGGGTCACGCAGGGTTGACAAATGTGTGAAAACTGCTTGCATTTTCAGAAAACGTGGATTTTGACTGCTGCAGAAGCCAGCCCTCGTCACCGAGGTCACACATATGTAAATCGGTCATACACGGGATTACTCTTTTTATTCTTGTGCAAGGCCCCTTTAAACCAAAATTGGGCTGTTTCTGTTTCTAAGGCAGCTTTGGTTTTAATCTTTCTTTCTTTCTTTCTCCAGTTGGCAAATGGCGCCTGGGATGGACCCGAGACTGAGAGCAGTGCCAGCGCATCGCAATACGAGGGCAGTGATGACGAGGAGTTTGTTCCTGGCTCGAGCTCACCGGATTCAGAGGGTGTGTCAGCATCAATTGCTGGGATCTCGGACATAGACAGTATTGTATCGACTATGTTAGATTTCATCAAAGTGGCAGGTTTGGGGTGGCCAGGTGTTGGTGACGCTAGTACCAGCAAGGTGCAGTGTGCGTTAGGGGGTGGCAATGAGAATGTGGATAGGCAGGAGGAACATGATGCTGGAAAGAGTGGGGAAAGAGCACTTACAGAAGAAACGGGTGTGCACGTGTCGCAGAGAGGGAAAGGAAAGTACAAATGGGACAAGAAACATGCATGCAAATTGTGTGGCAAGCTTGTCTTGAAAATGAGCACGCACTTACAAGATGTCCATGCAGATGAGGCTGACGTTGCTAAAATTTTGTCGATGAAAAAAGGGACCAAGCAGAGACGTCGAGCATGGATCAGACTACAAGATGAGGGTGATTACATGCATAACGTTGCTGTTCTTGAAAACAAATCCGGATGTTTGATTCCTAAGTATCGCACCAAAACTAGTAAGGCAGACGACCTTCTCGCCTGTAGCCATTGCAAAGGGCTCTATCAAAAAAAGCTGATCTCTGTACACTCAAAACGTTGCTGTCAGAAGCCAGGAGGGTTTCAGATCACTCGGCGAGGGGACGCCGCTCGCCGTGGTCGGCTCATGCTTCCAATACCCTTAGACGTTGAATTTTCCTTCTACCACAAGGTCTTGGCTACCCAGAGAGATGATGAGATAAGCCGTCTCATCAGAAGTGACCCCTTGCTTCTTGAGTATGGAAAGAGATTATTTGACCGCAGGGACATTGAAGAACACACGGCTGGACAAATCAGCTCCAGGATGCGGGAGTTAGGGAGACTGTTGAAGATTATCAGAGTGAGGTCAGAAATGAAAATCGCAAGTTTAAATGCTGTGATCAATTCAGCTAGCTTTGATCATGTTGTCCTGGCTGTAAAAGAGCTAGCAGATTTTGATGAGGACACACATCAGTTCAAAAAAGGCAATCTCGCAATGCGCATAGGCCATGCTTTGAAAAAGTGTTCACAGATCAAACAGTCACAGGCATCCAAACAGCTTGGACAGGGTTCAGACGACAGGTGGCGACAGGAGCTCTCTGAGGCGCAGCGGTTTGACTCCGTCTTCGACGGGGACTGGTATGATTGTGTGTCCGCTACAGCAGCCCAGTCGGTCGGGAAAATGACCATGAACAAACCCAAGCTGATCCCATCATGTGAAGATGTGAGGAAGGTCCAACAGCTTCTTGAGACAAGGATGGTTTCGGAAGATTATCCGACAGTGGTTAAAGCAACTCTTTGTGCTGTATCACTTTTCAACCGAAAACGAGGGGGAGAAGTTCAGAGAATGAAGGTGTCAGACTTCCAGAATGCTAAGATTGGATCGATCACCAATCAAGATATCTTGAAAGGTCTCACAGAGGTTGAGAAGAAAATGGTGAATCATTTTCAGCGAGTGGAAATCAGAGGCAAGTTTAATAGGAGTGTTCCCGTTTTGCTGACGAAGAAGATGATGACAACTGTGGACAGAATCCTTCAAATGAGGCAATCGGTGCCAGCTCTCGCTGATTCCCAGTACATCTTTGCCACACCTTCTGGTCAGAGGCCTTACAGAGGCCATGATGTTCTGAAGGCCCATGCCCTAGAAGCAGGGGTGTCATACCCAGCCATGTTCACATTTACTCAGTTGCGGAAACAGGTTGCAACTTTGGCTCAGTCAATGGCCATCTCGGAGTTAGACCAGGATCAGCTGGCAGATTTCCTTGGCCATGATATTCGGATACATCGCCATATCTACCGCCAACCTCAAGACGTCCTTCAAAAGGCAAAAGTGGCAAAGATTCTTCTGTCAGTTAACAATGGGATGACAGATTTTGAGAGTTGCATTAGAGCTGAGCTGGGCGATGATGAAGAGATTGACTTTGACAATGAAGACGCATCAGAAACTGGCAGAGAGGTCTCGGGGGGAATAGCACCTGTGAATGAAGCAAGTAGCAAGTCAGCAACACAGGAATCGATGAGCATGGCGGAGAAAAGACGTCCAGAGCCTGATGACAATCTAGATAGTTTTGATGATGACAGTACTGCGTCGGCTCCTGTTCGAAGGAAAGCTAGATTTACAAGAAAACCATGGGGGGAAGCTGAAGAGAAAGCTGTTCAAACTCGTTTCAAGACACACCTCGTCATGAACAAACTTCCTGGAAAGGCCGAGATACAGTATGCAATGGCGCTGGAACCTGCACTTAGACATAGGCGCTGGACAAACATTAAGGATTACGTCCGCAACAGACTGAAAAAGTTACAAAAGAAATGAATTGAGCCGCCACTCGCAGCATTTTCGATTTCATACAGATTTATTACATCAGTGTTATTATTGGGGTGGTTTCAGCATGTATAGCCTGCTTTTTTTTTTTTTTTTTTTTTTTTTTTTTAAATCTGATGGACGCCTGGATCATTTGTGACCCTCTCTCTCACAAAATCAGTCTTAAGAACTCGCATTTTGCATGTTTTGACATATATGCATTTATGAAAACTACAGTGTTTGCTGATTACTGTGATATATGACTGTATGCTGTAGTGCAAAAATTGTAAAAGCTGTTCTTAAGTGTTTAAAGTTGTTAAAGCCTCCGGCGGCCATTTTGAGAAAACAGCCTGTGAAGTTTCTGTGTGCAGCATAATTGGGGCCAAGGGCAGACTTTTAAAATCATTTTTTACCTATTTAATGGCATTTTTCATGATAAAGATTTTAACCATACGATACTTTGGTGTATGTAGAATACATTTCTCCCAAAAAGTGAAAATGCCCCAGATTGACCCCCCCACCACATATTATTGCGTGTAGTGCTGATTGGCTCGCTGCGAGTTAAGACTGGTTTCGTGAGAAAGGGTCACATTTTGTATACTGTATAACCTTTGGATTTGCAAAACGAAACAGCCGGCTGGGGACAAAAGACAATATAATAAGATAAGAAAACCATTGACAATGTAAAAATTGATTACAAGAGTGTTATTGGGGGGGGGGGGGGGGGGGGGGGGATCATTTTGTAATATACTGCATGCCATTTTAAAAACTCTGCAAATGAAAGAATCAGAGCATGGAATTTTCCTCTTTTTGGCGGATTTCCGCTTAAATGAAGCTGCCATTCCGCCAAATTTCCGCCGAAAACAAAATCGTAAAGTCACTATTCCAATACCGTGTTTCGTGATCTTTATGTGGCGGATATCCCCAAATCGCGTATTGAAAATTGAGCGAGGCGTTAGCTTTAGCTCGCACAGGTCACTTCCGGTCTTCAGTGGAGTCGTAGTCTGGTCAAAATACGGCGAAGAGAAAATACTTAAACGCGGAGACAGAATAGACGTCAGACGATTCTGGAGCCAAGAATATTTGGAGATGGACTTGGCTCGAGAAAAGCGTAAACGACGAGCTCCGCGCTCAGTGTGCCGGGCCTGTGGGCAGGCGTATTGCCGCGAACTGCGCAGAGTTGATATTAACTACGCGGCCGCGTAGCACTTGATGCTCACGTGTCTACAGCGAAACACAAGAAAGCTAAAAGCAGTGCCATTGGAAATATTACTCATGATGGTGAATAAATTTATTACAATGTATTTTTTTCCCAGTAAAGTTTGATGAAATTATGTTGAAAAATCTATATAACCTTTCTCCAGCTCAGTGACCATGGTACATAGTATTAAATAAGAGATAAAAGGAATCCATACTTACAGCTGATTAAGCAGAGATTATTAAAGAAAGTATATATATTATATAATTAAACTCAAATTTTAAAAAAAATGGAAAGACATTCAGATGTATTTTGAATAAGCATTTGGATATAAATATTCTGTTGAATACTTTGTTTTAGTATAACTTTTAAACCTTTGACACAAAAAATGAAAAGTGCACCCCAAAAATAAGAAAAAAAAAGCAAGATTTTTAGGTGGTTAAACTGCTCAGTTTCTCTCTAAAATGCACCAGATTGCACAAATTTTAATGTAAATTTTCAAAAAATTTTCCGGGGGGGGGGGGGGGGGGGGGGGGGGGCGCATGCCCCCGGACCCCCCTAGTGAAAAGGGGTTTTCCTCTTTTTTTTAGTACGAGTAATTCCATGCTCTGAAGAATGGTTGTTTGTACTGCCATACCATTTTGCAAATGAAAGAATGGCTGGTTGTTTGTTGGAGACGAAAGACGTTAAATAAAGGCTGAAGTTTCAAGTGATTTCTTATGTTGTCAGTTAGTTAATTAATGTCGGTGTTCTGTTCTGTCATTTTAACTCGTTCTACCCCAAGATCGGAATCCCCAAATGTTGACGTCGTCTTGAGAAGACTGCGTTGCAGTGCAGGACACGGATCCACCATGATGGTTCAAGGGTGATGCCAGAATAGCTTGGCGCCCATAGGCACCAAGCTATTCTGGCATCACCCTTGAACTATCATGGTGGATCTTTATTTTGCTGTGGTGTGTCTGGGGTAGAATAAGTTAAGCCCAAATGTTGAAGTCGTCTTCAGAAGACTGCGTTGCAGTGCAGGACACAGATCCACCACGATAGTTCAAGGGTGATGCTAGAATAGCTTGGTGCCCATAGGTGCCAAGCTATTCTGGCATCACCCTTGAACTATCGTGGTGGATCTTAAATTTTGCTGGGGTAGAATAAGTTAAGTGTTCGTTTCTTCGTCTGGGTCTTTTTCTATCTTTGATATTTTTCCACACTTTTTGACCCGCATCATAGTCATACTGAGGCTAAATAGCTTCAAATCTGTTCACTGCCATAATTCTATGCAAGCTACATTACAGTACTTACAGATGAGGACATAGACCAATGGCTTTAGTTCAAGGGTGGTGCCACAATAGCTTGGCGCCTAGAGGCACCAAGCTATTCTGGCACTAACCCTTGGACTATTTCAGTTACACTAGTTGCACACACTGGTGTATTCCGAATGATAAGGGTTAATATTCAAAATGCTCTGTTGCTGTTTGTCTGAAACTCCAGAGTACCCCAAAACGCACAAAAAAGGTCCTTTAATTTCCAGAATACATTATGTTGATTCTCACATCAATGCCATGATAAACTGTTTTGCTTCAAAAGGACAAAACGCAGCAATGTTTAAACGATTTCCTCTGTAAAAATCATAATCGAAAGGTTTCGGGCCAGTGTTTATTGAATTTTGCACCATACTATGTAAAGAATGTTAAAGCACACATACACATTTAAGTTGGGAAAAAAAAATTAATGTGAAAAAGAAGTATTCCATGAACTTGACCTTATTACAGACGCCTACTGTTGTGAAGACACCCATTTTGACTGTAATGCCAGTTTCATTTGTGTGAGAGAGACACCCACCCACTTTATTGGCAGAAACCCATTTTTTCGGCATCTAGTGGCTCTGTTTCTAGAAAATGTCTATTTTATTTTAAGTTATAGAGCTTAGTTATAATGTGAGTTCTAAACATTCGCATCAATTCCAGAGCCTTAGAATAAATAGAAATATGGGAACCCATTTTCACATGAAATGCTAGGTAACCCACTCTGATGGTTGCGTCTCCCTGTGTGTGTGTGTGTGTGTGTGTGTGTGTGTAACGCATCACTCGAGTAATGCGTGTTTTACTTTATTCTTGTGCTGCCTTACAACTAGCATACGTGTGCGCAACAGCCGCCGTATGTCAGTATGTGTGTGTGTGTGTGTGTCTGTGTGTGTGTATGTATGATATTTTCCATTCCTCAATAGTTACAGTTGATGTTTAGTGTTCAATAGTTTACTTTTGAAGTTTTAACCGACTTTACTCATTCAGTTTTTAGTTGAAATCTTAGAGTTAATATTCTTTCATATAATCTATGATTACTTTTAGGTTTATTTAAATGTAATGTATGCGCATGCGTGAGTATGTGTGCGTCTGTGTGTGTGGTGCGTGCCGCGTGATTGTAACGCATCACTTGAGTAATAGGCACCATGCGTTACCCTTGTGCTGCCTTACATCTGACTGAAAGTGTGTGTGTGTGTGTGTGTGTGTGTGTGTGTGTGTGTGTGTGTGTGTGTGTGTGTGTGTGTGTGTGTGTGTGTGTGTGTGTATTTGTGTGTGTGTGTGTGTGTGCGTACACCAAAGGACTAAAATGGGTTACTTTCTTTACCATCCTTATGCAATCTGGGGTGGTGTGAAATTCTGGGTGGCCAGATCAGACACCCATTTTTTCTGAGGGTTGTTTCTGTATTATCTTTCATTCAAAATTCAGAAAAAAATATCAAAATACGATGTCCCCATTTTAACAGATTTACTTCATCGTTGTGTTTCAGGGATGCCCTGGGCCTGTGTGTGGACACGGAAGCGGCCGGAGTGTTTTCAGATCAATTTGATTGGTCCAACACCGATGAACGGAGTTGCTTCCCTTGCTTAAACGTCTTTCGTCTCCAACGGACGCACCGGTCATTCTCTCGCATTTGCAGAGGTACTTTATGCAATATTTCTTAGTTAAGAGCACGCCCAAATGTACTTGTTCAGTGCAGTTATTTAACTGAGAGATGCCTCCAATCCCCGATACCCGTTTGGCCCAGAAAACTGAATAAGGCGTCTGCTTCAAACGTGTCTTCGGCCGCTCCGGGCCTGACCGTTGAGTCTTGTAGTAAATGATAATAGAACCCCACGATTTTAACAAAAGCTTTCTTCTTCAATGAAAGGAATTCGTTCAATAACCCCATTACAAGGTCAATCTGCCACGCGATTTTGTTTCTTCTTTCTTTTCTTTTTTTTCTTTTTCTGACGTGTTAACTTGCCACATGCATGCACAGTATCAGTTGACTTTTTTTAAAAAAAAACAAAAATGGCGCCAGATTTCAATCCTCGTTCGCAAAACTGCCTCGCGATTCGAAGAACGAACGTCCACAAACAGGTCTTTAGGAATGTGCAACTGAAGTATCGCTTTTTACTGTATTGCCAGTTTTTAGTTCTCAGGGTCACCCTGGTCAGCCCCACAGGGTGGGTATTTCTCTCTATGCATGTGTTTCTGTCTACCCTTTGTCCATTCACCTGTATAAATTTGCCTTTTTAAAACTCTCCCTACTGTCTGCACTGCCTGTAGCTCTTGATATTGGATGTGTGTTGCTAAATGGTCTTAGCTTTATGTCTTGGCCCCATGTGTTAGGTTTATTTAACTCATTCTACCCCAGACACACCACGGCAGGATAAGGATCCACCATGATAGTTCAAGGGTGATGCCAGAATAGCTTGGCGCCTACGGGCGCCAAGCTATTCTGGCATCTCCCTTGAACTATCATGGTCGATCTGTGCCCTGCACTGCAATGCAGTCTTGAGAGGACAGGGGCAAAATTTAAGGATTTTGGTGTTGGGGTAGAATGAGTTAACGTATTTGACCGGCAGGCGACATACATGGCAATGTTCTGTTTAGGTGGGTTTTTTTCACAAGCAGTGCAGGCACGTCCTGAGAAAGCCTAGTGGCTGTCGGGACGTTAAGCAATGTACAATCAATCTGATTCAAAATGTCAGTTGGTTTACATGGTTGTATTGGACATGTTCTCAGCAACACCATTTTGGTCACACCGGCTCAGGACTTCCTGGCATACACCCAGCGCCGGATGGCAGCAGGATGTCCAAACCCATCGGGATCTATGCTGCAGAATCATGGCCCCCCAGCCTCTGCCACAGAGGGTGCGTCTGGTAGGAGGGTGCATGGACGGCAGCGGAATGCTCCCAATTACAAACTGGTAAGTAAAGTGATTCTATGATCATCTTCATTTTATTGGCTGGCGTGCGTGCGAAGCAAAAGTGAGTTTATGTTCTGGGCCACTGGTCGTCCGTCCGTCGTCCATGGTAAACTTTAACTCATTCTACCCCACCACCAAAATCCTTAAATTTTGACCCTGTCCTCTAAAGACCGCATTGCAGCGCAGGACACAGATCGACCATGATAGTTCAAGGGTGATGCCAGAATAGCTTGGCGCCCGTAGGCGCCAAGCTGTTCTGGCATCACCTTTGAACTATCATGGTCGATCCTTATCCCAGGGTGGGATTCTTCCGCGTTTCCGCGGATTTCCGTGGAAATTCTTTCACAATTCCGCTGAAGCATATTTATTTTCCGCGTCTAATAACAACGAAAAAGACGAAAAAAAAAAAAAAATCTTCTTAAATGGCAAAAAAATCTCAAATGGGTTGGATTTGTATGTAGTTTGGTTCACTATCGCCCGACACTTCCGGTAGCTTTAGGTCGCAGTGGAAAATGGCGGTGAAAAAGGATATTGTCCAAGACAGAGTGCCGTTTAGTGTGCATCTGAACATAAACTGGTACGCACATTCCATTTTTATACTGCAGATCAGGAGTGTCATAACAAAGTCCATTTTCGGGTGTGTTTGGTCTCGCTCCCCCCCCCCCCCCCCCCCTGTCGGTTTTTGGATACTTTGGCGAACGGTGGACACGCGTGCCTATCCCCCCCCCCCCCCCCCCTGTCGTTTGATTTTTCGGCCGCTGAAAATGAAGGACATGAACCCCCCCCCCCCCCCCCCCCCCCAATGTCGTTTGATTTTCCGCGTTTTCTTTCTTACTAGAATCCCACCCCTGTTATCCTGCTGTGGTGTGTCTGGGGGTAGAATGAGTTAACGGTGGCATTTTCTCGGAGACTATTCAAGCCACATTCTTCAAGCTTGGCCCAAGGATACTTTGTGGCAAGACCTTTTTAAACATGCCAATTTGAGTGACCTCTCTCAAAGGGTCACGCAGGGTTGACAAATGTGTGAAAACTGCTTGCATTTTCAGAAAACGTGGATTTTGACTGTTGCAGAAGCCAGCCCTCGTCACCGAGGTCACACATATGTAAATCGGTCATACACGGGATTACTCTTTTTATTCTTGTGCAAGGCCCCTTTAAACCAAAATTGGGCTGTTTCTGTTTCTAATGCAGCTTTGGTTTTAATCTTTCTTTCTTTCTTTCTCCAGTTGGCAAATGGCGCCTGGGATGGACCCGAGACTGAGAGCAGTGCCAGCGCATCGCAATACGAGGGCAGTGATGACGAGGAGTTTGTTCCTGGCTCGAGCTCACCGGATTCAGAGGGTGTGTCGGCATCAATTGCTGGGATCTCGGACATAGACAGTATTGTATCGACTATGTTAGATTTCATCAAAGTGGCAGGTTCGGGGTGGCCAGGTGTTGGTGACGCTAGTACCAGCAAGGTGCAGTGTGCGTTAGGGGGTGGCAATGAGAATGTGGATAGGCAGGAGGAACATGATGCTGGAAAGAGTGGGGAAAGAGCACTTACAGAAGAAACAGGTGTGCACGTGTCGCAGAGAGGGAAAGGAAAGTACAAATGGGACAAGAAACATGCATGCAAATTGTGTGGCAAGCTTGTCTTGAAAATGAGCACGCAGATGTCCATGCAGATGAGGCAGACGTTGCTAAAATTTTGTCGCTGAAAAAAGGGACCAAGCAAGAGACGTCGAGCATGGATCAGACTACAAGATGAGGGTGATTACATGCATAACGTTGCTGTTCTTGAAAACAAATCCGGATGTTTGATTCCTAAGTATCGCACCAAAACTAGTAAGGTAGACGACCTTCTCGCCTGTAGCCATTGCAAAGGGCTCTATCAAAAAAAGCTGATCTCTGTACACTCAAAACGTTGCTGTCAGAAGCCAGGAGGGTTTCAGATCACTCGGCGAGGGGACGCCGCCCGTCTTGGTCGGCTCATGCTTCCAATACCCTTAGACGTTGAATTTTCCTTCTACCACAAGGTCTTGGCTAGCCAGAGAGTTGATGAGATAAGCCGTCTCATCAGAACTGACCCCTTGCTTCTTGAGTATGGAAAGAGATTATTTGACCGCAGGGACATTGAAGAACACACGGCTGGACAAATCAGCTCCAGGATGCGGGAGTTAGGGAGACTGTTAAAGATTATCAGAGTGAGGTCAGAAATGAAAATCGCAAGTTTAAATGCTGTGATCAATTCAGCTAGCTTTGATCATGTTGTCCTGGCTGTAAAAGAGCTAGCAGATTTTGATGAGGACACACATCAGTTCAAAAAAGGCAATCTCGCAATGCGCATAGGCCATGCTTTGAAAAAGTGTTCACAGATCAAACAGTCACAGGCATCCAAACAGCTTGGGCAGGGTTCAGACGACAGGTGGCGACAGGAGCTCTCTGAGGCGCAGCGGTTTGACTCTGTCTTCAACGGGGACTGGTATGATTGTGTGTCCGCTACAGCAGCCCAGTCGGTCGGGAAAATGACCATGAACAAACCCAAGCTGATCCCATCATGTGAAGATGTGAGGAAGGTCCAACAGCTTCTTGAGACAAGGATGGTTTCGGAAGATTATCCGACAGTGGTTAAAGCAACTCTTTGTGCTGTATCACTTTTCAACCGAAAACGAGGGGGAGAAGTTCAGAGAATGAAGGTGTCAGACTTCCAGAATGCTAAGATTGGATCGATCACCAATCAAGATATCTTGAAAGGTCTCACAGAGGTTGAGAAGAAAATGGTGAATCATTTTCAGCGAGTGGAAATCAGAGGCAAGTTTAATAGGAGTGTTCCTGTTTTGCTGACGAAGAAGATGATGACAACTGTGGACAGAATCCTTCAAATGAGGCAATCGGTGCCAGCTCTCGCTGATTCCCAGTACATCTTTGCCACACCTTCTGGTCAGAGGCCTTACAGAGGCCATGATGTTCTGAAGGCCCATGCCCTAGAAGCAGGGGTGTCATACCCAGCCATGTTCACATTTACTCAGTTGCGGAAGCAGGTTGCAACTTTGGCTCAGTCAATGGCCATCTCGGAGTTAGACCAGGATCAGCTGGCAGATTTCCTCGGCCATGATATTCGGATACATCGCCATATCTACCGCCAACCTCAAGACGTCCTTCAAAAGGCAAAAGTGGCAAAGATTCTTCTGTCGGTTAACAATGGGATGACAGATTTTGAGAGTTGCATTAGAGCTGAGCTGGGCGATGATGAAGAGATTGACTTTGACAATGAAGGCGCATCAGAAACTGGCAGAGAGGTCTCGGGGGGAACAGCACCTGTGAATGAAGCAAGTAGCAAGTCAGCAACACAGGAATCGATGAGCATGACGGAGAAAAGACGTCCAGAGCCTGATGACAATCTAGATAGTTTTGATGATGACAGTACTGCGTCAGCTCCTGTTCGAAAGAAAGCTAGATTTACAAGGAAACCATGGGGGGAAGCTGAAGAGAAAGCTGTTCAAACTCGTTTCAAGACACACCTCGTCATGAACAAACTTCCTGGAAAGGCCGAGATACAGTATGCAATGGCAGAGGAACCTGCACTTAGACATAGGCGCTGGACAAACATTAAGGATTACGTCCGCAACAGACTGAAAAAGTTACAAAAGAAATGAATTGAGCTGCCACTCGCGGCATTTTCGATTTCATACAGATTTATTACATCAGTGTTATTATTGGGGTGGTTTCAGCATGTATAGCCTGCTTTTTTTTTTTTTTTATCTGATGGACGCCTGGATCATTTGTGACCCTCTCTCTCACAAAATCAGTCTTAAGAACTCGCATTTTGGATGTTTTGACATATATACATTTATGAAAACTACAGTGTTTGCTGATTACTGTGATATGTGACTGTATGCTGTAGTGCAAAAATTGTAAAAGCTCTTAAGTGTTTAAAGTTGTTAAAGCCTCCGGCGGCCATTTTGAGAAAACAGCCTGTGAAGTTTCTGTGTGCAGCATAATTGGGGCCAAGGGCAGACTTTTAAAATCATTTTTTACCTATTTAATGGCATTTTTCATGATAAAGATTTTAACCATACGATACTTTGGTGTATGTAGAATACATTTCTCCCAAAAAGTGAAAATGCCCCAGATTGACCCCCCCCCCCCCCCCCCCCCCCCCCCCCCCCCCCCCCCCCCCCCCCCACCAACACCACATATTATTGCGTGTAGTGCTGATTGGCTCGCTGCGAGTTAAGACTGGTTTCGTGAGAAAGGGTCACATTTTGTATACTGTATAACCTTTGGATTTGCAAAACGAAACAGCCGGCTGGGGACAAAAGACAATATAATAAGATAAGAAAACCATTGACAATGTAAAAATTGATTACAAGAGTGTTATTGGGGGGGGGGGGGGCGGATCATTTTGTAATATAAACTGCATGCCATTTTAAAAACTCTGCAAATGAAAGAATGGTTGGTTGTACTGCCATACCATTTTGCAAATGAAAGAATGGCTGGTTGTTTGTTGGAGACGAAAGACGTTAAATAAAGGCTGAAGTTTCCAGTGATTTCTTATGTTGTCAGTTAATTAATTAATGTCAGTGTTCTGTTCTGTCGTTTTAACTCGTTCTACCCCAAGATCGGAATCCCCAAATGTTGACGTCGTCTTCAGAAGACTGCGTTGCAGTGCAGGACACAGATCCACCATGATAGTTCA
Organism: Semisulcospira habei; assembly: GCA_036245525.1. Taxonomy (NCBI): domain Eukaryota; kingdom Metazoa; phylum Mollusca; class Gastropoda; family Semisulcospiridae; genus Semisulcospira; species Semisulcospira habei. The sequence goes on from BTPG01000002.1 coordinate 96,122,179, forward strand.
AGGGTGATGCCAGAATAGCTTGGCGCCCATAGGCGCCAAGCTATTCTGGCATCACCCTTGAACTATCATGGTGGATCTTTATTTTGCTGTGGTGTGTCTGGGGTAGAATAAGTTGAGCCCAATGTTGAAGTCGTCTTCAGAAGACTGCGTTGCAGTGCAGGACACGGATCCACCATGATGGTTCAAGGGTGATGCCAGAATGGCTTGGCGCCCATAGGCACCAAGCTATTCTGGCATCACCCTTGAACTATCATGGTGGATCTTTATTTTGCTGTGGTGTGTCTGGGGTAAAATAAGTTAAGCCCAAATGTTGAAGTCGTCTTCAGAAGACTGCGTTGCAGTGCAGGACACAGATCCACTACGATAGTTCAAGGGTGATGCCAGAATAGCTTGGTGCCCATAGGCGCCAAGCTATTCTGGCATCACCCTTGAACTATCGTGGTGGATCTTAAATTTTGCTGGGGTAGAATAAGTTAAGTGTTCGTTTCTTCGTCTGGGTCTTTTTCTATCTTTGATATTTTTCCACACTTTTTGACCCGCATCATAGTCATACTGAGGCTAATAGCTTCAAATCTGTTCACTGCCATAATTCTATGCAAGCTACATTACAGTACTTACAGATGAGGACATAGACCAATGGCTTTAGTTCAAGGGTGGTGCCACAATAGCTTGGCGCCTAGAGGCACCAAGCTATTCTGGCACTAACCCTTGGACTATTTCAGTTACACTAGTTGCACACACTGGTGTATTCCGAATGATAAGGGTTAATATTCAAAATGCTCTGTTGCTGTTTGTCTGAAACTCCAGAGTACCCCAAAACACACAAAAAAAAGTCCTTTAATTTCCAGAATACATTATGTTGATTCTCACATCAATGCCATGATAAACTGTTTTGCTTCAAAAGGACAAAACGCAGCAATGTTTAAACGATTTCCTCTGTAAAAATCATAATCGAAAGGTTTCGGGCCAGTGTTTATTGAATTTTGCACCATACTATGTAAAGAATGTTAAAGCACACATACACATTTAAGTTGGGGAAAAAAATTAATGTGAAAAAGAAGTATTCCATGAACTTGACCTTATTACAGACGCCTACTGTTGTGAAGACACCCATTTTGACTGTAATGCCAGTTTCATTTGTGTGAGAGAGACAGCCACCCACTTTATTGGCAGAAACCCATTTTTTCGGCATCTAGTGGCTCTGTTTCTAGAAAATGTCTATTTTATTTTAAGTTATAGAGCTTAGTTATAATGTGAGTTCTAAACATTGGCATCAATTCCAGAGCCCTAGAATAAATAGAAATATGGGAACCCATTTTCACATGAAATGCTAGGTAACCCACTCTGATGGTTGCGTCTCCCTGTGTGTGTGTGTGTGTGTGTGTGCGCGTGCATGCGAAATATTTCTGTTTATTATTATTATTATTATCCTCTCTTCTTTTTATTTTTATTTATTTGTCATGTTATCTTTTCTGCTGTTATATTTATTTAAAATGTTATTAAGGACAGACGTGTAAAAAGGCCTGCGTGCCTACTGTCTTCATCCTTAGAAAATAAAGTTTCAATTCAATTCAATTCAATACAGTAAAATGTGGTCTTCTTTGCAGGTAGGCGGAAGTCTCTTCCTCTAGTATTGCCGATGGTGTGCTGAAGAGGTCGCCAAGACCGAAACAGCTGTCCACACCGGCTCCATATCTGGACCCCCACTTGGGAGACCTAGATTTAAATTTCCATGCACCAAGGGGCTGGAACAGTGGATATGTGATACGCCCCCTTTGGGGGGCTTCCATATGCATTGCTTCTAGTCACTGTTTTAGCGCACCCCCTCTTTCCTACCTTCTTTTTTTTTGTGCTTGGACCAAAGTAGATCTATGATCATTGGTCTATCATGCACAATTCTCTCCGTTGACAGTGCTTTTCATACTCACTTGGTAGTTTTTTTTAATGCAATTTCAAGCTTGTCCGTCCTCAAACGCTGGCTATAGTCGCTGTCCCACGACACACACACACACACACACACACATACGGCGCCTGGCGCCAAAAAGACGTTCTCTAGCTGTGTTTGCATAGCTAGACGTGATCTCATTTTTATCTTGTTACTTCTTTGCCAGAATGCGGGGCCCGCCCGCCTAGCACATCGTGTGCATTCTCCGGAATGCGCTCCTACCAGCCTTATTTAAAAGTCTACCGTATTTTCAATAAGGTAGACAATAAAGAAACATGTGGTGTGTCATTGCAAATTGCAGAACACCAGTTCATGTTCAGTTACATCCTAACCCAGTGTCAGCGCACCCATCAACTTTTAAATGGGGCTTGTCGGAGCGCATTCCGTAGCATGCACATGACGTTTTTAGCGTACGGGGCAGAGATTCTGGCAAATAAGTAACAAGGTAAAAATAATGTCACGTCTAGCTACGCAAACCTTGCTGGAGAATGTCTTTTTGGCGACAAACGCCGTGTGTGTGCGTGACGGCGACTAGAGCCCGCTTTTGAGGACAGACAAGCTTGAAACTTTAGAAACTAAAAGAATAATCTCGAGGTAGTTTTTTTTTTTAATATTTTTTATTAAGCTGCTAATTGGTGAAACAATGGCCGTTTCACAAAAACCGCTTGATCCACACTGGAGTCCGTAATTTTTTTTAATTTTTACTAGATATTTTGCATATAGATCTAGATAAAAGGAAGATACTGAATGAGTTCGTTAAACCAGCATTGTACCTCTTGAACCTTTTGAGTAATAATTAAATATGTTTGGGAAAAAATAGTTTCACGTTTTTGGGATTAATTTCACGAATTATTTATTATATTTGGGATTAATCTTAAAACAATTGTTACAAAACAAGCAATATTCTCATTAATAATCGCATGATTTTTGACATACGGTATTTACAGATACGGTTTGTCTCTGCTGTCGGGTGCGATTAGGTTAATTGTGACCTGTAAACCCTAGGTGTAAAAATCAGATAATTTTCGAACCACTTTAAGTCTTTTCTATTTATAGAAGGAATTTTTACGGTCGGGTCGCGGTGGGGCAAATTTAATAGCATGTCCATGATGTCAAAGGCGGGCTAAGTCTGGGACTTGTCTAGTCTCTGTCCATACATCAGACCTCAGAGGTTTAAACCTCTGGGGACTGATGTATGGACAGAGACTAGAGCCTAAGTCCGAAACTATCTTCATACGCCTGAGACTAACATGTTAGTAAGACATGCATGAACTGAGACTAGGCCAAGTCTGAAACTATCTCAGGGACTAAACAGCCCAAATTTAAGCCCACGATTTACTAGGTGTAAAGCGTCTAGTCTCTGACTAAAAGCGAATCAAAATGGCAGCCGCTGTCTACATGATGTTCCTATCTCGACGAAATCTACGCCGAAATCGAGTATTTAGAGACCGTCGACACACACTAGATGAGTTTGATGATAAAGGCGAAGCTTCACAAAAAGTTTCGTTTCAAGCGCCGTGAAATTTATCTTTCTTGTACTTTTTTGTTCTGTGATTTTTGATCTTGTAAAGGCGCTTAGAGCACCATTCATTTGGAGGTCAAGCACTATATAAATGTACAATATTATTATTATTAATATTATTAAAACCAAATCGATGAGTACAGTTTACAGGCAGAGTGAAGATGGAAGACAGTGGCTGTCAAAACGTGTGACACGTGCAGGGCGAAAACTGTTCCCAGCGGCGCATGCTCAGTGGCATTTGGAACTGGATATTCCCAAGTTAAAAATAGCACTTGACACAAGTCGCGGACTAACCATATCTAGTCTCGGACTTGATTGTCTGACTCAAGTCTCAGTTCATGCATCGGAAATGTATGCCTCAGTTAGTCCCTACGTAACAAGTTTCCGACTAGGGCTACGTCGGGGACTTGTCTAGTCTCTGTCCATACACAGAGACTAGAGCCTAAGTCTGAAACTATCTTCATACACCTGAGACTAACATGTTGGTAAGACGTGCATGAACTGAGACTAGGCCAAGTCTGAAACTATCTCAGGGACTAAACAGCCCAAATTTAAGCCCACGATTTACTAAGTGTAAAGCGTCTTAATCTCTGACTAAAAGCGAATCAAAATGGCAGCCGCTGTCTACATGATGTTCCTATCTCGACGAAATCTATGCTGAAATCGAGTATTTAGAGACCGTCGACGTGCACTAGATGAGTTTGATGATACGAAGCTTCACAAAAAGTTTTGTTTCAAGCGCCGTGAAATTTATCTTTCTTGTACTTTTTGTTCTGTGATTTTTGATCTTGTAAATCGCTTAGAGCACCATTCATTTGGAGGTCAAGCGCTATATAAATGTACAATATTATTATTATTAATATTATTAAAACCAAAATCGATGAGTACAGTTTACAGGCAGAGTGAAGATGGAAGACAGTGGCTGTCAAAACACGTGCAGGGTGAAAACTGTTCCCAGAAGCGCATGCTCAGTGTCATTTGGAACTGGATATTCCCAAGTTTAAAATAGCACTTGACACAAGTCGCGGACTAACCATATCTAGTCTCAGACTTGATAGTCTGACTCAAGTCTCAGTTCATGCATCGGAAATGTATGCCTCAGTTAGTCCCTACGTACCAAGTTTCCGACTAGGGCTACGTCGGGGACTTGTCTAGTCTCTGTCCATACATCAGACCCCTGAGGTCTGATGTATGGACAGAGACTAGACAAGTCCCAGACTTAGCCCTAGTCTGCGACTTGTTACATAGGGACTAACTCAGACATATATTTCCGATGCATGAACAGAGACTTGAGTCAGACTATCAAGTCCGAGACTAGATAGGGTCAGTCCGCGACTTGTGCCAGGTGCTATTTTTAACTGGGGGAAATCCAGTACCAAATGCCACTTCGCATGCGCCACCGGAAACAGTTGTCGCCGTGCACTTGTTCAGTTATATCTTGAAGCGCTCGGAGATTACTCTGCACTGAGGTAGTCGCTGCAGCTTCAAAAACACATGCCCCCACGAGCTCCTTAGCATCCGCGTTATCGCGAAATTGTTTATATTACAGCAGACGGCAGACGCAGCCGTCCCCGTTAGTCCCTTTCCTTTGTGTCCCTGGTCTCCTTGACTGCGTGCGCAAAATAAGGTGAACTTGTGTGAAATCATTGAAAATTCGCATCAACTTCATTTAAAAACAAATGAACTCTAGAATTTTTTTAGTGCGTGTGCGGGTTAGCGCAATTTTTTTTGAAACAATAGGCGCACAGACCTCTTTTCGTGTTTGTCCTTGCTAAACTACAACATTCTTAGAGAGAGAAAGAGAGATGAAATGAAACTTTATTAAGAGAGAGAGAAAACAACAGCCTAGTGATAATAAAGTGTAAAAATGGTTATAACTAAATAGTGTATACACGGTATAAGTGAAGACACAGTCGTACTATCCGTGAACTGAAAAACTCGAAAAGCTTTTGGTCAGCCGGCAGGGAGCCGCAGGAGCAAAAAGGAGGGGAGGAAATACGGTCGCAGCGGGTTGGATATGTGCCAGATATCTCTCACGACAGCTTGATGATAACTGACTCGCACCCACACTTGCCGGAATTCAGGGACCTTTTTTTTTCTCTGTCCGTTTAGTTATAGACTGTGTTGTGACAGCCCGTATCGTCCATCTTCACTCTGCCAGTAAGTTGCACTTTTCACTCATCGCTTTTGGTTTCGATGCTTTTGAAGACCTCGTTATTGACTTGTCGCAAGCTGCAATGACTGCCAGTTGTGCGTGTAGATTTAGCCTCAAGTAACTGAAGTAACAACTGAAGATAAAAATTACGTCATGTCAAGTTACGCTAACCTCGCTTACAATTGAAGTAACAAGAAAAAAATAGGTCATGTGTACTTACGCTAACCTCTCTGCTGAACGTACATTTGGCGCGAAGCGCCGTATGTGCGTATGTATGTATGTATGTGCGTATGTATGTATGTATTGTGTGCGTATGTATGTAAACAAGAGAATATCCGATATTTCTGTATACACAAGCTTGAAACTTGGCGACATAAGTGGGTGGCTAAGAGAGTCTCCGAGCATATTGTAATTGTCTCATTGAAGACATAAGCAACCGTTTATAGGAAGTTGGTTGACCCAGCCTAGAGTCCGTAATTTTTGTCATATTTACTTGAACTTTTGCATATATCTAGTTTGGAGAAAGACATTGGATGAGTTCGTTAGCCAGCTTTGTATCATTTCAAGTTATTTAGTAAAAATTAATTCTTTTCAGAAAAGAATTAAAACACTAAATAACCTTTACTTCTAGAGAAAGTCAGACAGTGGCGGTGGCGTAAAAGAGTCTACTCCGTCACCAAGCAGACGCTGACATAATACTCTAAATATGACGTCATTCCGCTCTCTCTCGCGCGCGGTTCTCTCTCTTAGTCTAGCAGCTGCCCTTTAGACGATGTAGTGGGAGACGATCAGCCGTTTACGAGATAGTGCTTTTCTAGAGAGTAACAAAGGTTTGGGTATATCAAAATGAAGTCTAGTATGAATAAAAGCAGTGCGCACTCGTTTTAAACCGCCGGAGGATGGAGACATTTTTCTGTAGCACATTTTGTTTCCAGTATGACTGCAGACGAAACCAGGACCGTCGCGGCCATGTTTACAGGGGATCAGTAGTTTACACGGGTCTCATTGTTCCTGTATTCAGTGGTAGTATGCACTATATGTCACTTAAAGGGATTTCATTTTTTTAAAGTAATATTTTCAGACTTAGATATATTAAGAGAAGAAACAATTACGAAAAAGCTTGCCTTGAACTCAAATATCGTTACTCAACAATAAGGTATCCCAAATCACGTGATCAAAACATCACGTGATGTCACGACCTCCGCGGACGTGAATTTCGGTGTGCCGACGGGTTCTTTTTGATTTGTTCTACATAAGCTTGTTTGTTTAAAAAAAGAGCAAACGTGTAAAGTTGCTGTGTGCATTTTTACGGCTTGATAAAGGTTTGTCACGTTTATTTCCATTCACTTTACCATCGCTTTGCCCGTTTCATTTCGACAACACAGCACCAAAACAAAACGCAACCCACAACACAAACGCTATCTTCAAAACCTATGCTGCATTCTGTAAAAGAAAAAGAGTGCCACACCACTTGGTTTTAACTGTCATGGCTGAGCAAAGTTTCGGAACTTGATTAATTATTTTATGCAGCAGTAACATTTATTTTAATCAGTTGCACTGACAAGCTATGTTGTGATGTGCGATCACTGCCAGTGCCAATTATGCAGTCTCAGTGATCACTGATGGTACAGTACACTTCACACTGAAAAAAAAAAATACAGCACAATGTGAACACGCTTGGAAGTTCATGCAATGCTTTGTTTAAAATTGAACCCTATTTTGCTAGCAGTAGCCTACTGCACAAAAGAGGAACTTATTTTGCTGCTGTGTTATTTGGAGTTTGTCTGCATATAGACATTTGCAGTTCGCTGCAAGGATTCTTAGCAGCTGACATTAGCACTGACATATATATTGGGATTAAAACGAGAAAGAAAACGGAGAAAGGTGACACAGAGATGATTTAATAAATCAGTCAAGTGATCAAATGAATGAGATATCTATGTTTTATGATGAACAGCTAGTTAAGGGAGCGGGGGGTGGGGGGGGGGGGGAGGAGGCACATACTTTATAATGTACACGTACTATTTCTTTCAGTGTTTCAATCACCCACTCATAACACCATTAGACTCGATGAGTTGTCATGTTTTGAGTGGTTTACAAAATACATGTACTTGTTGCTGTTACATTATCTTCTTACTAGTTTTGACATTTCGCTGTAAGATTTACAGTCCCATACTTTAAGCGTGTTCCCCCTAACACACACAGAGGTTGACTGTATCGTTGATATGTGTGTGTAGGTAGCGTTTGGTTTTCTTTGAGGTGGCAGTTTTGGCCTCACCTTTAAGTTTGGTGCGCTGTGCATGTGGCCACCAGTACTATTTACAGAACTGATGACTGCATGTGCAGGCTAGTTCACGGTATCAAAATGTGAACTGGGCAGCCTATTGTTTGAAGTGATCAGTGGTAGCAACATCCATGATGTATGTGTGCATTTGGCCACTGGTACTGTTTACAAAGGTGCTGTTTACAGAACTAGTGGCTGAGTATGCATATTATTATTAGTACTGTTATTGTTATCAGGTGTGGCCTTATCTCTAAGTTTTGGTGCCCCTGTGCATGAGGCCAACAGTTCTTTTCACAGAACTGATGGCTGCATGTGCAGTGTGGTTAACTGTACACATGAAATTTGTAGGTGGGCAGCTAAAATACAGGCAGTCACTACCCACTTGCTTAACCTGAAGTCTCTATATATATAGATTTTACAGTCCACTAATGCCCATCAGTATACAATTGTGCATGTCTTTTGTGGGTGTTCTGTGGTTTTGTATGTGGGCTGGGGTTGAAAGTGGGGCGGTATGGCACCTATTACCGTGTATGTACAAAACTTACATTACAAACAAACATAAATTAATAATTTTAATAAATCGTTATTTGGGTTTAACGCCGCGCGGTAGACTACGGCCATCTCACGGCAGTTAAATAAATAAGATAAAGTAAGTCAAAAATACCTGGGACATAAGAATGCTAAGTAAAGTATAGATTATGATCATGCACAGATGTACATTGGTGGATGTTCTGCGGTTTTGTGTGTGTAACTGAATTGGGGTTGGGAGCGAGCGATACTGCACCTATTACCATGTACGTGTATAAGACATAAGACATTTATTCACCAAGTAAAACGTTACAAGGATTTTTGTGTGGCATGGCGACAGTAAAATATGTCCTCACTTGTAGGGCATTCATCATGTCATACACTTAGTTGGCGATCATCCTATATACAGCACTAGTAAGATAGATAAACACAATATTAAACACAAATCAGTCATATGTCACAAATCATGGAATCATGTTGTTCCGTGCATGGTGATGTATTGGGGACAGCTTCTGGGGAAAAAATTGCACCTGAATCGAGAGGTTCTGGCTTTAAAAGCACGAAACCGCCGGCCAGAGGGCAGAAGCTCAAAGAGATGATTGGCTGGGTGTGACAGAATAGTACTGGTGGTCACATGCACAGGGGCACCATGGTGTATGTTCTTGAGCTGTATGCTGATGTGTATGTACAAAACCTACATCAAACAAACAAAATAAATAAATAATTTAAATAAATAAGATAAAGTAAGTCTAAGGTACCTGGGACATATGCATGCTAGGTAAAGGATAGATTAAAAATTATGAACATACACAGATGTGCATGTCCTTCCTTTGGTAGGTGTTCTGCGGTTTTATGTGTGTTTAGGTAAGGGTTGGGAGCAGGCAGTATGGCACCTATTACCATCTATATATGTGTATATTTTCATGTATGCTGATGTGTATGTACAAAACCTTCATTACAAGCAAACAAAATAAATAAATAATTTAAATATATAGTTATTTGGGTTTAATGTTGAGCAGGCGACCAATGCCATCTCATGGCGGTTAAATAAAAAAGATAAAGTAAGTCAAGATACCTGGGACATATGAATGCTCAGTAGAGGATAGATTATGAACATGCACAGATGTGTCGTTTGGTGGGTGTTCTCTGGTTGTGGAGTGGGGTTGGGAGTGGGCAGTATTACCATATGTGAACATCAGCATATGTACAAAACCTACTTTTCAAACAAATAAAAATAAATAATAAATTTAAATAACTAGGACATATGAATACCAAGTAAAAGATATATTATGAACATGCACAGATGTGCATGTCCTTTAATGGGTGTTCTGTGGTTTTGTATGTGGGGTGGGGAGCAGGTGGCATGCACCTATTACCATATATGTGTACATGTTATGTTCACATCATATATGTGTATATGTATGTTCTCATCTTGTATGCTGATGTCCCCCACCCGGATCTACCCTGGGGGACTTGGGTGGGGTTAACTACTTTTTAGTTCCCAGGGTCACCCTGGTCAGCCCCACAGGGTGGGTTTTTCCCTCTATTCTGGGGCGTGTGTTTCTGTCTACCCTTGGTACATTCACCTGTATTTTTCTTTTTAAAACTCTTCCTACTGTCTGCACTGCCTGTAGCTCTTGATATTGGATGTGTGTTGCTAAAGGGTCTAGTTAGGTTTATTTAGTGTATTAGACCAGCTGGCGACATACATTCAATATTCTGTTTAGTTTGGTTTTTTTCACAAGCAGTGCAGGCACGTCCTGAGAAAGTCTTGTTGCTGTCGGGACGTTAAGCAATGTACAATCAATCATTTTATGCTGATGTGTATGTGCAAACATACATCACAAACAAACAAACAAACAAAAAAATAATAAATTAATAAAATAAGTTGGAGATACCTGGGACCTATGAATATGCATGTTAAGTAAAGGATAGATTATGAACATGCACAGATGTATGCATATTGAAAACAAATTTCCTCTCCTTGGTGACCACTACCATACCACTATAGTGATCATGTGCATTAAGGAATTCCTTCCATCCATAATTAAAAGGATAAATAATAAATAAATATGTAAGTGAATACATAAATGAATCGATAATAAATAAATAAAACATGTACTATAATAAAGAGGGCTACTATCTGTATGAGTGTGTCTCATGCAGTCCTGATAAAGCTTGATCATAAGACTCCTTGTGAGTACTCGAGTGCGGATTGGTTGAATTGGTTGCAAAAACTAAAATTTTTATATTTAGGTGTTTAGCTGAACATGGTGATTTTGATGGAAACGGTTCGGAGATGGATTTCACTCTGCCTGGCGTGCAGTCGGATACGAGTGTGCTTGACCAGTTAAAAATCCCATCTCCACTAATAAAATTTTAAAAAAAGAGCAGACCTGCACTTAGAGCCGTTAGGCTGAAAAACAGACGAACAACATGCATGTTGTATCCGGACAAAAAGTCTTCAGAATGTTGAAGATGGTCGGCAGACACATTGCACAACATGCACAAAGGGAGTTTACTTTAGTGCTTTCCTCCCACAAAAGACCGAGTTCTATTAAAAAGGCTGTTTTCAAAAACAGGAAAAATAACGTATTTGACGTTGATAAGATGTTCAAATCGAAAATAATCTCTGTTTCAATTCAGGAGCAAAGTAAAGCTTCATCAATCGTGCGCTTCTGACTGACTTCTTTCGAAGGCTTCTCGCTGACCGCCATTTTTAAACTAGCGACGCGACTATGCTTACCGCATTAAAAATAATAATTTTAAACTTATTTTATCGTATATATGTATGCATGTTTACTTGGTCATGATTTTAATTTACTCACTGGAATAAACTTGTTACTTGTATGCTTGAAATTTTCAATTTTATGCACAAAACATGTCTTGCACCTTATCCGGGCCGTGTACGAGGACTGGTTCCCTCACATCGAAAAATAGCTTTCGAAAAACACTTCTATAAAATTGTCTCCATCCTAAGGACAAATATTGTTGCCATGCTTAAACTATATGGCATTAGTACTTTCGTTTCATACTGCAAACCATTGTTACTCTTTTGACGAACTACCTCTGCAGAAATTGCGTAAGCTGCTAGACTATCTCAGTCTCTCTCTCTCTCTCTCTCTCAATCGGCAAGCGTGAAAAATGGCACATGTGCTAACTGCTTCTTCAGTTCAGAAATAAAGTTTCATTTCATTTCATTTCTCTCTCTCTTTCACAAACATGTTCGCATCCAGGAGGAATAGATCCATGCGCCGCCCTAGGCGTATGAAGATCTATGCCTCTTGGAGATGTTTGGAGCGCGCACGCACGCACTAATACACACACACACACACACACACATATCGACGCGCTTTCAGAAGAGCATGCAGGTGACCCGTGTACTTAGTATATCATGTAGCTAGGTAAAGTCAACCTCAGTGCTTTCACACAAATTATAGCAAGAATGAAATTGTACCGTGAAGTTCTAGTTTTGTCACCATTTTCTCAAGCCTATGAAGCGAAAGTGAATCGCATATCACGTAAAATATATAATTACGTAAACACTAAAACTTACGTCATGACGTTTGATCTGCGAGGCTTTTTCAATAGGAGATAATTCAACATCAGAATCAGGTCAAAGTCAGTGACAAAACTGGTAGAGACCATTGACAGCAAGGACAGCTCTCATATAGAAGGGACTTTGTGGGTTATGGTTCATCCCATCAGTTATTTTTAAAACAGCTAACATAACTTTGATTATTATTCTTTTACGAAAAAACCTATCTTATCATTAATGACGCGCATGTTTTCATAAACAGTGTTTGCATAAGCCTGCTGTTTGTCCCGGCCCTGGGGTAGGATTAGGTCAAATAGTGACCTGTAAGCCCTAGGCGTGAAAATCAGCAAGAAAATTGCACAGTTTGATCCTCATGTAAAAATGTTAGTACTGCGATGAGCGAGGTATAACATGGACCTCACCGGTGCGCGCATTTTCAGCCAATCAGAAAATAGAAAATATTTGCGGCAGCATGGTCTTGTTGCCGGGGCCCACAAGCTTTCCGGGAGCGCAAGGAATTGGCGAACTGCGATACAGATTGTGGGCCATAAATTTCACTAAAATGGTCAAGCATTGCCAGTGGGGTACCTGCAATGGAGACGCGAGGTACCCTGAAACCATCAAAGGCAAACTACTGGCTTTTCCTCCTCCCACAATCAAGAAAATCGATGCAATGGGCTGGATAAAAGCTTGCTGCAGACCGCATACAGACCTCAGTATGGAGATACTGGAGAACAAGAGCAAACGCAAACACAGAGCTGTTTGTAGTGGGGTAAGTGTATTTCTGTTCTTTTTGCAAAGTTTCTTCTGAGAATGGTGACGATTTGCTTGCAGAAGTGGTACATAACGATGGTACTTGCAGGGATGCAACAATAGGCGTCCCAAAATTAATATCCCACTGGAACAGCAGACAAGCGGTTAAGTCTTTTTGTTTTGAAGAAGCCGTCTATGTCCGATCCCATTTCATTGCCGCAGATGTTGCGACTCACATCCCCCGCTGTGTCAGACAGGCCCCATTCATTGACTAAGCTCTGCCATGCGATGCTTGCCACTACTAACTACACACCACACACGTTCTCACCATGTGCTGAGGTATTTTTAGATCAGCGACTCCCGCCGACCTCCGCTTGAATTTGCCAGCTTACAGAATTTTCTATAGGTAACTGTAATTCAAAATAAAATGTCATAGCCTACAATATTATCATGAGCGACTTACAGATGGTGTAGTTAGTAAAATTACACTGGTAATCACATAGTGTGAAGCAACAGTGTACATGACTGTCATACTTTTTTTCTCTCACAGCAGATGTTTAGACTTTTTTGGTAACTAGCATGTCAATACAAACTGATCAGGCACAGAGAGTGTCAGTGCGCAATGATCTTTTTTTTTTAAAATTCAGTTTTGATTGTAAGCTGCTGCCTTTTTTTTTTCAGTCTGTAGCCCACTTGTCAACGACCTACAGCAATACCGTTCATGATAACATTGTAGGTTATGACAACATTTTACATGTATTTATAATGACCTGTTGAAAACTCTGGAAGAAGACAAATGTCCTATTCGTGTTGGCTAACCATTTGATCTATTTGACTGCCTTCAAATTTTGCACACCTGACTAGTAAGATTCCAACAGCAAGCTGTCACAATGGGAGCATACATGTATTGCTCAATACTGCACAAGCGCTCAGTATCAGGCAGTACAGGTACGCTAATCTTCACACTTAAAATGTGTGTTTGTGTGTGTGTGTGTGTGTGTGTGTGTGTTTTATATTCATATGGAATTAACTCTCCAGAGGCACCATAACCAAAGGTTCATGCCTGTATGGTTCTTCAGTCTGCATTCTCAATTACTGCAACAAATCATGAGCAGCACAGACACATAAATTCTACAGTAACACATTTCACAAGATCTCTTTATAAAATTGACATTATAATTACTCATGTAACATTTTTCTCCTCAGCACTTTGTGGATGGTGGACCCAGTGTGTTGCACCCCTACCCAACTCCAGCAGATGGGTCACCCGCCTACAAAGCCAGATTGCTCGCAAAACGGGGCGGAGAAAATGAAGCCCCCAGGGGCTACCAGGGGGCAAAGCGTCGCTGTGCAGATGAAATGTAGGTATTTGTTAAAATGATATCAATATGAAGTTAAGTAAAAAATCTTTATTTATCACACACATGGACAATTCAAATTTGACGCACACATAAATATGTGCGCTTAAATGATATTACAAATGGCTGTCATACTAGTAAAACAAAAACCACAAACAAGCATGTACATTACACCCAAATACAAGGAGCACCTACACGCACAGATTTCATAACTATGATAATAAATAAAGCACACCACATTCATATCATGTATCATGCATACTATATGTGTGGCATTTAAATGATGAATTGTTCATGTCACATAAACAGTGTAAGACAGAGTTGATGCTGTTCAAAGTACGTCACGTAAACAGTTGATGCTGTTCTAAGTACATGTCACATAAACAGTTGCTGCTGTTCTCAGTATATGTCACATAAACAGTTGATGTTGTTCTAAGTATATGTCACATAAACAGTTGATGCTGTTCTAAGTACATTATACATAAACAGTTGATGCTGTTATAAGTACATGTCACATAAACTGTTGATGCTGTTCTAAGTACATGTACATTGCAGTTCACTATCATTAAAAGAGATAGGAAAATACGACACAGTGGTTTTTATCAATGTACAAGGCATTATAATTGTCACACACTGAGCGCTTGTCATTTTTCAGTGTGTTACTGGTAACCCATTTAGCCCTGACGCACTACAGCAGGAGATGGATTGACCATGATAATTAAAAGGTAGGTCCAGATTAGTTTGGTGTCAAGCTAATCTGGCACTACCATTCAATTATCATGGTTGATCCGTCTCCTGCAATTGGTACATGGTTGTCAGGTGACACCTCCACAATTTAGACAATGTGGCAGAGGGGTTACAAAAATTCAAACACTTACTTATTTGGGTTTAACGCCAAGCAGGCGACTAAGGCCATCACATGGCAGGCACCGATACTGTTGCTATTACATCTTATTTTGTGACATGGCATTTTATATACTTTACAGGAGCGGTACAGATGCTGCAAAGTCTTCACTGGAAGATACACCAGACTCTATAGCTGGTGAGTGTGGGACAACAGAACAGCCTAGTAAGTATATCTTTGTGCATATTTTGAGAGTAAATCAGCAGATATGCGTACCTGACATTTCACTTGCATGCTGTGATTATATATTGCTTTCCAAGTAAGGTTTTGCATGTTCTTTATAGAAGGCTGAAAGAGTGTGCAGCAGTGATGTCATGAAGGGAATGTCTGGTGTGATTCGCTGTACACTGGCATCCCTTTGGGTGAAAACGATGAAATCACAAAAATCACAACCCGTGATCATTAGCTGACCTTGCACCTGTGTGTAGTAGGAGTGTGATTTTTTCAGTTGTATGCTTGTGTTGTCAGTTACTTCCAAACAAAATCCAGGGAGCTCACATGCCTCTAGTATGGTAGAATTTCTGGATGCGTAGGGACATTTGACCTCAATTATACCTGTCTGGCCACTATCACACACTTTGCCGTCAGGAGTTGCACCAAGAAATGGAAACTCTGGGTTAACCACAATGCCGCACTTGTGGAGGTGTCTGTCAGGAAATATTTCTAAATATTTACTTTTTGCAGTGCCTTCGTGTCTTTTGCCATAATCGGTAGCTGGAGCTGAAAATGAAGTGTGTGAAAATATGCTGTCAAGAAATTTTTTGGAGACTGCAGCTTTTCTGTTCAGGACTCTGTGAAAGTTTGATGCAGTCAGTCTGTGCTTTCTAGCTTCTAACCAGTGATTTGAACTGGTCTGTCCTCTGGTTTTTTCTTCAAGTTGCTCAGGATCTTGGCACGACAGGTCCAGCGAAGGCAATCAAATTCTTGTGGCAGAACAACTGCGGATTTCTTTGTAACACACATACCTGCACAACCCTGTTGATTTCCTGGCACTGGCTGTTTTTTCAGATTCCTGGTCTGTGGATAAATATTAAGTGCAGCTTTAGGAATATGTTATGGTTTTCAGTTAATCATATTTATTACACTCCTCTGGTTAAAATGCGCAAGGAGATATTTATGAATGGGATACGTCTTAATAAGTAAGAAAACAGAAAAACTCATAACCGCCTTAGTGTGTTTTGTCTCAAGCATAACACAATGAGTCGTTTATGCCTCGTTCATAACACACTCAGTGTGATACTACTTCCATGCGAACACATTCTGCTCTAAATGACTTTGCATACATCACGTTATTGTGTGCACACAGTTTGTAAGTTTGACGTCACATGATAGTGTTACTGTACTGGTCAGTTTTCCTATATGGCGGCGTAAATCTACAGAGCCCAAATCTACCGGCATCAATCTGCCCAGTGCAAATTTGCGATGCGGCGATTTCAATCATATGTAGACATAAACCCACTCAGTGTAAATCACCACAGTATGCCTCCCAAGAAGCATGAATATTTTTTACAAAACAGCACTTTCTTAAATACTATTTTTAACTTCAAACCCAAACTTGGCACAGAGATACTTGATTGTAAGATCTGTCTATGCAAAATAATTTGGATGACCCTTCATACTACTTTAGCTGATCTATCACAAATGTCAAGGGTCATGGGTCAAACTTGGCATAAAGATAGCTGATGAGACCTTCCTATGCATATTAATTTCGTTGACCTACTACAGAGGTCAGGGGTTGTGGGGTGATTCAGATATGCATCCATAAAAGCATTGCCTTTCTTGTTGTTATTTTTCCTACAGAAATCTGAAAGGTGTAATAAATAGCTTAACTGATATGGTCTCATTATTTACCAGAAAATAAAACACGAGCGGACTAATATTTTTGCCGTAGCAAACGAGCCAATGGTGAGTTTGTTGCCGCAAAATGAATCCACTTGTCTTTTATTGTTTTTGTAAACAACTTGATCATATCAGTTAAGCTCTATATTTACAAAGTATTCATCAATCTATTTCTATTTTCTGTTTTAGTGCTTTCACCATTATACCACCTGGCCATGGCTGCAGAGTTACAGAGTGCAAAGTGGGAAATAGCATGCCAGAAGATCAAGATAGACCAGCTAGAGGATGAGATCAGGAATTTGAAAAATATGAATGACCCCATCTCAAGGCTGCAAAGAACAAAAGGTGTGCAGACACAACCAGCAGAAGAAGAAGTATTTGGAGTGGACTTTGTGAGAAAAAAGGAGGGACAACTGAAAAACCTGTTCCAGTTCTACACTGGTTTAACATATGTTCGTTTTTGGGCTTTGCTGTCGTTTTTGTTACCAAATGGTCAATCTTTCAATTACAGTGAAAAAAGGAAAGACTTTCAACACCTACAGCCACACGATGGACTGTTCCTCACTCTTTGCCGTTTGAGACAAAATTTTCCTCTGATGGATCTTGCTGTGAGATTTCGTGTTTCCTCACAGTCAGCTGGCATTATCTTCTCTTCATGGCTAGAAATGTTATATCTGAAGCTTGGACAGGTATCTATTTGGCCACACAGGGATACAATAATTCAGAAAAGCCCCCCACAGTGCAAACACGATTTTCCCAATACCCTGGTAATCATTGACGCTACTGAGCTGAAAACGCAGGCTCCTTGGGCCCATGGTGTACAAAGTCAGTTGTACAGTGAGTACAAATCTAGTACAACCTTTAAAGGTCTTGTTGGCTGCGACCCATCGGGCTCTCTAATATTTGTTTCAGAGCTATATACAGGTTCAATTTCAGATAAGGCAATCACCCAAGAAAGTGGTTTTTATGACATTATACGGAAACTTAAAGCACTCGGCAACATAAAGGATGGTGACTCTGTCATGGCTGACAAAGGTTTCACTATCCACGATGAGCTCCAAGACTTGGGACTGTCTTTGAATATTCCACCATTTGCTCCTGCAGAGGCTCAGATGTCTCCAGCAGATCTTATCTTGACAGACAAAATTGCCCGTCATCGTATTCAAGTTGAAAGGCTCATCTCCAGAATAAAAGATTTCAAGATTTTAAGTTACAAAATTCCCACTTGTCTCTTTAAAAATCTTAATCAGGTGTGGACTGTTTGCTGCCTTCTGACAAATTTTGAAGACTTCATAATAAAGCGAACATGATCTTTAAATGAAGTATTTCTGTGTTATCAAATTCTCAGCGTCACTGAGAATGAGCCACTTGCGAACTGTAACATTATTTCTGTTTGTGCTGTGTTCTGGCATGTAAACCACTCATGGTATTTTTTTTTTTTGGTGAGAATGTGTAATATACTGTTTACATCCTGTAACATACCTGGTAAGATAATGCAGATCCAACCTAAACATCACCTAATGGTGTTGCCATTGATGGTTCACCTGGTGTCAGGAGATATGTCAGGGGTGTTCCATCAATAGACTTCAGACTGGAGATGTCCTCTTCTGTCACCCTTGGTACTCTGGGAGAGAAGTGAATTTACATTTACACGTGTGCGTCAAATGATAAATGACAGTGTACCTTGTAATTTGTCATAGTTTCAGCTGAACATGAATGCTGCACACTTCACACATTTCATCACAAGACAAAAGTGCATAATTATGATGCCATCATTCCTGAATAAAATAATATTTAACAGTTAAGAATTTTTGGGGTTTTATTTTTGAAGATGGTGCTTACTTTTTGCTTGTGTTGATGTGGCACATTATGGGCCTTTTCTTCCTGTTCTCCAAGGGCTTGGCCAGCACAACATGGTTTATGGGGACTGGTGCGATCTTAGTGCCTCTTGGTGCTGCAGCTCCCCAGGCTTGTGGCATGCTGGTGCAACTCAGTCGGTCAGGCACATGGGTGAAACTGTTCAGCTTAAAATACTGAAGAGTTTTCAGAAGCCCAATGACGTGGGAACAGTGACCATTCAATCTGAAATACAAATCGTACATGCCTGGTTATTTTTATATAAATAATCTCTCTCACTCACCAGCGACATATGTAACATGTTATCTATGTCTCTGCTCACACACACATGCATACACACACACAAACACATGCCTGCACACACACACACTGCAGTTTTATTTAGGACTGAAAGTAATCAGCTCAACCTGACACTGTAAACACAGCCGACAAAAGAGAGCGCTAAGCAGTTCTGCCACGTTGCTACTATCAGACGATACCACGACTAAGCTGATTTTTCAGACAAATGGGCAATTTATTTTTTAAACAACGCCAATAACAAAAACGCACTTACCCGGCTTTGCAGGCACATATAGCTTCTGTGACGATTTGCTTGCTGATGCTAACTCAGTTTTACAGACATTTTGTGTGGATCGGCGCGTTTTCTGTACGACCGGTGACACACTGCTGAAACTTGAACCGCATCACTGCCAGTTGTGTGAAAAATACGTACGGAATCAATAAAACTTGATGCAAACTTGTTTTTGCCACGATCTAAGACCGTTTTGGACAATGTTTTATAGCCTGGCAGAAAATGTACGCCTATCGAGTCTGGAACGCATTCAATTGAATCCCGCGCACTACTGTCTGCCATATTGTCCAAGCGAGAGACGTGGAAAGCTTGTGGCCCCCAGCAACAATTGCTAGGGGGCGTGGCTTTTGTGGCGCGTGCTCGGTGAGGTCCATCGAGTCACGGCGTCGTGGGACTAATGATGCCATGACGTGAAGCTTGAAGTGACGTCATTTCACTGCTCGTGCTATCATTCTTGTTCAGAATAGCTATCGCTACGCCGCCAGACCACAGAGCTTACGAATGGCGGAAATTGCCGTGTGTCCGAAAAAGACAATTACAACACAATTTATTAATATTTTGAGTAAATACCATTTTTTCAAATAAACAAGTAGTGATCAGACGCTAATTATCTTATTGCAGAAGGAGTTCGGCAACTCTGTTTGCCGTGTGTCCGTCTTTATTTCTGTGTGCCGATGTGTGTGGATCAGAGGGTGGTAAGAGTAAAAGGAGATGGATCAGAAGGATATTGTAAATAGGAACAACTTTGGGCTGGGATCCCATCTTGTTATATAGTGAAACCCCTAATTTGTATGTCGTGGGTGTGAGCACACCCCTACTTTTAATTTGGCCCATAACATACTACAGTACAATCAGGTGTGAGCACACCTCATCACTATTGCTAGCAGATGACACTGTATACTAAAAGGCAAACGTTCTGCACGTTTTCGTGTTATATAATCCTTAATCTTTCAAACGTGTAAACAAACAACCAGAAAGATTATTGCTGGGAGGTCGAATGATTTTTATAATTAGATACTGTATCATGCACAGTCAGATACAGTATCTAATTATAAAAATCATTTGATTAATTCCAGCTACTGGAACAGTGGCTGCACGCATAGGAAGGTTAACCCATTTAGCCCCAATATACAGCAGGAGATGAATCATCCATGATAATTAAAGGGTGGTACCATATTAGCTTGGCGCCATAACCCTCTTTTATTTGTGTACCCATATTGAAAACATAAGAATGCCATCGATGACTTTATCTTTTAATATCTTGTCAACACTATAAAAACATGCATACGTCCACTCCAGTTGTGAATGACACGCAATGCAGTGTACATGTTCTGACCGAACACAGAAAGTTCTCTTCAGACCACAAACCAAATACAAACTTGCACATTGTCATCACAGTGTCAACTGAAAACAAGTAGCACATAGCTGCATTCACATGCAGGCAGCCAGATGTAACCCCCTTGTGCGTGCTGTCATTGGTACTGTACACAGTACCGAGACTGCAAGCACAGTGGGGTTTAAAGATCCGCACTTATAACAAAGCATCCAAAAGAGTCACCAAAAAAAAAATTGCAGTCCTACTGTGCAGTAGTACAGTAGAGTCTATTCAAGTTACACAGTTGCAGAGTTAGTAGAAACACAGCAAATGCGTGCCCCACTTCCTGTGCGCTACTGTCAACTTCTCCATGCAGCTCAGACCTTTACCAAAGCCACTGAGTTCTGTATCCTTTACCGTTAGGCTGAGTCACTGCACTGACCTGTAGAATGGAGAATTGACAGGATACCACACGTGATATTTTCACCCGTAATTTCTCTAAAATGCCTTTGCCAGCTTTTACAATTAATAAAGCTATTGCACAGTAGGACTCTGAATCTTTTTTGACCCTATTGGATGCTTTTTGTTATAACTGCAGACCTTTAAGTGTAAAGTTAACACCAGTTTGCACTGCTAAAGTCAACCAAAGAAGCAAATAAAATAAACCTGTCAAATGTATTAGTAAATATTCTGTCGTAATAAATCCATCATACAACAGACATTTTACGCCGGTCAGATAAAAATGCCTTAAAGTGTTTGTCTGCCAATAATAGTATTTATCTAAAAAGACATCAGGTAGAAATTAAGTATGACATACAAACGAAACTACTAACGTATACAAGCAACCACCAGTACTGTAAACAATACTACTGGTTGCATGCAAAAAGAGGTTTAAAAGATGAGCTAAAAGGTTTATTTAATGTGTGATTCCCCTGTATGCAATTATGCAAAACTTGCCTTTCTACTTTTCTCTTAACCATAATGCCTGCATTGACCCATTTAACCCTGAGGTTAGGCGTCGCCTAACAACAGTTACTAATTGCAGGAGATAGATTGACCATGAGAATTCAAGGGTGGTGCCAGATTAACTTGGTGCCTACGGCGCCAAGTTACTCTGGCACTACCCTTGAATTATCATCTCCTGCTACAGTGTCTGGGCTTCGCTATGCGGATTTTAATAAAAAACTGAAACGCCCTATCTTACTCCCATCCAAAACAAAAAAGTAAACTAACAGAAACTACAGTGTACTGTAATTTATATGAGAAGGATAGTCAATAATGTGCCCTGATTGTTAAAGCTAATATGTCCACTGTTGTGGAAAGTGAGATTTCAATAAATATATTAAAATCTTACTTTTCACAAAACTGGATATGCTGACTTCAACAAAATCAGGGCACAGTGTAGGACACACAACAATGCATTTGTACTCGGATACACTCGTACATGTTTGAAATTCTCTCTCAACCATAACTTATACACACATAGTGATCAGCGGAACTGAGGTAGACGTAACCGGTACAATACAAAGCTTACATTGCTCACAATTTCAAGGTCTCGTCAGTGACTCAACAACCACATTGTGCATGCAGAAACCAGTACTGTTAGCAGTAACAGCGCTGCAAACACTTAAGTCATGGGAATTGAAAGCAGTCATACTCATTCAGCCCAGCGCACGTATTTCCCAAATGTTGGAGGGATCATCTAACGACTATGCACCTGTTGCAGGAGATGGATCGACCATGATAATTCAAGGGCAGTGTCAGATTAGCTAGGCGCCGACAGGCGCCAAGCTAATCTGGTACTACCCTTGAATAATCATGGTCGACCCATCTCCTGCTGTAGTGCGTCAGGGCTGAATGGGTTAAATGCGCCGAATATACTATGAACTTTACCTGGGAAAACTGAACTTTCAATGAAAACTTATCAGTTTCCCACTGCACAGAAAGAAAAGCTGCAGCGGCAACTAAATAATTTCAACATTCACGTGGTGAATTGCCGTGTCCCCCTCGGCGAAAGGGAGGGTTGAGTTCATGTAATCCTTATCATTCGGAATACACTTGTGTGTGAAATAAGTTTAACTAAATAGTTCAAGTTGTATGTAATAAAATAGTTGCAGTTTTTTTAAATAGTTCAAGGGTAGTGCCAGACTAGCTAGGCGCTAAGCTATTCTGGCAACCAACCCTTGAACTAAAGCCATTGGGCTATATCATTATCTGTCAGTAGGTATAATGTAGCTTGCCTATGGCAGTGTACAAATTTAAAGCTTTTAGCCTCAGTATGATATGGGTTAAAATTCAGTTTTCCCAGGTAAAATTCGCAGTATGTTCAGTGCTCTCGAAGGTCCCGCTGTCATTCCCTGTACGGGAATGACAGAAGCTGTTCCTGGGTGCCGGGTATGACCACTGTGAGTGATTCAGTCACTGATGCGACCATGCGTATAACTCATTCAGCCCGACGCACGTATTTCCCAAATTTTGGAGGCGTCATCTAACAACTATGCACCTGTTGCAGGAGATGGATCGACCATGATAATTCAAGGGTAGTGCCAGATTAGCTTGGCGCCGACAGGCGCCAAGCTAATCTGGCACTACCCTTGAATTATCATGGTCAACCCACCTCCTGCTGTAGTGCGTCAGGGCTGAATGGGTTAAAATCGAACGGACCTTTGTCTACATGTGCCGTGAAAAGGTCCAAAAGCTACCATGATACAGACTGAGGATGAGTATTTACATTCTTAGACCGAACTATGTTTGTGTCGGTCTGTGATGCTGGACCTAACAGCCATGAGCCCTAACGTCCAAAATCTCAGACCACACACTGGGTCAAAAACACCAAATTTGATGGTATATATTTGCCTTCTTATTTTCTCTCATTACCCACACACGCCAGATTTTAAAATACATTCATTCTGACATCGCCCTTGCACTATCAAGGTCGATCCAAATAATGCCAGGGCTTTACGGGTTAAAAGGGGGGGGGGGGGGGTGTTAATGGTAACCTGATTTGCAGGCACTCACGCAAGTTCTGACATTTAGTGGCTGCCCAATCAGCTTGCTTAACCCCTTCTCCGCCATTGTACGTACAATTGTTGTTTCTGACATCTTTGTTTATCCAATCACCAACAGCCAAACCCGTCCAAGAAACATGGGTACAAATGGGTCTCGGCAAGAAGCATAGATCTGCATGAGACCCCGCAGTCACGGGGACTCATGAGGATCGATGTCTCTTGCACTTAGATCGTGTTCACTTTTTATCGGCAATGAAGGGGTTAACCCCCTTTCACATGCAGCATCTGGTACTGTAAACAGTTCCACTCTGAGATTCTGCATGCCCAAGATTAACCAATGCAGCCCTGACGCACTACAGCAGGAGATGGGTCGACCACGATAATTCAAGGGTAGTGCCAGATTAGCTTGGCGCCGTTGGTGCCAAGCTAATCTGGCACTACCCTTGAATTATCATGGTCGACCCATCTCCTGCAACAGGTGGACAGTCGTGAGATGACGCCTCCAAAATTTGGGAAATACGTGCGTCGGGCTGAATGAGTTAACGAACATTCACACTTAGCTTCTCATTTTTCTCATTATCTAATTATAGGTAACTCTAAATGCTGAACCTCGGGTCCCTTACAAGCGTAAAACAATCATCAGTATGATGAGGCTTTCTACCTTAAATTCAAAGGACAAGGCAAGGTATGAACGTGTACAGGTACACACTATGAGCCTTTGAAGATCGCGGTCAATATCAAGTTGAATATACAGTAAACATGTACAAATATGTACAGATATATTATTACATAAACTTATGAACAATCAAAAACACTAGTGTCAAATGGCTTGTACAAGTTCAGAAACATTTCACATCTTTTCAAAAGCTTTTCACATAACGGTCAAATAAAAGCTGTGAAAAACAAAGGTATGCAAACAGATTTAAATAATAACAAATACTAAATATAGACCAAAACAAACAGAAAACAACTGTGGAGAAGAATTGTTAAGGCTCAACATGCATGTTCTGTTCTCTAACAATTTATTTGTGATGTTTTTTCTTCCAAAAATTTGGGGGGGAACATAATTCAAATTTTTGAAACATCGTCTGCAATATTCCTTAATTTAAGAGATGTCTGATTACAGACAATTTTAAAGTTCAGGATATAAATCATACATGTTAACTCAAGGGTGATGCCAGAATAGCTTGGTGCCTAATGGCACCGAGCTAATCTGGCACTACCCTTGAATTATCATGGTCAATCAATCTCGTGCTGTAGGGACTCGGGGCTAAATGGGTTAAAATGAGTGGAGTGTAGTGAACTGAAACTTGACTGATGTCTACGGAAAACAAAATACAGTGTACTTTAAATGCTTCTCAACTGAATTTCAAAGTAAGTTAAAAAAAAAATCCTCAATGTCAGCTGGTGCTGGTCTCAACCAGAGGCATAGATCCTATGAGCCCCCGCAGTAGCGATCATGAGGATCTATGTCTCTTGCAGTTGTCTGTCCACCAACAGCTGATGTCAGTCTGTGGAACTTTGACGTACTGGGTCAAAACCTGCAAGCTGTTTCTGTGAAACTCGGTGCGGACATGCTCTGTGGCATGCAAAAATAAAAGTCTGTAACAACAGCTGCATGCTCAACCAAAAAATTACTCCCTCAACCTGAGGGACAGCTGGAGCCAGTCTTGGTCTCCAAAAAGCATAAAAACTCATGAGCCCCTGGGTCTGCAGGTGCTCATGAGAATCTATGCCTCTTACAGGTGAACAAAAACCACCGAGGAAAATTTGCAGTTAACATTTTCTCATCATTTGAAACGGTACATGAGTTTGCTGTGCAGACAAGAAACCTAAAATCTCTCAGACTAAAAACTGTGTACATACAACAGCAACCATTTCGGTATTTGTGTAACCTATTCTGTACATGAAGGCTTTCATTTGACACGGTGGCAATCATACCGAGTGCTTACATTAAATATTCACATCACTCAAGCACCAGAAAAATGTAATACGTACACATATCCATGCCGTATGCTTGTAATTTACATAAACAGTGACAAAGGTATTGCAACACAAAAAGTCCCAAGTGTACAGTTTTAGTTTGCCATTTACATAATCAACTTTCACAGTCGTACATATTATTTTTGTACATCACTAACTTTCACTCTTTCACCTTCTATTTATTTGTCTGCTTGCATTCAAACAGCCTATTGGTCTTGCAGGGAGTTTACATTTTTTTTTTTTTTTTTTTAATTAATTCAACTTGATCACAAAAAGTGTTGCCATCCAACCTTTTGTGATACATGTATGTGCATAGCAGCATGCAGTTACACTGCATTTTTCCCATTTCAAGGAAACTGCCACAGTTATCTCATGACAACTGTAAAAACACCAGTGCAGAATGCAGACTGGGTCGACATGTTTGTCACTTTTCATGCGTGCATGTAGCTTCTCCTGCAATCTAGATGTTAAAAATTTCTCTATTTCTCCATAGCAAAAGCAAAGGTGTGATCATGAAATATCTGAAATTTCCGAATGCAAGAGCTTGAATTTATGAATTTCCATCTTTCTGTCCGCCAACTTTACACATGCATCTACCGTAAATTGTGTGATCACACAATTTACAGTAGATGCACATGTAAAAGATATCCTCCCTTGTGCTTGCTGCCAAGAGTACTGTGTAGCTCCTCATGCACAGGGGAGTTAATTTAACCCCATGGCCGAATTTCCTGAATTTTAGAGGCGTCAACTAACATATGTACCAGCTGCAGGAGATGGGTCGACCATTTCTAATTCAAGGGTAGCGCCAGAATAGCTTGGCGCCCTCGGGCGCCAAGCAAGTCTGGCACTTCCCTTGAATTAGAAATGGTCGATCCATCTACTGCTACAGGGTGTTGGGGCTAAATGGGTTAAACTGAGCCAAGAACCAACCATTGTTATTCCAGTCGAATGACTTGAAGTGAGCCAATATGCCATGAGTATTGTAGAAAGGCTCAAGAAAGTTTTCTTTAAATTGTGACATAAAACACACAAGCTTCAAGATGTCTTCAGTTTCGTCATTTAAACAAAAACACACTCTTGCACATGCCTTTGCAGTCCCACCATGAGCAGCAAAATGTCAGAAATGTACAACCGGCCCCACATTTAAACGCCAATGAGACCCTCACATGAGAACAGCTGGAAGCAATCTTCAAAGACAAGAGGCACAGATTCTCAAGAGCCCCTGCAAAAGATCATGAGAATCTATGATCCTTGCAGATGCTGACTGGTTATGGGTCTGTATAGCAGCTTAATCACATAGCACTGCCCTATTCTCTCCACTTTGGTATCAGTTTCAGCCAACTTAATAAAATTTCAAATACAAAACAATTTCCAAATACCGTGTAGCTCGCTTGAGCTTGCCCTTAGCACCACGTGAATGTTCTGTGTTTACGTACAGTGTGTGAGTGAATGCGTGTGATTCACGTGAGCGTGCTTGTTGGGTTCAGTTCGCGGCTACATTCTGCGCATTGAGTTATATTATAAATATGAGAAATGCGCCATATAAATGCTATGCATTATTATTATTATTCTCATAGTCCTGTGCAAGCACACAATGCACCATTGTATGTCAATTGATATCACAGCTGGCTCAATGGGAGGAAGAAGTGATGGGGTTACATGGTAAGCAATTAAAAAAAAGAAAGAAATGGCAGTGACCTAAGGTTTTTTTAAGTCCTGCATGAATAAGAGTTGCTCCAAATATGACAAAAACCAGTTACCCTCAATTTTGATCTAACATAGATTGCCTCCCTTGCACGGAAATGCTGCACAGCACAAGTACTACTTAAATGTCTCACTATCTTCCCTTCTACTGAATATGTTCACTTTGTGCCCTTTACAGGCTGGTAGGATAAAATGTATTTGTATGTGTAATGGTTTGCTGTTTAGGATTTTAGGCTATAAGGCGAAAGTATTAACACCAACATCTGCAGCTTTCAAATGAATAAACTAAGCTTGAAGACTGTGATCCCCACATTTAGAAAATGTCCGCTATGACAACATACTGCATTACCAGACCATGATGGTTCAGGGGTGGTGAATAGCTTGGTGCCTATAAGCACCAAGTTATTTTGGCAGCACTCTTGAGCTGTCATGCTCAGCACATCTTCTGTTGTTGCATTGCACTTTCTTGTGTTATGAGGCCTTATGAAGTATGGCCTTTACCATTACATAGCCTGGTGATTTTCCTAAAAAATTGCTTATTGTTCTATGAAGGCTACATTAAAGATTAGGAGATATATCAACCGATTTAGTTCAAGGGTGGTGCCAGAATAGCTTGGCGCCTCAGGTGGCAAGCTATTCTGGCACCACCCTTGAATTATCAATAGTCAAATTTATGTCAGGTTTCTCCTGAAAGGACAAGACACTCGAGCTATGTTCTCCACCTATTTCTAAGTGTCCCTGAGTGAAGACTTCTTGTTTTTTTACAGAAAAAAAAAACATGGATTGAACTGCATACATCGACAAGAACACACAATGTCCTAAACTACAATACCTGATAAATAATAATTAACGTACCGAGTGCGCATGGAAGCACTTACATACACATGGTGGTCTGTGACGTTGGACATTACAGCTTCAAGTGGTATGGTCCAAAATCACAACCTACATAAAATGATCTAATGGTATACATCAACACACAAACTCACTAACACACTCATAAAAAAATGAAATCACGTGTGCACAGCAAGTAACCAAAACCAAAGAAAGTATTTTTTGCTTTGTTGCTCACGTAAAATGGCCAAAGATGATAAGAAGGAAAGAAATGGTTTCTAGCCATCCAGAAATATATATGGTGTATTTTGTTTTGTTTTTCTTTTCTGGTTTCAATACAAATCTGCACCAGAACTAAGAAAGATACATTACTTAAAAAAGACATTTCATTTGAAAAAGGTTTTTAAACTCACTGAACTTTGAAATTCAACGTAGTTTTGTATAAAACTGACACAGAATTACATTATATATTGCCGAGCAAAAAAAAAAGCGACATTTTCGGAATCATCGGAAACACTTTTTGCGTTTCTAATGATTTCAAAAAGGTCACACTTATTTTGCTCACCAGTATACATGTTAGCATTTGCACGATCTCACAGGTGCTCACACACACACAAGCATGCATAGATACCACACACATACAGAGCTTCAGTTTTCAGACACGTACAAGTGGTTGTTTTTTTTTACAAGAGTACATGTTTACAGTAGAACTGTAAATATCACTTTAGGGAGGGGAAATCCCTTTTCAAGTCAATCTTCTGCAGGAACACAATGAATTATTTACATGTGTGTTTGAATACCTTTGTGCATAATCAGTAAATACCCCGCTACGTTACGTGCATCTCTCTCTCGCTTTTTAGAATCTGCTTCCACTGCTGAAGATGGATCAGCCATGATAGCTAAAGGGCAGCACCATTGTCCAGGAGCCAAGCGACTGCCCATGCAAGAAAAGGCTGTAGGGCCCATGTCGGCCACAGTCGGCTGCGCACAGCTGTGCGCGGGCCGACTGTGGCCGATGTCGGCCTGATGACCTCTTACATCCTGTGCTGGAAATTAGGCACAGCCCTGCATATCTCATGGTCAAGCAATCTCTTGCGATCCAGTCTGGTAGTGGTATTCACTCTTCAGTTGAAATGGTCGATTATCTCCCTTTACCTGTCAGCCGGAGCTTAGCGCACGGGTCGCTGTGGCGAGTCATTGAAGGACTGTTAAAAGTCCATCATCCATTGTCAGACGGTGCACGCCGCTGAGCAGTGCAAGTCTGTCCTGTCCTAGCGATAACGTGGTCTTTTGAGTCTGACTTTTGAACCTTGCGGCTCCTGGTCGAGAGGTCGGGAAATCACTGACCCAGTACACTGACGACTATAATGCGGCCACACAGTCAGGAGTGAAGTATTGTTTTCCACACACAGCAGGGTTGGTGCTTCTGTTACTGAGCGCTGGTCTGTGATTTTGGACCTTACGGCCTTTAGGCTGTGAGGTCCAAAATCACAGATCAGCACACAAAAAACATACACCGCCACACAACGCAAGGCAACCGGCAGTTGCATCATTTTGCAGCCGAGCCGACCATGGCCTCACAGCAGTGGTGGTGATGGTGGTGGTGGTGTTTCAATGACCGTGTGCTGGTCTGTGATTTTGGTCCTTACGGCCTTTGGCCGTAAGGTCCCAAATCACAGACATACACACACAAAAATACGCCTCGACGCAACACGCATCACTTTGCAGCCAGCATCATGCTTCATAGTAGTGGTGGTAGTGGTGGTGGTGGTGGTGCTCGTGGATGTGGTGGTGGTGGTGCCGCTGCACGATCACGCGCTCCCCGTCAAAGTCCCAGGCGTGCTCTCGCTCGATCCAGGCGGCCACCTGCTGCATGGCCAGGTCGTGATCCTTCTCGCGGTGTCGGTGGCGGCGGTGGTAGTGCGGGGACACGGAGGCCGGGACGTGGCCTGGAAGACTGACCGGGCGGAACCGGCTGTGCTTGTGCGGCGAGGAGGACGTACCAGCGGCCACACCCCCTGCGCTTACTCCACCCCCACCCCCTCCGCCTCCGCCTACAACTCCCCCACTACACACACCACCGCTAGGGTCCAAAACTGCCGCGTTGGCAGCTGCGCTGGCCGAGGCACTGTTTTTGGACCCCCTGGCGCCAGTTTCTTGGGGGTCGAAAGAGCGGGAGCGGAGGTGGTTGTGCTGAAGCTGGTGATGATGACCAGCGACACCTCCACCACCACCACCGCCGCTACGAGCAGACTCCAACAACCTGTCCGTCTCGCGCTTGACATTGTCACACTTTGCGCCCCCGTTGACGTCGTGAGAGCGCGAGCGATGGTGACCCCCGCTCCCGTTGCAGGCGGCAGCCACGGCCGGTATAGAGGGGTTGTTGCACCTTAGGGTGCACGCTGGCATTGTTCAGGTTACTGCTGTCCACGCTGTAATGAGAATCTGCGTACCCACAGATTGATTGATTGTACATTGCTTAACGTCCCGACAGCAACAAGGCTTTCTCAGGACGTGCCTGCACTGCTTGTGAAAAAAAAACTATACAGAAAATTGAATGTATGAACTCTGACGTATCATGGGTACGGGGTTCACACGGGAGTGTTCACACGGGCCGGTCAAAAAAAGTAAAAGATGGTGGCCAACACTAAACAGTAAACACTAACTGTTTACATGTCATTTGGTGTGTGCATGAAAGGTGGAACGTAAATACGTATCGTAGCCACAATCTTGCAACTCACTACATGGTGGCAGCGGTAGTAGGAACTCACAGCTTTCCTAGCCCTGTACGTACTTGACTTTTTTCTTCGTTTTGTGCAAAGGACGTTTCTCGTCTTCACCATGCCTTTCAAACCGCCGGACCAGTTTGACTTTACCAAGCCCAGCGGATGGCCGGCTTGGAAACTACGATTCCAAAGGTATTTTAACGCAGAAGAACTTTCTAAGAGGCCAAAGGCAGCCCAGATTGATAGCCTGATCTATATTATGGGGAATGAGTCTGAGAACGTTTTCAGTCAGTTTACGGGTATTGACAACAACACAACTCTTGATCAAGTGATTGAAAAGTTTGACGCTTATTTTGTGCCTAGGGTGAATGTCATGCATGAACGCGCAAAGTTCTTTGGCCGAAATCAACTTCAAGGGGAAAATGTGGAAACATTTGTACGCAGTTTGTATGACTTATCCAAGAATGCAGCTTTCAAAGATCGCGATGAAAGTATTAGAGACAAATTAGTGTTAGGCATACTAGACAAAGAGCTGTCAGAGAAGTTACAGCTACAGGCAACTCTTACTCTCGACGAAGCTATTCAACAAACCCGCCAATCTGAACTGACAAAATGCCAGATCGCAGAGCAACGGTCCAGTACAGCTGGCGTTGACGCACTTCTCTACCAGCCCTCGGCACATGGATCTTCGTTGGATGAGGTGTCCCGCGGTCAGGGACGACGTCGCGGCGGTCGCGGCAACTCCTTCCAGCGTTCCAGAGGTGGTTCTCAGGGCTACAGCGGTCAGAGTGATCGCGGTGGCTCCTATCCTCAAGGAGGAGGACGTGGAGGCACTCAACATCACGGCGGTGGCGCGCATCACGGCGGCAGCTCTCACCACGTTGGCGGCGCTCATCGCGGCGGTGGTGCTCGATACGGCGGTGCTCACCACGGCGACGGTGGTAGTGCCTGTGGATACTGCGGTAAAAGACATCAAGGCAGACAAAACTGTCCGGCAAGGGGCAAGAAGTGCGGAAACTGTGTACAATGTACAATCATTTTTCTTCTGTTTGCCGACAAAGCAAAAGCACCGATTCAGTGAATGCAGTGTACGATGTCGAGGATGATGGAACATACTTTCTGGGTTCAGTAGAAGGTGATGTTACGGAGCCAGCTTGGTATAAAGAGCTGAACATTTGCGGTACGCCCACTCGGTTCAAAATCGACACAGGTGCTGATGTTAACATGATGTCCTATGAGCAGTACCAAAAACTCCATTTCCCACCCCCTCTCCAGCGCACTCGCGCAATACTCCTTTGTCCCAAGGGTGTGCTGAGCTGTAAGGGTGCTTTCAGGGTCCATGTCGACAATTTACAGCTGCGTTTCTTTGTCGTTGAAACAAAATCCGACAATCTGTTGGGGCGCGCAGCTTCAACCAGAATGGGCCTCATCCAGCGACTCGACGCGGTGCAGAGTCCTCTGGAAATCTTCGGCGACCTTGACGGTAACCCCGTAAGATGCACGCCTGCCAAGATCAAGCTTAAAGATAACGCTGAGCCTTACAGTCTACACACGGCAAGAAGGGTCCCCATACCGCTGATGGAAAAGGTGCGACTCGAGTTGGAAAGAATGAAGAAGGCAAACATCATCCAGGAAATCACAGAGCCAACGGATTGGTGCGCTGGAATGGTACCGGTCTTGAAGAAGAAGACGGGAGCTGTCAGGATCTGCTGTGATCTGAAACAGTTGAACGTTGCAGTGAAACGGGAGCGCTACATGATCCCGACAATTGAAGATACTCTTCACAAACTCCAAGGTTCGAAGATCTTCAGCAAGCTAGACGCAACATCGGGGTTTTATCAGATTCCTCTCGAGCGGGAGTCCGCCAAGTATACCACGTTCATCACTCCCTTCGGACGATTTTTCTTCAAACGTCTTCCATTCGGCATTTCATCTGCTCCAGAAATTTTTCAGCGAACCATGGAAGAAATCCTCCTTGGAGAAAGCAACGTAATCTGTTTCTTCGACGATGTCGTGATTCATTCCGCCTGTCCCAGCGAACACGAAGAACACTTGACCAGAGTCATGAAGAAACTTTCCGAGGCTGGAATGAAGATGAATCGCGAGGTCAGAATTTCGCGTCAGAAATAGAGTTCCTAGGGCACAGAATCAGCGCACAAGGGGTCCGACCCGACGACAAGAAGGTGGAAGCCATACGGAACATGGCAGATCCTACAAACGTCACAGAACTCAAGCGTATTCTGGGAATGATCAACTTCCTGGGTCGGTACATCGCACACATGTCATCTACTCTGCGCCCTGTCACAGAACTACTGGAGAACGACAAGGAGTGGACCTGGGGCCAGCCTCAAGTGGAGGCACTAGCCAAGGTCAAGGAGAGTCTGTCTACTGCTCCCACACTCGCATTCTTCGATCTGTCAAAGAAGACAACTGTCAGCTCTGATGCCAGTAGCTACGGCATAGGGGCAGTTCTGCTACAGGATCACGACGGCGTCGAACGTCCGGTCGCGTACTGTTCTCGTACTCTCACTTCGGCGGAAAGGGGGTACGCGCAGATAGAGAAGGAGTGCCTAGGAGCGGTGTGGGCATGTGAAAAATTCGAAAGATACCTCGTCGGTCTCGAATCGTTCAGGCTACAGACTGACCACAAACCATTAGTCCCGCTGATCAACACCAAAGATCTACACGAGACGCCACTGAGATGTCAGCGACTACTCATTCGTCTTATGCGCTTCAACGCCAAAGCCGAATTCTGCCCAGGGAAACATCTCATCGTGGCTGACACGCTGTCACGAAGTCCACTGGAACAGCACGTCGTCGACGAAATTTCGACAACTGAAGACGACGTTACAGCTCATCTGGACATGGTTAGAGCGTCATGGCCTTCCACAGACAAACTTCTTGAAGAGATCGCGAAGGAGACTAGCCAGGACACGATTCTGAGTTCAGCACTGCTCTACACAGCAGAAGGGTGGCCGGATCACATTAGCAAGGTCAGCCCTACTCTCAGAGAACTCTTTGCAGTCAGAGGTGACCTAAGTGTCAACAACGGCATGCTGACCAAGGGTAGTCGGATCGTGATTCCACTGACCATGCGGAAGAACATTCTGAGCCGGATACATGAGGGACATCTCGGCATAACAAAATGTCGGGAGCGTGCGGCACAGTCTGTTTGGTGGCCAGGCATCAGCGAAGACATAGCCAAGATTGTAAAAAATTGTCCTCCATGTGAAGCCAAGCAACCAACACAAGTGAAAGAACCACTACTACCAACACCACTTCCTGACAGACCATGGCAGCAAGTGGCTGCTGATTTGTGCGAGTATAACAAGGAACAATACTTAGTGGTGATAGACTACTACTCGAGATATCTGGAGATTGCACATCTTCCGAGAGCTACGTCTGAGGTAACCATCAAGAAAATGAAGAACATTTTCGCTCATCATGGTGTACCAGAAACCCTAATAACCGACAATGGACCTCAGTTCACCGCTGCAGATTTCCGTACCTTCACTGACTATTGGGGAATCCATCATGTAACCAGTAGTCCTTACTTCCCTCAAGCCAATGGAGAAGCGGAGCGTGCAGTAAGAGAGGCGAAGAAAATCCTAGCTCAGAAGGATCCTTTCTTAGCACTACTCGTCCACAGATCATCGCCTACGACAGCTACCGGGTTCAGTCCAGCAGAGATCCTCATGGGTCGTCGCATCCGAAACACACTTCCCACTCTGCCGGAGAACTTGGAACCAAAAATTGCTAGCAAGGCAGAATTCAACAACCGGGACATTCAGAAGAAGGAGGTGAACAAGTTCTACTACGATCGTCGCAACGGGACCAGAGATCTACCTGATCTTCGACCTGGCGATGTTGTTCTTCAGAAACTGGATCATGAAAAGGAATGGACAAATCCAGCAACAGTGCAGAGCCAAACAAACTCGCGCTCGTACATCATCGAGACAGCTTCTGGTTTGTTCAGACGTAATCGACGACATCTGAAACCCACCAGATGCTTCCAACCACCCTCTGCTCACACACCTGTTCCCCTTTTGTCCCTTCCTCCTTCTGCCTCCAATCCCAACGTCATCCAGAATCTCCCTCCAGCGGATCTGCCGATGATGACTGAGGCGGCAGCAACCGACCTTCCTTACACTCCGGGAAGTAAACGGGGCCAACCTCATTTCAGCCCTATTCAACCTCCGGGGGCAGTCCAACCAGCTCCACTGCCTGTGCCTCCCAGCCCGAGGTCTACATCAGCGACAACAACCCGCTGCGGACGCGCTGTGAAGGTCCCAGCCCGTTTCAAGGATTACCAGCTGTGATCGATCGAAATATTACACCCCCCTCGGTTATTGTGAAAAGACTCTAAAGAATAATGTTCGCACACTCGAGTGCGTTTGAGTTGTCCATCTAAAAGGGGAAGATGTAATGAGAATCTGCGTACCCACAGAACTCTGACGTATCATGGGTACGGGGTTCACACGGGAGTGTTCGCACGGGCCGGTCAAAAAAAGTAAAAGATGGTGGCCAACACTAAACAGTAAACACTAACTGTTTACATGTCATTTGGTGTGTGCATGAAAGGTGGAACGTAAATACGTATCGTAGCCACAATCTTGCAACTCACTACACACGCCAGCCAAGTCCAGGTAGTAGTTGCGGCGATCCTGACTCTCCCCCGCCCGACAACGGTCGTCCGCCAGCGCCAAGGCAGTCGCTGTGGGCGTCATGGCGGCGGCGGCAGCCGTCACTGACGTGGTTTTGGCGTGGCCGGAGGTTCGGTTCCGATGTCGCCGCTTGTGGGGCTTGTCGGTGGCGTTGTCAGTGGCAGTCGCTGTGGTGCCTCCTGCACAGAGATAAATATACCATGAAATTCAGTATACATACTGACCAGCAACTGAGAAATGCGACAATTTTGGAATCATCGGAAACACTTTAGTGTTTCCGATGATTCCAAAAATGTCGCATTTCTAAAGTGTTTCCGATGATTCCAAAATTGTAGCATTTCTTTCGCTCGTCAGTAAATTATATCCACGAATAGTTACTCCCTGAATCTGACACTGGATATCGACCTCTTTACTGTGAGAAATAGTGAAATCGACCCAGCTGCAAGAGACAGAGATCCTCATAGGCCCCCGCATACGCGGGGGCTCATGAGCATCTATGCCTCTTGCCGAGCCCACTTTGCATCCACATTCCTCAGAAAGCTGGAGCTCTCTGGCACTGATCCAACAGTTTCAGAGACACAGTCTGGCCACAGGCAGTGACGGGGTTAGGCATATGAATAGTGTCTTGAGATTCTTCTAAAAATGAAGACATCTTGATGAATATTACATATTACAATTTTCTTATCAAACAGAGAGAGAGAGAGAGCGGAGAGAGAGAGAGAAATGCCGTAGGTCATCCATGCGGGTCTGATACGCCACGAGTAATCTATATTATAAATGGAACCACATACACAAAATCTATTTTGCCTAAAATGCACTTCGGCTCTTCTTCACACAAACTACACACGTGAAATTAATCGATATTCAAAAGTCCCTGCATTCTTGAGGGATTCATAAGGACCTCATGCTGCATCGAACAAGCCTATATTGCTCATGTGCTCCTCTGCAAAAGGAGAGTCAGGTTTTCTATCTGTGACTGTCTTGGGTAAACACGAGATAACCAGGCTTCAAGAGAACACGCTGTCATGAGGAGACGCTTGTCTATTACACGGATTTCTCGATCCCAACCAGATAGTGGGACAGCAGAACCTGTTCTGAGCGACCATCCGCAAGTCATGAGAGATCGCCTGTCATTAAAGACCATCATTTAGATGGCAACAGCCACCTAAACAATGGTCTTTTATGGCAGGTGACATACTGAAAGTCTCTTGAAAGTGCACCCGATTAACACCACATTTTTCTTGGGTCTTCTTCTTCCTTGTAAAAAACAAACAAACCCGAAACAAGTTGAGTTCTACTGTTTTAAGATTTCAAGGGCCCTTACGGCTGCAAGAGGCATAGATTCTCATGAGCTCCAGCATCTGCGGGGGCTCATGAGAATCTATGCTTCTTTATGAGAGTCAGTGTCGGGTGTAGACGGGTACTCCTACTGAATTTTATGACTGAGAAGCAGAAATTTAATAAAACTGTTCAGTCGTCAAAACTAGTCCCAAAACAAGAAACATCTACCATTTTAATAATAATAATAATAATAATAATAATAATGATTTATATGGCGCCTAACCTCAGGTAGAGCTCTAGGCGCCTTACAAATTTAAAAAATACAATTACAAAAACTGTACACATTATTACACGCGCACACACACACACACAATTTTCAAAATGGGTCAACTTCAGTCACACAAACTTTACAGTCGTCTCGTCAAGCAGTCTGAGAAACATCGTTCTTCAGAAATTCTTCGGAGTGCATCTAAGGAATGACAATGGGCAACATGCAATATTTTCCCAAAATACTTAAGATGTGCAAACACTTGGTGCTTCGAGTAAAACAACTAAAAGTTGTTGGTTTTTTTTCGCTGTTTTTCCTTTTAAAACTAAAATGGCCAGGTGCACGTGTGTGTGTAAAATGAGAGTCTTAGGAAGGTCCATATTAATCCGTTTTGGGCAATAATGCCTCCACAAAACAGCATAGCATAAGCGTGGTCTCTGTTGTCTCAATAATCCACATTTTCCTAAGCGGCGTTCTCAAAAGACGTCAGAGAAGCGCCTGAGGAACCGGTTTAACTCCTTCGCTGCCGAGAAAATTCAACGCGATCCAACTGCAAGAGGCATAGATCCTCATGAGCCCCCGCGACAGCGGGGGCTCATGATGGATGTTTGTTTTCCCTCCCCGCGTGTATTTTTGCACGCTGCTTCCTTTCTCCCCGTTCTATTCTCTTCCCGAAAGAGTTTCTGCGTGTGATACTATCTTCCCCAGTTACGTCTGTCATTGGAAGAAACTGCTACCCCTCATCACGTGCGATGCTTCGAAGGCTGCACTCCCGCTGACGCTACCCATCTCGCATGAAGCACAGATCCTCATGTCCCCAGGTGGAAAGCTTGGTAGAACGATCAAAGTGAAACATACGATTGATACCGGAGATAGTAAGCCCGCAGTGAAACTACCTCCCCGTCGTCTTCCACTAGCTCAGAGAGAAACTATGGAGAAGGAACTTGAGAGGGTGACCAGTGTAAGACAAGAGACGAAGTAGTTGAATTACAATACACAGCAATCTCCAGCCCTTCCCTAAGCCACAAAAGGGATGCGGACTAAATGGGCACGTGCATGCTAGATGGGCAGTCCAGTCTGACCATCTAATAACAAGCCGCCTGCGCAGTCCGGTTACAAAAATTTGGTGCCGTGACCAGCATTGGAGATCATGAAACATTGATAACCGTTGAGAGGGATCTCGGCCAAAGAAAACTAGAACAGGGAGCCGGAGGTTAGAGCCCCAACAAGATACTCTCCTCTTATGAGCCTCTGTTGGTCTGAATCGACCATAGATAATGCATCCTAGTTGTTCAGATCTGATTGCCTGCTCAGCTGAATTTGAAGCAGCATCTTTTGTGACTGTAGGGGCCAATGCGGGAGTGGCAGTCCCTGCTGCAAAGATCACAAAAATGTACGTGGTCGCTGGTCTGGTGGACTTGTTGCACTCTTTTCTGCGTGCCCGATTGTCTGCTGATGCTTTCGACATCTTTTCTTCCCCTGACTTCAGGTGTTGGTGGAGGATACTTCTCTAATTCGCACGGTCATCCGCAAGGCGTTCGCAGGACCCAGTGTCAATGTCCAGTGCTCTCGTGTCCCTCTTGCAGACATCTACAAATCGTAGCTTGGGGCGACCAGTGTTTCTTCTCCCAGCTGCCAGTTCTCCGTTGATGATGTCTTTTGGGATGCGGCCATCTTCCATGCGGTGAACGTGGCCGAGCCAGCGCAGTCTGCGTTGTCTGAGTAGGGTGTACATGCTGGAAAGGCCAGCGTGTGACAGGACTTCGGTGTTGGTCACTCTATCTTGCCAAGATATGCCCATGGTACGGCGGATGCTTCTCAGGTGGAAGGTGTTGAGTCTTCTCTCCTGTTTAGCATATGTGGTCCATGCCTCACTGCCGTATAGTAGTGTGCTGATGACGTAGGCGTTGTACACAGCCATCTTTGTTTTCACAGTCAGCTTGGGATTTGTCCACGCTCGAGTTGTGAGGCGTGCAAGAGTTGCCGCAGCATTCCCGATTCTCTTGTCGATCTCGATGTCCAGAGAGAGGTTATTGGTGAGGGTGGACCCAAGGTACGTGAACTGATGGACGACGTCGAGCTCGTAGTTGTCAATGGTGATGAATGGCGGTGTCTCTGTGTCCTGTCCCAGGACGTTCGTCTTCTTTAGACTGATAGCCCGAAATCCTTGCGAACCTGGGAGAATCGGTCCATCAGTGACTGCAGCTCCTGCTGGGTATGGGTCGAAACTGCCGCATCATCAGCGAACAGCATGTCCCTCATGAGGGCTTCGCGTATCCTTGTCTTGGCTTTGAGGCGGACAAGGTTGAAAAGCCTGCCATCTGATCTGGTTCGCAGGTAGATTCCTTCTGTTTCATTACCAAAGGCATGCTTGAGCAGGACAGCAAAGAGGATCCCAAAGAGAGTAGGGGCCAGGATGCAGCCTTGTTTGACTCCGCTGCATACGTCAAAGGGTTCGGATGTGATGCCGTTGAACTGCACTGTCAGTGTCCCCTTCATGTTGGTGTGGAAGGATTCTATCATACTCTGCAGTTTGGGTGGGCATCCAATCTTTGAGAGGATCTTGAATATACCTTCTCTACTGACCAGGTCGAAGGCTTTGGTGAGGTCAATAAAAGCGACATACAGAGGCATGTGTTGTTCCCTGCACTTTTCTGGAGTTGACGGAGGGAGAAGACCATGTCTACCGTTGACCGCTCAGCCACACTGTGACGGGATAGACACGTTCTGCCAGATTCTGCAAACGGATCAAGATGACCCGGGCAAAGACTTTGCCGACAATGCTGAGAAGGGAGATGCCTCTGTAGTTGTTACAGTCGCTTCTCTCGACCTTGAACTTGTAGAGGGTGATGATCTTGGAATCCCTCATGTCTTATGGTACCTCTCCTTCCTGCCAGTACTGGAGCAGGACCTCACGCAGGGCGAGAAGGAGGGTGGCCTAGCAGTTCTTGATCAAATCCGGGGGAATCTCATCGTTGCCTGAGGCTTTCCCTGAAGCCAAGCTGTCATTGGCTTTGCTGAGCTCCTCTATTACAGGCAGGCACTCGATGGCGTCAAGAGCTGATGGGGTCACGACGTTCTGTCTGGAGTAGAGGTCAGAACAGTGTTTCACCCATCTCTCCAGCTGCTGGCCTTTGTCCGTAATAACTTCCCCGGTGTGTGTGTGTGTGTGTGTGTGTGTGTGTGTGTGTGTGTGTGTGTGTGTGTGTGTGTGTGTGTGTGTGTGTGTGTGCACTGCTCATGAAATCAAGCATTTTGCAGACGTAAGTGTTCGTAATGTCGCTCTGGCCGAGACGTGATACATGTGGAATAAAATACTGGCACAGTGGCTGCACGCATACAAAGGTTAACCCATTTAGCCCGAATATACAACAGGAGATGAATCAACCATGATAATTCAAGGGTAGTGCCAGATTAGCATGGCACCATCAGGCGCCAAGCTATTCGGGCATTACCCTTGAACTATCATGGTTGATCCATCTCCTGCAACTGGCACGGTCGTTAGGTGACACGGTGTCACTGACACCTTCCAAATTCGGGAAATGTGGCCTTGGGTTTGTATGGATTAAACGTGCACACTCTCAATAACCCTCTTTTGTTGGAGTAAAACGGCATGCACACAAATATTGAAAACATAAGAATGCCATCGATGACTTTATCTTTTAATATCTTGTCAACACCACAAAAACATGCATACGTCCACTCCAGCTGTGAATGACACGCACTGCAGTGTACAATGTTCTGACCGAACACAGAAAGTTCTCATCAGACCACAAACCAAATACAAACTTGCACATTGTCATCACAGTGTCAACTGAAAACAAGCAGCACATAGCTGCATTCACGTGTAGGCAGCCAGATGTAACCCCCTTGTGCATGCTGCCATTGGTACTGTACACAGTACCCAGACTGCAAGCACAGTTGGGTTTAAAGGTCCGTAATTATAACAAAAAGCATCCAACAGAGAAAAAAAAAAAAAAAAAAAAATCGCAGTCCTACTGTGGAGCAGAACAGCAGACTCTGTTCAAGTTACATAGTTGCAGAGTTGGTAGAAACACAGCAAATCTTGTCGCCGTGTGTGCGCGCTACTGTCAACTTCTCAGTGCAGCTCAGACCTTTACCAAATCTGCTGAGCTAATGTATCTATGCCTTTACCGTTTAGCTGAGCCACTGCACTGACATGGAGAATGGACAGGATACCAGGTGTGATATTTTCACCGGTAATTTCTCTAAAATGCCTCTGCCAGCTATTACAATTGATAAAGCTACTGCACAGTAGGACTCTGAATCTTTTTCGACTCTTCTGGATGCTTTTTGTTATAACTGTGACCTTTAAGTGTAAAGTTAACACCAGTTTGCACTGCTAAAGTCAACCAAAGAAGCAAATAAAACAAACCTGTCAAATGTATTAGTAAATATTCTGGCGTAGTAAATCCATCATACATTTCAACATTTCACGCCATACCGGTCAGATAAAAATGCCTTAAAGTGTTTCCCTGCCAATAGTAGTATTTATCTAAAAAGACACCAGGTAGAAATTAAGTATGTGTACAAAAACGCAACTCCTATCTTGTGCATGCAACCACCAGTACTGTAATCAATAATACTGGCTGCATGCAAAAGTGGGTTAAAAGACGAGTTAAAAGGGACATTTAATGTGTGATTCCCCTGTATGCAATTATGCAAAACTTGCCTTTCTACTTTTCTCTTAACCACAATGCCTGCATTGACCCATTTAACCCTGAGGTTAGGCGTCGCCTAACAACTGTTACCAATTGCAAGAGATGGATTGACCATGATAATTCAAGGGTGGTGCCAGATTAACTTGGCGCCTACGGCGCCAAGTTAATCTGGCACCACCCTTGAATTATCATCTCCTACTAAAGTGTGTCTGGGTTACGGTATGCGGGTTAAAAAAACTGAAACACTCTATCTTACTCCCATCCAAAACAAAAAAGTTGAATAAGAAACTACAGTGTAATGTAATTTATATGAAAAGGATAGTCAGTAATGTGCCCTGATTATTAAAGCTAATATGTCCACTGTTGTGGAAAGCGAGATTTCAATACACATATTAAAAATCTTACTTTTCACAAAACTGGACATGCTGACTTCGACAAAATCAGGGTACAGTGTAGGACACACAACAATGCATTTGTACTCGGATACACTCGTACATGTTTGAAATTCTCTCTCAACCATAACTTATACACACATAGTGATCAGCGGAACTGAGGTAGACGTAACCGGTACAATACAAAGCTTACATTGCTCACAATTTCAAAGTCTCGTCAGTGACTCAACAACCACATTGTGCATGCAGAAACCGGTACTTTTTGCAGTAACAGTGATGCACGCTCATGGAAATTGAAAGTGTTCATACCGGTCCCCCAAAATGCGCCGAATATAACTGTGAAGTTTTACCAGGGAAAACTGAACTTTCGATGAAAACTTATCAGTTTCCCACTGCAGATAAAGAAAAGCTGCAACGGCAACTAAATAATTTCAACATTCACGTGGTGAATTGTGTCCCCCTCGGCGAAAGAGAGGGTTGAGTTCATTTAACCCTTATCATTCGGAATACCCCTGTGTGTGAAATAAGATTGACTAAAATAGTTTAAGGGTGGTGCCAGAATAGGTTGGCGCCTCTAGGCGCCAAGCTATTCTGGCACCACCCTTGAACTAAAGCCATTGGTCTATATCTTTATTTGTAAGTACTATAATGTAGCTTGCCTATGGCAGTGTACAAATTTGAAGCTTTTAGCCGCAGTATATGGGTTAAAGTTCAGTTTTCCCAGGTAAACTTCGCAGTATGTTCAGTGCTCTCGAAGGTCCCACTGTCATTCCCTGTACGGGAATGACAGAAGCTGTTCCTGGGTGCCAGGATATGACCACTGTGAGTGATTCACTGATGCGACCATGCGTTTAACTCATTCAGCCCGACGCACGTATTTCCCAAATTTTGGAGGCGTCATCTAACAACTATGCACCTGTTGCAGGAGACGAATCGACCAAGATGATTCAAGGGTAGAGCCAGATTAGCTTGGCGCCGACAGGCGCCAAGCTAATCTGGCACTCCCCTTGAATTATCATGGTCGACCCATCTCCTGCTGTAGTGCGTCAGGGCTGAATGTGTTAAAGTTGAACGGACCTTTGTCTACATATGCCGTGAAAAGGTCAAAATGTTACCATGATACAGACTGAGGATGAGTATTTACATTCTTAGACCGAACTATGTTTGTGTTGGTCTGTGATGCTGGACCTAACAGCCATGAGCCCTAACGTCCAAAATCTCAGACCACACACTGGGTCAAAAACACCAAATATGATGGTATATATTTGCCTTCTTATTTTCTCTCATTACCCACACACGCCAGATTTTAAAATACATTCATTCCGACATCACCCTTGCACTATCAAGGTCGATCCAAATCATGTCGGGGCTTTACCGGTTAAGGGGGGGGGGGGGGGGGGGGGGGTGAGGGGGGGGGGGATGTTAATGGTAAACTGATTTTCAGGCACACATGCAAGGTCTGACATTTAGTGGCTGCCCAAGCAGCTTGCTTAACCCCTTCCCTGCCACTACGTACAATTGTTGTTTCTGACATCTTTGTTCATCTAACCACCAAAAGCCAAAACTGCCCAATAAACATGGATACAAATTGGCCTCCGCAAGAGGCATAGATCCTCATCAGCCCCCACAGTCGCGGGGGCTCATGAGGATCGATGTCTCTTGCACTTGGATCGTGTTCACTTTTTCTCGGCAGTGAAGGGGTTAACCCCCCTTCACATGCAGCATCTGGT
This sequence comes from Semisulcospira habei, assembly GCA_036245525.1. Lineage (NCBI taxonomy): Eukaryota > Metazoa > Mollusca > Gastropoda > Semisulcospiridae > Semisulcospira > Semisulcospira habei. Next base: position 96,166,017 of record BTPG01000002.1, read on the forward strand.
ATTGTAAACAGTTCCAGATTCTGGTTGCACACGATTAACAAACATTCACACTTGGCTTCTCATTTTTCTTATTATCTAATTATAGGTACTCTAAATGCTCAACCTCGGATCCCTTACAAGCGTAAAACAATCATCAGTATGATGAGGCTTCGTACCTTAAATTCAAAGGACACAGCAAGGTATGAACGTGTACAGGTACACACTATGAGCCTTTGAAGATCGCGGTCAATATCAAGTTCAATATACAGTAAACATGTACTAATATGTACAGATATATTACATAACTTTTGAACAATTATAAAACACTAGTGTCAAATGGCTTGTACAAGTTTAGAAACATTTCACATCTTTTCAAAAACTTTCCACATAACGGTCAAATAAAAGTTGTGAAAAACAAAGGTATGTAAACAGATTTAAATAATAACAAATACTAAATATAGACCAAAACAAACAGAAAACAACTGTGGAGAAGAATTGTTATGGCTCAACATGCATGTTCTGTTCTCTAACAATTTATTTGTGATGTTTTTTCTTCCAAAAATTTTGGGCGGAACATAATTCAAATTTTTGAAACATCGTCTGCAATATTCCTTAATTTAAGAGATGTCTGATTACAGACAATTTTAAAGTTCGGATATAAATCATACATGTTAACTCAAGGGTGATGCCAGAATAGCTCGGTGCCTAATGGCACCGAGCTAATCTGGCACTACCCTT
>BTPG01000002.1:96167279-96499047 GCA_036245525.1 Semisulcospira habei
GCATGCAAAAATAAAAGTCTGTAACAACAGCTGCATGCTCAACCAAAAATTACTCCCTCAATCTGAGGGACAGCTGGAGCCAGTCTTGGTCTCCAAAAAGCATAAAATCTCATGAGCCCCTGGGTCTGCAGGTGCTCATGAGAATCTATGCCTCTTACAGGTGAACAAAAACCACCGAGGAAAATTTGCATTTAACATTTTCTCATCGTTTGAAACGGTACATGAGTTTGCTGTGCAGACAAGAAACCTAAAATCTCTCAGACTAAAAACTGTGTACATACAACAGCAACCATTTCGGTATTTGTGCAACTTATTCTGTACATGAAGATTTTCATTTGACACAGTGGCAATCATACCGAGTGCTTACATTAAATATTCACATCACTCAAGCACCAGAAGAATGTAATACGTACACATATCCATGCCGTATGCTTGTAATTTACATAAACAGTGACAAAGGTATTGCAACACAAAAGAGTCCCAAGTGTACAGTTTTAGTTTGCCATTTACATAAACAACTTTCACAGTCGTACATATTATTCTTGTACATCACTAACTTTCACTCTTTCACCTTCTATTTATTTGGCTGCTGGCATTCATACAGCCTATCGGTCTTGCAGGGAGTTTACATTAATTTTGTTCTCTTTTTTTTTTTAATAAATTGATTCAACTTGATCACAAAAGTGTTGCCATCCACCCTTTTGTGATACATGTATGTGCATAGCGGCATGCAGTTGCACTGCATTTTTCCCAATTCAAGGAAACTGCCACAGTTATCTCATGAAAACTGTAAAAACACGAGTGCAGAAAGCAGACTGGATCGACTTGTCACTTTTCATGCGTGCATGTGGCTTGTCCTGCAATCTAGATGTTAAAAATCTCTATTTTTCCAGATTTTGCAAAAGCAAAGGTGTAATCATGAAAATTCGGAAATTTCCAAATGCAAGAGCTTGAATTTATCAATTTCCATCTTTCTGTCCACCAACTTTTACACATGCATCTACCGTAAATTGTGTGATACACAATTTACAGTAGATGCACATGTAAAAGATATCCTCCCTTGTGCTTGCTGCCACGAGTACTGTGTAGCTCCTCATGCACAGGGGAGTTAATTTAACCCCATGGCCGAATTTCCCGAATTTTAGAGGTGTCTACTAACATATGTACCAGCTGCAGAAGATGGGTCGACCATTTCTAATTCAAGGGTAGTGCCAGAATAGCTTGGCGCCAAGCAATTCTGGCACTACCCTTGAATTAGAAATTGTCGATCCGTCTACCACTATAGGGTGTTAGGGCTAAATGGGTTAAACTGAGCCAAGAACCAACGGTTGTTATTCCAGTCAAATTTCTTGAAGTGAGCCAATATGCCATGAGTATTGTAGAAAGGCTCGAGAAAGTTTTCTTTAAATTGTGACATAAAACACACAAGCTTCAAGATGTCTTCAGTTTCGTCATTTAAACAAAAACACACTCTTGCACATGCCTTTGCAGTCCCACCATGAGCAGCAAAATGTCAGAAATGTACAACAGGCGTACATTTAAACGCCAATGAAACCCTCACATGAGAACAGCTAAAAGCAATCTTCAAAGACAAGAGGCACAGATTCTCAAGAGCCCCTGCAAAAGATCATGAGAATCTATGATCCTTGCAGATGCTGACTGGTTATGGGTCTGTATAGCAGCTTAATCACACAGCACTGCCCTATTCTCATAGTCCTGTGCAAGCACACAATGCACCATTGTATGTCAATTAATATCACAGCTGGCTCGATGGGAGGAAGAAGTGATGGGGTTACATAGTAAGCAATTAAAAAAAAAGGAAATGGCAGTGATGTGAGGTTTTTTAGTCCTGCATCAATAAGAGTTGCTCCAAAATATGACAAAAATCAGTTGCCCTCAATTTTGATCTAATACAGATTGCCTCCCTTGCACGGAAATGCTGCACAGCACAAGTACTACTTAAATGTCCCACTATCTTCCCTTCTACTGAATATGTTCACTTTGTGCTTTTACAGGTTAGGTTGGTAGGATAAAATGTATTTGTATGACATGTAATGGTTTGTAATTTTGGATTTTAGGCTATAAGGTGAAAGTATTAACATCAACATCTGCAGCTTTCAAAATAAACTAAGCTTCAAGGCTGTGCCCCCACATTTAGAGACTGTCCGCTATGACAACATACTGCATTACCAGACCATGATGGTTCAGGGGTGGTGCCAGAATAGCTTGGTGCCTATAGGCACCAAGTTATTTTGGCAGCACTCTTGAGCTGTCATGCTCAACACATCTTCTGTTGTTGCATTGCACTTTCTTGTGTTATCAGGCCTTATGAAGTTTAAGGGAAGACATGAGTCATGATACAGCCTACAGATTTTACCATTACACAGCCTGGTCATTTTCCCCCAAAATTGCTTTATTGTTATGAAGGCTACATTACAGATTAGGAGACATATCAATCAAGTTAGTTCAAGGGTGGTGCCAGAATAGCTTGACACCTCAGGTGGCAAGCTATTCTGGCACCACCCTTGAACTATCAATAGTCAAATTTATGTCAGGTTTTTCTTGAAAGGACAAGACACTCGAGCTATGTTCTCCACGTATTTCTAAGTGTCCCTGAGTGAAGACTTCTTGTTTTTTTGCAGAAAAAAAAAAAACATGGATTGAACTGCATACATCGACAAGAACACACAATGTCCTAAACTACAATACCTGATAAATAATAATTAACGTACCGAGTGCGCATGGAAGCACTTACATACACATGCCGGTCAGTGACTTTGGACATTACAACTTCAAGTGGTATGGTCCAAAATCACAACCTACATAAAATGATCTATTGGTATACATCAACACACAAACTCACTAGCACACTCATAAAATATGAAATCACGTGTGCACAGCAAGTAACCAAAACCAAAGAAAGTATTTTTTGCTTTGTTGCTCATGTAAAATGGCCAAAGATGAGAAGAAAGAAAGAAATGGTTCCTAGCGTGTATCCAGAAATATACTCACATGGTGTATTTTGTTTTGTTTTTCTTTTCTGGTTTCAATACAAATCTGCACCAGAACTGAGAAAGATACATTACTTCAAAAAGACATTTCATTTGAAAAAGGTTTTTAAACTCACTGAACTTTGAAATTCAAGGTAGTTTTGTATGAAACTGACACAGAATTACATTATATATTGCCGAGCAAAAAGAAATGCGACATTTTCGGAATCATCGGAAACGCTTTTAGCGTTTCTGACGATTTCAAAAAGGTCACACTTATTTTGCTCATCAGTATACATGTTAGCATTTGTACGATCTCACAGGTGCTCTCACACACACACACACACACACACAAGCATGCATAGATACCACACACTTACAGAGCTTCAGTTTTCAGACACGTACAAGTTTTTTTTTTTACAAGAGTACATGTTTACAGTAGAACTGTAAATATCACTTCAGGGAGGGGAAATCCCTTTTCAAGTCAATCTTCTGCAGGAACACAATGAATTATTTACATGTGTGCTTGAATACCTTTGTGCATAATCAGTAAATACCCCGCTACGTTACGTGCATCTCTCTCTCGCTTTTTAGAATCTGCTTCCACTGCCGAAGATGGATCAACCATGATAGTTAAGGGCAGCGCCTTTGTCCAGAAGCCAAGCTACCACCCAGTCAGGAAAGGCTGTAGGGCCCATGTCGGTCACAGTCGGCTGCGCACAGCTGTACGCGGGCCTACTGTAGCCGACGTCGGCCTGATGACCTCTTACATCCTGTGCTGGAAATTAGGCACAGCCCTGCATCTCATGTTCAAGCAATCTCTTGCGACCCAATCTGGTACACACTCTTCAGCTGAAATGGTCAATTATCTCCCTTTACCTGTCGCCCGGGCTTAGCGCACGGCTCGCTGTGGCGAGTAATTGAAGGACTGTTAAAAGTGTTAAAAGTGAATCCATCAGACATTGTCGGAGGGAGAACGCCGCTGAGCAGTGCAAGCCTGTCCTGTCCTAGCGATAACGTGGTCTTCTGAGTCTGACTTTTGAACCTTGCGGCTCCTGGTCGAGAGGTCGGAAATCACAGACCCAGTACACTGACGACTATAAGCTAATGCCACACACAGTCAGGAGTGAAGGATTGTTTTCCACACACAGCAGGGCTGGTGCATCTGTTACTGAGCGCTGGTCTGTGATTTTGGACCTTACGGCCTTTTGGCTGTAACGTCCAAAATCACAGATCAGCACACAAAAAAACATACACCGCCGCACAACGCAAGGCAACCAGTTGCATCATTTTGCAGCCAGCACCATGCCTCACAGCAGTGGTTGGTGGTGCTGGTGTTTCAAAGACCGTGTGCTGGTCTGTGATTTTGGACCTTACGGCCTTTGGCCGTAAGGTCCCAAATCACAGACCAGCACACTCAAAAAATACGCCTCGACGCAACACGCATCACTTTGCAGCCAGCATCATGCCTCATAGTAGTGGTGGTAGTGGTGGTGGTGGTGGTGCTCGTGGATGTGGTGGTGGTGGTGCCGCTGCACGATCACGCGCTCCCCGTCAAAGTCCCAGGCGTGCTCTCGCTCGATCCAGGCGGCCACCTGCTGCATGGCCAGGTCGTGGTCCTTCTCGCGGTGCCGGTGGCGGCGGTGGTAGTGCGGGGACACGGAGGCCGGGACGTGGCCTGGAAGACTGACCGGGCGAAACCGGCTGTGCTTGTGCGGCGAGGAGGACGTCCCTGCGGCCACACCCCCTGCGCTTACTCCACCCCCACCCCCTCCCCCTCCGCCTACAACTCCCCCACCACACACACCGCCGCTAGGGTCCAAAACTGCCGCGTTGGCAGCTGCACTGGCCGAGGCACTGTTTTTGGACCCCCTGGCGCCAGTTTCTTGGGGGTCGAAAGAGCGGGATCGGAGGTGGTTGTGCTGAAGCTGGTGATGATGACCAGCGACACCTCCGCCACCACCACCGCCGCTACGCGCGGACTCCAACAACCTGTCCGTCTCGCGCTTGACATTGTCACACTTTGCGCCCCCGCTGACGTCGTGAGAGCGCGAGCGATGGTGACCCCCGCTCCCGTTGCAAGCGGCAGCCACGGCCGGTATAGAAGGGTTGTTGTACACCTTAGGGTGCACGCTGGCATTGTTCAGGTTACTGCTGTCCACGCCAGCCAAGTCCAGGTAGTAGTTGCGGCGATCCTGACTCTCCCCCGCCCGACAACGGTCGTCCGCCAGCGCCAAGGCAGTCGCTGTGGGCGTCATGGCGGCGGCGGCAGCCGTCACTGACGTGGTTTTGGCGTGGCCGGAGGTTCGGTTCCGATGTCGCCGCTTGTGGGGCTTGTCGGTGGCGTTGTGGCAGTCGCTGTGGTGCCTCCTGCACAGAGATAAATGTACCATGAAATTCAGTATACATACTGGCGAGTAAAAGAAATGCGACAGTAGCATTTCTTTCGCTCGTCAGTATAATTATATCAACGAATAATTACTCCCTGAATCTGACACTGGATATCGACCTCTTCACTGTGAGAAATAGTGAAATCGACCCAGCTACAAGAGACATAGATCCTCATGAGCCCCCGCATATTCGGGGGCTCATGAGGATCTATGCCTCTTGCCGAGCCCACTTTGCATCCACGTTCCTCAGAAGGTTGGAGCTCCGCTGTGGCACTGATCCAACAATTTCAGAGACACAGTGACCACAGGTAGTGAGTGATCGGGGATTGGGCAAATTAATAGAGGCATGAATAATGTTTTAAGATTCTTCCATTAAATAGTGTCTTGAGATTCTTCGATTGGGTATTAGGAAGGAAGACATCTTGATGAATATCCCGTTACATTTTTCTTATTAAACAGACCTATCTCAGAGAGAGAGAGAGAGAGAGAGAGAGAGAGAGAGAGAGAGAGAGAGAGAGAGAGAGAGAGAGAGAGAGAGAGAGAGAGAGAGAGAGAGATGCCGGTCTGAAACGCCACGAGTAATCTATATTATAAATGGAACCACACACAAAAATCTATTTTGCCTAAAATGCACTTCGGCTCTTCTTCACACAAACTGCACACGTGAAATTAATCGATATTCAAAAGTCCCTGCATTCTTGAGGGATTCATAAAGACCTCATACTGCATCGAAAAAGCCTGTATTTCTCCTGTGCTCCTCTACAAAAGGAGACAGTCAGGTTTTCTGTCTGTGACTGTCTTGGGTAAACACGAGATAACCAGGCTTCTAGTGAACACGCTGTCATGAGGGGAGACGCTTGTCTATTACACGGATTTCTCGATCCCAACCAGATAGCGGGACAGCAGAACCTGTTCTGAGCGACCATCCTCAAGTCATGAGAGATCACCTGTCATTAAAGACTATTATTTAGGTGGCAATAGCCACCTAAACGATGGTCTTTAATGGCAGGTGACATATTTAGCCATTTAGACTTCTCTTGAAAGAGCACCTGATTAACACCACTTTTTTCTTGGGGAAAAAACCCCAAACAAACCCGAAACAAGTTCTACTGTTTTAAGATTTCAAGGGCCCTTACGGCTGCAAGAGGCATAGATTCTCATGAGCCCCCGCATCTGCGGGGGCTCATGAGAATCTATGCTTCTTGCTGAGAGTCAGTGTCGGGTGTGGACGAGGTCTCTACTAATAATAATAATACCGTTATTATATAGGCGCTTTTTTCTCAATTTTTGGGCGAATCGACTCAAAGCGCCGCGAACTGAAACCCAACACGCACACTCACGTAACAGACACGGATTTACGCCATTTAGGACAAACACAGTACAAGACAGACGAAGGGCCAGTTCAGCTACTGAAGTTACAGAGATTTTGGATCGTTTGTATTTGAAATTAGTAAAGTGGCCTGAAACCGGTACCAAAGTGTGGGGGGTGGGGGTGGGGGGGGGGGGGGATTTTATGACTGAGAAGCAGAAATTTAATAAAACTGTTCAGTCGTCAAAACTAGTCCCAAAAATGCAAGAAACATCTACCATTTTAATAATAATAATAATAATAATAATAATAATAATAATAATAATAATAATAATAATGATTTCTATGGCGTCTAACCTCAGGTAGAGCTCTAGGCGCCTTACAAATTTCAAAAATACAATTACAAAAACTGTACACAGTATTATACGCACACACACACAAACACACACATGTATTTTTTTCTTCTTTTTTAATCAGCATAATTTTCAAAATGGGTCAACTTCAGTCACACAAACTTTACAGTCGTCTCGTCAAGATCATTCTTCAGAAATTCTTCGGAGAGCATATAAGGAATGACACTGGACAACATGCAAGATTCTCCCAAAATACTTAAGATGTGCAAACACTTGGTGCTTCGAGTAAAAAAAAAATAAACGTGGGTTTTTTTTAACGATTTTTCTTTTTAAAACTAAAATGGCCAGGTGCACGTGTATGTGTAAAACGAGAGTATTTTAGCCATGAGGAAGGTTCATATTAATCCGTTATGGGCAATAATGCCTCCACAAAGCAGCATAGCATAAGCGTGGTCTCTGTTTTCTCAATTAATACACATTTTACTAAGCGTTCTCAAAAGACGTTAGTACATTATTACATGGTATTTATATGGCGCATTTCTCATATTTATAATATAACTCAATGCGCAGAATGTAGCCGCGAACTGAACCCAACAAGCACGCTCACGTGAATCACGCGCATTCACTCACACACTGTACGTAAACGCAGAACATTCACGTGGTGCTAAGGGCAAGGCTCAAGCGAGCTACTGAAGTTGTTTGTTTGTTTTTTTTAAATCGTTTGTATTTGAAATTTTATTAAGTTGGCTGAAACTGACACCAAAGACGTCAGAGAAGCGCCTGAGGAACCGGTTTAACCCCTTAACTGCCGAGAAAAATTCAACGCGATCCAACTGCAAGAGGCATAGATCCTCATGAGCCCCCGCGACAGCGGGGGTTCATGAGGATCTATGCCTCTTGCTGAGACCACTTTGCGTCCACGTTTTTTTGGACAAGTTGTGGTGTTTGGTCGTCCACCGACGGCTTTCAGAAACGAAATGTATTGTCCGTTGGCAGCTTAGCCCGTACCCGTTACATGAATTGATGGATGTTTGTTTTCCCTCCCCGCGTGTATTTTTGCACGCTGCTTCCTTTCTCCCCGTTCTATTCTCCTCCCAAAAGAGTTTCTGCGTGTGATCCTATCTTCCCCAGTTACGTCTGTCATTGGAAGAAACTGCTACCCCTCATCACGTGCGGTGCTTCGAAGGCTGCACTCCCGCTGACGCTACCCATCTCGCAGGAAGCACAGATCCTCATGAGCCCCTGCATGCCTGCGGGGGGCTCATGAGGATCTACGCTTCTTGCTGTGCCTGTTTTTCGAGCAGAGTAGGTCGTCTATCGCTCGATTACGTTCCAGTGGATTTTTTTTTTTTTGTAAATATTTTCCCCACATACCGCCATCTTTTTTCCCTTTATTTTGCCAAATGCATTTGTTTTCTCCACGTTTTCTTCTCATTCCGAAACTCATCCTTTCTTTTCACTCCTTTCGTTCATTTTCTTCTGTCGGCTGCTACTGTTTTTGTTCTGAAGTTTGCTTTCTTTTTCAGGCGAAGCATATAGAAGCGTATGTGTCTGAATCGTTTTCACCGCTGGCAATTTACAGACGGCATGCATTACTTTCTGTAGTCGGCTGAGTTGGCCATTTTTCAATACAAAAATCCTTGCCAAAAAGTATGACTGACTTAGGAATACAGTAAACTCCGGATATAACAAATCGCCAGGGGACCCAATTTATATCCGATGTTTGTTATAAGCGAAGTAATTTGCGTTGCTCAGTTCTAACTCAGACTCAGAAAAACCTAATCATTTTGATTCGATGGAATGTGAGCTCGCGCTCTTCTCGGTTTCTGTCCAGAACGGTTTGTTTATAATTGCTGTCATCGCCTCTACATAGGACGGACGGGCATCACTGGTCCTCATCCATCTCCTTAATCTCTCACGTGCTGGCTCCAAGCGCCACACCCTGGCAAACCACCTCAGCTGGTGGGCTAAACCACGTGAGGGGGTGGTGTTCACATTGCACCACTAGGCGGATGAGCTGTTTCTGACAGCCAACGGCTAGAGGACGGAGGAGATCAGGTTGGATCCAACGGCCAAATGTGGAGGAGTAAACCCTTCAAATCAGGAGTGGAGCCCCGAAGGCAGACAGCTGCCTGTATTCACGCACGCTGTTCTGGCAGCTCCTGCAGCCAAACTGATGCCAAACGTACTGCTTTGCATTCCTTTGGATACATCAGCGAGGCCGAGAGGGGGATCTTGACGACTGGGCATCCCAGGATCTCCATACACTTCGCCCAGGCTTGCGCACTGGAGAGGTCACTCCAGTGACTGACCCAGCAAGCGCATACTCCATTGTCTTCCGAGACAGGATGCCGAACATCGCCTCTAATACAATGGCGGAAGGCAGTCACTGAATCAGCTCGCGCAGCTTCTTGTATGTAAGGACCAGCATAATGATAGAGGCAGGCAAGAGTCAGGATTCTCATTAGCTTTCGTATCTGCGGGCGTCATGAGGATCTATGTTTATTCCAGACAGGAGGTGTTTATCATTGAGTGTATTAATTCAGTGTGATAGTGGTCCTTGCTACAGATGAGAAAAGGCATAGATCCTCAAATGTCCGCCAAGCAAGTTACAGGACCGTGACCCATGAGAATCTGTGCCTAAGTTTTGCTTTTTCAGTTCACACAATTTTAATTTCCAGGCTGGGTGGGGGAAAGGGAGCGAGATGGGCTATTGTGTTTTGCAGTGAGTTTCAGCCGTTTCTTTTGTTTTTTAGTAACCTACATCAATGGCCATATTATAAATGAGCACGCTTTTCCCCCCTCTTTTGTTCTGGTAAAGACAGAGTCGGGTTCACTACGGAATATACTTGTATCTGCTGAGGCACACATACGGGCAGAAATTTAAAAGCCAGGTTACAAATAAAAAATTAAATATATACTAAAATGGTCTTGGATAGGGCTATTATTTGGTTGAGGGCTGGGGACAGTACAAGGCCTGCCTTAAAGGCCGCTTTCATCGGAACTGCCGTCAGATGGTATGGCAGAAGGTTCTCTGTTCCATCTGATGTGCACAGAGACAAATGAACCTATCAAGAAACATTCATTCCACCGTTACCGCATACTGTCACGAGGATAATATATTCTTGTTTTTACATCAGACGGATGGCATTCACTGCCTGGCAATGTTCGCCCATAACCAAAGACAAAACTCCCCAAGAGGCATAGATCTTCATGAGTTCCGCGCAGAGTGCGGGGGCTTGTGAGAAGCTAAATGTACTGTATGTATCTTGGTGGCTAGTGTTGCCTCTATGCTGCTATGTTTACGCAGCCGGGATAAAATCGCGACCACCGAGCCCAAAACAAAACACCCATGGCTGTCAACACGTGTGATTCGACGACCGTCCCGGCACTGCGGCGTAGAATAACCGTAGAATAGCGCGATGCTCATGCTCCCTTTAGGTTCACGGCAGTGCAAACTCGAGTTTGGAGACTAACTGTGCTGTTGGGACCTTTGAAAAAGAGTTGCCATGTCCGATTTGTGTCATGTCCTACCTTGCTATAAGCGGAGTAGACTGTATTTGCACAGTAAACCTTAGAACTGAACTATTGTTATTCCACTGTAGTGACTCAAACCTGAACCTTTCGCCTTATTAAATGTATTGATCTCAACTAGATTTATTAACTCAAATTTAAAAGTGAAGATCACACACAGTCAGGAATACCCGCTACTAACAGATCAGCCTAACTCATTCAGCCCCGACACACCACAGCAAGACATGGGTCGAGCAAGATAGTTCAAGGGTGGTGCCAGAATAGCTTGGCGCCCATAGGCGCCAAGCTATTCTGGCACCACACTTCTATCATGCTCGATCTGTCTCTAGAATTGTAATACAGTCCTTCAGAGGGCAACTTCAAAAACTGGGGATTTCGGTCCTGGGGTAGAATGTGTTAATTCCTTCCAACTGCAAGAGGTGGTAGATTCGCATGAGCCCCTGCGTCCCGCAGGGGCTCATGAGAATCTACGGCCTCTTGTAGTTGGAAGGAATGCCGAAGCTGATCTGTTAGTAGCGGTTAGTCACAAGCGACAAGGAACAGCCGCATTCACATCAGCTCCGCCACACGGAGGTGGTGGTGGTCACCACGGTTTAAATCTGTGACGGAGTTCGTGCTAGCTGGTACTGAGGAGCGGAATCAAAATCTCTGGCTATAGTACCTTTTGTTTGCTTAGACCGTCGTCCTTAGCGTTTTGGAGGAGACTGTCTTGTTTGCATTCCGGAAAATGGTACGGAACGCGGTGGCCTACGATCCATTTTTTTTTTGTGTCTGTGCAAGTCCCCAGGGAGACCCATTCCCTCTGTGTGTGGCATCGATTCCAATGAGTCCCCGAGGGATGCATGAGGCATAGATTCTCACAAACGCCTGCAGGCTGCAGAGGATAATGATAATCTATATCTCTCTGAGAGAGACGATCAACTTTATTTCTCTCTTTTGCAGACGGTGAAAGCCGTAAGAGATTCGGTAAGAGACTGTGCTGAAAAGAGCAGGCAGTGGAGTCAACTACAGACTAAAAATGCCTGTATCGTGTGAGGAACGCGGATCTAATCCAGACTGGCACACATTCAAACACGAAGAACACATTTTTATGAGCCACTACAGGTGAAAGCACATGAGGATCTACGCCACTTTGCAGACGGAAAGAGTTCGTTTTAGCAGTTCGAAAAAATAAAAACGCAGAAAAGCGTGGACCACACGTTTTGTAGGAAGAAGACAAATGGATGGGAAATACATCATAGACCGTTGACAAGCTTCCCACAAGTAAGTAAACGCATGAGCCAGATTCCTTGCCAGCAAGAGGCATGGATTCTCATGAGCCCCTGCGACCGCAGGGGCTCATGAGAATCCATGCCTCTTGCAGACATTAGCGCCCGGACCAGGGACTGACAAGCACGAAGTGTTTGTGTAAGACACACAAAAGGCCGGGTGGCACTAACAAGCTCCCCATATTGACGGCCACAGCTTGTTCTTCAGATACGAAAAAAAAATGGGCTGGAAGGGCAAGAACGTACTGGTACCATGGACGAGGGAAAACAGAGGGCAGAGGGCAATTGGCGTGGCTGACCTCCCTCCCTCCCAAAACAAAACAAAACAAAAAATGAAATGGGGGAAAAGGAGGGATGGGGTAGAAGGGGGGGGGGGGGGGGGAGGACACAAGCCATGCCGGATCCAATACTACAGCAAACGGTAGAGCAGTTACCCAACTCTCATTTTTTGGGCATTTGTTTTTAACTGTAGTCGCTGATTTTCGGTTAAAGTACCATTACGCATAAATCTGAAGACATTTCAGCACCAAGTGCTTGTCGACACAATTAATGAACTTTAACGGCGGTCTGGACGCGCAGCAAAAGCACACGCGTAATCGCACTTATTCTTCGCTGCCGTTAGCGTGTCAGTCTATTTTGTAGCTGTTTCTCGCACTGATTGCATTGCATTTCTAGAACGGAGTGGAGTCGTTGTCAGGTTACTTGATATAAAGACGACGCGTGCTGAACTGGATTCTCCTGTGTCTAAATCAACCATAACTAGAACTGTGTGTAGCGTTTCGTAACCATATGTTACAGAAGTGTATCTCTGAACATTTACGGCGATAGTGGGCCTTCTGATACACTAGGCCTACTGCTTGAAATTAATAGGACTGATAGTTCAAAGGTTGTGCCAGAATAGCTTGGCGCCAGAGGCGCCAAGCTATTCTGGTGCCACCTTTTAACTAAAATGGTTCTATCTTATGGTAACTATCTTCTACTCTGTAATGTAGCTTTCATAGGAAAAGTAAGGATTTTTTTTTTAAAGAAACAGCATGTAATGGGTTAAGGAATACTGCTTCATCCCGTACCTCACTAAGAAAGCTGTTTTCTCACGAATGTCTCTTTTGTTTATTTATCTCATGAGGCGAAAAAGATTATTTATTTTCACAGTTTTCTAAATAAAATATATCCTATCAATAATAGCAGGTACATGCGGGATAAATATTTTATAAATTGTCTTGACTGGACGTCTTTCCAATCCCTTATCGCCGATCCTCTACTCGGGCAGGCATCCTTCAAACCAACCACCCACCCACACTCCCACCTACACCAACATCACCAGACGTCTTGAACGCACAACACCCTGCAAATGTAAGGGGCATAGTACTTCATCATCCCCCGCAAATGCAGGGAGCTGATCAGGATCTATGCCTCTTGCTGGCCTCATTGATTTATGTATACCTCGGGCAGACGAGCATAATTACCCTATTCCCTGGCACATTTTTGTTCCTGAAATCTTGATTCATTCAACGACCAAAGCCAACACCGTCCAAGAAAAATGGGTACACAACGGTCTCAGCAAGATGCATAGATCCTCATGAGCCGCCGCAGCCGCGGGGACTCATGAGGAGCTATGCCTCTTGCAGTTGAATCTTGTTCACTTTTTTCTTGGCAGTGAAAGGGAGGGTGGGGGGGGGGGGGGGGGGGGGGAGGGGGGGCTAACCCGCGGTAAATCTGCGAATCACGGTGGTTCAAGTGGGGTGGTTCAAGTGGGGTCGTTTCCAGAAGCTCATTGTAGACTGGCAACAGACCATTGGCAAAAAAACAAACAAACCACTTATGTCCCTTTGATGTGAAAAGCAAGCTATGCATTCTACACATTCAATGAAACCGGCTGACCTGAGCTAGCAAAAGCCACTACATCCAAGTGTGTGAAAAGAAAGATTTTCGAAGTGATAAATGAAAATGCCCTACATGGAAAAAAAGGGCATTTTTATTGGCTTGACAAAACCGACCGGCCTGGGCAGCACTGACCTGAGCTGTTTGACGTGGTTCCTCTCCATGTTCTCCTGAACCAGTTCCGCGAGCTGCTGATGATCTTCAGGAGTGAGCTGCTTCCTCCCGGTGACCCCGCCACCCTCCTGACCTTGACCCGCGGCCTGACCTTGACCCGCGGCCTGAACCTGACCCGCGGCCTGACCTTGACCCGCGGCCTGACCTTGACCCGCGGCCTCCTGCGCCTGGTTGTTGACCTTGACGTTGGTGCGCGTGAGGTTGTTGAGCTTGGAGAACTGCTGCTGCTTGGCGGCCTTAGGGGAGTCCTTGGAGGTCTTGGCCTTGCTGCCGCTACCGCTAGAAACGTTTTAGAAGATGATACACATGAATACAAGCGTACGATGCCCAAGGTTAAACACCCTGCTTTGTGCAGAGTCTCATTCGAACCCGGTCAGTGCCGAGAAAATGTGAACACCAACCCACTGCAAGAAGCATAGATCCTCATGAGCCCCCGCAGTTTGCGGGGGCTCATGAGGATCTATGCCTCTTGCTGACACCACTTTGAATCCATGTCCCGAGACAGCTATCTTTTTTTTTTCTTTCTTTTTATTTTTCTTTTTTTTTTTTTTTTTTTTTTTTGGGGGGGGGGGTCGGGGGGGGGGGGGGGGGGGGGGGGGTGGTTGAATTAACGAAGATTGCAAAAATACAGTCTGCGTTAACTGGCCCTGCACGGGTTAACTCATTGGAGACGGCTCGTCTCCAATGAGTTAAGCACACTGCACTGTGCCCAAGGTCATGAATTTATCGTCAGAACGAAACACACTGCACTGTGCGCAAGGTGTAACTTTATAGTCAGAACAGAAACACCTTGCAATGGGCCTAAGGTTTGACTTTACAGTCAGAACAAAGCACCCTGTACCCAAACCTTGGGCACGATGCATGTTTTATACTGAGTGTTTAGTAACTTGGGAAAAAAAAAAAAAAAAAAAAAAAAAAAAAAACCCTGCACCCTGCGATTCTGTGCAGAACTTACTAAATACTGTGCTAAATAAGTGTTGAATTGACAAAAGAATGCAGAAACACATTCTGCGTCAACTGGAACTAAGCGGCTCAATAGGATCACACATTTTGATGACGTCAGCAGTACCGGTGGCTGCACGCACAACGAGGTGCACATTACTCACCCGTTCTCTTTCCGCTTGCCCCCAGCCAGAGCCTTGCTCGCGGACAGCGTGTGGATCTGGGTGCGGTCCTGCCCCACGGTCAGGCGAAGCTTCAGTGTCTTGGCCCCGTTAGGAGGCAGTCGGATGGACGACCCTACTGCATCGTACAGGGCCTTCAGCAAGCTCGCCAAGTCCTGAAAACGAACACAGGTATTCAACAACAGTGCAACACCAGTATTCAACAACAGGCATTTAAGATCTAAAGTGTATGTTGGACTGTCTTGAAAACAACAATATTTAACATCAGTCATTTATTTAAGCGTGTGCTTGAAATGTTCCAAAGAAGTACCCAACGGAGAAAGAAACACGCTTAGAAAAGACGGGTACAACACAATTTATTAATATTTCGGGTAAATACCCTTTGTCAAAATAGACAAACAAACAAACAGAGAGATTAGCCGCTACTTATCTTCATTGGCAGAAGGAAGGGTATTCCTTCTGCCAATGAAGATAAGTAGCGGCTAATCTCTCTGTTTGTTTGTTTGTCTATTTTGACAAAGGGTATTTACCCGAAATATTAAATAAATTGAGTTGTACCCGTCTTTTCTAAGCGTGTTTCTTTCTCCGTTGGGTACTTCTTTGCATATTACACGCTTGGCAGTCACCTTTTTGGTCTGGATTGAAATGTTCCGAAAACGAACAACAGTATTCAACGAAAGTCATTTAACTCACTGTGCCCGAGGTACGAAATACGCACATTTTCGTCTTATCCTCTGAGGACTGCATTACAATTCAGGAGGCAGATCGACCATGATAGTTCATGGGCGGTGACAGAATAGCTTGGCGCCTATGGGCGCCAAGCTATTCCGCCACCACCCTTGAACTATCATGGTCGAGCCATATCTTGCTGTGGCGTGCCGCGGGCAGAATGAGTTAAGAACTAAAGGGTGTGCTGCACTGTCCTGATACCGAACACCAATATTCAACAATAGTCATGAAAGATCTACAGTGTGTGCTGGTCCTACGTATACGGCAGTAGGACTGACGACTCGTACACATAACACAATATTGTTAGGTTCCACACCTTCTCGTTTTTAACACAAGGTCCAAAACAAAAACAAAAGTAGCTGGAATAAAAACAAAGCAAACGAGCAAAGAAACGTATTATTTATCATTAACCCGTTTCACCCTGATACACGTCTGCTTTAAATTAATTTAACTAAAATGGTTGTTGATGTATCTCTTAATCTGTAATGTAGCCTTCATGGGACAATAAGCAACAACAACACACACACAAAATCAGACTCGGCATGCAATAAGTTAAAGAAAAATATGCGAAAAAAGCGAAGCAAACAACATCAGGCTAAAATCCACAAGCCTGTTTTCACAGCGTGTACCGGTGATACCTTCTTGTGATCTTCACCCTAGGGAAAAGATGCTAGACGATGGACTCGACTTTAGAAGGAACCGTTATTACATTCAGTACGCCAATCCAATCCATCTACAAGAAGCACAGACAGTCATGAGCCCCTGCGGCTGCGAGTCCAGGCCTATATGCAGCGAAACATGATAATCTAAGACTCTTAAAGTCAAGACTTCAGGTGAGATTTCTGACTTCAAAGCCGAGGCCGAGAGGCGCTTGAAAAGGCTCGTTCCTAATGACCCTTATCTAAGCATTTGCAGAATCTGAGACAGAAATCCTCGCATCACGCACACGGAAACCTGAACAGCATCCTAATGCACATAACCCTTTTCGTTCTGATACACTATTGCTTGAAACACATTTAACTACAATAGTTCATGGGTGGTGCCTTAATAGCTTGGCGCCTCAGGAGGCGCCAAGCTATTCTGGCACCATCCGTGAACTAAAATGGTTGATCTATCTCATAATCTGTAATGTAGCCTACATAGGACAATAACCACTTTTTTTTTTTTTTAATCAGCTCCTGGATGTAATCGGTCAACAGCAAAGGTCTTCAACCTGAACTGAAGAGGAATAAATTCCACACGCTCCAGACGATGTCAAAAAGGGGACGAATTTTTTTTTTAACCCCCTCCTCTTCTTAAACCGTTACGTTTCAGACATTGATTCGGCCACGTCTGAATCGGATTTGAATTTTCTCCTTTTTTCTTCAAAGTTGTGTGGCCATGCTGTAATCCCTCCTCTGGTAATTTGGATCTATGTTCCTCAGACAGAATAACGACCGTGGCGTACAACTAACACCACAAAGGCCCCAACAGCATCCAAATGTGGACCCCACAAACTGCAGGTTGCCGGCACATCCTGTTTCGTTTGCAGTCACTCTGCTAGATCCCTTGCCATACGCAAGCGGCGTGGATTTTCATAGGGGCTCATGAGAATCCACGCCGCTTGCATAGTTCTAGTAGCTCTATGCCCTCTTCAAACGAACGTGGTCCGACTTCAAAATGAGTTTGAACTTGCAAGCACAAGACGGTTAGCGCCCTCTGGTCTCTTTTTGACTTACCTTTACCTACAGGGCTGAGCAGAAGGAAATTATCGAAAACCCGTCTAGGAAATTGTCGCCCAAACCCCCGCACCCCATTCTTCGTGCGAGTATCCTGTGATACTCGTGTCTTCTACTAAAAGAAACAATTTATCAAGGGCCACCGCGACTGCACGAGCACATGAAAATCTATGAAGTCTTCAGGACGAGAAGAAAGGGCTGAAAGACTGCAGAAGTTTGCATGCACGATCATTCCATTACAGCTTGAGTGTGAATAGTTCGTGATGCTAATATCTTACAGCAAGAGGCACAGATTCTCATGAGCCCCTGCGACTGCAGGGGCTCATGAGACTCTATGCCTCTTGCAGATGTACACGGGACGGCTGAAGGACGTCAGATGTTTGTTGACACACGAGGTGCGGAGCTCGTTGAGGTGATGGTAATGATCAGATGATGCGCCACCTTTGGCTCGTGATGTGGCGAGGATCGTACTCAAGTTTTTTTTCCACGTGCACGTTGCAGCGATCACCCTCCATCCTCACACACCTACGCCAGCATACGTGTGTTGCTCTTTGCTGTTGGACCCTACGGTTCTGTGCGAAGTACTGTACCGGTGACTGAGTGCGCAAAGGGGTTGTTGACCCCTTCTCTGCCAGTGGACGCTCAATCATAACTTCGAAAGCAGGGAAAATTCAATACCGAATAATCCAATCACTTCATCAATCCAAGGAGCACGGATATGGAGTAGGGCAGGGGAACATCATAGCGAGACATAGCATGCACGGGTCAAGATGTGAACAGTCGACACAAAAAAAACAATGAAGAGCATGGAATCGCCTTAATCGATTTGAGCAACACTAATCTCGCTTGTCGAAGAAAAAAATAAAACAGTGCACGCTTCAACCAGTTAAGTTTAATTTAACTCATTCTACCCCTGGCACACCACAGCAAGATATGGATCGACCATGATAGTTCAAGGGTGATGCCAGAATAGCTTGGCGCCTATGGGCGCCAAGCTATTCAAGCATCACCCTTGAATCATCATGGTCGATCTGTGTCCTGCACTGCAATGAAGTTTTCATAGGACAACGGCTAAATTTAGTGATTTCGGACTTAGGGTACAATGAGTTAAAAAAAAATTAAAACTTACCTGTCAACAAAACTACAAATTCTGACCACAGCACAATAAAGAAAGCTGCCTATCTTGACCAGCTGGTACATTACTTCTGCCATTATACTGGAAGCCAGTCAGGAAATTCTAAATAAACTCACTCGCTCTCATATCTACGTTCATTCCGAAACACGGTTATCTGACTTTCGGGCTGTGATGGCCCAGGATCTATAAATCATAGACTGGCAGTGAAGAGGATACCACTGGTTGCCTTCCTCTATTCGCTACAGCGGTAGCGAATCGAGGGTTTGATTGATTGTACATTGCTTAACGTCCCGACAGCAACAAGGCTTTCTCAGGACGTGCCTGCACTGCTTGTGAAAAAAAAAACCTAAAATGTCGCCAGCCGGTCAAATTCATTAAATAAACCTAACACATGGGGCATAAATAAAGCTAAGACAATTTAGCAACACACATCCAATATCAAGAGCTACAGGCAGTGCAGACAGTAGGGAGAGTTTTAAAAAGGCAAATACAGGTGAATGGACCTCGGGTAGACAGAAACACATGCCCCAGAATAGAGAGAAAAACTCACCCTGTGGGGCTGACAAGGGTGACCCTGGGAACTAAAAAGTACCTAACCCCACCGAGACAACCAGTGTGTGAAGAGGAAAAAAACAAAATTCTTATGGACTTGTATTCATCACATACCTATAATCTCCGAGGACTTGTGCTCGTCAAACACCTAACCTTTGAGGACTTGTGTTCATCGAATATCCTTGAGGAATTGTCAAAGACCTAACTTGTGTTCATCTAATATCTAATCTTTGAGGAATTGTTTCTTCAAATGCCTAACTGTTGAGGACTTGTGTTCATCTAATATCTAATCTTTGAGGACTTGTGTTCGTCACATACCTAATCTTTGAGGAATTGTTTCTTCAAAGACCTTACTTTTGAGGAATTGTGTTCATCAATTTGGACTTGAGCTCAAATACCTAATCTTTGAGGAACTGTGTTCATCAAAATAATATTTAATCTTTGCGGACTTCCGAGTTCATCAAATACCGAATCAGGACGTGTCTTTATCAATGAAATACTTAATCTTTGAGAACGTGTGTTCATTACTAAACATATCAGTGTTTATCAAATAAAAAATCTTTGAGGACGTGCCTCCCTGCTTCTTGAGTGGATCAACACAACAAAGTTCATCCTCAAAGCTTTGCCTGAACATTTGCCAGATCGCTACCAACGATTGCCGTGCACTCCTATCTCCATCTTGTTTCCCTGTATAGTTCAACAATGGGTGACGGATCAACCATGAAACCTTCATTAAAAAAAAAAAACAACTTGCGGCGTCAACGTAATACAGCATCAACCTAGACCTATCACGATAGACGTCAGGCACAATCCTTAAGCTATTATGGTCGATCCAAAGTGTATAATGTCTGGCACTGCAGTATGTGACTCTAAAGCGGCTGTGGTGCGGTCTGTGATCTTCGCTCTGTGATTGCAGAGCTCACCAGACGATTCCGACGCTGGTCTGTGATTTGGGATCTTACGGCACGGACAGCCGTAAGGTCCAAAATCACAGACCAGCACGCGGACGGTCAACCTTTTGGCTCCGGACGTCAAACCGTTATCGCACAGGTGTCGGATTGGATCCCATGCTCCTGGTAAACGCAGCGATAAGAGAAGAATTTCAGTCGGACAGCCCTGAAACCTCTCAGCCTACCCCCCGGCTAAAGATACTGAGAAGATTAAGGCGTTCATGTTGGACAACGAGAGGCAGTAGATCCTTACGAGCCCCTGCGGCTGCAGCCGCAGGGGCTCGTGAGGATCTACTGCCTCTCGCTGAGGAGTTGGTGTTGGAAGGTGCGGACTATAGACTTGTCTGAAGGGTACCGGCGGCTAGCAGACATCAGCGGATCACACGACCTTCGTCGCAGCCGTGTCTGTCTTTCTGTCTGTCTGCTTGCCTGCCTGTCTGCTTGCCTGCCTGTCTGTCTGTTTTCCGTCTCGATCCGTGTGCTGGTCTTTCAAACTGAAAAGTCCAAAATTACACGCAAGCATTTCATTTACATTTTTATTTCAAAGTAGATTAGTAGATTCAGTTTTAAGTGTTCTGTTCATAATTTTTCGGAATCTTTTCTCGCTCTCCCTCCTCCCCCCCCCCCCCCCCCCCCAAAAAAAAAAAAAAATAAATAAATAAATAAATAAATAAATAATAAAATTAAAAAAAAAAATAAATAAATAAATAATAAAATATTTAAACAATAAAAAATCTATAAATAAATAAAATAAATAAAAAATAATAAATACAATTTAAATATTTTGTAAAAGAAATAAATAAATAAATATATATTATTTATTTATTTAATGTTTTTTTAATTTATTTATTATTTTATTTGTATTTATTTATTTTTTATTTGTATTTATTATTTACTTATTTTTATTGTTTAAATATATATCTAAACACTTTTGGCCAGTCACCCTTATGAACGATATTTCAGTTCGAAACTTCACATTTAGTTCAGGCGGTGCCTCACTCGCTACCCGCCGCAAACACCCTCCGATACTGACCGACTTCTGGTCGCTGCCCTTCTGAAATTTTAACTGGCCAACCAGGCAAAGGCAAACAAAACGCAGGTCTATCCAGATCTACCGATCAGTCAGACCGTTCGGGTAAACACCTGCGCGCTCCGATCAGTTCTCCGTGCAACAAAAAGCTCCTCGGGCCGACGCCTGTCGCAGTTGGCCCCGCGCCCTGCGGGACGCGGGGCCAACTGCGGCCGGTGTCGGCCTGAGGACCTTCTGTGCAACTGGGCGACTCTCCGAGCAGGCGGCCATCACCTTCTGGAAGCAGTCGTTGAGCACACAGCCGGAATAGGTCCATTACCCTTTCTCTCTCTGCGCCTGAGAGTTAGTATGAGAACAGCCAGGCCCGGACAGAGAAACGATAAAATTCTCATGCCCCCCCTCGCAGCTGCACGGAGCCCGTGAGAATCTGTGCCTGTTCCTGACGGAATGGTCCCGCTCAAAGACTCTACTACTAAAGGGCAAACAACTCGACACGCCGTCGGCATACAAAAGGGAGATAATGAGCGAGGGAAGACAACCTAAGCCAGGAAGGGAGAGAAGAAACACCTTATCTGATTCTCGTCTGGAACGCTCTAAAAGCCACGCAGTAATTCGGTGAAAGTTAGACAGAGGCTGTGCGTTGAAGAGTACAGGAGATTTTCTTTCATGTTTCTCTAATCGGAAGAAAATGTTAAACGTTTAAGGGCTTAACATCTTTGTCCACCGCCAAGGTGATTTCAAAGACGGGGCGCTGAACAGGATCTGAACAAAATATTTTACACCATCTGAGTTCGAACCCGCAACCCTTTGAAGGAGATCGAGTCGCCAACGCTCAACCACCAAAGCTACCCAGTTTCGCCGACTCCAAAGAGGGCAAAAAGTGTCCAAATATGCAGGACAACAACAATAACTGCAACAAATGATGAGTCCTGCTGCAACCAATACAAAGAGACATTTTCATGGTACAGAATTACATTTTTTCATGAATACTGCTGTAGTCAATGCAAGAGGCATACATTAATTAAATCCGGCTTCTGCGAATGCATTAGGCATTTATTTGTTTATAAATCCTTCTTCAGAGAACGCAAGCAAGAGATTCATAAAAATGATTCATGAAAATATATGCCTCTTAAAGATGGGACATACAGGGAGTTTGTTTGGTTTTGAGAGAGAGAGAGAGAGAGAGAGAGAGAGAGAGAGAGAGAGAGAGAGAGAGAGAGAGAGAGAGAGAGAGAGACAGAGACAGAGAGAGACAGAGAGAGAGAGAAAGATGTGAACCCGACCTCCTTGGTTATTCGGCCGTGTCCGTCGAAATCATACAGCGTGAAGGACCACTCCTGCTTCGAGTTCTCCGTCCCCTCGAACTGCACGCCACACTCGAACTCCTGCACACACACATACACACACACTACACACACACACACACACACACACACACACACACACACACACACGCGCGCGCGCGCGCGCGCAAATTTACAATGTAATCGATAAATCAAACAGGTCAATTGGTCAAACAAAGAATCAATGGATCAATCAATGGATTAATCAATGGATCAATCAACCAATCAATCAATCTCCACCCCATCCCACCACACAAACGATACACCCTGTATTAATCCCCTGACTGACTCTGACTCATAGAATCCTGTTGTCGTCTTTCGCAGACTCTGTCACTGCCTTAATTAAACCCTGACCACTTCCTTAGTTAGGAAGCCCATTCTGTGATAAGCAATATTTTCATTGTCAATCGCAGGGAAAGAGCTGATATTCAGCCGTCCCTGTGTAAGGCGGCCACCCACTGGTCGCCTTTGACAACTTTGTTTCTTCGCACAGCGTCATATAAGTAACAAGAAGGTGACCATGAGACTAAAACTGGGTGTTCTCCGTAGACAGGTGTTCGCCTAACACAGGTGGTCGCTTAAGGTTTAACAGAACACACAGTCGGAGCAGGAAAAAAAGCACAGTCTCACTCTGATTAACGAGGGCGGCATGACCCAAGCGCCAGCAGAGAGAACGCGGGCACCCAACCCTCCATTCCAGTCCCAGCTCTCTGGAGCGAAAAGGTGAATGACGAACACAACTTCAAAAGAAAAAGAGCCATGTGCGCGCTGGTCTCTGATTCTGGACCTTACGGTTCATGTGGGACTGCCATGATACGAATCGAAGCCAAAGCAAAGCACCTCACCATAATCACACAAGAACCAGATCCTCATGGGACCCCGATACGTCCAGTGGCTCACGACAGTCTATGCAAGTCGTGTTGTCGAGAATCAATTATTTACGCCCGCGTTTTCTCTGGCAGACCTGAGCAAAGGTTTTCGGGCCGATGTCGGCCGCTGTCGGTCCGCGCACGGCCCGAGAGTCTCTTGTTAGCTGAAGAGCCAGGTCGATACAAAGCTGAGGCGATTGGAGGTTGGCAATCACGATGACAGGGAGAGTAATTAATAGTTTGGGAGATAGTGGGCTGGCTGTGGGAGAAAATCGACTGATTGGCGATCCCTGACCCTGACCTGGCGATCCATGTGTGTTGTAATTTGTAAATTGTTACCGCACGATCGCACACACAATCACATAGAGGCCCTCATCATTAGAACAAGAAAACTGCGCGTGGTAAATTCATATAGGAAACTTGGACTATTTCTATCAGTCCATCCCTCCGTTTTGTCCGTCCGTCCATGCATCGATATAGATAGCCATCCACCCATCGAACGATCTAGCTATCCATGCATGCACCCACCCACCCACCCATCCATCCATCAGCTAACAAGACTCGTCACTGGTGTGATTCTGTCCGTCTACCGATCAGCAATCTCTCTTTTAATAGCTGCCTATAGCTAATGTTGAATGAGGCCATACTGGTTACCTCCCTTTAGTAGCGGATCGCTAGAGTTAACTAGTGTGCACCCATGCAAACCTGTCGAGACAATGTATAGTGTACCATTCTTAGGAACGCTGTTGGCAGGCAGACTCTTTCCGTCTGCACAAAGCACGGAAAATAAAGCATGATAACCTGTGCTGCTCGTTGGGACTGGTAAGGGGTAGGCCATATAAGGCACAACCCCGACTGACTGCCATGGTAATGTGTGCTGGTCTGTGATTCTGGTCATTGCGGCTGGAAGCCGCAAGGACCAGAATCACAGACCTGCACACAAATTATCTGCACATCCGAAGGAGGACGTTACTGCTGTTGACAGGGTAGTTAATTTCGTACGATTACAGCCATTCAGGCTCCGTAGAGGGGTACCCCCAGAACCAAAATATCCACTTTCACCGGACATTGGCCGAAGTCCTGAAGACCTAACCTGTCTGCGGACTGGTTTGTCATCTTGGACGTTACAGCTCAACGCTGTAAGGTGCAAAAATCACAGACCATCACACGCATGACGATACGTTTATTCTTGCCGGCGACAGATTCTTCTTGCCAGTGGGTTTTCACGCTGGCTGCCCGGCGCAGACTGTGCTTCGGCAATCTTCGTTAACCCATTCTACCCCAGACACACCACAGAAAGATAAGGATCGACCATGATAGTTCAAGGGTGATGCCAGAATAGCTTGGCGCCTATGGGCGCCAAGCTATTCTGGCATCCCCCTTGAACTATCATGGACGATCTGTGTCCTGCACTGCAATGCAATCTTCAGAGGACAGGGACAAAATTTAAGGATTTCGGTCTTGGGGTAGAATGAGTTAATTCACGACGAAAATAACCTAGACGTCCCAGGAACATGGATTCAAAGTGGTGTCAGCAAGAGGCATAGAGCCTCATGAGCAGCCGCAACTGCGGGGGGCTCATGAGAATCTATACCTCTTGCAGCAGGGAGGTGTTCACATGTTCTCGGCCCGTTCAGTGCTGCAGAGAGGGGGAAAAACAACAACAACAACAACAACAACAACAACAAAAAACGTACAGAGCTGATAAAACATTCAACCGTTCAGCCACGTCCAGGCAAAGTCAATACGATTTCTCTATTCAATCCCGTAGGGAATTATGCAGCTCTGACTAGAGGACATTTCAATTTCTGAATACAGCCCGCAAAGCTGTCGATGTCAGCGTATGTGTGCTGGCCTGTGATTTTGGACCTTAAGGCCTCAGGCCGGAAGGTCCAAACTCACAGACCAGCACACAACTGTTGCTATGACGACCGGAAGATCCAACATCACAAACCTCCAGAAGTGTGTTATCATTCTGCAGCTTGCCTGCTTGAAGCATTATATAAAGCCATGCTATTACACAGATGTCGCTGATTCTGGTTTCTGTTGTACGAGTCAATGTCACCAGTGCGGGAGTTAGAATTGATATGTTGCATCTCGCCAAAGCTCGTGAGACAAGCACGGAACTAGAATCATCCCCAATAGTAAAAACGGCTTCGGGCCCACGACGGCCGCAGTGGGCCCGCGCACTGCCGTGCGCGGGCCTACTGTGGTCGTCGTGGGCCCGAGGACCTTTACCTACTGACAGCTATTTAGGCCCAAAAGAAAATACCCTTTTTGCACTAGCATGGACTCTTCTACAGCCTTGTGAAGGCAAAAGACGCGAAGTCCATTTTTTTTTTAAAAGGGAGATGTTCTTAATAATGATGATAATAATAATAATAATAATAATAATAATAATAATAATAATAATAATAATATAACAATCATTATTATCATCATCATCATCATCATTATTACATTTATATAGCGCAAACTCCATACAGTGCAGGCTGCAAGCGGTGTACAATAGCACGACAAAATAACAAAACTAGACAAATTGCAGCAACAACATGTACAAATATGATAAAATACAAATTCAAACTAGACAGTACATAAACACACCCAAACCACGAACAACCATCGCCACATGAACTTCGCTTATAACAAGGTCCGGTATAACAAAAGTCGGATATAACAACACTTTTTTCCAGAGGTCCCGACAGCACTCTGTGTAAATTCCTTCTCTTATAATATGCAACAAACTTCGAACATTACAAGAAGAAAAATGGGGACCCCTGGCGATATGAAATGGGGACCCCTGGCGATATGAAATGGGGACCCCTGGCGATATGAAGTAGCCGAAGTTTACTGAGTATTACAATGAAGTTCTTGCTTTTAACTCATTCAGCCCGACGGCCGTATTTCCCAAATTTTGGAGGCGTCATCTAATGACTATGCACCAGTTGCAGGAGATGGATCGACCATGATAATTCAAGGGCAGTGCCAGATTAGCTTGGCCAAGCTAATCTGGCACTATCCTTGAATTATCATGGTCGACCCATCTCCTGCTGTAGTGCGTCAGGGCTGAATGGGTAAATACATGTCTAGCTACCACACAGCGATCACTAATTTTGGGGCTCAGCTACTCGGAAGGTGCAGACCCTCGATCATACAGCCTGCAACTGTTCTCTAAATCAATTCGTGTCCACGCGTTTCCTAGGCCCGGGAAAATGAGCGGACAAACTCAATTACCGCGCACACCACTGCACACATCCATGACCCCCCCCCCCCCCCCCCCCCCAAAAGAAAAAAAAAGAAAAAAAAAAAAAAAAGAAAAAAAAAAAAAAAAAAAAAAAAGAGGGAGAGGGGTGAAGGAAAAAACGGGCGGGGCAGCAGATAGCCTGGGACTGAGTCTCTCAGTCAAGACTGTCTTTCTGTAAGAGGCTTAGATTCTCCCTGCAATTGCAGGGGCTCATGAGAATCTATGCCTCTTGCTGACTAAGGTCCGCAAGTCATCGTCATCATAATCGCCGGCAGCTGCAGTGGCATGAATAAATACAGCAGTCGTCGGCATTGTTAGTCACAGATACACTGTCAAGATTACTGATACGCCAAGAACGCGTCAAAACCCCGACGCAATTCGCTTTCTTGGTATGTCATTTATTCTAATTCTTCATACAGCGCAGCTTGCAACATACTGTAAATCAGCATTCAATGTATCCGAAGCGCCACGCCACAGAATTCTGCCGGTCTCAAATGTGACGTTGACGAGTGTCCATAAACAGTAATTGAACAACCATTTGGATCTTACCGTCGAAAGTGCCCAAATCGCATCGTCGACGACAGTGCGATGACGACCAGACCGACACGCGACACCTTAAAACCAGACGCGGTCCGAATTCTGCCAGTCTCAAAATACGAGTGACCATAAACAGTAATTGAACAACCATTTGGATCTTACCGTCAAAAGGGCCCAAATCCCAACGTCGACGACAGAGCGACGAAGACCAGATCGACACGCGACACCCTAGAACCAGACGCGCCTGACACCGGTCCAGACTGTGGCCGGCCGGCCAGGGACGGAAGCAAGTGGCGCAAATTAGCGTGCACTGCGCTGCCTCTCTCTCTATCTCTCTAAAACGCAAAGAAACCACACGTCAACACTGACAGAGAACCCCTCTTCGCATCTGCAAAAGAGGTATGTAAACCCTCACGAACCGCTGTTGCCTTCTGTAAGCCGAACAAATCCTCATAAGCCCCTGCAGATGATGTCAACTTCAGCGTAATGTGAACTGGCTCGTGACGATTCAAGTGTCCCAGGGCCAGGTCAGTTTACATTTGTGTGCGGGTCTGTGACTTTGGACCTTACGACCTTCGGCCGTAAGGTCCAAAATCACAGGCCAGCACACACGGTCTCCTCGAACAGAGAAGGGTATGCGAGTATCAGCGTTGGCGACACAACTGCATGAGAAAATCAATGGACAAGAGCCAGCCTGGGACAGCACAGTCCCCCATCCGCGTCTTGACACGTGCAAGAGGCGCAGATTCTCGTGAACCCCTGCAGCTGCAAGGGCTCATGGGAAGCTATGCCTCTTGCTGAAACAAAGTCGGGTCATTTACATCATCAGACGGAGGGGTGATCGGTGCGGAAGTCTGCGACTGGGTACTCAGCAGCTGCAGTGCAACAAATGTTGAAGGCTCCCGCATAACTGCACGTGCGTCGCGAAAGGAGCGAATTCTTCCACTCCCAACACCAACCACCTAAGGATGGATCGATCCTGCCGGCTCGAGAGTAGTGTTATAATTATTTTGATACCAACCCCCAAAACAACGTAGCAGAGAGAAGATCTACCCTTCCAGAAATTGCACGATGTGACCTGTCTTGTCTTAAGGCCGTATCAAAGAGGTAATTGAATATCCCAGTAAGCAAAG
Organism: Semisulcospira habei; assembly: GCA_036245525.1. Lineage (NCBI taxonomy): Eukaryota > Metazoa > Mollusca > Gastropoda > Semisulcospiridae > Semisulcospira > Semisulcospira habei. The sequence continues at coordinate 96,195,543 of BTPG01000002.1, forward strand.
GTCCTCGGCGCCACGACGGACGCAGTGGGCCCGCGCACGGCTGTGCGCGGGCCCGCTGCGGCCGTCGTGGTCCCGAAGACATTTTGCTACTGGGGATAGTACATTGTGTCCATTTCTGTCTACGTTTCCATTTTTTTAAAGGGTCTGAAGCGGACAATTTAATACACTGTGTTGTACTTGTTCTCAGTTTCCAAGCGTGTTTCTCTTCCGGCTTACACTGGAAATCAAATGTCTTTCATTCCAAAGCCTTTAGCAAAGCACTACACTCTGTCACACAAATTGCAAAAAAGTCGAAACAAACAGGAGAGATGGTCTTTCTGTCCTTGATACTGTTGGTGGGGAATTGAAGAACTTCATTCCAGTCACAGCACACGCGTCTTAAAAATTCGTCAACTTAAAAAGCGGCTTAGTTCATACGCCACTGCCCTTGCGCTATCGCCGTTGATCAGACTCTTGCGGTGGGCGCTGGGAGTGAATTTATGCTGGTCTTAGCCGCAAGGTCCAAAATCAGAGACCAGCACAGAACTGAAGAGCCACTTGCCGGCCAGGGAGCAGCGGTATCGATCAGTGCTGGCTGCAGGCAGACGGATGAGGCGATGATTTCGGGAATGGTACGATGACTAGCGGAACGTCACTGTGGAATAGTGAAGAGGGTGGGTGGGGGGTGGGGCGGGGGGTATGATATAATGAAGGGGAGAAGTGGTGTGTGTGTGTGTGTGTGTGTGTGTGTGTGTGTGTGTGTGTGTGTGTGTGTGTGTGTGTGTGTGTGTGTGCGGTGTGTGTGTGAGTGTGTGTGGGGGGAGGACGGGGGGGGGGGGGGGGGGGGGGGCGGGGAGGAGGGGGTATGATAATTATAGTGAAGAAGGGGAGCGGTGGTGTGTGTGTGTGTGTGTGTGTAGGGGGTGGGGTGGGGGGAGGGGAGGGGTATGATATAGTGAAGGGGATGGGTGTTGTGTGTGGGGGTGGGGTGGGGGGTATGATATAGTGAAGAAGGGGAGGGGGGTATGATATAGTGAAGAAGGGGAGGGGTGGTGTGGTGCGTGTGTGGGGGGGGGGGGGGGGGGGGGGTATGATATCGTGAGGAGATGGGGTGGGGTGAGGGGTATAATATGGTTGCGAGTTGGGTTTTAAACAAATTCGAGTCGTGCCACATTCGGATAAGCGCCAGCGGCTTCGTTGCACGTCTGGAGTGAGTTAACTCAGCCACCCAGCCCTCAGCTCGCTTTAGCGAGATAAATATAGATAATAATACAGTGAGATAAATATAGATAATAATACAGCGACATAAATATAGATAATAATACTAATAATAGTGTACATTTATATAGCGTTAACCTCCAAATGAATGATGCTCTAAGCGCTTTACAAAATCAGAAATCGCAGAACAAGAAGAAGATGAAGAGAGCTTCTACGACAAGAGAAAACTGAATCATTTATACCTGGCGTTGGTCACCAGAATAGGCCCCTACTTTTCGTCCTGTTTCGTTCCTGTTTTCTATCGAAGTATTTTAACCCATTCAGTACCAGCTGACGCGGACTGAGTTTCTGCAATCTTCGTTAACTCATTCTACCCCAGACACACCACAGGAAGATAAGGATCGGCCATGATAGTTCAAGGGTGATGCCAGAATAGCTTGGCGCCTATAGGCGCCAAGCTATTCTGGCATCACTCTTGAACTATCATGGTCGATCTGTGTCCTGCACTGCCTTGCAGTCTTCAGAGGACAACGACAAAATTTAAGGATTTCGGTGTTGGGGTAGAATGAGTTAATTCAAGACCAAAAGAAACCTATACGTCCCAGGAACAGGGATTCAAAGTGGTGTCAGCAAGAGACATAGATCTTCATGAGCCCCCGCAACTGCGCGGGCTCATGCGGGTCTATACCTCTTGCAGTTGGGTGGTGTTCACTTTTGTTTTCTCCGCACTGAACGAACTGGTTGACAATGAGGATGAGCGATGATGTCGGGCATGGGACGATGACTAGCGGAAGGTCATTGTGAAATAGTGAAGAGTTGTGTGTGTGAGTGTGTGTGTGTGTGTGGGTGGGGGGGGGGGGGGGCGTATGATATAGTGAGGAAGCCAAATGATGCACGAAGGAATTCGGTCGCGCACACTCACGCACGCACGCACGCACGCACGCACACACACACACACCAAAACCGCCACGCAATTATCCTTCTCATCACTAATCCATTTATAATGCATGGCGTGTATTTTATTTTATTAGCCCCTCTATCCGTCTCTTCCCTTTACATTCCATTCCCCTCCACGGATCATCCCAATTTTTTGGGTACCGAATCGCGGTGTTTTTATTGACAGCGTGCAGGCCATATCACTTTCACGTGCAGAGTCAAGTCAAAATAACCGGGAAATGCATCGACTATCACAGCTCAACAGTTGGCCCGGTATAGCTATTAGGAGTTTATTTCTCCGGAGTGCATTTCTCCGGAGTGTATTTATTGCCAAATAACAAAGGCTTTGTGAAGCAAATTATTAAAAATCAGACACATCCGTTACGTCATATGAGCCAGTAGAAAGAAACCAAACTAATCAGGCACTACCCCTTGACTGACATGGTGCATCTGCTCTCTAGGCGCCTCAAAGGCGCCTAGAGAGAAGATGCACTATGTCAGTCAATGGGTAGTGCCTGATTAGTTGGGTGTAAAAATGCGCTGGCTGATCGTGATTATTCAGCGGATGTGCCTGATGTGCCTGGACACTGGAATCGAACTACAGTGCAGCCTGAATATTGTTCCTGTTTAACATAGGCCTCGCATGGGTCAGTTTTCAAGTTATGCCACGTTCACACTGGTTTCTCAACGAGACAACCAGTGTGGAGCAGTGCATGCGCACCTTGGCGCCTGGAGACAGTTTCAACAGGTCCATCCATCTCCCAACAGATGGCGACAGCAGCGAAAGAGTTAACGTGAAACTGAGTGTGGGGGCCTAGGTGTCTGCGAGTGGCGTGCCCTCCCCATTAGCGCTCTCTGGAATGGCTGAGTCATACTGAGAGAGAGAGAAAGAGAGAGAGGGGGGGGGGGGGGGGAGAGAGAGAGAGAGAGAGAGAGAGAGAGAGAGAGAGAGAGAGAGAGAGAGAGAGAGATGATAATGATGACTAGATGACTAGGCAATCCTTGAGAGTTTTTCCTTATCCATCAAAACGAAATTTAAAATTCAATATTCGAAAATCATTCAACTTCAAGATGCTTGTTTTGAAAAAAGTTGACTGGGCGGTGCACAAGTGTGTGCTTTGTGTGTACGCTCGTGGGACGGGGTGTGTGTGTGGGGGGGGGGAGGGGGGGAGGGGGGGGGACTGAGAAAAACGATATTTAAGATTACCATTATAATATATGCAAAATGAAGTGATCGCCATAATAATAATTGTGTGACTACAACTTCACCTCATGCGTAAAACGTATTCTCCCAGCTAATTTTATATTCATGTCTGTGCAATTACCCGCATGTCACTCCACCGCCTACAGAGATGTTCGCAAAACGATGGTCACGATGACTGTTTTGAAAACAACGTCGTGAAACACCCGGGGCTGGCAAATATAAAGGGAGACAAACGCGTGTGCTGGTCTGTGATTTTGGACCTTAAGGCCGCAGGCCGTAAAGTCCACACTCACAGACCAGCACACGTACACACAAGCCACGGTTATGACCGTTTCTGACGAAACAAATGTAGGCATAACTCGCTCATCTGTATAAACCAACGTCAAAACGAAGCGACGCCCGACAAGACACGCTTGTAAAGAAAGCTTAAATACACGTGTAATACTGCCAGCGTTTTGTTGCGCGAGAAAGACCAGAAACTCACATACATAACACTAAAGTCTCACGTGTGGAGATGACAGGTCGCAAGCCGCTATATTAACCATTATTTTATCAACAGGATCATCTTGCTGCGGACTCGCGTCAAGCCGCTATATTAACCATTCTTTTCTCAACAGGATCATCTTGCTGCGAACACGCGTCAAGCCGCTATATTAACCATTCTTTCCTCAACAGGATCATCTTGCTGCGGACTCGCGTCAAATCTCGTCCGCCAGTAAAACGTCACTGTGGAATTCGTAAGAGTTCCACTGAGGAGTTTTGCTACTAGGGGATGTCCAATGTCCTGCTGCATCTGATGCTTTCTGTTTCCATTGCGACAAAGACGCTAATTCTGTACGAATTTCTGGTCTTTTCGCAGATAAAGATGGGGCGTTTTAACCCCATTCAGTCCTAACACCCTACATCGAGATTTAAACCGAAACGACCATAATAGTTCGTGGGTGATGAAAGAACTTGAACTAGCAAGGTCGATACGTGTATTCTCAACTAGTATAATGTAGTATAATGTAGTCTCAGAGGCTACTGCATATTTTCGAATTTCGACTACAGAGGTCAGATTATACGGCGCCAAGCTATACCAGCACGACTCTTGAACTATCAAGGTGGATACGATTTGACCGCAACTGTAACGTATTCTTAAGGGGTGGGGGGGGGGGGGGGGGTGTGGTCGTGACCACCTAAAAGTGGGTGGAGAGGTGTCCCTAGGAGTAACGTGTTACGAGCGGCCATGTCTCTACTAGCGGTAATTGTTCGGAAGCTGACAGAAAAGAGACAGCAGGCAAGGCGTGAAAACTCAATCCGTCCGCAAGAGGCACAGATTCTCATGAGCCCCTGCAGTCGCAGGGGCTCATGAGAATCTATGCCTCTTGCTACATCGGATCCTCACCACTTACATCCTCAGACTGAGTAGCTAGCACGTGAGGCTGGAAGACTTAAGTCCACACCGCTTGCGAAAGGACATTCATCCTCAAACACTCATCTATTTTCTTCTTCTTTTTATGCCCTTATTATCCTTCTCCGTGTTTTCTTAATTTCCCGCCTATCCTTACTTGGGTGTACATGACTGGGAGTATGCGCAAGCATGGTCCATCAAGCCGAGGAGATTCAGCAAAACATTTGTGGAGAAAACATTTGTCCATGTAGTTTTCGAACAGGACGGCGTGTACGTGAAAAGGAAACGAGACCCAAAATTAACAAGAACGAACATTGTGACCTGCATTTCCAAAATGATTGCTAAATTTCACATTGTGATTACGAAGTTTATGATTGATAATGGCAACAAGACGTGTCGAAAAAAGTCAAAACTCAAACGCTTTTGCACCAATAATGTACAGTCATGCACACAACGATATGTCAGAGTTATATATTCTCGAAAGCCACTGCACAGACAGTGTACCAGCAAGACGAAGTATGGAGCAAAGTCCTTCACTCGCTGTGCTGCAAAGCTATGGAATGCCTTGCCTGACCACCAGAAGGAGGCTGAGAGCTGCAGTGACTGCCGGAAGCAGCTGAAGACCCACTTCTTCAGCTGCCTTTCATAACCAGAACCAACCACCTCTTCTCCTTCTTCTTCTGATGGTCCTTTTTTTATCCTTCTGTTCAAACGTCTTCCGAAGCGTTCCGAGCAGACTTTTTATGATGATACACTAGCGCAATAAATCTGGACATCATCATCATCTAGGGCACATTATTAAGAATTATGCCGGGGTCACAACGTATTCCAACTATGAGCTACACCAACCCAGGTTCATGAGCCCCGTGACGAATGCCAAAGACAGAAAAAGAACGATCAATAACACTGACTGTGATCACAGTGTGTGTCTAGCTCTGCGTGTGTGTGTGTGTGTGTGTGTGTGTGTGTGTGTGTGTGTGTGTGTGTGTGTGTGTGTGTGTGTGTGTGTGTGTACTACGCGCGCGCGCGTGTGTGCACGTGCTTGGACCGCGACGGCTGCATTAATCCGTTTGAGGAACACTGACGTAAATTTGCCCAGCAAGAAGCATAGATCCATACTGGGATAACTCACAGTATAGATCTACACTCAAGCGCCCTTGCGTGGAATGCACGTATCATTTCATACATTGAGCCATCAGGTCGAACTTCCTAAAGTCGGAAGATGTCCTCTTAAAGCTACACGTTTCTGGAGGCATACCCACGTTCAAGGGTGGTGCCAGAATTGCCTGCGCTTGCAGGCGCCAAGCTATTCTGGCACCACCCTTGAACTATCATGGTCGATCGATATCTTGCTGTAGTGTAAGAGCTGAATGTGGTACACGCCAACAGGTCCTGGTACTTAAAGGGTCGAGATGGGATCAATTGACGACGCGACTGGGACGGGATCTGGAGAGATGGTCTGGTCTAATCACGAGACGCTCGAATTCACAACCGGTGTGCAAAAGAATCTCAGGCCAACTGCGGCCGACGTCGAGGAGTCACTGGCCTGTACTGGGTTGGTAACTGAACATGAACCGTTGAGAACTACCCCTGCTTTATAACTACTCCCTTAAAAACCCAGGGACGCAAAGACCAATTCTCCCCCGGTAAGGCAAAAGACAGCAAATCCATTTTTAAGAAAAGCGAGACGTTCATTGGAATACAATGAAAACATCGCTTTCCACAAAATGCGCTTCCTGACTTTTGCCTTCACATGGCATAAATCCTTTAATAATTTCCTCTAACGAAGGAAGTGGTCTGGATTTAAGCCAGTGACAGTGTCTGCGAAAGATGACAACAGGCTTATGAGTCAGATTCAGTCAGGGAATTTGTAAAGGGTGTGGTGGGTTGAAAATTTGATTGATTAATTGATTGATTGATTGATTGACTGACTGGTTCAGAGATGGACTGAGTCAACATCGTGTAAACAGCGATGACTACTTCACGGAGACTTCCACGGTCGCTCCATCCCTCGCAACCACCGCCAGGCAGACAAGACGACAGCCTATAGGTCACGCGTAACAGATGAATCACCGGGCACTTCAAGGCAAAAGTCGTGTGTCCGGGCATCAAAGAACATAGACAACCTTTGACAAAACGGACAGGTAAGGCAACATGACTATTATCCCCGTCTGCAAGAGGTATAGATCCTCATGAGCCCCTGCAGCAAGCTGCAGGGGCTCATGAGGATCTACACCTCTTACCCGTGAGGATCTGTGCCTCTTGCTTGGTCAAACTCATCCTCGTCTGCAATATCGCTTCCACATAAGGAGCAAGCTTCGAGGTGTTTGGCTGGCGACCGGCAGGCAGCCTTTGCAAGCGGATTAGCCAAGAGGAACAGACCCTCATGACCGTCTGCAGCCAGATGGAGCTAATGGAGATCTAATCCTCTTGCTCTGAAAGACTCGTCCTTCTTGCTTCCGCAATCGTGCGTTTTCGGGTGGAGCAGATTTCGAGATGTTCAACTGACGACTGATTAACAAAGTCGCCTTTGACACGACGATCAGATTAGCAGGCAGACGGGCTGACCACTTAGAAATCCGTCTTAGAAACATCACAGGTCAACCAGTGGACAGATGTCTAAGGTACTCTTTGATGTTTCTGATCGATAACTAAATATCTGGACAGTCATCGCTCACGGGATACAAGTGAAGACGGGTGCTGGTCTGTGAATTTGAACCTTACGGCTTTCAGCCGTAAAATTCAAATTCACAGGCCAGCACACAACAAATATGAGGTCGTCAGGCCCACAGAACAGACAGCATACGTCCACCCTCGCTCCTTCATCCTGATAGCGTACAGAAAGGTTCGCAGTACATCTCCATCACGCTCGACCAGTCTCCCGCAGTTCAAGAATGATTTTTTGTTACAACAGTATTGTCACCAGAGGGGTAATTCTGACTGCCTTTATTGATTGATTGATTGATCGATCAAACTTACCTTTTATTATTTCTGATATTTTTAATATATTCCTTATTTTTTTTTTTTTTTTTTTTTACAATTTGCTGGGGAGGGGGGGGGGGGGGGGAGAAAAGCCACCAGTGAATCCGGAGGGGGAAAAAACACAGATACGGTGCCCGAATGACAGGAATTTTACCACGGTGAACAAATGACGGTTGCAGATTTGATTGCGCTGAACACATTTTGATGCAAACGTCTAATGTCACAAATGACCTTATCCAAACACACACGCACGCACGCACTCACGCACGCACGCACGCACGCACATACACACAAACACCATCACACACACACCATCACACACACACACACACACACACACACACACACACACACACACACACACATTTTATCTGTACGCCTTATTATGGAATAACCCAATGTCACAAATGACAACGTCCTAACTGTAATGCCAAAAAGATTTATTATTCTCTAGGTGTACATGAATTACTATTGGCGCCAAGCCCGCTGACAGGTATTAGCCTAGGACAATACTGTCACCTGGTCTGAAATCGAACACTAAAGCCCCAAACACTCCCTACACTTGAGAAACTGGTGGATGAGACTAAATTACCTCTCTGCAAGGAACGAAATCAACGGGCTAACCCTGTGGCTGTCGGTAGTGATTTTTGTCGCGACGACTCCGGCAGGAATCATCGCGACAAAAATAGCTACCGACAGCCAAAGTACTAATCTTTGCCAATGAACAACAGACATAGATGTACAAGCTCCCATGCAATCTGCTGAGGTGCATGATTACCATGTCTCATGACAAGTGTTTTAATTGATCTGGGGCAAATTTCTGTGCCTGTTCTCACTGGTCTGACGGACAAGTAACAGAGATTTCTCCTTTAGCGGCAAGAGGGTCAAACTTTCAAAAGCCCCTCCAGCCAAGCAGGGCCTCATGCGGATCTATGTCTCTATCAGATATACAGGAGTTCGATGCTGAAATGGCCTGGCACTGTTTTCTGCGACAGAGTGGCACCATTCCAGTAGCGAGCAAACAATCAGTGAATTGATCTTATTAAAGCGAACACCGCATATCTGCAAGAGGCATAGATCCCCATGAGCCCCCGCAGACTGCGGGGGCTCATAAAGATCTATGCCTCTTGCTGGTTCACTTCGACGGTTATTTCTCAGGTGGAGGGGGTGTTGCAGGTGTTCCACTGTAGCTTGGGTCACCCCACCTGTGGTCACACGCACGGTGAGATTGATCAAAAGATCAGGTGGCACGCAACGATTAACCCCTTCACTGCCGCGCCTAATGCGGGAAAAGGATCAGTTATATAAAAGCGGAATAATACTTTGTTCTTAACAGGCAATGTCGGCCGTCAGTAGTACTTACGCACTCAGTTCAAAGTGGAATTTCGGCGCTCAGTTCGAGGTGGAATTTCGGAGCTCAGTACAAGGTGGAATGTCAGCGCTCAGTTTAAAAAAAAAAAAAAAAAAAAAAGGAATTTCGGGGCTCAGTTTAAAAAAGGAATTTCGGCGTTCAGTTCAAAAAGGAATTTCGGCGCTCAGTTAAAAAAAGGAGTTCGGCGCTCAGTTAAAAAAAAGGAATTTCGGTGCTCAGTTCAAAAACAGAATTTCGGGGCTCAGCTCAAAAAAAGAATTTAGGCGCTCAGTTCAATAATGGAATTTTTGCTTTCCATTCAAGGTGGGATTTCGGCACTCAGTTCAAGACGGCATTTGGCGTTTAGTTCAAAATGTTTTCGGGTTTTTTGTGTTGGTTTTTTTTTGTTTGTCTTTTCGCTCACACTTGTAGTTCAAAATGGCATTTCGACGCTCAGCTGAATATGACACGTTAGCACCAAACGTATGCTTGTCTGTGATTTTGGACCATACGGCTTAGAGCAGTAAGGTTCAAAATTACAGACCAGCACACGCATGGTAACCATACAGACCAGCACACGCCGGGTTCATTCGGGTTCCGTGTACTATTGCTTCCAAGAAGCACGGTTATTTCGCTTGAAACAAGAACTACAATAATGTGTGTTCCATGATCAACATTACAATTATACATTGTTCGCGCAACAGTCAAACGCAGTAGAATGTGCGCTGGAAATCGAACGACCAAGCACAAAATAGCTTTTACGGCGGCGGGCCCGCGGGGCATAATACTGTTTCCGGGATCAATGACTACGCAATTTGGAACAGGATCTTGCCTGGAAACATATCAAAGCATCCCGTAAAACGCCTTCTGAACGATATTGGACATCAAACAAGCCTTGCGAAGAAAAATATCAAGACACTCGTAACATGTCACAACATTATTGGAAATCGAACACTCTGGAACAGTGTAGCTGTAATTCTAAGAGGGGTGCGCCAAGGGAGCATAATGCTGCTTCCGGGGACAACAATTATATAATCTGGAAAAGGAACTAATGTATTAAGGTATCAATGGACGCGTAACACGTCACAATACAAATGTATATTGAACGACCAGGAACGGAGCAGAGTTTATTCTCTCCATTTCCGTGCTTCCGCGGACGGTGGTAATGTCCCTTGGAACATAAAGCGAGACCAGTGTTCTGAAAATATGTGTAAAATAGTTTGTTGTGATTTTGGACCTTATGGCTTTTAGCCGTAAGGTCCAACATCACAGACCAGCACCACACACAGACGTAACGCAGAAGAAAACGGAAATCGCACGCCCCAGCACTGGGTAGTTTTTCTTTTCTGATACGAAATAAAGCGAGCCCACGGGCACACCCACAATACAGTTCCTGAGATGGTGGTTATGTCATGCTGCCCCAAGCTAGTGTAAGAGATTAATATAAGTATAAACGAAACAGTTTACACTATTGTGGGTTAGTGAACAGAACTGAAATACAAGCGAACTATGTCATAATTGCCCCCCCCCCCCCCCCTTCCTCCCCCCCCCCCCACACACACACAGTTTATTAACTCATTGAGCCCCGACACACCACAGCAAAACATGGATCGAGCATAATGGTCCAAGGATGGTGCCAGAATAGCTTGGCGCCCATAGGCGCCAACCTATTTTGGTACCACCCTGGACCTATCATGCTTGACCTGTCATGCTCCCCCCCCCCCCCCACACACACACACACGCACACACAGAGTTTATTAACTCATTCAGCCCCGACACACCACAGCAAGACAAGCATGATTGTCCAAAGATGATGCCAAGCCCATAGGCGCCAGGCTATTCTGGCACCACCCTGGACCTATCATGCTTGATCTGTCTCTAGAATTGTAATACAGTCCTTCAGAGGGCAAGTTCAAAATTTGGGAATTTTGGTCCTGGGGCAGAATGTGTCAACGTGTTTCTTAAGCTCGAAATCTAACGTAACTTACTGGGACACAGTCGAAAATAAGTTAACAGCCCATAACGCAATTTTGTCAGAACTGAAAGCATCGATTCTCATATGGCATACATTTTCATATGGCATACATTCTCATATTTCACCAAAGGGAGGTAACCTACCTCGATGTTGAGGTTGTTGGCCTTGTCCCCCTTGTCGTCCTCATTGTCAGCGTGATCCTGATCCAGCTTCAGCACCTTGGATGTCTCTGTCTCTCCCACCTGAGGCGGTAACTCCACTGTAACACACAAACACAAGAAACATAGTTACAAAGTTGCCGTTTCATCACGTGTAACGTTATGAGCACAATTATGTCATGTGAAGGCAAAAGATAGTAAGTCCTGTTTGTGAAAAGTGAGATTTTCATTGTATTATAATGAAAATCTCGCTTTTCACAAAAAATGGACTTAGTGTCTTTTGCCTTCATAGAACTGAACATTTCATGTTGGACTTCATGTGTTGATACATAACTTCGTGCGTAACAGTGTCGGATACATCACAAGTGTTGGACGACAACACTTTTCAGAGGCCTGTACTTTTTTTAAAGTCTACTTTGCTTAACCCTTTGGATGTCGGCAGCGCTTTAACATGGGACATACAAGTAAGAACATATGTGTCCCCCATGGCCTTTACAGCAGGTGAATCAGGTTAGGTTATTGGGGTTTAATACCGAGCAGGCTACCAAGGCCATCTCACGGCGGTGCAGACAGATCAGATAAAGGGGCGGGAGATAGATAGGCCACGACAATTCAAGGTTATTCCCAAAATAAAAATTGAAACTTTAAAAAAAAAGCTATATATATATATATATATATATATATATATATATATATATATTGTCTCGGACACACACGTGTAAGTCTATGTGTGTTCATTTCATGTCATTTCTCGCTGACTGGTCCGTCTGTCTGTCTGTCCGTTCACCTGCACGCCTGTCTGTCTGTCTGCTTAAAACGTCGCATACACGTAGTACATTTCTTCTCGTTGCGATGACAATGCGATGTTTCACCGCTTGTACCGTGAATAATCGAAAATGTAGCATTAATATTTTTCAACGGACGCAACAGATGTTCTGACCGTGAAACACAAACCCAAGTATTGAAGTAACCATCCTAGCAGCAAAGAAAATTCATGTGCAGGAGGCATAGATGTTCATGAGCCCCCGCAGGTGCGGGGGCTCATGAACATCTATGCCTCTTGCCAATGTAAATTTGCACGTATGGTACACCGATGTTTCGTGATGGACAGAGTTAGAGGTACATAGTGCGAGGGCAAGAGCACAGCAAAAAGTGTGTAGTAACATACAGTGTGTATAGATTTTGAGTCACTGCGTTGTATTGCAGATTGTAAAGCATCAATATTGTAACCTTTTGTACGAAATAGAAAAAAAGGAAACTGCCAAATGTTGGAACGCTACACACACACACACACACACACACACACACACACACACACACACACACACACACACAGCCAGACAGACAGAGAGACAGTCAGACAGGGAGACACAGAGAGAGAGAGACAGACAGAGAGCGAGACAGAGAGGGAGACAGAGCGAGAGACAGACAGACAGAGCACTCTGTCCCAGTACTTGCCCTTACGGCATAAATAGATCCTTTCTTCTTTAAATTTGCAAAAGCCAAAGCTTTATAAAATCCAAACAAACTCCACGCAACAAAACATGCAGTGTCCCATATCTGCAAAAGGCATAGATTCTCTTGAATCCCTGCACCCGACGGGGCTCACGAAAATTCTGTTGCTGATAACGATAGACTCCATGTACACCTTCACCAAGCAAAAGTTATCCACGTTTTAGCCAACGGAACCAAACATTCCATGAAAACTTACAGTTCCTAACTTCTGCAAAGGACCATTGTACAGTTGCATGAGTGATCTTAGTCCTGTGCCAGTCACTAAGCAAGGTGCTCCGCTGTCGCGGAGCACCTTGCTTAGTGACTGGCGCAGGACTAAGCTCGCTCATGCAACCAGCCCCATCATTCTCATGAGATTTTGCAAGTGCTGGGGTTCGTGTGAGCTAAAATGAACTGTTGATACATGTGATAAAGTTAGACTCCATTTGCAACTACATCAGACGAAGAAAGTCATCAGAATTTATGGCAAAGGAGCACAGGGGGAAAAAAAAACTTATCCGTGTCGAAACTGACTTACCTATTGAGACAGCACGCAGGCATCCGCGCAGGAAAGCCATAATGGCCACACACTGTCGTGCAACTGTAATGCACCACTTGAATGTGATAAACACAATTCCCCCTTACTCGCACACGGAACACTTATTTCCAAGTCAATATCTGCCCCACTTGGCGGTACGTCGTTCACAGCAATGGCACAAAGCCAGCTCTCAAGAAACAGTGCATTAATACACAGATCTCACCTGCTACGAGCGCGCCATAGGCTTTGTGTGTCACTCGTAGCGAGTCCTTCTGTGCCGGGGTGCAACATACACGATGAGTTACTGAAACGGAAAGTTCAATAAAGAATGTCCTGCCGGTGTTTGTGTGCTGGTCTGTGATTTTGGACCTTACGGCCTACGACACAATCGTTTAAACGCATATCTTGCTGTTACGTTTTTTTCAAATGACGCACCTTTACATCATACGCTTAACTCATTCAGCCCGACGGCCGTATATCCCAAATTTTAGAGGCGTCATCTAATGACTATGCGCCAGTTGCAGGAGATGGATCGACCATGATAGTTCAAGGGCAGTGCCAGATTAGCTAGGCGCCGACAGGCGCCAAGCTAATCTGGCAATACCCTTGAATTATCATCGTCGAACCATCTCCTGCTGTAGTGCGTAACGGCTGAATGGGTTAACTGAAATCAGTCGCAATCGGAAAGCTATAATCGGTCCTTTATGCTGAGCAATGAATTAAACGTTTTCACTGCGCTGATTCTCACATAGAAACTGATAATCATTCAGTCGTGAATGACCGAGGATGATTCTCACTGTCACAGCCTGAGTCAGATAGTCACACGAAAAGGTACCGCCACTTAAAACAATACAAATTTAAAAATAAATAAATAAATAAAAAGCGACCCTAATGAGATCCGCAATAGGGGGCTCCTTTGGATCTAAGTTCGCAGCATTAGTGCTTCGGGTCATGCGTGAGTGTAACCACATTGTGCAAAGCAGTCACCGGTGTAACATGACTGTTGCCCAGATGCACGACTTGGGGATTAAGGCTCGACCTCCACACACACACACACTGTAGGCCTAAATAGGTGAGAATGCGAAGATACAGTCCATGCGAAAGAAAACTTCACACTCTCAACAATGAGTCACTTGCAGCTGATGCCCGAAGCCTCTTCTGAATCCACGTGCACGCTTCTTTCAAACGTCCGAATCACGTGATACGAAATATGGCCTGTGTCATAAAACCAACAAGTACATATGCGCATGTCCAATGCACTGTCAAGCCTCTTCTATCCACATAGTAGCAAATATGCTCATTAGCCCGTACATCATTGCATGAGGCGCAGATTTTCATGAGCCCCTGCGGGGCTCATAAGAATCTATCCCTCTTGCGGTAGGGTCTGTCTTCCTCTGAGGACAGCATCGGGGTATACGAGATGCGATTGGTGGTCTTAACACGTGAGCAAGTGTGCGCATGTCTGCTCAGTGACGTAAGAACACGAAATATTTCCTGGTGACCGTCTCCAGCAGTCAGGACGCATTATTTCTGCTACGTCAGTTCTCACACGAAACGCGCTACACCCATTATCCAAAACACTAATTGCGCTGCAATGTATGATAATCTGGACATTAAAACGTCCTCCGGGAGTTGCGTTTCGGGACGTGTCCTCATGACTCATTTCGAATGGAAACAGAAATATATCGCATGCATCGTATTAAACAGCAGACTATTTATTGAAAAAAATAGTGCAACCACACACACACACACACACACACACACACACACACACACACACACACACACACACACACACACACACACACACAAATTTTCCCGCAGGAATCATCGTGACAAAAACCGCTACCGACAACCAAAGGGTTAAGACGTAATTTCTTTTAAACTGGTGTTGATCTTTTCTTATTGCACAATACGGTTTGTTGTTTTTGTTGGGGGGGGGGGGGGGATTTTTTTTCAATAAATAGTCCGCTGTTTAATATTTTACTGTTAAAACATGGGATGTTTTATGTTTGCAAAGTCAGTCGCACAGTTGAAAGAACGGCTAGATCTGCAATTAGTCGATTCCCCGTGGCTAAGTCCACAAATGTGTCTGCATTTTAACTACTTGGCCGCTATTGACGATTCCTCTTGGCGGAAAAGACGCTAACTACGAGACTTTTCCGCCGACCGGTATCGTCAGTGGCAGTCAAGGGGGTGAAGCTAATAAGGACACTGACGTACTCAAGAAATTGATGTAACAGTATTTAAAAGTCCAAATAAGGCTGGTTACGTAATCGTGATCGAAAATGAGACACCTTACGCTACTGCACTACGCAATCAAGCTGACGTATTATGAACATATAATTATATGAGCAATGCCGGCGTGAGAGGTATAGACACACACCTCTCTCTACTTCTGGTTGTTTCATGATCCTGTGGCCACGTACACTCCGAGTTCCGGCATTGGTTGGAAAACATTCTCAAGCTGTTTCCACAATGTTTACAAGTGCGCCGTGAACATCAGAACAAAAGTATTAAGTGAAGTCGGCTCCTTCACATCACTGTCGCGTTAATCTACAAACTACTGCACACACAGGCCTAGTATTGCCGTAAAAGAGGCCCAGCTAAAGGATCGCCTCTACACACCACTGCCGCTTTGCCCACATTATTACACACGTAGACACCACGCTGACCGTTTGGGTGTCGATAGCGGTTTTAGTCGCGATGATTCCGACACAAATCATCGCAACTAAAACCGCTACCGACACCCAAAGGGTTAACAGCTGGTTAAACGATTGACTTCCACTCTACACCTATGATGTCACGTAAAAGACCGAACAAGCCTGCTATTTCCGAGTACTCTGTTTCTGTGCCTTCAGACCTCTCTCTCCACAGACAAGACAAGCAGACAGGAGGCTGCGAGGAATTTCACCGATTCCTCTTTTACCCACGAAAGCACACCTCATTCTAAGTTTGTGCATACGGCGAAAGTCAGCCAGCAAGAGGTATAGATTCTCATGAGAATCTATGCCTCTTGCAGACTTTGAGACTTCCACGAAAACGATCCTGCATCTGGCTCGGAAAAATCGTACCCTTTTCTGAGATTATCACTGAGGCTAATGTCACTGCAAGAGATACTGATTTACGTGCGTCCCCCCCCCCCCCCCCCAGGGCTGCAGACGCAATAAACATCTATGTATCATGCAGATGGGAGGGGAAAGGCTGAGAGATTACCACGAAAACGAACCTCCATCAGGCTGGGGGGGGGGGGGGGGGGGGATTTTTAAAAAAACGTACATGTACCTCATTCTCAGGTTGTGAATGACACCCGTGTCATCAATCAAGACCTACAGATTATGATGGGCCCCTGCACCTGCAGAGGGCACATGAGAATCTATGCCTCGCTCACACAGGGCACTGGTTAGGGTAGTTGACTGCCACAAAAACGAACCTCCATCTGGCTGCGATTTTTCAAATGTCTTGCGCGAACAATATCAGTCAGAACCCCGTAACCGGTCCCGTCGGTCTGAAAACGCATCGTGCGTCAACAGGGTATGTAGACAGGACTACGCCTGTGCACGTAGCGGAAGTAAGGACTACGTCCCGTACGACCCACTAGGCTGCAATTTATGCTTGTATCAGATAAAATTTAAGTTCGTATTGTTCATTTTAATCATCCGCTAGCTGCAAATAGATTGGCGCACCTGTAGCTCTTTGCAGAGGTAACAAATTTGGCCGCAAACTGTCGTAGTTTGACGAAATCAGCGAGATTTAAGTGTGCAAAATTTGATCGATCCGATTCGTCAGGCAGGATTCTGCTGCTGAGATGCGTCTGCACTAAACTAATTTAATACACGTGTCAACATTCTAAATGATTGTACAAATGACATTAAGTGGTTAGAAGCTGGGCACACGCTACCACAAACACCTATTGCCGGGCGCAATTTTGTGGCGGCAATGTTGCCGCCACAATTAGGGGCGCCTACAATATTGCCGCCACAAATTCGACCCGATACAAACCGAGTCTATTTTTTTGTGGTAGCCGGCAAGGCTCGAGCAATGTTGCCGCCTCTCAGCCAATCAGCGGTGTCCTTGCGCCACTTCCCGTTTCTCCTCATCTTCCGAGCCAAAAAAAAATGGCGGAGAAGCTGAGCGAAGACGTCTTTGAGAATGTTCATAGTAGCTCATTGGAGACGCGGCGCATGCGGAAACGTTGCGAATAGCTGCGTATCCGTATGCGGCATGTCTATCTATCTATCTATCTATCTATCTATCTATCTATCTATCTATCTATCTATCTATCTATCTATCTATCTATCTATCTATCTATCTATATCCCGTAGTCTTGCCGACCGTTGGGGCACCACTGATGACTTGACAACCAGCTCCCTCCATTCCTCTCTGTTCTCTGCTATTCTCAGCGTATCGCCCAGCTTTAGTCCTGTCCACTCTGAGATATTGTCCTCCCATCTTTTCCTCTGTCTTCCTCTCCTTCGTCCTCCTTGCACAGTGCCTTGCAGGATTGTTTTGGCAAGCCCTGCTGAGCGCGTGACATGCCCATACCACTTCAGTTTGCGTTTTCTCACAATGGCTAATAAGTCTTCATAGGGCCTGATGGCTTGCCTGATTCTGCTTCCCACCCTCGTTTGTGATGTGATCTCTGTATGAAATGCCAAGCAGCCTTCGAAAACATCTCATTTCAGTGGCTTGTATCCTCCTTTCAAGGTCAGCTGTGAGGGTCCATGACTCGCAGGCATACAAGAACACTGAGATGACTAAGGAGCGCATCAGTCTGATCTTGGAGCAGAGTGTGATGTTTCTGTCCTTCCATATGGTCTTCAATCCTGTCAGTGCTGTTGTTGTCTGCGCAATCCTGGACAGTATTTCTGGTTTTGATCCCTCATCTGTCACAATGGCTCCTAGGTATTTTAATTTCTTAACTGTTTCCAGTTTTTAGCCTCCAACCATGATTTCAGTGCCAATGCCACTGGCATTATTGGTCATCAGTTTGGTCTTCTCTGCACTGATTTCCATCCCATATGCAATGGCTGTACTATCCAGCTTTTCCACCTGCTGAGCTAGCTCCTTCTCTGTTCCTGCAAGACCATCAATGTCGTCCGCAAAGCGCAAGTTCGTGATTGTTCTGCCTCCAATACTGACAGTTCCTTCATGATCTTTCAGAGCGTCCGTCATGATTCTTTCCAGGAAGAGGTTGAAAAGAGTAGGTGAGAGCAAGCAGCCTTGTCTGACTCCAACTGTAGTCCTAAACCAGGTTCCTATTTTGCCGTTGAAGCAGACTGCGCTAGTGGCCTTGTTGTAAAGGTTTGCTATGACTTTGATCAGGTTGGCATTGATGTTGTATAGCTTCATGGTGGACCAAAGGGCTGCATGCCACACCCTGTCAAACGCTTTCTTAAAATCCACAAAGACATGATAGAGGTCCTGCTGGTGCTGGAGGTATCTCTCAGGTTGAAGATCTGCTCAGTTGTGCTGCGCCCTGGTCTGAAGCCTGCCTGTTCCTCAGCTATGATTTCCTCTGCCTGTGGCTTCAGCCTGTTCAGTAGGATCTTTAACATGACTTTGCTTGGGTGGGATATAAGACTGATCGTGCGATAGTTCTGGCATTGATGTAAGTTGCCTTTTTTGGGGAGAGTTATTATAAGTGATTGGGTCCATGGTGTGGGCCAATCCCCTGACTGCCAGATCTTATTGCAGATTGTTAGTAAGGCGCTTATCGTGTCTTCTCCCCCTTCTTGTACTAGCTCTGCAGGGATGTTGTCTGCTCCTGCTGCCTTCCCTTTTTTCAGCGACTTCACTGCAGCCTCTACTTCTTCTCGGAGGATGGGATAGTTGCCATTGTTGGTCACGGGTGGGTTGACAAGTATGCCTGGGTCCCCTGCAGCTGCAGGGGACCCAGGCATGTCTCCAGTAAGTTAATTGATCAACCTTGTCCGAGAGTTCCCATGCATATGGGATTCCCGCAGCTCCGAATATTTCAACCGGGCGCGTGAGAGCTGTTCCGCACAGTTCCATATATGGGAATGGCAGGTCAGTCAGTACAAACACATTGCGCGCACATTGAAACGTGTGCCACGAAGCCGATGTGGTAGGTGGCAAATTGTTGCTTACCACACATTGCTAGTGGCAAATTCTGGTAGCGTGGGCCCAGCCTCTTAGGTTAGGGAAATCAAGTCTCTTTCGTACTGAAAAAGGTTATTTGATGTTGGGACCACGCTGTGCAAAAGACGATCTCGGCTGTTCAGAAATGGCCCACAGTTTGAAGGATTTGGAACTACACTGTGCACACGACGCTGAAGTAAAATACATACTGATCTTCCGTATATTTGACGAAAGAGCCTCTTTGAGAGCTGTAGAAAGTAAATAAAACTTTAGTTTTGTATTGAAGGACAGACATGATTTATGGACAAACATGACGGAGTCATGCGTGTCTGCTGTCTCCATCCTTAGAAAATAAAATTTCAGCTCAGTTGTGTGTGTGTGTGTGTGTGTGTGTGTGTGTGTGTATGTGTGTGTGTGTGTGTTTGTGTGTGTGTGTGTGTGTGTGTGTGTGTGTGCGTGCGTGCGTGCGTGCGTGCGTGTGTGTGTGTGTGTGTGTGTGTGTGTGTGTGCACACACAAACACTCACACACACTCACACACACACACACACACACACACACACACACACACACACACACACACACACACACACCGAGCCGAGAGAGAGTTAAAACATGTATAGCACCTTTTCCTGAGGTCCCGACCACACAACTTACTTCGCATATAAAAATGTTTCGATGTAACAACAAAAATGTTTAGGTCCACAAACGATTTGCTATATCCGATGTTTAGTCACGTTGACGGTATCTGTTCCAAACGCCGGCAGGTCCGCCGATAGCTGAACCGATGTGCGACTTATGAAACTTTCTTTCTCTTTCTGCCTATTGCAATATCACTACCCTCACGTGCTCTTGTAAAAGATCACAGAAGATGCATTTGTCTATGATCTTCAAATCCTCACATGAAACAAACAAACAATCGATATAATTGATTGCTGCACCATTTTCAATGACTGGGACACGAGACTTAGCCGACAGTAAAACACTAAAAGTGTGACATCCAACACTCATGGCGGCGACACACGGAGCACGCGAAAGACAGCATGGGCATAAATTACCCACGTAAACACTGCAGGGGTTTCTACGATCACATACATAGTTCATGGGGGACCTAAATAGGAGTTAGTTACTGCAGTGGTTAGTCAATAAACATCCATAAGTAATATAAGCCATTGCATGCAGCTGGCATGACTTGGGTGTAACGTATGTTGTTCATTGTTTCCACAAATGTTCGTGTTGATCAACCTCATATAAAATAGTCAACATTCCAGCCGGGGTATTTTAGCAAAGCCAAACGCATTCTGACATAACAGACACTTTTCCTTTGACTCTATCATACTTCTTTTTCCAGCATGCATCTTTATTACACCTTTTAATGGAATTTGAACTAGTTTATTTACAGTATTTTACTGTATATTAAAATCATACAGCTACGTAATGAATGTAACAATTCAGCGTAGGCTGGGGGGCAGCGATTTTTGCACAGTGTAGTCCCACATTCTTCACACCGTAGGCCATCTCGACGCAACCGCGACCATTCCTGCACATCGTAGTCCCAACATCAGGCACCTTTTTCAGCTCGAAAGAGACTAAAATTCCCTAATGTAAATACAGAATACCACTTATACAACCCGCAGGAATGCTGACAAGTGCATTTAGTGTAGTGTGGACGCTGTTTTTGCAGCAGAATCTGTCCCAACGAATCGGACACGTTATCGATCAAATTTTGCACACCAAAAAGGTCACCGATTTCTTCAAATGACAACTTCCCGCCAGTTTTCGATATTATGCAAAGAGCTGCAGGTGTGCCAATCTATTTGCAGCTAGTAGATGTTTGAAATAAACAACATCGACTTATTTTTGGTCGGATACAAGCATAAATAGCAACCTAGTGGGTCTTTGGGGACGTAGTTCAACCTTCCACACCGTAGTCCTGTCTACATACCCTGGTCAAGCGATCAACCGCAAGGCCTCCTCTGCTCGACATATGCTGGCGCTAAATGGCTCCAGCCAGTAGAGTATCAACCCCACGAGCTCCGGCAGCCTGCAGGTGCTCATGAGAATCCACGCCTCTGGCAAGTTGAAGAGGTGAAGCAAGGCCGCAAAGTTCCACACAACCTGCCCCATCACCTAATACCGCATCACTCAGCGATTCTGGTAATGATATAGTTTCTACTTGTAATGCCACACTGGTTTCAAGGAGACAGATGTAAAAAGGTCTACGCAAGAGGCATAGATTCTCATGAGCCCCTGCGGCCGCAGGGGCTCATGAGAATCTATGCCTCTTGCTAATGGGAGCTCTAGCGACCACGAAGTTCCATCAATCGGCGATTGCATTAGTGCTGTGTAAAAGGCCCGTAAAGCGCTCTCGCTTGTGCAACAGCTTACGTGGACATAATGCACAGGTAAGCCTTTAATCCGGGAAGGTGCGAGGCTTAACCGGCAAGATGTGTTCCACTCGTGTTACAGTAGCGTGTCGACATCATGGTTCATTTCGTTTACTCGCACGTAATTAATACGACGCAAACCTGTCTGTAAACTTTACCCAAGCAAAAAGGACGGGCTGGCTCTGTGGCATGAAAGGTCCCGGGCAAATCAAAGTTGGAGCGCTCTGGCCCAGTCCGCAGTCCGTCACCATTCCCCCGCCCCCTCCCCTTGCACCCCTCCCTCCCCCCCCCCCCCCCCCCCCCCATGATTTTCATACAAAAAGGACCAGGGATCAATTGCATGCGTGGGCTTAGTCATGCGCCAGCCACAAAGCAAGGTATGCTTAGTGGCTGGCGCAGGGCTAAGCTTACGCATGCAACTGGCCCCTGTTGCGCTAATTCCATCCAGTTCGTTGCCAGACACTGTACGCAGCCACGGCCTGGGATAGCCCGAAAAACAACGGCCCAATTACAGAACGGTATGCCAGTGACAGCTATTGATAACGGTTAATCATCCGCTAGCCAGCCCTCCCCCCTTACCTTTAGTTCATACCAAAGCACGCATACCACACACACACACACGCACGCAAACACGCTCGCAAACACACACACACACACACACACACACACACACACACACACACACACACACACACACATATATATATGTGTGTGTTTATATATATATATATATATATATATATATATATATATATATATATATATATATATATATATATATATATATATATATATATATATATATATATATATATATATATATATAAACACACGCAGACACATGGCACAACCGCAAGCAAGCACACGAACGCACATACAAACACATGCACACGAGCGCACACGCACAAACACACTCTGTCTGTCTTGCCCCCTCCCCCCCCCCCCCTCCCCCGCCCGCCCATTGCCAATGGTTACATCCTAACGATAGACTCTGTATAAAGAGACTTGCAGTTTTCACACACTCAATTTCTAATTGCTCGACGGATATAGATTGTCTTGAGATCCTTTACAAAGTAATATATGCTACTTGCAGACAGAATGTGCTGATGGTAATCTATGCCTCATGTACACGTAGGGTGGTCTATACCAGTAGCTCTATGTCCAGTGCAGACAGAGAGGCAGGGTTGAGAGACTGAAGCTAACCATAGAGTGAACTAACACACACTCCGCCGCATATGGACTTCATCACGAATTAATTAATCTTCATCAATCTGACACTGAGCAGGGGCATGGTCTGGAGGGTTCGCATGCCAGGCGTGACTCACGGTACTATGAAGCAATTATCCTTTTTTTGATCCTGTTCAAGGCTGAACGTAATCTTTTAACCCCTCGACTGCTGCTGACTATACCGCTCGTCGGAAAAGATGCGTTCGCCAAGCGATATCGTCAGCAGCAGTGAAGGGGTTAATGGTTGTCGTTCGTGGAGCCTCTAGACCTTTATACGCTTTTCTGACGCCAGCCTCTATAGACGCTATAATACGATTTTTCTGTGACGCCAGCCTCTATAGACGCTATAATACGATTTTTCTGTGACGCCAGCCTCTATAGACGCTATAACACAAATTTTCTGTGACGCCAGCCTCTATAGACGCTATAATACGATTCTTCTGTGACGCCAGCCTCTATAGACGCTATAATACAAATTTTCTGTGACGCCAGCCTCTATAGACGCTATAATACGATTTTTCTGTGACGCCAGCCTCTATAGACACTATAATACGATTTTTCTGTGACGCCAGCCTCTATAGACGCTATAATACGATTTTTCTGTGACGCCAGCCTCTATAGACACTATAATACGATTTTTCTGTGACGCCAGCCTCTATAGACGCTATAATACGATTTTTCTGTGACGCCAGCCTCTATAGACACTATAATACGATTTTTCTGTGACGCCAGCCTCTATAGACGCTATAATACGATTTTTCTGTGACGCCAGCCTCTATAGACGCTATAATACGATTTTTCTGGCACAACCCTTGAACTACCACGGCCCGTCTATCCTCAGAAGCGTAATGTAGTCTCCAGAATTGTCGTCTTAACTCATTTAAGCCCAAGGCCAAATTTTTGTAGGCGCCATCTAACGACTTTGTACTAGTTGCAAGATGTAGTTACCAGAAGAATGGGCCGTCCTAATTCAAGGGTAGTGCCAGATTAGCTTGGCGCCTGATGGCGCCTAGCTAATCTGGCACTATCCTTGAATTGTCATGGTCGATCCATCTCCTGCTGCAATCTTCAGAGCCGTGGTCGTAATGTAGTCTACAGAGGGCCGACAGGCAACTCCATAATTTGATCAGTTGAACCTGTACTGATGAGCAAAAGAAATGCGACATTTCTGGAATCATTCCCATTTCTTTTGCTCCTCAGTATGTATCGGCTGAATATGTTCAGTCGAGAAAAGTGCGGCACTGATGTCGTGCGATCGATGAATAATCCCTCTATAACCAAGTGAACTAAACGTCTACAAGATCTCCCGCAGAACCTGGGAGCTACAGCAGGACTTTGTCTCTTTTTGGGGGTTGCAATTTACGTCCGTACTCCTCAAGAGGGGGAGGTAAGGGGGTTTGCTTGTCGATCGAAAGTTCGGAAAGTTCAATTTACATTAGTCAAGGTCGTGCTGCTACTTGATCTAGACAGAGCACAAGTAAATTATGCAAAGGCATGTAAATGGCCTTGAATAAGCCAACAGCATGCATTTGCATATTTCTGGCTGTTCGAAACGTGAAGCTTGTTTCAACTGTGACGAACAGGTTACAACTCTAGTTCTTCTTGCAGTAAATTTTAAGCTGTAAGAGGCATAGTTGCGAATCTACAACTCTTAAAGCTCGCGCGTATCTATGCCTTATATATGATGACGAGCATAGTGCTTCTGATGATTCCAAAAATGTCGAATTTCTTTTGTTGTTTCAGTATAATGTCGTAGACAGGGTGTACATTATGTGTGACGATGTTGATGCTCTCTCTGTCTCTCTCCCCCACCACCCCCTTTAAATGAGTCCTAAACAAGTACCAAATAGCAAAAGGCCAGCGGACCGATGATGGCCCGTGCACGGGCGTGCGCATTGAGTAAGCACAATCCACCCGCGTTCATTGAACTCCTTCTACCCCAACACCCAAATCCTTAAATTTTGCCCCTGTCATCTCAAGACTGCACTGCAGTGCAGGACACAGATCGACCATGATAGTTCAAGGGTGATGCCAGAATAGCTTGGCGCCTGTAGGCGCCAAGCTATTCTGGCATCACCCTTGAACTATCATGGTGGATCCTTATCCTGCTGTGGTGTGTCTGGGGTAGAGTGAGTTAAACGGTTCCGATGATCTCACTTGTTCGTTTGCAACTCGTTTGCACCTGCGCGGGCTAGGGATGGTAACAGCCCTCTTTTGTGACGCAAATTGTTTACGGGATAACAAAAGACCCGTGCGCTTTAAGCCAAGTGTTTCCTCTCTGTTAAAATATGCGGCGTAAAGTCCATGTGCCAGCTTACGCGGTAGGCAACCTTCTACCAAAATCACTGTTACAGGCGTACGTAGCAGTGCCGATTTTCGATTCGTGGAATTCACGAAATTACACACACACACACACACACACACACACACACACACACACACACACACACGCGCGCGCGCGCGCGCACACACAACACACACACAGTCTCTCTCTCTCTCTCTCTCTCTCTCTCTCTCTCTCTCTCTGGAAAAATAAATTAATAATAATAATAATAATAATAATAATAAATAATAATAATAATAATAATAATAATAATAATGACTATTTTCAATAGAACTCAAAGTACTGCACAATTAAAATAATTATGCTACGAATGTGAGACAATCCAGCAAAAAAAGACGACGCCATGAAAACACAGGTGTTGTACCTTGTATTCCAATCAAAATAAATAGTATATTTAGGCATATCTTAGTATTATTAGCACAAATGCACCAGGCGCCAAGCTAATCTGGCACTAACCTTGAATTATCACGGTCTTCACGTCTCCTGCAACTGGTACACAGTGGTTAAGTGATACTTCCAGAATTAGCGGCCGTGGGGTTAAATGGGTTAACCCTTTAGCTGTCGGTAAGGGTTTTAGTCGCGATGATTCCTGCAGGAATCATCGCGACTAAAACCGCTGCCGACACCCAGAGGGTTAAAAGCGAGTATATACGCAGGGCGCTCTGTCTGTGACGGGGTAACGCAATGCCTGCAGCATGAGTCGCTTCAGCAATAAAACGGCATATCAATCAAGTACTTATCTCTTTTCCTACCACCCCAAGACTCAAAACCACGACGCCTGCCTCCGCTTGAGGGTGTGAATAGGTCTAGTTAGTGCTAGCAACAGGCGCAGATCTCCTGAGCGCACGCAGGCTGTGCAGTCTCATGACAACCTACGTTTGTTGAAGATGGAAAAGACTGTTAAAACTGATGTCTAAACCCACGAGGGTGTAAATTTGGGGGAATGTCTTCTCGCAAGAGTCATAGATTCTCATGAGCCCCTGCGGATGCAGGGGCTCATGCGAATCTATGCCTCGTGCAGACGGAGGGCCGCGGGTAACTGTAACTCGTGATGTTTCCCCGGTTACGTCTTTTTTTCCCCCCTCAATTTCTTATCACCGAGCCTCAACTGTCTACGAGCCACAAATGTCTCCGATGCCCGCCAAAACCCACGATTTAATTTGCGAAAACTGTAACGAGCCAAAACTGTGTACATAACCTTTAAACACAAATTATACAAATAAGATCGCAAAAAAAAAACGGCAGTTACGTAAGAAGAGAGCCAAGAAACGCTGTAATGAGCCAAAACTTTTCTTCCACCTTGAACATAAATTTAATTTTACCAACAACAACAACAAAAAAATCGATTCGTAAACTGAATCGGCACAGTTACAAGTGAAAAGGCTGCCAAGAAAGAAGAGAAATGGACCAAAACTGCCCCCCCCCCTCCCCACCCTGCCCCACCCCCCCCCCTATCTTTTCCTTACTTGTATATTCTACACTTCTATTGCGCAGCTAGAATTTGCAAGATCTACGCAGCAGCGTACCCAGAAAGCAAAGGTCCTCGGGCCCCCGACGGCCGCAGTGGGCCCGCGCACCCTTAAACTACCGTGCGCGGGTCCACTGCGGCCGTTTTGAGCCCGAAGACATTTTGCCTCTGGGGTAGCAAGATATTATTCTTTAGAGAAAGGGGGAGGGGGGCAGAGTCCGAAATGGCTCAGGCGGTTAAACGTCGGAGCAGGAGAGCGAAGGGAATCGCCGGGTCGTCCCGGCCCCAGTAGCTGGACTCACAATCCAGGGGGGAAAAACGGATTTGTTCAATAGCATGTCCGTTGAAAGGTCCTGGTAAATGAAAGTGACACAGTTGGAGTGCGCCTGAGTTGATCAGTGTTCAGGTCGTACTCCATAGGCAATAGATTTCGCTGTCCCCCATAACCCGCCCATCAGGGGCGTCCATTATCATTTCGGTGCCGTGGACGTTAAACTCGGAACTAATCCATCAATCGGGGGGGGGGGGGGGGGGGGCGGGGGGGGGGGGGGGGGGGTGGGGGGGGGGGGGGGGGGGGGAGAAGCGTCCCTGACATTTTACTTTCCAGCCTCCTAAATATCAGCGTGGGGAGGGGGGGGGAAGGAGGGGGAGGGGCAAGGGGGGGAGGGGAGAAAGGGACGGGGGGCAGGGGCCCCCGGCACCAACCGGTTCCTCAGCTACTGACAAGTACAGAATGCAAAAGATGTGCTTTTCCTCACCGAAAAGAACGGAGAATTTAGAAAAAGCAAAAAACAAAAATGAAATTGATAAGCCAGACGCCAGATTCTGCCTCCAGTTGGCAAGGATCGGCCACAGTCGCACGAATCCTCAAACATCAAACGCTGGTTACCTCTCTCTCCACGCGCTATCACCGAGGCAGCCAGTGTGCAGTCCTCCCTGGGCTGTGCGACAATCAAACTGGCATTCAGTCGTTTCACATCGGGGACTGGGCGGAGCCTTTCCACACTTCCTGACTGCTGAACAATTCTAACGCGGGCGATTGAGTAATTGCACAAAGGACACAATTACTTGTGAATTACGCTACCGTTACAATCAACGTTACAAGCCTTTCACTTTTTGAGCCAATTGCTGCCGGGATCGACTGCGGTAGTTCACGAGTAGTGTTTGATTAGCTTGGCGCCTCACGCCGCCAAGCGTGAGGCGCCAAGCTAATCAAACACTACCCACCATTTTTCATGGCTAGGTCCTGTGTTAAAAAAAAAGGTCTTGAACGGCAAAAACGGCTATAAAAAAAAAAAAATGACTATCGTTTAGCTGTAGCCATCAGCCCGCCGTGAGATGGCCTTAGTCGCCTGCTCGGCGTTAAACCCAGATAAGCTAACTTTAGCCAACAGCGATCAGTGTGACATTGAAGCATCCAGCCAATCACACACTACCCTTTCGCTTTCATGGGTCGACCCACCCAGCTACCATGTCGGCCCTGGAACTGCGAAGTTTATGGCAAGAGCTTATCATCGCCTCGACGGAACCACCGAAAAAAAAAAGGTTGACGCGGAAGTGCGGCGCACTCGTAAACGCCCTCCAAACTAGAATAACTCATTGTGACTTTTAACACTGCGAACTCTTTGTACGTGAACGTCGTTTTGGTTAACTTACGCAACGGCACTGATAAAAGTCTTTTGTTACACAAACGCTTCATCATTATACACTCGACGGAAGTGCACATAAAGTGATCTAGTGTTTCTTTATCCGCTGTACAGTAAATAATGGAAATCTTGTTTCACAAATTAACCCTTTTAGCCCCGAAGGTCCCATTTCTCAAAAATTGGAGTTGTTGCCTAACGACTATGTACCAGTTGCAGGAGATGGCTTGACCATGAAAATTCAAGGGTGGTGCTGGCCTTAGGCAGCTACTGGCACTACCCTTGAATTATCATGGTCAAGCCATCTCCTGCTGTAGGGATCCGGGGCTAAAAGGGTTAAACAGACAAGGCTTTTGAGTACACGGCGGAGTGTGTTAGTCATACTGATGACCCCCCCCCCCCCTTTTTTTTTTTTTAAAAGTGTAATGTGATTCTCAGTAGCCAATCCTCATTCGGCAAATCTCAGTGTTGCACACGACTGACAAACTTACGTTTACGGCCTCATTTCGCTGAATCCCGTCCCTGCCGAGAACAATTAGTGAACGCGATCCAACTGCAAGAGCCACAGATGCTCATTAGCCCCCGCGACTGCGGGGTCATGAGGATCTATGCCTCTTGCTGAGACCCATCTGTATCCATGTTTCCTGGACTATTTTGGCTTTTGCTCGTTGAATGAACACAGATTTCAGACACAAAAATGTACGCACAGTGGCAGGCAAGGGGTTAACGCGTTCACTGACCTCTGATACCACAGCCGGCGAGGGATGGGTCGAGTAGAATAGTTTACGGGTAGTGCCTAATCTGGCACTACCCTTGAACTATCCTGCCCGACCCATCTCATACAACTGGTATGCATACACGTTGTTTATTATACAGACACTGTGGAATGTTTTCCTGCTGGCGACAATCAGTGCGGCAATTCACTTAGTACTGTCTCCGGCTCGCATCAATTCGGACCTAAAATGTTGTTCGCAACAAACAGCCAGCACTACGAGCAATCCACTTCACTGAATGAGTGCACTCCCGATTTCAGAACCAGGGGTCAGTTGCATGAGTGAGGTTAGTCCTTGTGCAAGCCACTAAGCAGGGTGCTCCGCTACAGCATCACTAAGCTCACTCATGCAGCCGATCCCAGTTCAGTAAATGCCGCTGACAAAAGATCTAACTCCCAAAAGCAATCTAAGTTATTTACTTACACGTCTCACCGTGAGATGTATCAGTAAACAACTGAGATCACATAGACCAACACCTAACAGTAGCATACCTGTCCAGTCAGGGCAAAGACAGCAAGTCCATTTCGGTGAAAAGCGCGATTTTCATCGGCATGCAGTGAAAATCTCGCTTTTCACATGCACGGACTTGCCGTCTATTACGTTCACAGAATGGCACACCCTCTACCTTGTTTTCTGAATCTTAATCAACGCCTTTCCACGAAAGGCCGACGATTAGTGAACGAAACACGGTGTGTTAAAACTAATTCACTCCGAACACAATGTCACTACATTCCAGTTGCGCATCTCTACCACACACCGCCGAAAACTTGCGTGAAATGTGGAGACAAGACTTAATCACTTGGTAAACACTATCACAGCATTCTCGCTGCACCTTGCCACTAAACACCGGTGATAACTGAGGCGAAATGTTTTCGATCCTTGCACTGCATGTTGTGTGGTTTGGTGCACCACTGCAGAACATGTGCCACACAGTTGTTCCGCAGCCAACTAACTGTATGAACCCTCCCCCCTAACAAATGTGCAGCGAGCTAACACAACCGCGCGGCCAGTCACACAAGTCTCCGCTCTCGCCCCCTCTTGCACCTCGCTGCTGTGTGCACACAGTGCTGCACTCTCTCTTCGCCAACTGAACGTCCTATGCTGAACGCACAGATCCTCAGGAGGGCCTAACTACAGTGGACACATAAGAAATACCGCGGGCCCCAATATTTCTGTGTCGATCAATAATTATCTCTGAAGTTCGGTAACACACCGGACCCTAATGTCACAAGCCTCAAATTTTGGGAGTTGCTCCAGAATACATTACAGATCACGACTGAGACAGATCTCTTCCATGATAGTTCAATTGATTGATTGTACATTGCTTAACGTCCCGACAGCAACAAGGCTTTCTCAGGACGTGCCTGCACTGCTTGTGAAAAAAAATAAATAAACAGAACATTGAATGTATGTCGCCATCTGGTCAAATACGTTAAATAAACCTAACACATGGGGCCTAAATAAAGCTAAGACCATTTAGCAACACACATCCAATATCAAGAGCTACAGGCAGTGCAGACAGTAGGGAGAGTTTTAAAAAGGCAAATACAGGTGAATGGACAAAGGGTAGACAGAAACACATGCCCCAGAATAGAGAGAAAAACTCACCCTGTGGGGCTGACCAGGGTGACCCTGGGAACTAAAAAGTACCTAACCCCACCCAGGTCCCCCAGGGCAGACCCAGGTGGGGGCCATGATAGTTCAAGGGTGGTGCCAGAATAGCTTGACGCCTATAGGCGCCAAGCTATTCTGGCATCACCCTTGAACTATCATGAGCGATTAAGCTATTCTGGCATCACCCTTGAGCTATCATGAGCAATCAAGCTATTCTGGCACCACCCTTGATATATCCCATGAGCGATCAAGCCTTGAAGAATCATTGGGCGATCAAGCTATTCTGGCATAACCCTTAAAACATCATGGACGATCCACATCCTGCTAAAGAGTGTCATGGGATGATGTGTTAACAGCTAAAGTAATGTACAGAATAAAAATAAGTGCGCTGCGGGCCTCTGAAAAGATGTATTTGTAAATAATCAGACTTATATTGTTATTTGAAGTCAGCTGCAAGCCTTCCCTGCACTACACCACAAAAAATATCGCTCGACCGCGATAGTTCATGGGTGGTGCCAGAACAGCTTGGCCTATCACGGTCGGTCTGTCTCTTCTAAACTATTCTAAAACTATTTTAGTATCACCCTTAAAGTACCATTACGCATAAATCCGAAGACACGTTTCTGCACCATTTGTGTTTGTTATGTCTTGTCGACACTTAGCAGTTTGGACGGGCAGCAACAGCACACTCGTAATCGCACTTATTTATTCTGTGCCGCCGTTAGCGTTTCAAACTATTTTTAGCTGTTTCTCGTACTGTTAGCACCGTATTTATAGAAAGGAGTGGAGTCATTGTCAGGTTACTTGATATTAAGACGACGTGTGCTAACCTGGATTCTCGTGTCCAAATGAACCATAACTAGACCTGTGTGTAGCGTTTCGTAAACCGTTTGTTACAGAAGTGTATCTTTGAACAGTTACGGCCGGCGGTAGTGGGTCTTCAAACTATCAAGGCTCTTCTAATCGCCAAAATATCCTAGCACCACAACATGAAATATCATGGTCGATCTGACTCCCGAATTGGTTGCGCTTTAGAAGTCTTTAGGTGAAGAGTACAAAATGTGGGAATTTCGGCGTGTGAGCTCAAAGCGTGTCGACCCATTCGAGACAGTGCAACATCCGGATAAGCGGCATAAAAACGCTTATACGCATTCAGCAAGTCCCGAATGAGTTAACTGCTGCTTGAACAGCACTTGTCACTCTTTCTCTATATCCCTCAATTAGTGGACTTAAGTTGTTGAAGATTCATTCATTGATTGACGCACTGACTGCCAGCGGACGCAAAATTGCGTCCTCCAGTTTAAAAGCAGGGCATATTCAACACACACACACTAATTCATCAATGCAAGGAACACGGTTATGAATGGGGACAGACAGCAAGATGCAAAGAACCTCATGAGCCCCCGCATATGCGGGGGCTCGTGAGGTTCTTTGCTTCTTGCGGCTGGATGGTGTTCCCCTTTTTCGTCAGAGAAGGGGTTAAACAAATGACACAACCGGCAGCCGACTTTGCATTTCAAAAGCCACTTGATCTGGCGAAAACGCACAAAGACAGAACCTCATCAGACAACACGCTACGCAAATGGCTTCACATTAGGCAGTGGAGGGCTTCGGGCATTCTCTCTACGACTAACAATGGACTTCGCTCTGCAGTCTAATTTTTCTCCATGCTCAAATGTACAAAATAGTGCCGTAGTTAATGATAGAAAATAGTACCGTGCTGTGATCTCTACTAAGCACAGTTAATGCCAGGGGACATGACTATTTTTGGTGTTGGAAGTTGGTTATAAGCTGACTAAAACTAGCTCTGATTGTTAGTTGACGTCATTTTTATGTTACTTCTGTTTTTACGCACTTTTGTTCTTCCGCTTTTGTTTCAGGTCACATTCTTCTGTTGCCACTTTCCTTCTTCGCTGACAAGATAAGTAGCGACTGAATAACGAATTGTATACTTGATTTTTTGTCTATTATGAAATATTAATAAATTGTGTTGTGACTGCCTTTTCTAGACTTGCTTCTTTCTCCGTTGGGTTCTTCTCTGCTGTTTACACGCTTGGCAGTCACCCTTTTGGTCTGGACTGATTTAATACAGCGTGTCGTGACCTCAGTCTGTGAAAGTGTCCTTACATCCGACTTGTGATATATCCGAGCAGTGGGCAGATGTTCACATCTGCACGGGACATAGACGACCCCGCCCTCCACGAGTCGCCTGCTGCCTTGCAGGCCTGGCCGCTTGGCTGCGGAAAGGCTAAGGGAGGAAACCCCTGACATCAAAGCCCCCGTGTCTCCGGGGAAGGCTTTTGAGCCAGAGACTAGGACAAGGACAGTCTGATATAAAACCTACGACCCGAGGACCTCAATGTCATCGTCCCAGCTTGCTAGGCCATGGCAGATGAACCAAGGGTTTAAAGGGTGGGGCCAGTACTGCGCACACTGCACTCCACCAAAAAGCTCCACCGCGCAGGCTTTAGGAAACGTCCACGGACCATGACAAGCCTGCAGACGTCGTGGGCAACTCCTATAAAATCTTCGTTCGCGAAGTCAAGCCAAGAGAAAGAGTTATATGCGCATAAAAGAAACCCGTAAATTGCACCGGTGTTTGACAACATGAAACATATCTTTCTGGGGGGGGGGGGTGGGGGGGGGGGGGGGCGATACTAGGGTTGGTAGGAAAGGAACTTTGGGGGCAGATTCAATTCACACAATAGCGGATCTGGGGCGTGGATTCTAGGGGTTCCGGCTTCCCACCCCCACCCACCCGATTTAAAAAAAAAATGCTTTAACAAAGTCCCTTTTTGGGATGTTTGGATTCCCCCCCCCACCCCCCCCCCTCCCCCCGTTGTTTGATACTGGTTCACACACGCACGCGCTAGGTCTTTTATATCAGATTGAAAGTCCCAAACAAAAAAGTTGGAACCTCCCCCCCCCCCCCCCTCCGAGGTAACTGATCCGCCCCTGGTATATGTGTCTTATTACAAACATGCACCAGCAGTCTACGCAAAATGCATGGTTCCTTTTCGAAATTACACTCGGCCTTCTCATTACCAATGTTACGTTCCCTCTAATTGGCCGGGAAAACACTACATTGCAGCTCTTGGGTCCCTCACAATATTCTTCCATCTGCAAGAGGCATAGATACTCATGAGCCCCTGCTGTCGCAGGGGCTCATGAGAATATATGCCTCTTGCTGGCAGAGTTTGGATGCAATTGCTTCTCAGACTGCGAGGGTCGTGTTGGTTTATGTCAACGACTAGACAAGCGTACTCTGTAATAATGAGACTCTCTCTCTCTCTCTCGCTCTCTCTCTCTCTCTCTCTCTCTCTCTCTCTCTCTCTCTCTCTCTCTCTCTCTCTCTCTGTGTGTGTGTGTGTGTGTGTGTGTGTGTGTGTGTGTGTGTGTGTGTGTGTGTGTGACCCTTTCACTTCTGCATGTACACAAAGTTTCACAGTTTTTAGAACCGGTCTACAACATCCTGCGGTTTAGCAAAGATACTGGTTTTAACCCCTTCACTGCCGAGAAAAAATGAACACGATCCAACTGCAAGCGACACAGATCCTCATGAGCCCCCTGCAACTGCGGGGGCTCATGAGAATCTATGCCTCTTGCTGAGACCAAATTGTATCCAAGCATTATTACTTGGACGGTTTTGGCTCTTGCTCGTTCAATGAACAAAGATTTCAGAAACAACAATGCACGCACAGAGGGAGGGAAGGGGTTAATCGCAGAAATTGGGTGCACCATGCATTCCCGCCTTTAACCCATTTAGCCCCGAGTCCCTACAGCAGGAGATGGATTGACCATGATAATTCAAGGGAAGTGCCAGATTAGCTTGGCGCCTGAAGGCGCCAAGCTAATCTGGCCCTACCCTTGAATTATCATGGTCATTCCATCTCCTGCAGCTGGTACATAATAATATGCATTAGGCAACTCCCCCAAAATTTGAGAAATGGGACCTTGGGGTTAAAAGAGTTAAACACAATGTTGGCACTGCGGAGTCAAGAAGATGAGGAGGTACTATCTGTGGATCATTACAATACGGTCGTTCTATCTCACAGCACTGCTGAAAGTGACCATGTAAAGTTAGCTCTCCGTTTCCTATACAGGTATCTTCCCGTCCACCCGTCCAACCCCCTCCCCCCTCCCCCCCCCCCCCCGCCCTCCTTCTTCCCCCATTCTCTTTAGTCGTCTTGACAAGTTGCGCAAACGAACGTAATTTGTTCCATCGCGGTACTAATGCAGTCTCTGACTAAACTGCCATACGCCCTTGTTTACAAGTAGGTTATGGTTTATGATCCGTCTCCTATCCTCACGAGTACTAAAATGCGTCTCTGTGTGTAGAGGCTTAGGTCCTCATGAGGCAGGCTGCAGGGGCTCATGAGAATCTATGCCTCTTGCTGATGGAATCATTGTGTGTGTGTGTGTCTGTGTCTCTCTCTCTCTCTCTCTCTCTCTCTTTTCACTGAATTACGGAGGGCGGAGGGTGGATGTGGTTAGGGGGTGGGGGTGGGGGTGGGGGTGTGTGAAGTGAGTTGCATAACTTTAGACGGTAATTGCGATGTCTACTATGCAGGCAGTCCCTGGAATATCTGACAGACGCTCATCAGCGATAGACACGCAATTTCTATCTATCTATCTATCTATCTATCTATCTATCTATCTATCTATCTATCTATCTATCTATCTATCTATCTATCTATCTATCTATCTATCTATCTATCTATCTATCTATCTATCTATCTATCTATCTATCTATCTATCTATCTATCTATCTATCTATCTATCTATCTATCTATCTATCTATCTATCTATCTATCTATCTATCTATCTATCTATCTATCTATCTATCTATATCCCATAGTCTTGCCGACCGTTGGGGCACCACTGATGACTTGACAACCAGCTCCCTCCATTCCTCTCTGTTCTCTGCCATTCTCAGCGTATCGCCCAGCTTTAGTCCTGTCCACTCTGATATATTGTCCTGCCATCTTTTCCTCTGTCTTCCTCTCCTTCGTCCTCCTTGCACAGTGCCTTGCAGGATTGTTTTGGCAAGCCCTGCTGAACGCGTGACATGCCCATACCACTTCAGTTTGCGTTTTCTCACAATGCCTAATAAGTCTTCATAGCGCCCGATTGCTTGCCTGATTCTGCTTACCACTTCCTCGTTTGTGATGTGATCTCTGTATGAAATGCCAGCAGCCTTCAAAAACATCTCATTTCAGTGGATTGTATCCTCCTTTCAAGGTCTGCTGTGAGGGTCCATGACTCGCAGGCATACAAGAACACTGAGACGACTAAGGAGCGCATCAGTCTGATCTTGGAGCAGAGTGTGATGTTTCTGTCCTTCCATATGGTCTTCAATCTTGTCAGTGCTGTCGTTGTCTGCGCAATCCTGACAGTATTTCTGGTTTTGATCCCTCATCTGTCACTATGGCTCCTAAGTATTTTAATTTCTTAACTGTTTTCCAGTTTTTGGCCTCCCACCATGAGGCACGCAATTTACAAAACATAAAACTATGCCTTTTTGCTGTTGTGTTTTCAAGGTGCTGAGGACTCAGTCTGCAGTATAAACGGAAAGATGTGTCACCGCTAAAGAAAAAAAAAAATCCGAAAGCTCGTTTGTTACTGTTAGAATAAATATTATAATGTCACTTGTAACACGTCAGCGGTACACTGTCGAAGAGGGGAGGGAGATCTGTGCGTGTGCGCGAGTGTCTGTCCGTCCGTGTGTGCATGCGTGCGTGTGTGAAGGCGGCGGAATGGGTACGCGAGGAGGAGAGGGAAGAAGGGGGGGGGGGGCGGAAGAAGAGGGGGGCGGGGGGGTGTTGATGATGGACTGAGGATGGCCGAGAACATAGACTGAGAGGCGAATGATTGGTCGCGCTGTGCAATTATGCATTTGTTTCACTAATACCGCGTGCCCTTACGTGTGACTGATCGAGCTGATCGTTGCGGCTGACCTAACCCGGCGCACACGCAACGTATTGTTACCACCTTGAACGTCGATAATGGGTGTACCGTTATGTTAACTTTCTCCGCCCGCCTCCCCCCCCCCCCCCCCCACCCTTTCAAGTTCCAGCCCCCCCCCCCCCCTCCCCCTCTTCTGAACCACTTTACTGTCGCAACACAACCTGTAAGCAAAAGATCCTAGGGCAGATGCACAAGCCACACCAAAATTCAGGACGCGTCAGTGGATCTTCGACGCCTTGGTTCGTTATCCGTGTTCATTGTTCCGTAACTGACCAGCAGGGCTGGGGTAGTATAGAGTGGGCACATACTCCCTCACAGTGTTTATTAGCTTACAGTGCAAGTATTTCTTCCAGCCACTGTAAAACAAGACTTGTTTCACAGTGATGGTGACTTGTTTTTACAGGGACGAGAAGAGGAAAACGCTGTGCTTTGAGACACATCGTTAAAATGCCTTTCTCTATCCACAAGCCTTCTCATGTTCTTGACCATAGACGTCGGAAATATAGCGGTGATGGACACACAGGTTGCGGGAGGCCGCCAGTGTGGAGAGAAGAACCCAACGGAGAAAGAAACACGCTAAGAAAAGACAGTTACAACACAATATATTAATATTTCGGGTAAATACCCTTCTTCAAAATAGACAAACAAACAAACATAGAGATCAGTCGCTACTTATCTTCATTATCGCAGAAGGAAGGGTTGCCACATAAATACCCGAAATATTAATAAATTGTGTTGCAACTGTCTTTTCTAAGCGTGTTTCTTTCTCCGTTGGGTTCTTCTCTGCTATTTACACGCTTGGAAGTCGACTTTTTGGTCTGGATTTAGTGAAGAGACCGCGGAAGAAAGGCCGGCGTGTGACTCAAAACTGAAAAGCAACCATTCATTCGAGTTTCAGCTGTACTGTGCCAAATGTGGAGGGTCAGTTTTAAATAGCCAATGCATCACTGCCAAAAGGTGAAGAGCAAAATACTCATTACTGTACACGTCTGAAATGGGCTAATAAACTCGACAGTCTGCACAATGCTTAAACATCATCATCAATCTTCACACGCTGCTGTAGTTCATAAAGATTAGAAACCTTTTCCTGATTAGATTTGCATCTTTGTCCCCCACGCTGAGAAGGTCATGGGCTGTTCAATGAAGATCAGGAAACAACGAGAGCCTCTCTTCTTTTGGCTGCTTTCGAAAACTGGACACGTTCAGTGCCATCTGCAAGAGGCATAGATTCTCACGAGCGCCTGCATCCGCAGGGCTCATGAGGATCTACGCCTCTTTCTAGTACAAACTAGCACCATTTACAAACGTCTCTGCCTCTCAGCCGGTGGAAGCTGCGGGGATAAGTTTGCGACTGGACCGTTCAAAATGAACGATGGCCAAGAAAGAGAGTGTCTGATTCCAAACAATTAGCGTAAATGAACTGATAATGAGCGCTGGAAAATAGGATTCAGCTGGAAGTGTGTGTGTGTGTGTGTGTGTGTGTGTGTGTGTGTGTGTGTGTGTGTGTGTGTGTGTGTGTGTGTGTGTGTGTGTGTGTGTGTGTGTGTGTATGCGTGCGTGCGTGTGCGTGCATGTGCGTGCGTGCGGCGTGCGTATGTATGTTTGTGTGGCGATGTGTGTGTGGGGGGGGGGGAAGGGGGGGGGAAGGGGGGGGGGCGGGTAGAAAGGTCAATGTGTGTGAAGTCTGTGGTAGGTCTGGGAATGGGCAGGGGGGGGGGGGGGGGTCGTGCGGGAGAAGGAGCTGATACACAGGCACAGGACTTGAAACGGAAAGGCTGAAATCTATCCTGGGCCGGTCAAGACTGTGAGTCCAACCTTATTCTGACCCGACTCTACTTGGGTCACCTCGCACATAAGCCGGAAAGAATACGATCGTTTCGTTAGTGCCCAAGGCATGGGACGATCGTTCCAAAATCAATCACCTCCCTTACAAGGGCAGCAGGACAGAACACCAACATACCCCTGTCATAGGTAGGGCCCAAAAGTACTGGATTCAGCTGCTTGAGTGAGTTAGTCCTTCGCCAGCCACTAGTGGCTGGCGAAGGGCTAAGCTCACTCATGCCTCTGGCTCTAGGGCCCTAGCTTTCTTTGTAAAAGCGACAAAAAACTACGCTTTGGAAAGAGTGGCCCTCGTTAGAGAACTGTGTACCGGAAGCATATTTCGAGCGGCGTAAGCATCATATAATTTACATCCATTTTATTTTATTTCCGCAAACGTTGCATGGAGGTGTTCCACAGTCCACGAGAAAAAAAAGTGACTAGTCTTCATAAACCTTTTCGCTCCAACAAAATGAGAATCTGCATCATGTCTTAACTTTTTCCATGGACACCCAATTCATTTCCTGCACACTGGATTAAAAGTAAATGTAACCCCTAGGCTGTCGGTAGTGGTTTTTTTTGTCGAGGTGATTCCTGCAGGAATCGCCTGGACAAAAACCGCTGCCGACAGCTATAGGTGTTACGATTGCGGTTGTGTTGTTTCGTGAGAGCGTGCATGTATTGATCGTAGGAAACGATCCGATATTTATTTGAGCTATCACGATTACGAATCACGTACCTTTTTAGTAAGATTCTCTATCGTTCGCGCAGAGAGCGGAATTGGCTTTGTTATGATACGCTAAGATCAGTCCGGAAGTTTCTAGCGAAGTCGCAAGGAGAATAGAGGTCGATTTTTGTGATGCGTAGATTCGCTGAGAATAAACCAGAACGTTCGAGCAAAATCGCGCTGTCTAGTGACCTCGCATGTGTGACATCAAAGTGTCGGCAACATTTTTGCAACTCAGTATCAAAGCCGCTCTAATATTCAAGGTCATAGTTGTTTTCTGTACGCGTGAAGTTGGCAGCCGGTCAATGTGTATTATGAAAGGTCGTGAACTGTCTGCCATACTCTTGTGCAACGTCATTACACACTGGGATTTGGGGCTGAAATTAGCAGTCGAATTTTTGTAGACTATTGTAGTTTATTCTAGAAAGTTCTTTTTATTTAATATTTATGAGTTTCGGTTACGTGTTCCGTTCCGATTGGTTACGTTGTGTGAATTCGTTGGATTATTCTGGAAAGTTGTTATACTATAAAAGATTGTGCTGGGAAGCGCGTTTGTACATTGTCATATATTGTCTGTTGTAGGAACACACAGTTTATCGTAGGTACGTGGTCCGTATAGGGTGTACATTGTGAGAGACGCAGCGTAACGGTGGTGTACTTTGTATGAGAAACGCATTGTGTCGCCAGTGTTGACATTTTGCAGAAGAGACATTGTATCAGTGTTGGTGCATTTGGGAATGCATTGTATGGAGATCGCATCGCTGAAATAAAATATTTTAGGAAGGTTACAAAGTAAAGTAGGTAAAAGCACTGTCAGGGTAGAAAAGCGTGCATGAGAAAAATGGGATATGTGATACGCCCCCTTCGGGGGGGGGGGGGGGGGGGGGTTCCATATGCATTGCTTCCAGTCATTTTCTTAGAGCACCCTCTTTCCTATCTTTTTTTGTGTGCTTTGGCCACAGTAGATCTATGATCACTGGTCGATCATGCACACTTCTCTCCCCTGACAGTGCTTTTACCTACTTTACTTTGTAACCTTCCTAAAATATTAGCACTGGCAGTCTCCCCTCTTCTTTTCATTTATGAAATAAAATATTGTTGGAACTGCTACTCCAGTGTAGTCTACATCCTTAACTCATTCTACCCCAGACACGCCACAGCTAGATAAGGATCGACCATGATAGTTCAAGGGTGATGCCAGAATAGCTTGGCGCCTACGGGCGCCAAGCTATTCTGGCATCACCCTTGAACTATCATGGTCGATCTGTGTCCTGCGCTGCAATGCAGTCTTCAGAGAACAACGGCAAAATTTGGGGGTTTCGGTGATGGGGTACAATGAGTTAAGCCACGTGTGACGGGTTGCAGCTGAATGAAGTTTCTTTAAAAGAACCTTACGTGCGTGCGTCTGGTGTGATATACTACGACTACGACTCCACACGTAACAATAGGGTTAATCATGACCACGCGATAATGTTTGTGAAGTATGCAATTTTCTTTGCGCAGAGACCAAGGACTACTAACGTGTGTAGTAGTCCTTGGCAGAGACACAAGATTCTTCGGCAAAAACAAAGAAACCTAAAAAGTACCGAAAGACCTCGAAGTATATTAGTGCAGGAGGCAGTCTTGCTTCTCTTATGTATGACACCACAAACTTTGCGCTCGTTGACTTTCTTCTTCTGAGAAAGAACAGCTAAAATTTGTACCTTGAAAGAAGCACAAATCCTCATGTGCCCTTACATGACACAGAAGTACATATGAGGATGTGTCTACTGCATAAAGAGGAATTTCAGCCACGTATGGACACAGATACAAAAAAATGTGGATCAACAAGAGGCATGGATCCTCATGAGCCCCGCAATTGTGGGGGCTCATGAGGATCTATGCCTCTTGCAAACGGATGAATTTCGTGCCGGCGGTGTATAAAAAACCTAACAAAAACAAAAAGAAACTTTAAGCAACACTGCATTAGAGTCCATTAAAATATTGCGTTACCAGCTCGTCATGAAAAATGCTGAGCGTTCTGCCGTTTCCATCTGCATCAAAATTAAACACCATCAGCCTGTAAAAAAACAGAGATGTCAGTAGCAAGATCTGACCGCTTCCCGCAAGTGCAGAGAGATGGGAAAAACGCGTGTAGCGGTCGGGACCAGCTCCTGCAAAGTTACTGTGACTACAGCGGAGCACCTTGCTTAGTGGCTGGCGCAGGACTAAGCTCACGATACTTTAGAGGAAGCACCTTGCTTAGTGGCTGGGGCAGGACTTTGCACACTCATGCAACTGGCCCCTGAGTCGAAAGGCATGTAATTTTCCATAGTCAGTACCTGCCTGTCAGTGTCACAGTCCTAACAACTTTGTCTTGAGCTATATTTACTAACCCCAAGGAAATATCTTCACTGCAGTGCAGAAGGACAGTTGGCTGGATGTTGACATTTCCTGCAGCTGGCCTGTGAAGTCAAAAGACAATGAGGACACTTTTGTGAAAAGCATGACTGCCATTGCATTTCAATGAAAATCTCGCTTTTGACACCAAGGGACTTAACGTCTTTTGCATTCAGAGGGCAGTATTTTTCGCGGCGTATATATCAGTAGTCGTTATAAGAGCTATCTGACTCTAGTCTTTCAAGAAGAACACTATCTTGTGCAACAAAAAAAAAAAAAAAACCACACAAAAACACAACAGTTTCTCCTTGATGAAATAAACGATATCTAAATGAGCAAATGTTCTCTTTGGGCAGTGTCATCGTCAAAACATAACTAAAACCACAAAACGACGACTCAAACCTCTGACGTAAAACAGTGCAACTTAACTCATTCAAGGTGCCATGTACAATAGCTGCGGAAGTGTCGTATAGCGTTGCCGGCGGCAACGCTATACGACACTTCCACAGCTATTGACGCTATTGACGCTATTGACGCGGGACTCCTTGAATGATTTAAAACACTTCTCTATCAACAGCCTCAGTTTTTTCCCTGTGGAAAAGGGGCTCGTTACATACACTTCTCTTCGTACGGTCCCTTCTCAGCAGGTAAAAAAGCGAAGCTGTGTGAAATATCAATGGAGGATTTTCCAACGATCTTCAATGAAATTGTTTCCTGTAGTGCTGGCATTTCATAAGTTATCCCTCGGCATATTGGGAGACTGTCTCACTCCACCGACGATATGCGTACCGAGCATATATTCTTTCAAATGTGCCAACACAGAAGTGTGATCTTTTTCCAAAGCGCAACCCTAGGCTTCCCAATCAGTTATGCTTATCGAAGAAAGATTTTACAAACACGGGCTAGAATCTTATCATGTGTGGTCCCAGCAAAAGTGAAAACCTGCACGGAGCGAATCTGTATGCGCGTGTTTATGTTGCTTGGCGCGAGACTGACAGCTCGTGGGCGCGAGGCAGAGGTGCACCCTGGGACATCCGGGTTTGTTTGCATGCAAAAGAGCCGGCAACGTGCAACAGCTAGCTCTAGTTCATAACCAAGAAGCACAGATTCTCATGAGCCCTTGCGGTCGAAAGGGCTCATGAGAATCTTTGCTTCTTGCCAATTTTGGGATCAACAGGGCCACATTTCACTTCCATTACCTCTTGGCTCTCTAGATGAAGAAATCACCGGGAGTTCAACGTAAGCTAAAACAGGCGAGACAACCCATGTAGATGCAGCGAGACTCGAGTGTCTGTTTACCGCAAGGGCCACGTCATAGCAATGAACCCGCTACAATCTGGAAAGGGGGCATATCCTCATGAGCCCCTCCAGGTTTT
Source organism: Semisulcospira habei (assembly GCA_036245525.1). NCBI lineage: Eukaryota > Metazoa > Mollusca > Gastropoda > Semisulcospiridae > Semisulcospira > Semisulcospira habei. Next base: position 96,238,595 of record BTPG01000002.1, read on the forward strand.
GATGGCCACTACACAGCAAGATCCACACATTCTTATTACCACATGCGACTTCATATCAGCTTGAGGGGGTGAAGTTACCGGAGTGTCTATTTACCGCAAGAACCACGTCAAACGTCAAACATTTCGGAGAAAAAAAGTGGGGATCTGTGATTATTGTGGCAGCCATTCTGTTATTGCTCCAAGGGGCTCTAATATTTTTTCCGGGTGCAGTCCGTAAGCTTTTCTTACTCTGCGTGCTGTGCGGATCCTCAAGACACTATGATATGAGGCAGAACTACGACTTTTTAGGATGCAGTCCCTGGCGTCAGACAACCCCAAGATGCACAGATTCTTTTACGAGTTTTTCAGGTGTAATCCCAAAGTGAATCTCCTTGCGTCATACACACGTATGCAAGAGGAACAGAGTTTCATAACGAAAATGCCCACAGGAATCATCGCGACACACTGACAGCGCTATCAACAGCCGCCAAATTAGACACGGCGTTTTCGTCCAAGTTCACCCATAGATAGACTGTCACAATTTTTAAATCAATGTTGCTTAACCAATTTAGCCCCGAGTCCCTACAGCAGGAGACAGATTGACCATGATAATTCAAGGATAGTGCTAGTCTGGCACTACCCTTGAATTATCATGGTCAATCCATCGCCTGTAACTGGTACAGTCATTAGGCAACACCTCGAAAAATTTGAGAAATGGGGACCTTGGGGCTAAAAGGGTTAATTAATCTTTTCCATCCTGATACATTTTGCTTAAAATAAATTTGACTATCGTAGTTCAAGGGTAGTGCCAGAATTCTGGCGCCACCCTTGAACTAAAATGGTTGATCTATCTCCTGAATTGTAAAATAGCCTTCAGCCTTCATAGGACAACTTATACATTTTGAACTTTCTACCTCAGGATTTAAAGGGTTAACTCCCGGCCGAGTAGCTACATCCGGAGAGAAAGCAGATTTACTTACCTCTCAGAGGCACAGTACTACCGCATTTGTCTTCCAAGCATATTGACAATTCCTGAAACACACAAGCAAAAACAGCACATGAGTGACGTCGATGGGTAGTTTCACATGTACAATTACTTGCAGACTTCAAAATAATGCGAAAAATAAAAGTAACAGTCCGGCCATCTTTTGCTGAAAAGACGTGAAGAACGTACAGCCGCAAAATGCTTACTTTGTTTACGAGCAGTCAGGGCTGCTTGCTGTTTGTTGTTGTTGCTGTTGTTGCTGACGGTTGTTGTTATGTTGTGCGTACGTCCGTGCGTGCGTGCGCGTTTGGTTGGCTGCTTGTTTGTTTCAGTGGTTAGTTGGTTGATTTGTTAGTTGTTTTTTGTTGTTGTTGTTGTTGTTGTTTTGTTTGTTTTGTTTTTGCTTTTTTTTTAGGACGGTAGCGAGATGGACTGTTCATGTGTGTGCATGTGTGAAATGTTGAGTTTGCGCACGCCCTAACAAACGCACGCACCCACTCATGCACGCACACACACCCATGCACAAACACTCACAATGCACACGCCCACATTTTGTTCATAAAAAAATAAAACGTCGATCCAGTGGCGACTAACATGTACCCCGCTGGGGGTTAAAATATAAAACTCAATTCCTCAAACAGCCCCGTCCATACACCAAGAGGCATAGACTCTCATCAGACTTCAATCTTCACACGATTTTGACAAGAGGTATAGATGCTCGTCAGCCCCTGCGACTGCAGGGGCTGACGAGCATCTATGCTCTTGTAGGCGTAACAGTAAACTTCGGCTACAACGAAGTGTCAGCAAACTCATCATTTTTTGAAGTTATATTCAAAGTGGGTTATCAGCGAAATAAATGTTGTAGAAAGAAAATGTGTGGTCGGGACAGCCTCTGAAGAAATGTCGTTACATCACTACTAGTGTTATTATATATCCCACCTTTGTTACAAAGACGTCTTTGAAATCACCTTCGCGGTGGACAAAAGACGCTAAACCCTAAAACATGGAACCTTTTTGTTATAAAGGTGGATCGACCGTCTCCTGGGAGTGAAGACTCATTTTACACTCGAGCGACACCTTTACCAGTACACGTGCTTTTCCATCTTTGCTCCTCTTACGGGCGTGGTGAGCAGGGTATGCAGCCTGCGACTACCCTAAAGAGTCCGCTACATAGGAATTTCTTTTGATGTGTGTAGCCACCTATGATCGGCCTATGATCCTTATCATGTAGTGGCGAAATTTATGATGATTGAAGGATGAACGGGAGTTTATCACTCACTGACTTTAAAGGTCCCCTGGTCCAGCCAAAGCTTTTCCGACTACTGCAAGAGGAATAGATTCCCATGAGCCCCTGCGGTCGCAGGGGCTCATGAGAATCTACGCCTCTTGTTGGCTGGTGAGGACAGGCCTCTATCACCTCCCCAGATCGAGGTAGTCATGCGGGGTGACTGCGTGCGTACTTTTAGCTTTTGGTGTGACAAGTTCAAAAACTGATAACGCATTCACTTCATCAAGAAACGTGTGGTGGTGGTGGTTTGACCGCGGTGGCTCAGGAATACCCCAGCAGAGCCTTATAAATCCAGGCAGCCTGGTTCGATGCATCTGTCGCGGTTGTGGTTGGCGATTTTAGTGTAAGAGACAACGATACCACCGTACTGCGCAGGTAATAGTCGAGAAAACGTGTTTAGGATGTATATCAAAGCACATTATAATTCGACACATTAATTCGGGAAAATAACGCTGATTTACATCATATAATAATAATAATAATAATAATAATAATAATAATAATAATAATAACAGTGAAAAAATAGTTTCTGTGCAGTAGCCTGTGAACCACCCTAATAAGTAATGTTATAAAAAAAATGGCTTCTCGAGGCGACGATTGCTTTTTTAACCCTTTGCGTGTCGGTAGCGGTTTTAGTCGCGATGATTCCTGCAGGAATCATCGCGACTAAAACCGCTACCGACACGCAAAGGGTTACTTTAGTCTGTAGGAATCTTCGCGTCTAAAACCGCTACCGACACGCAAAGGGTTACTTTAGTCTGTAGGAATCTTCGCGTCTAAAACCGCTACCGACACGCGAAGGGTTAAGGGTAAAGTTAATGTGGCGCCAGGACACATGTCGAAGGTTTAAACGATGCGAATCAGGCCTCATTAACTTAGTACTAAACACTGGCGCCTAGGGGGCACTATCTTTAAACAGTTAAAGTGTCGATCCATCTCTCGTCATAAGCGCGCTGTTAAAAAAAAAAAAAAAGAGACGTCTCGTAAAGGACGGACTTTGATTGCTGAATTTTGCCAATAAAATGTTGCCTCAAGTGACGCGTTTTCTTACCCCCCCCCCCTCCCCCCTCCCTTTTTTTTTTCAATTGTGTGAGCAGATTTTCTAACGTTGCAGGAGTTGGCTAGTTCAGGGTTTAACGTCCACAGCACCGAAGTGATAATGGACGGCCCTGACGGGGCGAGTTATGGGGGCAGGAAAATCTATTGCCTATGGAGTACGACCTGAACACTGATCAATTCAGGCCCAACGCAACTGAGCCACTTTGATTTACCAGGACCTTTCAACGGACATGCTATGGAACAAGCCCGTCTTTCCCCCCCCCCCCCCCCCTGTATTGCGAGTCTAGCTACCGGGGCCGGAACGGGGACTCGAACCCCACGACCTGGCGATTCCCTTCGCTCTCTTGCTCCAACGCCCGCCTGAGCTATTTCGGACTCAATGTTGCAGGAGTGAGCTTACGGTCTTTCGCCAGCCACTAAGCAAGGTGCTCCGCTATAGCGGAGCACCTTGGCTTAGTGGCTGGCGCACGACTACGTTCGCTCATGCAACTGAGCCCTGCTGGTGCGAAACGGGGGAAACTCTGTAGCGAATGAGAAAAGAACAGAAAAAAAAAAAAAATCTTTCACTTCACGACAATATTCACCATTCATAAGTAAAGGTAAGTTAAGATAGTCGTTCCTGTGCTGCAATATTCAAGGCATACCTAGAATGTTTAACAAAGAGATATTGCAAAAAACTATTAACCCTGTTAACTCCATTGCTCGGAGTAGGTCGGTTTAACCCCTTCACTGCCGAGATAAACTGAAGACCATACGACAGCAAGACTGAAGAGGCATAGATCCCCATGACACCACCCCCCACCCCCCTCCGCGGGAGAAGGGGGGAGGGGGAGGGGGGTTGGGGGGGGGGCTCATGAGGATCTATGCCTCTTGCTGACGCCACTTTTGAATCCACAGTACTTGATCGGCTGTTGCTCATTTGTCGTTGAATTTGCAACGATTTGAAGAAGAAGAAAAAAAAAAAAAAAAAAAAACACAATCCGAGTCCACCGGCAATGAAGGGGTTAAACTATGGAAGAGCGAGCATCGTTGGCGGCAGACTCTGCAGCCAGCCGTGCTCATTTCAACACCTGACATTGCCCCTAACAGACAATTAGCGCAGCCCGAGTGGCTAGCGCCCTGACTTCACATCAAAGACGCGCCGAATTTACCGGGCGAAGGACTGCGGTTATTGACCCGCACAAGCCAACCCCGTACATCTGCAAGAGGCGTAGATTCTCATGAGCCCCTGCGGTCGCAGGGGCTCATGAGAATCTACGCCTCTTGCCGACGGATCATGTGGGCATAGGGTCTGCAGTCTGCAGGGGCTCGTGAGCGTCTACATATCGTGATGGTAAAGTTCGCCTTATTTACATGCTCATTACGCGAATAATCTCGCTTAGTAGTTAGTGGTAAGACTGTTTATGGAAAATCTGATGTCCTGAAAACCGCCTCCGAAAACCACCTCCGTAGGCGAATACGTAAACACGTCTTATTTGTTATAAACGAGAGGTGACCGATCTCTCAAAGTCCCCTGCGGCTATGAGAATCTATGCCTCTAAAAGATATCTGCCGCATGTTCATGATTATCTGTGCCATTTTGCAAAAACAACAAACTTGAAAAGAAAAAAAAAAAAGGTTTTTTTTTTTTGCTGCCCATACGGGAGCGGAGATTTTTATTTTTATTTTTTTTTACTCGTCAACCGAAACATAGTTTTACATATTCCATCATGGCGCCGTGACTCCCTAGAGGCTTACGTCGATCTTTGCCTCGTTGTAGACTACTGGGCTTCGCTGGCAGCGTGAGGGGTTAGAGAGCGGATAACTGAGAATAACTGGACTCAATTGCCACCTATGTTCCCCTAAAACAAAGCATGGCTTGGAATGCTTCCAACCCCCCTTTGAAGATAACCCCTATGAAGTCGGCTAGGTTAGCACGCGCTGGGACGAGTAGCGTGCTCTTGAGAGAAAAGGGTCTGTTTGGTAGGCAACCCTGCGCTGAGCTGGTCAACGTCGCTAGTAGTTTGGCGTAGTTCTGCCCAGCGTGAATCCACGACAGCAGAGCACTCTCTTGATTTTAAAAGGAACTGCTTGTGAAGGCAGGTCATGCGGTCTGTTCCGAGTCAGTGGCACTGCGCCGCTGAACTTCGCTATATTAGTTTGGCGTAAATCTATACTCTAGCACTCTCTTGAAGTTAACCCATCACGCCCTGACATGTTACAACATGATGTGGATCGACCATGCTAGTTCAAGGGTGGTGAAGGGTAGTTCAAGGGTGGTGTCGGAATAGCTTGGCGCCGTTATGGCTATTCCGACACCACCCTTGAACTAGCATGGTCAATCTGTCTCCAGAAGTGTCCCATAAACCTCAAAGGATATTTATTTTTAAAAAATCAAAAACCGTCAGGATGTAATGAGTTAGAAGGGACTGACGGTAAAGTTTGTCTGTCCCAAGTTAGTGGCAAAGAACGACTCGATCTCGCTAATTTTGGCGTAAAACTGCCCAGCGTGAAACCACGAATGCATAGCACTTTCTTGAATCTAAACAGAACTGCTTGAAGGGGTGCTTGTCTGTTCGTGTTAGTAGCACTGAACGGCTCGACTTCGCTTTATTTTGGCGTTAAATCCACCAAGCGTGAATCCACTTAGTCTCAGTAAAACGAATCGACAACATTAGCTCAAAGTTAGGGCTTGATCAGCCTCGCGCCTGTACAGGCGAATAACTGGTATTAGTCCAGCTCAAGACCAGCGCAACTATAGTGCTACTAAACCACTGAGGATACGGTAACATTGAGGTACGCAGGAAAATAACAAGAACGGGAGAGAACTGTGCATCATATGACGCACAGTGCTCTCCCTTTCTAGTGTTTCTTTCTACTCAACTCTTACCGTACCCTGGAACATATTTTAACTCATTCGAGACGTGCCGCCTCCGGATACGCGGCTTAAGCCGCGTATCCGGAGGCGGCACGTCTCGAATGAGCTCACCCTTTAGCTGTGAGGCGCCAAGCTATTCCGACATCACCCTGGAACTATAGGAATCATCACAACAAAAACCGATAGAGACAGCAAAGGGTTCATTTAAGCCCTAGCAGTCACTGAGTCTCATCTAATTTCTTTTACAACATTGGGCTCAACAGTGAAAATTTCTAGTTTAGAAGTCGCCTTCTGAAAGACACATTACTGATCAGGAGACAAGTCGACCATAAAATGACATTTCAAGGGCGTAGCCAGAATAGCTTGGCGCATTTAAGCGCCAAGCTATTCTGGCACTACCCTAGAACTCGCTCAAAATAGGTTTGAACACAAATGATCTATTACGCCATGTTTAGCACGAGGGTCTGCGTTATTCTTCTTTAGAGTACGCATTTCGCATTAACATAATTTGTCATTTAGATTGATGGATGCATGGTTGAACGGACGGACCATAGGAGCCCGTGGATAGTAGCTTTGACTAATGCAAATCCACTGCTCCACCGCGTGCGCGCAAGCGCCTATACTAAGCTCAAGACAAAATACTTCTGTCTTTAGCTTAGTATAGGCGCTTGCGCACACGCGGTGGCGCAGTGGATTTGCATTAGTCAAAGCTACTATCCACAGACCCCAATGGGACGGACGGATGGGTGGATGGACGGACGGATGGATAAATAGTTGGACAGAATAGTAAATGTTCTTTCTAAATGAAAGACAAAAATAACTACGCGGGAAAAAAATTCTTGCTTAATATCATTTAAATAATAGCAAATAAAAATGTACCAACTGCACACGCTTTATCCAATTAAATGTTCACCGTAACAACATTAATCTTTTTTTTTTTTTGCAAATTTTGTATTTGTGTCTTTACGCTAGAATATAAATAACAGAAATAAACCACACGAGCCGTCCAGCATCGTCTGTCACAAAGGAACTCTTGAAATTCCGCGGAACAATCGCTAGATCGCGGGCAAAAACAAATGCCGGGAATTTTCCGTTTGGACAAGCCCCCGCTTATCGGAATACTTCCATAACTAGCTGCGTCCAAATGCAAGAGACATAGATGCTCATGAGCCCCTTCGGCAGCAGGGGCTCATGAGAATCTATACCTCTTGCTCGTCGGTACTGGCGCAATTTAGATCTTCAAAAGAAAGGACAGAGAGTTAAAGTGCGTGACTAAGGGTTCTCAAGGAAAACATATCGCCGGCCCGTATCAGTTAATTCGCATCATACACATACTTTCTTTTGTAACGTTAGCATCAATCTGGGCGGCGGAAAAAATTGCACAGGAATGCGGGGCTGGCGTGGTTGGGTAGGGTTTACGTGCACACCCGTCTGTGTCAAATTCAATGGCGCCCAACAACGTTAATTATGTGATACAACAAAACGGGTTTGTGTGTGTGTGTTGTTGGGTGAACCCTTGCGCGGTACAAGCTTACAGTAACGCTTAACTCATTCGAGACGTGCCGCCTCCGGATACGCGGCTATAAGCCGCGCATCCGAAGGCGGCACGTCTTGCATGAGTTAAACTCTTCCGGCTTCAAGGCTGAGTAACATTAGTAAACGGTATCATGTTATTATCACTTGTTGTCTTCGTCTAAATTTCCACATAAGCGTAAATAACTAAAGCACGGCAATGCCGAGGCCAGGGAAAGACTAGCAGTCGGTTCATCTGCTATTATACACTGTCTTTGAAAGCCTAGTTCTAGGATAATAAAAAACCTTACACTAATCAGACTTTGACGACGACAGCTGTCTCCCTCTCTCTCTTCCCCCCCCCCCCCCCCCCCCCCAACACCCGGCGATTACTTTGTATAATTATATTATATTACGCGTATGTGTATGTGTGTGTCTGTGTGTATGTGTGTGTGTGTGTGTGCGTGCGTGTGTATGTGTGCTGTAGTGTGGTGTGGTGTGTGTGTGTGTGTGTGTGTGTGTGTGTGTGTGTGTGTGCGCGTGTACGCGCGTGCGTGCGTGTGTGTGTGTGCGCGCGCGTGCGCACGCTGAGTGTCTCCACGTGGAAAAAAGAAATCTCTGTACCAAATCATTTATTCTTGATAAATACAGTTTCGTTTCATTTAATTTCTCTGTCCTGTCTGGTTCGAGCTTGTCAACAAATCAAATCGCTCTACTTTCTGTAGACAACACAATTCTAAACATGCCAGTATCGAAGACCCGCAGCCCGACAAATGGCACCTTTCTCCTTGCACCTGGACAGGTGTGTTGCGCGGATCAGTCACTCCCTTCGCGCATCTGCAAGAGGCACATATTCTCATAAGCCCCCGCAGCGAAAAAGCAGCAGAGGCATAGATTTTCACGGACCCCTGCAGTTGCAGGGGCACATGAGAACCCACGCATGAGAACGATTGCCTCCTACTGCCACGGTGCTCATACTGACGAATACCCCTGGTGAAATCCTCCAAGACTTATTCACTCTCTGCTCCTCCGAGGGAGGAGGTCTCAGCCTCGGTGTACGACTGAGAGCCGCCTCCAGCAATGCAAACAGAAACGAGAGCGCCAGGTATATTTGGCCGATCTGCCGGCCCGGCCCGGCCCGACCCCGATTTATGCCTTATGCCCTTCCAACACCAACTGGGGAGAAAGGAAGAGGGGGGAGGGGGTAAAGGGGATAAGGGGGGGGGGGGGGGGGGGAGGTGAATTGATCCGTTAGTATTCATATAGTCCAAAGTAGTGAACTGATCAGTAACACCCCACCCCCCACCCCCACCCCCCCACCCCGCACCCCTCGGTTAAGGGGGGGGGGGGGGGTTACTGATCAATTTACTACTTTAGACTATATGCACACTATACTGCACTTTTTCTTCAAAGTGTACAGGTCTTTAAATTAGAAAGGGTGTGAGTGGGGTGGAGAGGAGGAGGAGGAGGGTGGGTGGGGGTTGGGGGTGCGGGTGGCAGGGAAAGCGAAGCGATCGATCATCGATTTACTTATGAAATTTCACAGCTTGAAAATGACAACTGTCGTAACAATCTGCATGGGAGTGTGTGTGTGTGTGTGTGTGTGTGTGTGTGTGTGTGTGTGTGTGTGTGTAGGGATGGGATGGGGGAGGTGAGGTGTTGAGCGGAAGGGCACATGTGAAAAACACCTTCCTCATCAGCGTTACCTGATGTGATAAAAAAAAAAATTAAAAACCGAATGAAAATAAAATGCCGATGGATACCCTCAAGGCATGTGTATGGTAGTATAAAGTATAACACACACATCATTTATGAAGAAGAGGGAGTTTCTGTGTGTGTGGTGGTATGTGTGTGTGTATGGGGGGGGGGGGGGGTTAAAAACAACAATCGTAAAAACTTACAAATATCAACGTGCGCGTGTGTGCGTGTTGCGGGGAAGGTGGTGGGGAGGTGGGGGGGGGGGGGTGTGTGAAAAACACCAAATAACAGTACCCATGTATATCTCTAGGCATTTCTATCGCGGAAACCCAAGTCTCCACGTGGAAGAAAAGTTTCATTTTGTGGAAACAATACGCGGGTAAAAGTAAAAAGCGCTCAAGTGGGGCCTCTCCAAACCCTCGAGAAACGCTGCCACTCTACGGTGTACCACGCCACTTCACAAACCATCCCATCTGCAAGAGTCATAGATCCTCATGAGCCCCTGCATCGCAGGGGCTCATGAGGATCTATGCCTCTTGCCTCGCATTATTCGGTCAGAATATTATTCGTTGATGGAGGCGGTCTGGGTTTCAGCATCAGTCATACACACTCGTGGCTACCGCCATACCCTCTTCATGATACAGTGGTGTTTTTAAGCGAGTTCTTTTCAGTGTCCTTCTTAGGGCCATAGGCAGAAGTGGGCTTTAACCGATATACAGTTTTTGCCGTGTGAAGAACTTGGCAGCGGAATAGGGAGGAAAAACAGGGAAGGGGGTGGTGTGGGGGTGGGTGGGTTCAGTTTGATGGAGGGTGGGGGAGAGGGAGAGAGAGAGAGAGAGAGAGAGAGAGAGAGAGAGAGAGAGAGAGAGAGAGAGAGAGAGAGAGTCGCTCGTGCATGTGTGTGTGTGTGTGTGTGTGTGTGTGTGTGTGTGTGTGTGTGTGTGAGAGAGTGTGTGTGTGTGTGTGTGTGTGTGTGTGTGTGTGCGGATCTTGGAGCAAGCAAGACCTTTAACTCATTCTACCCCAGATACACCACAGCAAGGTAAGGATCGACCATGATAGTTCAAGGGTGATGCCAGAATAGCTTGGGCGCCAAGCTATTGTGGCGTCACCCTTGAACTATCATGGTCGATCTGTGTCCTGCACTGCACTGCAGTCTTTAGAGGACAACGGCACAATTTTGGGATTTCGGTGTTGGGGTAGAATGGGTTAAAACCGAAATGACACCCTAATTTGTGGAGGATCTTTGTCAGACATGAAGCCAGCATGAGGCACAGAGTCACATGAGCCCTTGCAGCCGCAAGGCAACAGGGGCTCTTGTGAATCTATGTCTCTTGTAAAGGGAAGGCTCACGGGCATCAAGAAAGTCTCGTGTGTATCGATATCTCTTGCATAATTATGGAAAGTTCACGCGACTGTGAGTTTCTGCATACGGAAGGGACTGAGTGAGGCACCAACACGCACCTGATTTCCATAGCAAATTATTCAGCGTCAGATTCCTGTGGTCTCAGACTATCAGACAGTTTTCGCAAGGTTGGCTGCCCATGCCTGCTGAGGCGTGGCCCGTGACTAGACAAGCTAACCAACCGTGAAGGCGAGAGCTTGGACTCGCACACACAGATATACTCACTTCACTGCGTACTGTGTGTAAACTACTCACTGTCCTCGCCGTCATACATTATGCAATGTTATTTATTGCAACTGCTACGACCAATGACTTTTCATTTTAACCCATTTATCCCCAAGTCCCAACAGCAGGGGACTTATTGACCATGATAATTCTAGGGCACTACCCTTGAATTATCATGGTCAATCCATCTCCTGCAACTAGTACATAGTCCTTAGGCAACACCTCCAAAATTTGAGAAATGGGACCTTGGGGCTAAAAGGGTTAATTAAGGTAGGTTGGCCGTAATAATCTCTGACACCCGCTGGCACTCATTGTAAAATTTATTATTTTATTTTATATTATTTTACTCGATTTCGTTTTCGGTGGCAACTGACCCCTTTAAGAACCGTTTGGTGTATGATCGAAGGAAAGATTCACCACCCTCCTCCCCCAACCCTCCCCAAACTCTCCCACCCTCACCCCACTCCCATCCAAACTCTCCACGTCAAGCCATTACATCCTGGGAGACAGCTTTTGAAAAAAAAAAAAAGTGTGTTTACAGTCCTGTGAAGGCTACATGACAGATTATGAGATGGACCGACCATTTTAGGCCTGAGGCGCCAAGCTATTCTGGCACAACCTTTGAACTATCACAGTCAAATTAATTTCAAGCAAGAGTGTGTCAGGATGAAAAGGGTTAACGTGACAGCGACAATACCGAGCAAGACCGAGCTGGTCCTGTCGTGACCATCCATCCCTGGCTATTCCGCAAGCCCAAACGCTGGTCGTCAACCAGTGTAGCGTAAATCGTCTCCGTCCGCCGGGAAGAGGCACAGATCCTCATGAGCTCCCGCTGCCTGAAAGCTGCCGGAGCTCATGAGGCTCTGTGCCTCTTGCGTACGGTACACAATCACACGGATCCCTAGAAGCTGCGAGGAACAATGAAGATCTGTGTCTTTTGGAGAAGCAATAGAACACAAGGACCCTTTTTCGCGTTATGCATACTTGCCAGAAATTGTTGCTCTATACTGCAGTGGCTCATGAGGACCCTTGCCCGTTGAAGACTAAGCTGACAATACAATAATGAGTCAACAACTCTAAGTCCTATGCATCTACGTTCCTTCAGCGTAGGAGGTCAACAGGCGTTCAGTCTGACAATGAGGGTGTGTAAATGACAGGTTTGTCGCATAATCGGCTGGAATCGAGTAGAAACAAACCGGGGGCAAATGTCAGTAATCAACATTCGACTTCTCTTGCCACTAAAGAGCAGAGACAGAAGCTAAAATGGGACCGACTCCACAAAGGCCACAGGTGTAGATTTTCCCCAAGCCCTGCAGTCTGCCGGGAATCATGATAATCTGTTTCTAGCAGATGACGGGGCCAAATCCGTACAGACGACAGTCATTTGATGGCGACTTCTTTGGGACCACTAGAGACGGGAGTGAAATAGGGCAGATCACAAGAGGGCAAGACTGAAGCGTAGATTCTCATGAGCCCCTGCGATAGCAGGGCTCATGAGAATCTACGCTTCTTGTGCGGGACTGTCGACCGGTAATGAAGTAATAGCGGTCATAATCGGGTGACTGACGTCTTCGGAGCGCGTGTCGCCAATTACTACAGTACCTACGCAGTAAAATCCATCACAATCTCCCTCTACTACCTGTCCAGGCAAAACGATAGATAGCGTGTCCGTGATAAGGTCCTGGTAAATCAAAGTGGCACACCTGCAGTGCGGCCAAATTGATCAGTGTTCAGGTCGTCGTACTCCATAATTAATAGCTGTCCCTGTCCCCATAACCCGCCCGCTAGGGCCGTCCGTTATCACGTCAGTGCCGTGGACGTTAAACCCCGAACTAACTAACTAATCTCTACTATCAAACTGTCAACAGGACCCAATGAAAGGCCAAAGGAGGCTGCCGTCAGCCCGATGGCCTTTTTGCGCAGTGGGGACAAGCAAAATACATGTATTGTTCGTTGTTGAAAGACTTTAGTTGTCTTTCCACGCAGTGCTTGTTTGTTCTCGATTAAATGATAAACCGATATTTTTCACCTTGATCGTAGTTCGTGTAATTCTGAAAGCCTTGTCTGCGTTGCTTTCAGCCCGACGCAAAAATCTCGCTGCCGTGCAGAGGGGCACTGATTTGGCGGGCACTTAATCGCTTGGGAAAGTTTCCTGCACTTAGCGGATGAAGACCAACAAACATTGTCATCACCATTGCCGGGTTCAGAGGCACTTTATACTACTTAGTTTATCGTCAGGTGCTTTTGCGTTCTCTCTCCCTCTCTCTCTCTCCGGGCTCTCTCTCACGCACACACGCACGCACGCACGCACGCACACACACACTGACACACACACACACACATAGACCTCCTGTGCAACTTCAGCATGACGGTGCAAAACCTGACAAAGATCATTAACCCCAGCCTCTCACTCCCCCGAGGCAAAACGTGGCAAAGAAAGCCTTCATCTCGCATAGCACACATTTTACAATATATGAAATGTGCCATTACGTGCATTAAAATTTCACATGTGTGCCGGTCAGTGAGTTTGCACCGTAATTACTGCTCTACGCAGTACATTAAAATGTGCGCTGGTCTGTGATTTTGGACCTTACGGCGTTAAGCCGTAAGGTCCGAAATCACAGACCAGCACACACAGATAACTACAATGCAAACGCAGCAACGCTGTCTGGTCACGAAATCTCTGCGGCACACGACCTGTAGGAATGGAAATGATTGTCTTATTCTATACCTGCGTATTTCTCTGTGGGCTGGCGATTGGGTGCCTGATAGGCGGGGGCAGGGGATCTAACTGTTGTCTGTCCAGCGCTGTGTATTCCCCTTGGTTTGAGTACTGACAATTCTGCCAGCGCTAGCCTCACCTATCTGGTTTGTGAGTATCATGTATAACTCGAGGCAAAATTTGTATCGTTACATTGTTGTGTAATGTTCTGTGCATCTACTGTGGGAAATCAGGGTATTTACCCGACCACATATAGTAGCGCACCTTCATGTTTGTGTATGTATGTTTCTCCTGCCTACTTCCTAAGTTCCGGAGAAAGACATGGGTTATATAAGAGACCTGATCCATTCTTTTAAGGAATGGAAATGATTGTCTTATTCTATACCTGCGTATTTCTCTGTGGGCTGGCGATTGGGTGCCTGATAGGCGGGGGCAGGGGATCTAACTGTTGTCTGTCCAGCGCTGTGTATTCCCCTTGGTTTGAGTACTGACAATTCTGCCAGCGCTAGCCTCACCTATCTGGTTTGTGAGTATCATGTATAACTCGAGGCAAAATTTGTATCGTTACATTGTTGTGTAATGTTCTGTGCATCTACTGTGGGAAATCAGGGTATTTACCCGACCACATATAGTAGCGCACCTTCATGTTTGTGTATGTATGTTTCTCCTGCCTACTTCCTAAGTTCCGGAGAAAGACATGGGTTATATAAGAGACCTGATCCATTCTTTTAAGGAATGGAAATGATTGTCTTATTCTATACCTGCGTATTTCTCTGTGGGCTGGCGATTGGGTGCCTGATAGGCGGGGGCAGGGGATCTAACTGTTGTCTGTCCAGCGCTGTGTATTCCCCTTGGTTTGAGTACTGACAATTCTGCCAGCGCTAGCCTCACCTATCTGGTTTGTGAGTATCATGTATAACTCGAGGCAAAATTTGTATCGTTACATTGTTGTGTAATGTTCTGTGCATCTACTGTGGGAAATCAGGGTATTTACCCGACCACATATAGTAGCGCACCTTCATGTTTGTGTATGTATGTTTCTCCTGCCTACTTCCTAAGTTCCGGAGAAAGACATGGGTTATATAAGAGACCTGATCCATTCTTTTAAGGAATGGAAATGATTGTCTTATTCTATACCTGCGTATTTCTCTGTGGGCTGGCGATTGGGTGCCTGATAGGCGGGGGCAGGGGATCTAACTGTTGTCTGTCCAGCGCTGTGTATTCCCCTTGGTTTGAGTACTGTCAGTGCAAGACTGCAATGACCGACGGATGACCAGATCAACTGGACCCTGATGCGCGCGAGGATTACTGAAACATGTGCAGCAACACCTGTCTTGACGGACCACCTTTATAAGAGATCGCCTGCCATCAAAGACCATCATTTAGGTGGGTGTGGCTGTGGCTGTGGCTGTGGCTGTAGTCACCTCACTGATGGTCTTCAATGACGGGCGACACCTTTCGCCCTTCAAGACTAAGTCCGTTCTCTTGAGAGAAAGAGCGATTGTCCTTTTAACCCTTTGCGTGTCGGTAGCGGTTTTTGTCGCGAAGATTCCTGTAGGAATCATCGCGACAACAACCGCTACCGACACACAAAGATTTAAGAACATATTTTCTCGCAAAAAAAAAAGAAAAGTGGTTGCTGTATGCATGGCATGCCTCTAGCTAGCCAGGCGTGGAACTGACTCTGACCGACTTGTGAGGGATGGAAATGGTCATGGCCTTCTCGAGCACGCAGACCCCATCTTGAACTGAACGAAAATCCTCCAGTTGATGCAGCCATCCGGACGTTAACCCATTCCCTGCCAGTGGACGGACATCTTGTCATATAAACCACGGGAAATTCCAAGTCATGTTACTATTATGAGGCAGGTGAGGCAGTAAGAGGACCGGTATTATCTTCTGCCTTCTTTGACATGTTGTACAGAGGCAGTATGCTGCAATTTGCTTAAAATCTCTTGATAGATGACAAGAGACATGTTTGCTACTTTGATTCATACCAGCCTTGGCTCAACCAGCGGTTTCTTTTTGTCCTAGTTTGAGTTGCCAAGCGGATAGTGATTTGAGGTGTGTACGAGTTTTGGCTGCGCTTGGATGTAGGGTTGGTACAGAATCATGTTGATAGCCAGGAAATGAGACTGGTGATGTCCTTTTTTTTTTTTTTTTGGATTTTGTGCAAGGCAAATGTGCAGCAAGTGGGCGGTAGTGTTGTTTAGGATATTGAAAAATTAGGGGATGACTGGGACAGACTAAGGCTAGGGCAAGATGGGACTGCAGGGGAGGCCACTGTGCTTTGGCCTGTCAGCGCCAAGCAACACACGCCGCCCCAGGAACATGGATATAAATAGGGTCGGCAAGAGGTAAAGAACACCATGAGCCCCGCCCCCCCCCCCCTACACCCCCCTCCCCGCCCCCTCGTGAGGTAAAGAGGTTCTTTGCCTCTTGTAATGTATGGTGTTTATAGTTTACCAGAAGCTGAAATGTGAACTCACTCTACGCTAAAAAACGGTGTACGTACTATCGCTAAATAGGCACCAGGGGCCAGTTGTATTAGTGAGCATAGTCCTGCGCCAGCCAATAAGCAAGGTACTCCTCTGGCGCAGGACTAAGCTCACTCATGCAACTGAACCCGGTCGAGTTGCACGTCACTGAGTTTTCAATCGCCAGTGCCTGCCCTAGTTCCATGGGCTTTTTTAATTCGAGCTGTTTTTAGCCCCACGCCAAGAAATCTCGCTGCAATGCAGAGAGACGGTAGGCTGGCAGTAACTGAACTGACCTGGTACATTTTCCTGCAACTGGGCGCAGGTTTAGGTTCCCAGCAGTGTGACCATAGTGCGAACCAACTCCACTGTCTGACCTTTCAAACAGCGTGTGACTGCGCGAGCTTTCCGCGTCGTTCCCACCAGAATAGTCGCACCACGTCCCTGTCCTCAAACTACGTAACTGTTAACCCTTTGGCTGTCGGTAGCAGTTTTTGTCGCGATGATTCCTGTCGGAATCATCGCGACAAAAATCGCTACCGACAGCCAAAGGGTTGATCTAAACTCCTGCAAGCGACGCTTTCGCCAGATATCTAGTGCTTTTCCCGCCCGCTCGTTTCGTCTACTTTTACATGTGAAAGATTCTAATGAGCTTCTCGTACAACTGCTTTCATTACGTGTGTTCATGTGAATGATAAACACGAATCCGATACGAAACCGACCCGAAATCCGAAGCGGGTGAGAGACAGAGCAAATCGTGCAAGTCCTTTTCGTGTTTGTGTGTTCATCCATATGCCCGATGCGATAAACGAATTTGCATCCGGCTTCGAACGAAAATGACGCAATTTTTTCAATGAAAATTGCATCATGGCATCAGGTTCGGAGTAGTATTCGTATCGGATTCGTGTTTACGGAATATTTTCATGAGTTTTCGAAAGCGTTATTAGTAAAGAAAACACCGCAGTAGACTCTCTGAGGTAGCAGAGCACACACTTCATAATATATATTACAAATTATAATCGCTTAGCTTATTAATATTAAAATCTTATTCTCACAGAATAAACTTCGGACGTAACAAATCGCCAGGCGACCCAATTGTTTGTCCTGTTGAAACATTCGAAGTTTGCTATAAGCAAAGTAATTTACATAAAATGAATGCTGTCGGAACTTCCGAAAAAGTGTTGTTATACGAACTGTGTTATTCGGTCTTGTCATAAGTGGAGTACGGCCGTGGGGATTGAATGGGTTAAAATCTACACTTTGAGTTACTTCGGCAATACGTCTGCGCCACCGCCGCCCCTTTTTCTGGTGGCCACCACCGCAGACCTTTTTTTTCCTTCGGCCAAAACACCTGCACTAACTATCAGATAACAAACAGGTTAACATGTACAAACTAATGACACACTCTATAAGCGAGATTATAATATTTAACCTCGTGGTTGAGAGTTACAAAAGAGCTCTGCGTGCAAGAGGCATAGATCTATGCTTCTTGTCGCCCTAATCTACGCCCGTGAGTCTCGGCCTGCGGAGATGTAAGGGAATTCGTTGTACACCGAGGGACAAAATTTCCATACGTTCGTTCCCACGACAAAGAACAAAAGCAACGAAAACTGAATCTATCTCGCTGATCTGTGTTGTTAACCCTCTGGCCGTCGGCAGCGGTTTTCATCGCGATGATTCATGCAGGGATCATCGCGACAAAAACGGCTACCGACAGCCAAAGGGTTCATGTTTAACCCATCAGCTCTCGAAGTACATTCACCCCCCACCCCCCACCCACCCCACCCCTCTCGTGCCACGCAACCACCGGGCGGTACTGCACACAACCGAATGGGCAGCTACGCGTGCACCGTTATAGGGTTAATGGGCACAAAAATGGATCGATCAAACAATGGGCTACTGTGTTTGCTCTTGCCACCGTGAGTCTTCATTCCGGCGCCGTTGGTCGACTAAAAATACCTTGACTGTCCAAAAAAAAAAAAAAAAAAAAACGTGAGCACGATCCAACTGCAAGAAACTGCGGGGGCTCATGAGGATCTATGTCTCTTGCATTTGGAAGATCTATATCTCTTGCAGATGAATCAGTTACCTCCGAGGGACGGACATGGGCGGGGGGGGGGGGGGGGGGGGGGGGGAGAGGAGAGGAGAGAGAGAGAGGAGAGAGAGAGAGAGAGAGAGAATGGTAAGGGTGAGGAGGGCGGGGGGGGGGGGGGTAATGGTGAGGAGGGAGGGCGGGAGAGGAAGACGGGTTCCAACTTTCTGTTTGGGACCTACAACCTGACACACGAGGCCCATAGATTTTCATGCGCTCCGAACGAGGACGCGAGGGCTCATAAGAATCTATTCTTTTTTTCTTTTTTTTTGCACGTGTGCATGTATCTCTATGAACACCACAATCCTTAATCGACACTGATCCACATAGGAGTAGGTAATCTAAAGCCGCAGGGTTCATGTTTTTAAGTATTCATAATAAGCATAAGACTAATTTAATGCTAATATATTTCACCGCCTCTGTCCTGATCGCGAAACTGATCAGCGAACGTTCAACAAATTGCCGGGCCGAGAGAGAGAGAGAGAGAGAGAGAGAGAGAGAGAGAGAGAGAGAGAGAGAGAGAGAGAGAGAGAGAGAGAGAGATGGACAGACAGAAAGACAGAGACAGAGGGAGACAGACTGATACAGAGAGAGGATTACAAAGTAGGTAAAAGCACTGTCAGGGGAGAGAAGTGTGCATGATCGACCAATGATCACAGATCTACTTTGGTCAAAGCACAAACAAAACAAAAAAAAGATAGGAAAGAGGGGGTGCGCTAAGAAAGTGACTGGAAGCAATGCATATGGAAGCCCCCCTCCTCCCCATTCCCCCCAACCCCTCCCCCCCCCCCCCCGGAGGAGGGCGTATCACATATCTCACAGCTCCAGCCCCTTTGTGCATGGAAATTTAAATCTAGGTCCCCCAAGAGGGGTCCAGATATTTAGCCGGTGTGGACAGCTGTTTCAGTCTTGGGCGACCTCGTCAGCACACCATTTGGCATACTGGTGGAAGGCAGGAACTTTTGCCTGCAAAGACAGCCACATTTTACTGTGGTGTCTGCAGGGGCATACATTCCATGCCTCCACCTAGAGCTAAATTTCCATGCACCCTAAGAGAGAACCTACTAAAAGATACAGAGAGAGACAGCGAGACAGAAACAGAGAAACTCACAGCGAGAGACAGGGACAGAGAAACAGAGACACAGAGACAGAGACAGAGACAAAGACAGAGACAGAGACACTGAGACTGAGACAGAGACAGAGACAGAGAGACAGAGAAAGAGATGCCGTTGTCAAATTCTGATCAGTATGCAGTTCTGCAGTACCCCAGAATTTTTTTGTTAAGACAGTGTGTAATAATAGCTGTACTGCCCTTACTGACGCACACACTTTCACGCATAATACAATATAGTACAATACACCTGAGGGATATTATATCATTTTTCTCCCTTACTTATTTCAACAGCAAGCATCCCGCTGAAATGGTCCCCTGCATGCTTAAACACAGTTGCCTTCCTTTAGGCACGCATTTGATTGCTAAAATTTGCCAATACAATGAGACTTCTCTACCCTTCTGTTCAAAATCCATATTGCTCGGCAAGAGACGATCCCAGATCGTAAAAAAAAAAAAAAAAAAAAAAATGTATTGACGAAAAGGATTTTTGCCATCAGTACAACATACTCTCGTGTTTTTCATACGATACTGTCTGAACAGATGAACTGATATTGCTCCAGTAAACAGCCTACAGGTACGTCGAAATTGCAGTAACTTAGCTAATGGGCCAGCGGCCCTTTCATCTTATTTATAAAATATACACAGATAGTCAAAAATCGAACTGAGTAACCCATGAGTAATGTCGGTTGAATTCATCATTCGTGTCATGCAATCTCCAAAGAGGCATAGATTCTCATGAGCCCCTGCTTTGCAGGGGCTCATGAGAATCTATGCCTCTTGCCTGCAGATCGGCTTGCATTTACATCTGTAGACAAACAGGTTATCGGGGACGAAGTAAAACACACGAGACCAACCTTCAAAACTGAAAAAGGGCATGTTATTGCCTTGGGGGAAATGTTTCCTAAACCATATTTTGCAGCGCAGTGGTTATAAGTTGTCACATCAAATGGCGGCGTACATTTAGTGTACGTCAGAGGTACAGTCGCATCAAAGGAAAATCTCTTTTGAAAACGCATGGTGAATTATGGGGAAGCATTCTAAACCATTTAGCCCCGAGTCCATACAGCAGGAGGTCGATTGACCATAATAATAAGAGCCATTTAAACCACGTAGTTTTGGAGTTGCGTTTTTTTCTCAAATATAATAATAATAATAATAATAATAATAATAATAATAATAATAATAATAATAATATACATAGGATTTATATGGCGCATTTCTCATATTTATAATATAACTCAATGCGCAGGGGTGTGTGTGTGTGTGTGTGTGTTTGTGTGTGTGTGTGTGTGGTGTGTGTGTGTGTGTGTGTGTGTGTGTGTGTGTGTGTGTGTGTGTGTGTGTGTGTGTGTGTGTGCTTACTCCCATAGCTGATGAAAAGAAAGTCTTAATTCTGACAAGACAAAAACTGAGAACCTCTTTCATCGGCGAATTTCAAAACTCGAAACATTATGTAGTTCGATGCAACTATAAAACCTCATTCACACTACGTCAACGATCGCAGTTGCTTTTCTCATAATATTGCTATATTACGTCAGTTTTAACACGAGTACAAGCAACTGTCATGTTTTCTTTTTCCTCATGCGCCCAAATCACACCC
Organism: Semisulcospira habei; assembly: GCA_036245525.1. NCBI lineage: Eukaryota > Metazoa > Mollusca > Gastropoda > Semisulcospiridae > Semisulcospira > Semisulcospira habei. Next base: position 96,259,608 of record BTPG01000002.1, read on the forward strand.
CTTAAACCAATTTTCCGTCTCTCTACTCTCTAACCCCCACCCCCACCCCCCAACCCGCTCTCCACCCACACCCGACCACCCCGGGTCAAAAGGAAAAGCAATATGAAGATGATTCCTGCCCAAAAACTTCTCCCGTTATCTGTTATCAGGGTGACCCTACCCCGAAAAGGTCCCCCATTAATGGCTCCTCTGATATGACGGGGCGTTGCAGAGAGCACCACACCGGCTCTTGGCATCTGCTTGAGGCATAGATTCTCATCAGCCCTGCAATCCCAGGGGCTCATGAGAATCTATGCCTCTTGCTGCCGAGGGTACAGATCCCGTTTCACTTCCGCCACAGCTCTCTACACAACGCAAGTCATCATGGAAAAAAGTTAAACCTCTTGTTATTTTCAAACACCTCTATCAGCAATCGTAACAGATTTTCATTCATTATTGCCCGAGCAACGCTCACACATGAAACCTCTGCTCCTCACACGCTTCCAGTTGTTTCCCCCTCCCTTTTTTTGCTACACAAACGGAGGAAGGCTACGAGGGGTTGAGCCTCGCAGTCTGTGTAGTAAACATTGCAAGAACCCACCTGCCCCAGCTATTTTCGGGGCCCCCCGTCAAATTTACAGCGGGTTGCCCGTCTCGAAACTCTTGAGTTCATTTTCTGATGTTGATAAATTCCTAGCTGCCGAGTCAGTCTGGTTCCTCGCCTGCCTCAGCATTATCTGGGTCAAACCTGGCATAATTCCTCCATCCGCGAATATAAATGACGCCGGGTTATGCGAGAAAGGGGCACATATTCTCATGTGCCCCAGCAACTGCAAAGCCGCATGAGAGTCTGTGCCTCCTGCATACGGAAAGGCAACTAGGACGTAAAAAAGTCAGGAATGCACATCAAACGTTTTCAATGATTCGAAGTAGTACAACTACCCACAATGTCTGCAAGAGGCATAAATCCTCGTAAGCCCCCGCTGTCCGAGGGGGCTTACGAGGATCTATGCCACTTGCTGGAATTATTTGTGTCTGTGTTCTTAAGGCTAAGGAGGTGGGCAGATCAGCGTGAGACTGAAAGGCAGCAACAGGTTGGCAGCATGTTCTGTGCTTCACAAAAGTACCAAAAGTACTTCGTTCTTTGGCGAATCACGTGACCTCAAACTTGCCGGAAGGTACTGTTTTTAAAAAGCCAGTTTACGGGATTACATTCCACTGTCTGTACAATCATATTCATATCCGTTTCACACCGTATCTCACAAATAAGCTTTTTGTTTTTTTTTAAATTAAAGGTCAACGTTGCACATAAGCCACAGACTATTTTAATAAAAGTTTGTGACACCACCTCGTACGAGACGTACCACATCCGGCTACACTAACACGTCATAAAGTTGACTTAACCCGTGCAGTGCCAATTAACGCGAACTTTACTAATATTTGTTAATTTCAAGACCCCAAAAAAACTAGATTTCACAGGAACATGGATTCAAAGTGGTTGTCAGCAAGCGGCATTGATCCTCATGAGCCCCCGCAGTTGCGGGGGCTCATGAGGATCAATACTTCTTGCAGCTTGGTAGTGTGCAAATGTTCTCACGACACTGAACGGGTTAACACAGTGTTTACGTGCTTTTCCTTTCATCCCTGCTTCTACCTCAAGGCCCCTCCACCCAACCCCCACCTCATCTGGAAATAACTGACGCAAAGTCAGCCGGTACAAATGTTAACCATTTTCGGGCCCAAACGCCGTACCTGAGGACCTCTTGCCTGTAAATAAGCAATACTATCACAGGAGATATCATTTCATAAGCACCTGCAAAAATTGTTGTTGGCTTGTCTTTCCAGCAATATGTCTACGAGCTATATGGCTCGATCTATCTCAAAACATCCAAATGTTGGCGCCGGTATTCACCCTTTTCGTCTTGATACACTACTGCTTGAAATAAAATTGGCAGTTCCAGGGTGGTGCCAGATTAGCTTGGCGCCTGTGGCGCCAAGCTACTCTGGCACCACCCTTGAACTAAAATGGTTGATCTATCTCCTAGTCTGTAATGTAGCCTCATAGGACAATAAGCAACTACAACAACAAAAACTGATGTAATGGGTTAAACAGGAAAAAGCGTTGTTCCAAAAACCACCACCTACGGATTGGTCGATCCATCTCCCACTTTTGCGCCATAATTTTTTTTTTAAGTGAAAAGCGTTGTTGACGCGCTGTTCCAACATATGTACACAAAATAATGGTTGGTCTATTCTATCTCCAAAGGTCGGCGTCGAAATCAAAAGGTAGAGACAGCGTTATTGCTTTGCCTTTCCAGCGCTATCGCATCTACACTTCAGTGGACAATCTCCCACTGTGACTGTACACTACCCACTCACTGCCAGAGGACGAATTCTGTGTTTCTGCAATCGTTGTAATTTCCACTACACAGGGCCCCCAACCGTCCCACGAACGTGGATTCAAAGTGATGCCAGCAAGAGGCATAGATCCTCATGAGCCCCGCAGCTGCGAGGTCACATGAGGATCTACGTCTCTTGCACTGTTGAAGCTGGAGTGTGTCGACTTTCTCTCTCCAAGCCGACGGGGGTTCAAATTAAAAAGCCATCAGGGTTGTCGGTAAGGCATTCCATAACTACTTCTACGCTACAGTGGTCCATCCATGTTTCCATAATCACACGCTCCTGACCATTCAGTTAAAACACGGACGATCACTCTCTCCTTCGCCGAAGGAGTGATCCCCCTGTTTTAACAGGATGGCCCCCGACCGACAACGTGAAATGGGCGCCATTGGCTTGCCTTTCTAACACTACTTGCATTCCAGTTGCCATTTCTTTGATCTGCGATCAAACCCAAGCTTTTCTTGTGCGAGCGTGCTTGTAAAAAAGATGAGCTGGATATGAGCAAACCAGGTTCGGAAAAATGCTTCGCTCTGACTCCGTTTGAAGCGAGAGGCTTAGGGCACTTGTGACAAATTGTTCCAAGAAAGAGGTATAGGGCAGGGGCTCATGAGAATCTATGCCTCTTGCACGTTGCTGTATGAAGGGGAGGTGTAGCATGAGCGAAACGGGACGCAAAAATCCCTACAGCCTTTGGCAAGACATCTATCCTATACTCAAGTCTTGTGACGGACTCCTCCCCACCTCCCCTGCGAGTGGCACATATCATCTGATGCCTCTACAGCCCACCACTTACCGATACCATTTATATCAACGTTTTGCAGACAGAGGATGCCATCTGCGATGGTTTTCTAGTACCTTGATATCGTTCAACGTAAGTCCGAAAGTTCCGCCGAAAGGTACTAACACACCAATACCAGCACTATCTCTCGTCCGACTTGTTACATCTGCACGAGACACAGATTCACATGCGCCCCTGCAGCTGCAGTGAGCTCATGGCAATCTATACCTCATGATGACCAAAACTGGCTCCAGCTGTTCTTTAAACTTAAGGGTGCGATTTCAGGTACAGTGAACTTCTGTTATGGTAATGTTCCTTTAACTCATTCTACCCCAACACCGAAATCCCCAAATTTTGCCGTTGTCCTCTGAAGACTGTATTGCAGTGCAGGACACAGATCGACCATGATAGTTCAAGGGTGATGCCAGAATAGCTTGGCGCCCATAGGCGCCAAGCTATTCTGGCATCACCCTTGAACTATCATGGTCGATCCTTATCTTGCTGTGGTGTGTCTGGGGTAGAATGAGTTAAATTAACAACCCTTCTAGCCGAGAAAAGGTCAACACGATCCAACTGCAAGAGGCATAGATCCTCAAGAGCCCCCGCGACTCGGCGCTCATGATGATCCATGCCTCTTGCTGACACCACTTTGAATCCATGTTTTTTTGGACGGTTGTGGCTTTTGGTCGTTAACTCATTCGTTACCTCATCACCGAAATCCCCAAATTTTGCCGTTGTCCTCTGAAGATTGCATTAGCAGTGCAGGACACTGATCGACCATGATAGTTCAAGGGTGATGCCAGAATAGCTTGGCGCCCATAGGTCGATCCTTATCTTGCTGTGGTGTGTCTGGGGTAGAATGAGTTAAGTGAACACAGATTTCAGAAACAAAATGTACGTCCGTTGGCAGGGAAGGGGTTAATAGTATAATAATACACAGTTCGTAATTTCCCAAATCACTGTCTGCGTCGTATTCGGCACTTTTTCTCCCTCTCTGTGTTTCCTCTTTCTTGTTATATTTGAGTAAATATGATTAAGAACACATACTGAACATGGTACAATACTAAATTGTTTTCGTCCCTACGTCACACAACCAATCTTTTTAGCGCAAACCGTACGTACCATGTGACCTCGCTACAAAAACCTTTGTAGCGACTAATGGCGGACTTTTTGTAGCCCTCTTTCTGACGCGTCTTGGATGCCAGTTTTGTTCTATAAAAGATCACCAAAACGTTCTAAAGTACGAAGTTACTTAGTGTTGTTCAAAACAATAGGCACACTACTGGAGACGGCAACATCATGAAACATTTTAAATTACGTCATAAGTTTATTGTGTATTCTCTTGACATTAGTCATTGCTGGCGTGATCCAGGTCGGAATATTTCTTCTTGGTTCTTTTACGAAAATAGCCGAGGAATGAAAACAAAAACGTTATTGGTAGCAGGGGCTTGCTGCACGGACCCTTGTAGGCCTTCGGGAGGTCAAAGGGGTACAATGGTTCCTTTGACCTCCCTCAGGCCTACAACTGAGGGTCCGTGTAGCAAACTTCTGCTACCAATAACTTATACTCTCCAGACAAGTGTCACATGAGCTAGCCGACTCATACCGTTACACATTTTCATGCAATAAAACTCTTTCTCAAAAAAGCAAAACCCGGGGGGAGGGGGGAGGGGGCGAATCAAGAGCGACCGATCTGATGAAACTGTTGGCAAGAGTAACTCCACGTAGCAGGGGGGCCCCTAGTCTGTCCGGACTCCAAGGGTTGTGTTCGAAGGTGTTTCCGTGCTGGTCTGCAATTCTGGGCCTTACGGCTCGAAACACGGACATGAGCTTCCTACCACACTGTAGGTTGACCGCAAGCGAGAATTTGAAAATATAACTTGTATTCATTTTGTAATGCATTGTTTGGTGGCTGTAAGACAGTCTGCTGTATTACCTTGCTGACTGATAGACAGAGAGATTGATTGATTGATTGATTGATTGATTGATTGAGATTGATTGATTGATTGATTGATTGATTGATTTAGCTCTTAGACAGATTGATTGTTCGATCATCGATCGAGTGGTAGGTTAATGGATGGATGGACGGATTGATGAACAGATGAGTGGCTGCAGAGATGAAAGAATGGGCAGATGCGATCAACCACTTCATATCTATGGTCTGACGCGATCGATCACTTCATTCAATGATCGATCTGATCAACTGACCGATCGACGCAATGACTGACTGACCGTTGACTAACAGGGCAATATAATCTCACAGATGTCGTCGTGTGTACATACACTGGTCAAACAAACCAGTCAGAAACGTGCCCAAAAACTGCCGACTTTTACCAGCAACTGTGTGGGCCGCGTCTGCCTCGCCTGTATGTAGCCAGGGATCATAGGCGCAGACGGGGGATAGGCATCAGACGAACACGGCGCAAAGCATCTGATAAGTTGGCACTTTTGGCCCGAGCATCAAAGCGCGCGAGAGGCTTTGAAACAAGAGTTGAGCCCTGCTAATGGTTACCGGTCCTGCCAAAAAAAAGAAAAAAAAAAGAACGCTCAAGAATCCATCCGCAAGAGGCATAGATCCTCATGAGCCCCCACAATTGCGGGGGCTCATGAGGATCTATGCCTCTTGCCAGCTCAAACTGTTCGCTCTGTGTCTTTTTTCTTCAAAAATAAGGGGGTGACAGGAACTTCCACTTGACGAAGAAGGGATGAAGCGACTTAGATCCCCAGAGAGACGTACGGTCTGCATGGTTGTCGAGACAGCCTTCAGTTGGAGGAACACACCAAAGTCGTAGAAATAGCGGCTCCTAAACCGAGCACATTCGCTCCATGCACCGTGACAGCTGCGCGGTACCGACTGTTTAGTGTACTTCCATGTTTTATCAAAATTGCACGCTAGCGTTTAGTGTCAAAATCAGCTGGAGACTGAAGTTGGTCATAGACCACGTGTCAGCAGTCACTGCAGCAAAACGCTGCATGATCTCAGTTTAACCTGCTCAGAGTGCCATCAGACTGTTTCTGCAGCCTTCGTCCATTCAAGACACACCAAAAAAAAAGCTAGATGTGCCAGATGCACAGAATCAGGTAGTATCGTCAAAAGGCATAGATCCGCATGAGCCCCCGCAACTGCGGGGGCTCATGAGGATCTATACCTCTTGCGGTTGGGTGGTGTTCACATTCTCGGCAATGTACGGGCGAACACTGACAATCATCCTTTAAGTTAACTTTTTCTGGACAACTTCACGGGATATGGACTGCCCTTGATAGTTTAATGGCTAGTCCTAGGGTAGTGCCAAATCAGATTGAAGAAGCCTAATCTGGCATTACCCTTGAACAATCACGGAAAACTCATCTCTCACGGCTAGTACATATTGTTGTTGTTTCTCTTTCTCTCTCTCCGTCTCGCTGTGAGTGTGTGTGTGTGTGTGTGTGTGTGTGTGTGTGTGTGTGTGTGTGTGTGTGTGTGTGTGTGTGTGTGTGTGTGTGTGTGTGTGTCTCTCTCTCTCTCTCTCTCTCTCTCTCTCTCTCTCTCTCTCTCTCTCTCTCTCTCTCTCTCTCTCTCTCTCTCTCTCTGGCCTCACCTACACGCATTTACTTTTGCTCGCTCCTGCACGTGCTTACACACACTCTTGTCTCTCGGGTTCAGGTTCTCTCCGAGTCTCTCTCTTATGATTTTTCGTTGACGTCATTTTTACTTTTTCCGCACTTTTGTTCTTCCTTTTCTTTTATTTTACGTCACCTCCTTCAGTTGCCACATTCCTTCTGCCAATGAAGATAAGTAGCGGCTAATCTCTCTGTTTGTTTGTCTATTTTGACAAAGGATATTTACCTGAAATATTAATAAATTGTGTTGTACCCGTCTTTTCTAAGCGTGTTTCTTTCTCCGTTGGGTACTTCGTTGTTGTTGTAAAGCCGTCTCCTAATATTATGAAAATCATTACAATTCTAGCTGAGCGAGTTAAAACTGTGCGAAAAACTTTCCAGCATCGTAAGCTAGGATAAAGTTAGACATTTCCCAAACCACGGCTCCAATAATTATCTTCACAAATACCGACAAATGATCTTCACAAATACCGTTACCGTTTCACCCACAAAGAACTCTACAGCTCTTGACTTCACACAAAGCGGTCCAACTGAACGCATCAACGAATTCCGATAATACGATCCCTCCCGCAGGACCTCATCATAAAAGCCAAGCTATAAATGAATATGAGGGTGCGATAGGGATCCTCATGTTACCTTGATACTCGTTTTGATAGAATACTAGTCTACATCAAAAGCCCTGGGCTCAAATACATTATGAGCTTATAGTCGTCCTGCGCTAGCCACTAAGCAAGGTGCTCCGCTATAGCGGAGCACCTTGCTTAGTGGCTGGCGCAGGACTAAGCTCACTCCAACAACTAAACCCTGTTTCCAGTCCCTAGAGACAGATCCATGTGTCTGCTCCGTTTGCGAGAGAGGCATATCTTCACACGAGCCCCAGCAGTGAAAGGAAGTCATGAGAATCTCTGTCTGATGCCTACCGAGTTCGGTCTCATTCAGTGTCTCGAACCGAGGTTGTTACTCCGGGTTAAGCTTATGAACTGGCAAGGACAATGATCGAACTAGGAAACAAACTTATCCAATTCACAAAGTACCACTGAAATGTATAACACACCAACATGCCTACTAATGTTTCTGAAAGGGCAGGGGAGAAAGAAAAAAAAAACAACATTTACACGTTCAGAGAGAAATGTGAACGCCATCCAACTGCAAGAGGAATATATATCCTCATGAGCCCCTGCAGCTGCGGGGGCTCATGATGGTCTATACCTCTTGCTGACACCACTTTGAATCCGTGTTCCTGGGACACTGATCTAGGGTCTTTTGGTCTTGAATTAACGAAGATTGCAGAGAATCGGTCTGCGTCAAATGGTAAAGAACGGGGTAGGCTGCAGAAAGCTAAAAAGTACCTCGACTGCTATGACGATGCCGCTCGGCGGAATGTCAGTAGCAGTTAACGGGTTAACCCTTATCATTCGGAATACACCAGTGTGTGAAATACGCTTGATTAAAATAGTTCAAGGGTGATGCCAGAATAGCTTGGCGCCTCTAGGCGCCAAGCTATTCTGGCACCACCCTTGAACTAAAGCCATTGGTCTGTATCCTTATCTGTATCCTTATCTGCGCATAACCATTGAGTTGTATTAAATATGAGAAATGCGCCATATGAATACCATGTATTATTATTATTATTAAGTACTGTAATGTAGCTTGCATAATTACGGCAGTGTACAAATTACGCGTAAAACTGAATACACATTTGAGCACTCTCGTACTGAAAGCGTTGTATTCATAGAACGGAGTGGAGTCATTGTCAGGTAACTTGATATCAAGCAGACGTGTGCCGAACTGGATTCTCCTGTGTCCAAATGAACCATAACTAGACCTGTGTGTAGCGTTTCGAAACCATCTGCTACAGAAAATTATCACTGAACAGTTACGGCGGTAGTGGGCCTTCAAAAAAGACTACCTTCAGAGATGTGGAATGGCCGAGACTGGAACATGCCTGGTGAGGACTACATGAGATCGTGAAATTACGTACAGCACTCGTAAAGTAGTACAGTCAGCGTCAATAAAACATACTACGGTAACTAACAAGTGTGGAGTTACACGCTCATTGTATTCAGGACACGAAACCGGATATCTTTCATGAAAATTCGTCACATGCAGTTTTAACCCATTCAGCCCGGACGCACTACAAGCTGGAGATGGGTCGACCATGATAATTCAAGGGTAGTGCCAGATTAGCTTGGCGCCTGTCGGCGCCAAGCTAACCTGGCACTGCCCTTGAATTATCATGGTCGATCCATCTCCTGTAACTGGTGCAGTCATTTGATGACACCTCCAAAATTTGGGAAATATGGCTGCCAAGCTGAATGAGTTAATACAGTTTAAATTACCAGCCATCCTTCCATTATATATGTGAAACGTGTAGCATTTGCTACTTCAGTCGTGAAGATGGGACGGATACTGCATACTTGCAGTCTCTGCTTGCGCCATCTCGTTTGTTTGGTTGGTTGGTTGGTTGGTTGGTTTGTTGGTTGGTAGTTTGTTGGTTTGTTAATATGGTTGTTGGTTTGTTCGTTTGCTCGTTCGTTCGTCTGTTGGTTTGCTGCTTTGTTTGTTTGTTTTTTAAGGCAGAGTTTATCGCCACTAACATAAACTGTAACGAATCTGACACCTACCTTGAACCCGTTGTGAGATACAAGACAATGTATCATGAATCAAAATAACTTCGTTTTATCAAGCACGCTTGCAAGTTGCGTGCGACCATGACAGGTACGTGGCGTTCTAAAATATGCCTTCTCTTTTGGATGTCGGAAGGTGTTCCGCTTGACAGCGCGAGGTGTGAACGTACACTCCTACACGATTCGCCGTCAAGTGCCTGTGGATAATTACGGCTATAGAGTAGACCTGCATCACACAACTAAAAGTATTACGTTTCGCTTTTTTTTCCACCTCTTCTGTATCCCATAATGCCTTGCTTCTCATGAGATCGTACAGCTCCGCCCATTCTCTCTGCCTGAGGCTCATGAGAATCCTTTCACATCACAACCCCCCCCCCCCCCCACCCCCACACCCTTCCCGCACAAATCTGTTACCGTAAATATGAAGTCATCCGGGCTTTTTAATAAATCTACCAGCACAAATATTGAATAGCGTCTGCAAGAGGCATAGATTCTCATGAGCCCCCGCAGTCAGGAAAATCTGCGCCTCTTGCCGCTAAAGCTTAGTTTAATAGTCTCTCCTGTTACCCTCTACTTCCCTGTAACACAGACTTGCAACTCGCAAGAGGCGTAGATTCTCATGTGCCCCTGCAGTCTTGCAACTAGAGCTTGGCCCCATAATACTTTTTACAGTACGTCTTTGCTCCTCAGACGTGGGGGTTCGGCCTGTGACTGCGTAAAGGTGCAATGTGAACCCCGTGACCTCTCACGGCAGTTTGTGCCTTTGAAGTGCACCAGGTGTGTGCGCCAGCGTTGTGTGCGACACAAACTGCTCGTTTTTTTAATTGTAAATGTTATTGCGTGTTATTGCGTGTGCGTCTCCCTGCCGCCCGCTGTAAACCGCTCAGGGATGATTATGACCCTGTCATTCAATGGAATAGTGGATCCTTTAAATAACCTGTTAATACACTCAAAGCTTTTAATGCAAAAATGACTGCCCTAGTGGACTCATTCTTGGTGATTGCCAATGAGTGTGACTCGCCACGACCATCCGCCCGTCGAAGCTAAAAGTGTGCAAATTATACAATTGACACTCGCAGCTTTGCTTCTGTGACTTTAGACCTCACGACATGACAAAATCACAGAGCTGCATGCAGGCGAGGTCACAAGAGCTGAGTGATTTGCGAACAGCTTTCTGTATTCGATTGCGTGTATTAATTCAAAACACTGATTCAAAGCACCTTAACTCTTATCATTCGGAAAACACCAGTGTGTGAAATAAGTTTGACTAAAATAGTTCAAGGGTAGTGCCAGAATAGCTTGGCGCCTGTAGGCGCCAAGCTATTCTGGCACCACCCTTGAACTAAAGCCATTGGTCTATATCCTTATCTGTAAGTACTATAATGTAGCTTGCATATTATTATGGCAGTGTACTGATTGGAAGCATTTAGCCTCCGTATGATACGGGTTAATAACAACAATTGGACAGTTGTTTGTACGCGTGTTAAAACTGACGTAAAATAGCAATATTATGAGAAAAGCAACTGCGATCGTTGACGTACCCCCCCCCCCCCCCCCAGCATAACCTCCTCTCCCTCCCCCCCCCCTCTCCACACACACACATGCACATACGCTTTTGACACCCCACCCCCCTCCCCCACTCCACCCCTCTCCCACTTAGTAAATCACACAGCAACAATCAGCCTTCAAATAATTATTTGACGACTCGAGGTGACACAGACGGACATCCAGACAAATCACCGGGGCCTATTCACCATATTCAAACCAGCTCTCTGTGGCGGCCCTGGCTGTGTTATTACATCTGTTATGGCTGTGATCGCCGGCGGCCAGATATATCAAAGCTCCTGTCACCTTTGAAGTTATTGCGGCCGGGCATTTGGACGAATGACAAACAGTCATGGGCCAGTGAGCGAGGTATGTTTCACGTTGACGGCAGTCCCCAAGCAAGCAAATTACATATTTCTACAAGTGGTATGGATTATCGCAAGCATAATAGTTCAAGGGTGGTGCCAGAATCGCTTGGCGCATAGGCGCCAAGCAATTCTGGCACTACCCTTGAACTATTATGAATTCAAAGATACTTTCTGGCAGACACTGAATGAAATTTGAAGTTATGGTTACATTCTTAGATTTCGGGTGTAATTGGAGAATTTCTTGCGTCTGCGCATACAGTATGATGCGAATACAGTATGAGTGGCCCGCACTCAGCTGTGCAAGAAAATCGTCCGTGACCAAGTGGATGTTTGAAATAATTACAATAATATTAGTTGTGTTCGTTACTTGTTCAAATCGAGCTGTAAGTTGACTGCCACAGACATTTTTATTTTTTTATTTTACTTTTTTTCACACTAATTTATATCCGGAAGGTCTAAGGAGGTCGACCATTACAGTTCAAGGGTGGTGCCGGAATATTCCGGCACCACCATTGAACTGTCATGGTCGATCTTGTTGCCTGGAGCTGGATGTCTCAGTGGTAGAGCGTTCGTTTCACGTCCGAAAGGTCGCGGTTTCGAATCCAGCTGGGGTCAAAATTTGTTCATGGTCGGGTCAAAATTTGTTCATGGTCGAGCCATATCTTGCTGTGGTGTGTCGCGGGCAGAATGACTTAAGCCCTAAACGTTTCATGTTTTTTTTTTTCCAGATCGCGTTGCAGTGTGCAATAAAAGGGATGAATAAGATAATTGAAACGTACGTGCAACCGACGCAAAGCAACTAGGTGCGATCTTACCACTACACACAGCCCCGTCTTTCTCCCTGCTGAGAAGGGAGCGTGCGCAGGAAAGTGTACGCAGCTTGCATCTTCTTACAAGGGGCAAAGGTGTAGGCGGTGTGCACCTATGTGTGGTGGGTGCGATCTGCAAGTCTTTCAGCTCTGCGTTTGTTCGGAAAAGAAAAAAGTCCATTCATCCAGTCACAACCCAATGCGCAAAGGCCATTGGGCAGACGTCGGCCCGATGGCCTTTGCGCACTGAGAATGAAGTAAATATCTACTGTAAGACAAACAGCTATTGTCCGCCCCTAACGTGGGGTGAATTACCTGTGCCAGCATCAACTTTCATCGTCACACAGCCATAGAGGACGGTTTTAAAACCCGCTACATACTCTAACACCAAATAATGCCGACGTGCATGTAACGCGTACATGTCTACAACTGAAATCTAGACCCAAAAAAAGCTTAAGGCCGAACGCGTAAAATGCAAAGAACATCCCAACGCAGAAAGAAACACGCTCTGAAAAGACAGTTACAACAATTTATTTTGTTGTAACTGTTTTTAAGCGTGTTTCTTTCCGCGCTGGAATTCTCTCTGCAAAAGTATGCGTTTTAATTAATGTGACATTTGCACAAAAGGCCTCTCGCAGCGGCAGACATGACAAGCATAACTTCCTGAAAATCAGAAATCTCACGATGCAAATGGCACCGGCATCAATATCAGCAAGCGGCACTGATGCTGATGAGCCCCTGCGACAGCAGGGGCTCAAGGGCATCTGCGTCTCTTGCAGACGGCACCCGCTGGATGATAGACTGTAACATCAGATACACCGTACGAAAAATAACACAAAAATAAGCGTTTTAATGTGACAGTCGCACAAAGCCCGCCGAGGCGCTCTGCAATTTCACAGGGCTTTGATCCTTGACTTGCTCGCTGAGCTGAAGCGGCGCGTAAAGTTGGGGCCAGGCAGGCGAGGAAGGCAGCGAGGCGTGAAAAAAAAACACACCTGACGTCTCACTTCAGGTCACACGTGTGTGTGTAAGTCAGCGACAAACATGCAAAATAACTGGTAACATTTTTTATTTTATTTTATATTTTATTTTTTGCCTACTAACTCCAGTAACGTCTCGTGTATCGGCCTAACGGGTTTTGGGGAGCTGAGGAGCTCGGATGGTACAGCAGGTTCCAAAGGTGACGGGTTCGAACCCAGCTGGGGTGAAAATTTGTTCAGACTCTTTTTCGGTGTCCCGTCTTTTGAAATGACCTTCGTGGTGGATAAAATACGTTCAAACTCTAAGCGTTTTTTTTTTGTTTGTTTGGTTTTTTTGTGTGTTGTTGTTTTGTTTTGTTGGGAGGGGGGAGGGGGGCGGGGGCTTTTTTTGTTGTTGTTATAACACGTGACGAGTTGCACTCCGACGCCGTAACATGCCTTAGCTTAAAAACTGGGCTCCTACAAGATTTGGTGACGGAAATGTCGCGCTTGGTCCAGCCACAATTTCGTCACTGGGGCTACGCCTGTGCGCACCCAATTTCGCCCTTGTCAGGCACTTGCCGGCCCGGAACGTGGAAAACATCCATTTTCCACTTGTGTGCAGAATGCAAAAATTAAAGACAAATCTTCCCCGTCAACAAACCGTGTCTGATGTCACTGAGAAGCGTATCATGGTATGTATCATCTGCAAGAGGCATAGATCCTCATGAGACCCTGTTCCTGCGACGATATCCATCAGAAGCATGATTTATGTTACATCAAAACGCACAGATTCTCATATGACCCTGTGCCTGAAGCGGATCTTGCTGGCAATTCAGCGAACAGTCCAAGTCCCCCCCCCCCCCCCCCGCCCCTCTCTCTCTCTCTCTCTCTCTCTCTCTCTCTCTCTCTCTCTCTCTCTCTCTCTCTCTCTCTCTCAGGGTAGCTGGGTAGCTCACTTGGTAGAGCGTTCGTCTCTCGCCCAAAAGGTCATGGGTTCGAACCCAGCTGGAGCCAACATTTGTACAGACCTCTTTTCGGTGCCCCGTCTTTGAAAATGAAATCACCATCGTGATGGACAAAAGACGTTAAGTCCTAAACGTTTCAGTAACTCTCTCTCTCTCTCTCTCTCTCTCTCTCTCTCTCTCTCTCTCTCTCTCTCTCTCTCTCTCTCTCTCTCTCTCTCCAGGCATTGTGTGTGTGTGTGTGCGTGTGCGTGTGTCTGTGTGTGTGTATGTGTGTGTGTACTGACGTGTGTCTGTGTGAGTGCTCTCTCTCTCTCTCTCTCTCTCTCTCTCTCTCTCACTCTCTCTCTCAGCTCGTTCTCCTCTGACTCTCTCTCTCTCTCCCTCTCTCTCTCTCTCTCTCTCTCTCTCTCTCTCTCTCTCTCTCTCTCTCTCTCTCTCGGCATTGTGTGTGTGTGTGTGTGTGTGTGTGTGTGTGTGTGTGTGTGTGTGTGTGTGTGTGTGTGTGCGTGTGTGTGTGTGTGTGTGTGTGTGTGTGTGTGTGTGTGTGTGTGTGTGTGTGTGTGTGCAAGGACATGATTGAAAACAGGTCTATGTACCTAATCATTTATCGTTGAGAAATAAAGTTTCATTTCATCTCTCTCTCTCTGGTGTGTTTATATGTGCGTGCTTGCTTGCAAGCGTGTGTATGTTTACACGTGTGACTATGTCACTCTGCGCCTGAGTGTTTGTCCACTTCCTTCCCACTGCTCCAGCGAGGATTTGAGCAGCTCGGCAACGCAATTAGCAATCCTTAGTTCACGATCTCTCGAGACTTAAAACACAAGCCTTTCTTGACTTCTGAAAACAGTCCCTCAGCAAACACCATCCACAGATTTCAACTGAGCACAGATGCTCAAGAACACCTGCTGCGGCAGCAAAAGGCATACATCCTCGTGAGACCAAACGTCGGAGGCGCAGACGAAAATCTGTGCATCTTCCTTTTCCTCACGGAATACAATACAAATTACAATGCAATGCGTTTAGTTTATTGTCAACATTCTCTAGTAATGTCGAGCTTTTGGCAAACTGAAATACAAAATTCACCCTTTGTGTCGGCAGCGGTTTTAGTCGCGGCGATTCCTACAGGGTTAACTCTCTCTTTTACAACCCTTCCTTCAACAGTCTGTCGGAATGGCCTTTGCTTAGGTGCACACTGCAGTACAGAACCGAGTTACGCTGTGACCGAAATACCGCAGGATCGAGCGAACGAGTCCAAAAATCGTTTGAGGTACTCTTCTTTGCTGTTGCCAATGTCGTAAGTTCGGGCCAGGTATGTCCAGTCCAGGGCAGGGATTGACCCTTTTGGCCCCTCTCCCTCAACACCGCACATACCTTTCCATCTACAAGAGATGTAGATCCTCATGTGCCCCCCCGCGTACGCGGGGGGCACATGAGGATCAACGTCTCTTGCTAAGTCGAACTGGGTCGTTTTGGGTTTGTTTGATTTTGGGACGGAGCAAGTTCACAGGGGGAGGGGGCTGGGGGGGGGGTGTTTGGGGGTGGGGGGGGGGGTTCGTTGTTTAAAATGAGTAAGACTTGAAACATGTAACTAACCCTGTTCGGTAAACGCTGGGCATATAAAGGGTTATTTGGAACAAATTTGCCTTTGTGATCATGGCATTTGCGGGCTTCACTTCAAACACGCGCAACGTCTTTTTTCTTCTCTAAGAAGTTGTGGGGGAGAAAGAAGATTGAACGAGTGCGCTCTACACACTTGCGGTAATTGCGCGTTCGGTTGTTAAAATAAGCGAGTCAACACAACATACGACGCAGAAACAACTCTAGTGTATTTCTCTCTTCATCATCCTCCCAAAAAATTCCCCGGCCCCCAATCCCATCCTCTGTTACATTATACCCCGACCCCCAATCCCATCCTCTGTTACATTAAACATCGGATATAACAAACGTCCCGAGGGACCCTCAGAAATGTAGTTGATATCCAAGGTTTCTAACAAAAGTCCCGAGGGACCCCCACAAATGTAGTCGATATCCAAAGTTTCTAACAAAAGTCCCGAGGGACCCCCACAAATGTAGTTGATATCCAAAGTTTCTAACAAAAGTCCCGAGGGACCCCCACAAATGTAGTTGATATCCAAAGTTTCTAACAAAAGTCCCGAGGGACCCCCACAAATGTAGTTGATATCCAAAGTTTCCAACAAAAGTCCCGAGGGACCCCCACAAATGTAGTTGATATCCAAGGTTTCTAACAAAAGTCCCGAGGGACCCCCACAAATGTAGTTGATATCCAAAGTTTCTAACAAAAGTCCCGAGGAACCCCCACAAATGTAGTTGATATCCAAAGTTTCTAACAAAAGTCCCGAAGGACCCCCACAAATGTAGTTGATATCCAAGGTTTCTAACAAAAGTCCCGAGGGACCCCCACAAATGTAGTTGATATCCAAAGTTTCTAACAAAAGTCCCGAGGGACCCCCACAAATGTAGTTGATATCCAAAGTTTCTAACAAAAGTCCCGAGGGACCCCCACAAATGTAGTTGATATCCAAAGTTTCTAACAAAAGTCCCGAGGGACCCCCACAAATGTAGTTGATATCCAAAGTATATAATGAGAAAATTGCATGTAATCTAGTAGAAAATGTGCGATAGGGACCTAAGAAAAATCGTTTTTAACTCATTCAGCCCGACACACGTATTTCCCAAATTTTGGAGGCGTCATCTAACGACTATGCACCTGTTGCAGGAGATGGATCGACCATGATAATTCAAGGGCAGTGCCAGATTAACTTTGCGCCTGCCGGCCCCAAGCTAATCTGGCACTACCCTTGAATTATCATGGTCGACCCATTTCCTGCTGTAGTGCGTCAGGGCTGTATGGGTTAACTCGGTGACTGTTAGAGCAAGGCGAAAGATACACAGCAATTCCCCGTATACACAAAAAAGACAAACTCTTAACCACCCACAAGTAAAATTAGCTCTTCACGACTGCCCGCATCAACAGCTGCGGAAGTGTCGTATAGCGTTGTCACCGGCAACGCTGCAAAACACTTTCGCAGCTACTGATGCCGGGCACCATGAATGAGTTAACCTATTAACTGCTGCTGCTGACCATACTGCGCGGCAGAAAACACGCACAAATAGGCCTACTGACGTCTTTTTTGCCGAACCGTATCTCCAGCAGCAGACAAAAGGTTTAACCTCTTTAAAACCAGCAGACGCAGATTGCTCTGGAATCAATGCAAATTTAACGTAAAAAAATTCCGAGCGAATATTTACGAAACAGATTGTTTCCAGCAAGAGGCTTAGATCTATACCTCTAAATACCTTGCAGTTCTAATGGCAGTGTCTTTTGGTTTTCTCGTCGATGAAGGGGATTAATATATAAACGAGTCCCGCCATAACCGTCCCGGCCGGAACGCATTTAAAATTCGATTGCTGCCTGTTTGGTGCCTTTTGATATACAGCCAAAATGAACTACACAAATGTCTACAAAAGCCTGCCCGCCAGCGCTTTGTGTAGCATAATACTCTTGAGCTTCTTCTGCAGTCGTGTACCCTTTAATAAAACACCAGATGACTCTCTAAATATGAGGGTATAAATGGAACCGATCTCAGCCAAAAATAGGCGCGGATTCTAACTTGCCCCTTTCAGCCGCACAGGCTCATGAGTAGCTTGAAGTGGTTGGCTGGGAGTCTGTTTCATAGATGATCTTTCCTGGGACCTGTCTCGGGTTTTTTTTTTTTTTCCCCCAAATAAAGTGATAGCGATTGAATACACAACGATAAGCAAAAGTCATAGATCCTCATGAGCCCCCGCAATGTGCGGGGGCTCATGAAGATTTATGCCTTTTGCAGACGGAGAAGTTTGTCTAGGGAGGAGAGGGATATGAGTGAGGGGACGGGGGGGGGGGGGGGGGGGGGGGGGGGGGAGAGGTCGCATCCTGAAAAAGAGAAGTGGAAGCGTTACCGCTAACGGCAGGACTGCGAAAGTCATCACCACGCGTCATAAATCTTTCTCGTGCAGACCTCACCCATACGGATGCTGACTTTAAACTGATCCTCTGAACCTTCGGGTACCCCTCACCACCACACCACTTTCCCCGATCCCACCCCACCCCATCCTTTTTAACCCTTTTCATCCTTATACACTATTGCCTGAAATAAATTTGACTAGGATAGTTCAAGGGTGGTGCCAGAATAGCTTGGCGCCTCAGGCGCTAAGCTATTCTGGCATCACCTTTAAACTCCAAACGGTTGGTTGATCCATCATGTAATCTGAAATGTAGCCTTTATAGGACAACAAGCAAGTTTTTTTAATCAGTCTCAGGATGTAATGGGTTAACCTGACAATCGAGTGTGCCCCCCTACCCCCTCTTTTTTTTCCTTTCTTTATCTACCCACTGATTTTGCCCCCCCCCCCCCCCCCCCCCCCCCCACCCCCGCCCCCTCCAATTCGCCACCTATAAAGTGATAAGTCTACTAAAACTGTAACATCGTCACTATAAATTTAGTCCACCCCACCCTCAGAAAGTACCTCATTTTTATTAGATGAGAGTAATCTCACTAGTAGTATACTACGCTAGAGCGATAAAATTAATATAACATAGTCACACGCACGCACGCAACCACACACACACACACACACACAGCACACCACACACACACACACACACACACACACACACACACACACACACACAACACACCACTCTCGCCACAAGGTAACTAAAACTGCTGCACTGCGTAAACTCCCGTCAGAGGAAAAAGAATCTTTATCAGACTCCCACCGAACAGCTTGAAATCATCACCATAAATTAAGCCCCACCAAAAACGTTATCTCACTTCACAGTCCCTCACCGAACCTGTGTCCGTCTGCTAGAGGCATAGACCCTCACAAACAACTGCTGCCGCCCGGCCTCAGGAAGGACTGTGTCACGTAGCTTGATAAAAATGCCACTGATACACTCTACGCTATTTAAAATCTTCAGACGAAATCAGTCAGAAATGCCACAGCTTCGCCCCCAAATTATATGAAAATCGAGGCGCAGATCCAGTTACTGTTAGTCAGCAAGAGACATAGATTCTCATGAGCCCCTGAGAATGCACGGGCTCATGAGAATGTATGTCTCTTGCAGATGGGAAGGTTGGACGATGGCCTGACAAGCGGAAAGCTGAGAAGGGTGATCTCATCCCTGATGAAGAGACCAGACTGGTACCAAAGAGGGCAAAGTCATCATCATCATCATCAGTCCCTTGCCCGAACTGGGCGTTGGGGGGACTGAAAGGCAGCAGCAACAGACAGTGCTCTCCACTGAGTTCTATTTTGGGCGGTGGCAAGCAAGTCTGGCATCTCGAGTTCGGTCCATTCTTTTATGTTTGCGACCCAACTCTTTCTCTGACGACCTCGCCGACGACTTCCTTCGAGAGTGCCTTGGAGGATAGTCTTGGACAAGGTGTTGTGTCGGGTCACGTGGCCAAACCAAGCAAGCTTGCGCCATTTCACGGTTGCCAGAAGGGGTTCATGTGGGCCCACCAGGGAAGTGACGATGCTCCGTACATATTCGTTGGTCTTGTGCTCGCGGTACGAGATGCGGAGCAACTTCCTCAGGCACTTGTTCTCAAAGGCCTGGATTTTCTTTTCTGAGTCTGCAAGCAGTGTCCAAGTCTCACAGCCGTAGAGCAGAATAGACACTACGAGGGACTTGTAAAGCCTGTACTTGATGGTGAAGCTGATGGAGTTACTTCGCCATATCCTGTCCAGCCTGGCCATTGCGGATGTTGCTGTACCTATCCTGATACGGATCTCTGCTATGCAACTACCGTCTTTGGACAGGGTGGCTCCCAAGTACTTGAAGCTATTGACCTCTTCTAGCTTCTGGCCGTTCATGTGAATGTTGCTGCTGCTGTCGCTTGTGGTGTTGATCATCACTTTGCTTTTATCCGTACTGATCTCCATGCCATAAGACCCTGCGCTACTTGAAAGTTTGTCTGTCAGGTTTTGAAGCTCACTATTGCTGCCTGCCATGAGGTCAATGTCGTCTGCGAATCGAAGATTGCACAGGGATCTGCCACCAATAGAGATTGAAGTATGGTGGTCGTGGAGGGTTTCCTGCATGATATTCTCCAGGAATATGTTGAAAAGGACAGGAGAGAGCAGGCATCCTTGACGGACACCGATCGTCGTCCTGAAGAACTCGCCTGACTGATTGTTAAGTAGAACCGCGCTGCAGGCGTTCTTGTAAAGCGCTTCTATCATTTGGATCAGTCCCTCCTCTATGTTGAACGATCTCATGACTTGCCAGAGTCCGTCGTGCCAGACGCGATCAAATGCTTTCCTGAAATCAATGAAGTTGTGGTAGAGTTCGCGCTGATGCTGCAGATGTTTCTCGATCAGGACGCGGCAGTTGAAAATCTGCTCTACAGTGCTTCTTCCAAGAGGGCAAAGTACAAAGCCCAAAACGCCACACTATCATTTCCGTTACAAACACAGCACTGGTAGGAACATAAAATGTAAAAATAGCTGTACTCTCACTCGCTCACAGCAACGCTGCTTGCTATGTGGTGATGTACTATTTTTTTCCCTCTGAGTCGAGTTTAATTCTGATGTGGTTCCGTCTCGAGGAACGTTGTCCAGTCATTGACAATAAATAAACATGGCCTATATAAGTATACAGAATACGTGTCACATACGTATTTTACGTTGTCCTGCGATGAGTTGCGTTATGTTTTGTTGTGTTTCTTTGTGTAACTGTTGATTTGCTTTGTTTAGCTGTTGTTGTGTTGCTGGTGATGTTGTTTTGTCTTTTTTTGTAAACGTTCCCCCAATGTTTTAAAATGTGTCTTGAAGCAAGAAAAAAAATGAAGGAGTCATCGTGACAAAAACCACTACCTACGTGCAAAAGGTTTAAGGTCTTTTTCCACCACGGAGGTGATTTCAAAGAGGGGGCACCGAAAAGGATCTGAATACATTTTGACACTAGCACTGTAGCAGGGTTCGAACCCAAGACCTTTAGACGAGGGTCGAAGGTTCTAGCAACCTGAGCTACCCAGCTCCCCTTGTTGAAGCCGCCTTTTCTGTTTGTACTTGTAAGCTCCAAGGTCTCATTTGTCCAATCTTAGGTGTTGCCTTAGGACTATGTAGCAGTTGCAGGAGATGGCTGGGCCATGATAATTCAAGGACAGTGAGTGCCAGATTAGCTAATCTGGCACTACCCTTGAATTATCATGGTCAAGCCATCTCCTGCTGTAGGGATCTGAGACTAAAGGGGTTAAAGGTTTCAACAGCTTGATCAGAAACAGGTACATATTCCTTTTATCGTCGCATGATAATTAACCCCCCGACTGCTACTACCTAACCCATTAACCCGCGGACTTCTACTGGCGGTACCACTCGGCGAAAAAGACGCCGAGCGGTATCGCCAGTCGCAATTAAGGACTGCAACAGGGCGATCTTGCAGGCTTCAGCTGTCAGTACCATTCCAGAGCGCACACAGCCTTGATCTGCCAGCTCTGTGCTACCTGTTATCACTCCCCTTCCCAGTGACCTATCACTCAACCCTCGCCCTGGCAAAAAACACTCTGTGTACAGACCGTGGTTGATCAGACCCTCAGCCAAACCCCCGTCCACCTTCCAGAAGCGCTGATTCAAATGAGCCCAAGAAGGCATCTCGACCCTGAAGAGGGCACGGAGTCTCATGAGCCCCTGCTGATACAGGGGCTCGTGAAAATCTATGCCTCTTGCTGACCCTGAAGATACCATACACAGATCACGGACCACTGAAGTCTTCTGAAAGAAGCATAGATTCTCGTGACTCCTTCAGATGCCAGGACTTATGCGAAACTATGCCTCTTGCGGGCATTGGAGATCTCGCCCACGAACATTCGCAGATGTGGGAAATCGTCGGTGTTTACGTGCATGACTGTGTTGGGGTTGGGGTGCAGGGTTGTTGGGGTACACATCTTTCCTGCATCTGCTACACAGCTGCCGTGCAGAGCTTTCTTTAGTGAACGAGGTCTGCACAGTGTGTGCCAGAGTCTTCAGTGACTGTGTCGGACCCCAGACTATTGTGGCTGGACCAAACCGTGGTTGCAACACAATAGGGAGGTTACGTTTACGCAAGAATGACTACCAGCAACGAACGACAGCGAAGTCGTGGCAGATGACCAGATTCAGTCATAAGCATAGACACCACTCCGAACATCTTCAAGAGGCATAGATCCTCACGAGCCCTCCGGGCACGTGAGGATCTATGCCTCTTGGAGATGTGAGGACTGTTTCTATGTTTCTGGTACACAACGTGATTTCACTATTCCGCCTGTCCAGGAAAAGACGTTATGAATTATGTACAGATGAGGTACCGTATCTATGCACTCCATACACCCAGCTGTCCCAAACCATTCCCCTGATGTGTTATTAAAACGAGCGATCGCTTCCGGTCTGTCTGTCTCTCTTTTGCGCTTTCCCCAACGGGCGGACACGGGTCGCAGCGCAAGCGTTATTTGCTGCGCATGCGTAACGAGCTTTCTTCTTGCTTTGTTTCATAACCAAGAACAGGAAGTGGAAGAAGTGGTTATCTTTCGTCTGGTTCATTTCAGAGTCAATTTTAGACGAAAAAAGGCAGTTTTAATTCATTCAAAGCCCGCCGCATCCGGATACCCTTAGCCCTAGCTCCGCAAGCGGCGTGTTGATTTGTCGAATTAGAATCCAGTCTATAACTCAACGGACAGAGAAAAAAAGGTCCCTGAATTCCGGCAAGTGTGGGTGCGAGTCAGTTATCATCAAGCTGTCGTGAGAGATATATGGCACATATCAAACCCGCTGCGACCGTATTTCCTTCCCTCCTTTTTTGCTCCTGCGACTTCCAGCCTGACCAAAAGCTTTTCGAGTTTTTCAGTTCACGGATAGTACGACTGTGTCTTCACTTATACCGTGTATACACTATTTAGTTATAACCATTTTTTACACTTCTAGGCTGTTGTTTTTTTTTTTTCTCTCTTAATAAAGTTTCATTTCATCTCTCTTTCTCTCTCTAAGAATGTTGTAGTTTAGCAAGGACAAACACGAAAAGAGGCCTGTGCTCCTATTGTTTCCCAAAAAAAATGCGCTAACCCGTACACGCACTAAAAAATTCTAGAGTTCATTTGTTTTTATATGAAGTTGATGTGAATTTTCAATGATTTCACACACAAGTTCACCTTATTTTGCGTACGCAGTCAAGGAGACAAGGGACGAAAAAGGAAAGTGAGAAACGGGACGGCTGCGTCTGCCGTCCGCTGTAATATAAACAATTCCGCGATAACGCGGATGCTAAGGAGCTCGTGGGGCCATGTGTTTTTGGAGCTGTAGCGAGGACTACCTCAGTTCAGAGTAATCTCCGAGCGGTTCAAGATATAACTGAATCTCAAACCATGGCTGTATTTTTACACACTGACTGAGTCTGATTAACTCATTTTACTTCGACACACCATAATATATGAATCGACCATGATAGTTCAAGGGTGATGCCAGAATAGCTTTTCGCCCACGGGTGCCAAGCTATTCTGGCACCACCCTTAACTATCATGCTCGACATGATCTGTCTCCTGGATTGTAATGTCAGATGACAGATTTGGGGAAGTCGGCATTAGCTTACCAAAGGGTTAAGTGGTTAATACGGCGCCACGACCAGCGACGTCTACAGAAGACTGTTGCCTTCATGACGTACGACACAATACAGAAATCAAAAATACAATTCTGTCAGCGCTAGCCTCACCTATCTGGTTTGTGAGAAATCAAAAAGCCTGTGAACGTCTCTGGCCGCCTGTGTCATAAGGTGATCAACACTGGCAGGCAGTGTGTAGTGTCACTAAAATAATCCGCCTAACCATAGTTGACCATAAACAGTAAATCGCCTGTAACCAAGCTGACCACATGTCAACTGATTTTTATTATTTTTAGTTGTGTGTTTGTGTGTGTGTGTGTGTGTGTGTGTGTGTGTGTGTGTGTGTGTGTGTGTGTGTGTGTGTGTGTGTGTGTGTGTGTGTGTGTGTGTGTTTCATTGCATCCGCAAGTCCAGCTTTTTAGACCTCAAAACTCATTGCTGAAAAAAACAACCAGCACAGCTGTCTAGACTTTTAAGAAAAGGACTATACTCACCTCACACTAGTTGTCGCCCTTCATTCCCTACCGCCAGTGGCAGTAGCGAATCAAGGGCGGCAACCAGTGTGTCATGACCTATGGCGTTTGGTAGTCCGTCCCAAAGGTACTACAGACTACGCAAGCCTATGTTATACTCCTATAGAGTATCTTGGGTAGTCCAGAAGACGGTCATTAAACCGAAGGAAGTCCAAGGCTCCATTTTCGCCCAGTCATTAAATTGTAATAAGACCAACCTCACCAACAAGGGTCACAGGACTGAAGTTCGCTTTAAAGACCCTACATCTGCGAGAGATATAGATGCTCATGCGTCCATGCTTATGCAGGGGGCTCGTGAGAATCTATGCCTCTTACCGACAAGGACATGCCCCGTTTGATACAAAGTCATTTTTTTTTTTCCATTTTCAGATGATGTTCGTTGGTTGGTTAGTTCGTGTTTAACGTCCACAGCACCGAGGTGATCATGGACGGCCCTGACGGGCGGGTTATGGGAGACATGGAAATCTATTGCCTATGGAGTACTACCTGAACACTGATCAATTCAGGCGCACTCCAACTGTGCCACTTTGATTTACCAGGACCTTTCAACGGAAATGCTATTGAACAAATCCGTTTTTTTCTCCCTGGATTGTGAGTCCAGCTACCGGGGCCGGGACGGGATTCGAACCCACGACGCGGCGATTCCCTTCGCTCTCCTGCTCCGACGTTTAACCGCCTGAGCTATTTCGGACTCTATGACTTTAGAGATGATGTTCGTGCTGGAGGTTTAATTTATACACTGCCGGGGAAAAAATCTATCCAACTGCAAGAGGCATAGATCCTCGTGAGCCCCCGCAGTCGCGGGGGCTCATGAGGATATGTGCCTCTTGCTGAAACCACTTTGAATCCCTATTGTTGGACTGCTGGGGCCCTTTAGCGTTGAATTTACACAGATTTCCGAAGACGATCCACCAGCAGTGAAGGGGATGATAGTGGGACTGGCCACAACATTCAGGATTTTCTGACAATTGTACAATAATAGCGGGGTTGGCCGGCTAAAGTTGCGCCCTTAGATTCAGACTCACAACGGTGGTCCGTTCGTCTGCAAGAGAAATGGCTCATATTGGACCCAACTAATATAGTCCAGTCTGTAGCTCTTCTGTGCAAATACAACCTACATTTACTTCTGTTTTCACTGTCGGAGGAAGGTCCGATAACGATTGTAATCTACGGCAGTAGGAAAGTGTCCCTTGATCCTCTCAAATTGTGTCCCTTTGGTAACACGACGCTTGGTTGCTTTTGAATGGGCCACAAACGGGTCATAGCAGTCACAGCAGACTTTATAACCTAAAAACCACTTAAATCATTCAGCCTGACGACCGTATTTCCCAAATTTTGGAGGCGTCATCTAATGACTATGCACCAGTTGCAGGAGATGGATCGACCATGATAATTTAAGGGCAGTGCCAGATTAGCTTGTCGAGGTAACGTGAACACAATCCAGCTGTAAGACGCCCCTCGTGTTCGCCTATGCTCATGAGAATCTATGCCTCTTGCTGACACCATAATTATTGTATTCTTGTTCCTTGGACGCAAGGGGTTCTATAGGGCTGAAATATTAAAAGATTTCTGAAATAGTCTAGTCCACCGGCACACTGGTGATTTTCATCAGCTCCCGAGTTTTCAAGGTGAGAATCTACACCGTCGCCAGTTAACATTGTGGGTGTCGGTAGCGATTTTGGTCCTGCAAGGAATCACCTCGACCCAAATCGGCTACCGACACCCCAAAGGGTTAACACAGACACGGATAATGGACGGACTGCCCTCGACGGCTCCCGAGGACAAAGCAAGGCAGTTTCTGTTACAGGGGTGGAGGTATGCGTCCGACCTTTTACCCCACTTTACAGTCGTACTTTTTTCATCCTGCACAGCTCCCCTCAGTTTGAGTTGAAACCTGAAACCGATCTTCTTCTGCAAGTGGCGTGGATTCGCATGAGCCCCTGCTACACTTGCAGGTTCAAGGATCTGGACCAAACCCAGTGAAGTATCCCCTCACGACTTTTACCTCTGACCAGCAGTCATTTCACCGGCGGCCAGTATAGTAACGACGGGCCCGCCAGATGATAAATGAGGTATGGTGTCGCAACCCTTGCTCGGAGTCCGAAATAGCTCAGGCGGTTGAGCGTCGGAGCAAGAGAGCGAAGGGAATCGCCGTCCCCGGTATGGACTCGCAATCCAGGGAAAAAAGACGGGCTTGTTCCATAGCATGTCCGTTGAAAGGTCCTGGTAAATCAAAGTGGCACAGTTGCAGTGCGCTTGAATTGATCAGTGTTCAGGTCGTACTCCATATGCAATAGATTTCCTTGTCCCCCATAACCCGCCCATCAGGGCCGTCCATTGTCACTTTGGTGCCGTGGACGTTAACCCGAACTAACCAACCAACCCTTGCTCAAGTACCATGCGTGCTGCTCGGTACCGTCACAGCTGATTCCTCTAGTCCTGTTGTTCAGTTCAGCATGGACGTGCCCGAAGTTCCTTGACACCCCACTCCTTCCCTGCCAACTAACGTACATTTCGTTTCTTGAAATCCGTTGTCACACTGAGAACGACCAAAAGCCACAACCGTCCAAAGAACGCGGACACCACGTGGTCTCAGCAAGAGGCACAGATCCTGCAGGAGTCATCGCGACAAAACCGCTACCAACAGCCACATTTAAAGGGTAGAACTGAGACGTGCGCATTCTATGCACTGTAGAAGGAGAGAAGGGAAAAAAGCAAGAACAGCGGAAAACTGTGGCAAGAGAAGTGTCTCCTATCCGCTAAAACCACCACTGGCCCACCCCTTCAGCACTATCTCAGCCGCGCACAATTTCATTCATTTATTTTTACACACGCACGCATGTAATGGTGTCATCTGCAAGAGGCGCAGATTCTCACGAGCCCCTGCGGCCGCAGGGGCTCGTGAGAATCTGCGCCTCTTGTAAATCAAGACCAACAACCACTGACACAGCCTGTGTTCACCCGACTGAGAGAGTGATCAGGATTTAGACTGGCGACTGTATTTCCACACACGCACTTCTGCAACCTTCCAATCCCCATATCATCACCTTCAATCTGCTACAGACACAGACTGACAGGGGACTTTGCAGGAGGCAGGGGCTCGTGTGACTCCACGCCCCCTGCTGATCGAGAGTGGCACTAGCTCCTCAGATTGAGGCGAGCAACGATTGCCCCCGTGGACTCCAGCTTTTTGCCAATTTCGGCCTATTCACATCGCGGCAAGAAGTGGAAATCTTTATTTCTTCCGGACTCGTGGAATTCAATCCCCAAAGCGCTTGTGTGCCTCTGTGTGCCTTTAATTCGCCTGCAGCGAACGCAAAGAGTTACTGTCGTCCACTGCTATGTCATCAGTTCACCCTTTCAGCCATGATACAACTAATTTTCTACAGCAAGAAATGGATCCACCTTGGCAGTTCAAGGGTGGTGCCAGATTAGTTTGGCGCCTGCTCGCGTCAAGCTAATCTGGCACCACCCTTGAACCCACCAAAACTAGTATGTCCGGATACTTCCATTTTATTGTTGATCTGTTTCCTAAAAGTAAAACGTAATGTTGGCCTCAGTGGACGCTCTCAACTTTTAAACAGAAATATCAACTTCTGGGCCAAGTGCTTTAAATTTAGAAAATCACAATTTTTTATCCTATAGAAATTCCTAAATCAGAAGAAGATCAAAACTGCACGAAAGCAATTTGTTATAAGACGGGATAAACATGTGACATCACCCAGTTTACCTGGCTTCACAGTTTGTGTCAAAAGGGTCTTGGTCTTTGGCCTATCTCAGATACAATCCAGCAATAATTACAGAACAAAACACACATTTTCAAATAGTATCTATTAGCATACTCTCTATAGACTTGTCACCTTATTAAAATATCAGTGTACTAAATGCACTAAATGCATGAAATGAAACCACCATGAAATCGTCTGAGCTTGAGGTGCAAAGCAAATGTTCCTTTTCATTTCTTGATATTTGTAGTCAGATACTGTCTGGAAGCAAAATTATTTAACCCATAAAGCCCTGATATTGGCCATGATAGTTCAAGGGTGGTGTCAGAGTAGCTTGGCGCCTATAGGCGCCAAGCTACTTTGACACCACCCTTGAATTTATCACAGCTGACCTGACTCCAGAACTGTCATGTGGACCTCAAAGGACATCTACGAAACTGTGTAACTTTAACCCCCGGATGTGACGAGTTAATAAAATGACGCGTAGCATGTGACAAAGTTCTTACGTTTGGGCCGCACTGCGTTCCACTGTGCTCAAGCGCTCAAAGCACGCAGCAACGCAAAGCAAAGGATAAAATGAACGACCGATTTTTCTTTTTCTTGGGTTCCCCCCCCCCCCCCCCCCTCCCCACGTCCGCTCTGTGGGGACTGGGAGGAAATCGCTTCTGGGTATGTCATGTCATTAGCGGACAAAAACCATTGTTGGGAGCAATGCCTCTGGCAACCCCTACACATCTGGTAAAGGCATAGATTCTCATGGGCCCACGCAGCAGGGGGTCACGATATTATCTGCCTGATGCTGGGCAGAGCCGCTCGATCAATCCGATGTATGTCTTGAGACCGAGGGCTTAGTCCGAAACAGCTATACAGATGTAACGATTTGCCTTGGGACAAATATTTCGTTTTTCTTCTTCTTCTGTGCCTGTTAGCCCATTTCTTGTCAAGATCAGTTATTCCTGGAGGTGTCACAATGGAAAAAAAAAAATGCACCATACAATAATATTACGCTTTTCACGTTTTATATTCTAAAAAATTTCTTCTATTTCCCTTTCTCTTTTCTCTGTCACACCAGATTGTAACACAAAAATGAATTTAAAAAGACAATTTCCACAGAAAGGGAATGTATAGATAATAATGTTGCTAGCAAGAGGCCCCACCCGGGTCTGCCCTGGGGGACTTGGGTGGGGTTAGGTATTTTTTAGTTCCCAGGGTCACCCTGGTCAGCCCCACAGGGTGGGTTTATCTCTCTATTCTGGGGCATGTGTTTCTGTCTACCCTTTGTCCCTTCACCTGTATTTGCCTTTTTAAAACTCTCCCTACTGTCTGCACTGCCTGTAGCTCTTGATATTGGATGTGTGTTGCTAAATGGTCTTAGCTTTATTTAGGCCCATGTGTTAGGTTTATTTAATGTATTTGACCGGCTGGCGACATACATTCAATGTTCTGTTTAGTTTTGTTTTTTTTTCACAAGCAGTGCAGGCACGTCCTGAGAAAGCCTTGTTGCTGTCGGGACGTTAAGCAATGTACAATCAATCAATCAGCTAGCAAGAGGCATAGACACTCATGCGCTTCCGTATATGCGGGGGCTCATGAGTATCTATGCCTCTTGCAGATCTATGGATGCTGTATGCTGTTGGACTGGATTATTGTGAGTTGTCAATTGCCGTGAAAGTGACGAAGCCTGTTAGAATTACACACGTGCGTATTGGAAGTAATTTGTGTAGTCAGTCTTGTTATGGATAGCAGATTAATTACTGACTTCAATGCAACAAAAATACAAGAAAACAAACATACAAAATACCCGGCGCCTGCAGCAGAAGTAAGCATACAATTGTCATTCCCCGTTAATTTAAATGGGATCTGCGCCTGGAACCGCTGAAAACGCACAAACACGCACACACACACGCCAAGGGCGGATCAATTGGGGAGGGGGGGGGTTCAAATTTTTGTTTGGGACCTTCAACCTGATACAAAAACCTCCCCGACGCTAGACCTTGATTCCAGGGGCCGGAGGGGGGGGGGGGTGGGGGGGGAGAGAGAGAGAGCGAGATGGCGCCTCGTGTTAAGACTCTCACCATCCGCCAAAATATTAACAAACAAAAAAACGTGGGGTGGGGGGGGGAGGGGGAGGGGGGATGGGGGAGGGGTGCGTGTGTGGTAACTCGCCAAAATATTACACTTATGGGGGGGGGGGGGGGGGCAAACACCCTAAAAAAGGGACATTTCTCATAGCATTTTAAAGAATTTGTTTCTTCTTCTTCTTTTTTTTTTTTTTTTTTTTTTCGTTTTTTTTTTTTTTTTTTTTTTTTTTTTTTTTGGGGGGGGGGGGTGGCCCGGGGGGGGGTGGGGGGGGGGGGGGGGGGCGAGTGGCCGAAACCCCAAATGAATGGTCCAACAAATGCGAATTTGACCTTGGAGGTAAACTGGCTGTGATTTTGACCTTGAAGATAAATCAAATATGAACTTGACGCTAGGGGTGCCCTGGATTAATATATTGCTGGGACGACATATTGATCCTTCATTCGCGTCTTTCATTCTTTAGATAGACTATCGACACTTATTCCTAATCTAAAATGTGGCTCAATTCCTGTTTGGAAACTTAGTCACTGTCAGCCACTCTACTTAATTATTCAATTCGTATTGAAAGCAGGGAGGTTTTCCTGACCTACTTCTGTATAAACATCTTTCACACAGATTGACCCCTTAATTTCCAAAGCAACTGAGGCGAACTGAGGTGCAAGAGACATAAACACTCATGAGCCCCCGCAGTTGCGGGGACTCATGAGGATTTGTGTCTCTTGTTAGTCCTATGTTCTTCGTGCCCCCCCCCCCCCCCTTTCCCGTTTATAGCTGTTTGTATACGACAGTGTTAATTTTCAGATCAGTCATTCTTTTAACGGATCGGCTTACGACCGAGCCATGTTTTTTCAATGTCTAAAAAGATTTTAGTTTTTAGCTTTCAAATCACAGTTTAAATCCGAAACCGAAGCCAGACGCATACTGCAGGGGCTCGTCAGAATCAATGCCTCTTGCTTGCATTAGCTGTCCTCTTTTACATCAACATCCTCCAACCGAGGAAATCGTAGCATTTCAGCGGTAGATCTACTACAAAGTTACACATTCTTAGGGTTTAGCTCCCTAACACAATTTGGTTAACCCTTTTCATTCAGATACACTACTCCTTGAAATTATTTTGACTGTGACAGTTCAAGGGTGGTGCCAGAATAGCTTGGCGCCTGAAGCGCCAAGCTATTCTGGCACCACCCTCGAGCTAAAATCAGTGCTTGATCAGTCTCCTATTATTATCTGCAAAGAAGCCTCGATAGGACAAAAACCAAGTTCAAACAAATTAGCCTCAGAGCGTAATGGGTTAAATAGCCGTGCTTAATCGGGCCTTGGCGTGCCTTCGCAGTGGAGCCCGTTAATTTTTTAACAATTTGCGGGCCCGCGCTATCGCCTTCCCCGACTATTAGCATGCATGAGGCGCGATACCCCCCATAGCGAATCGAATGAACAAGTTTTTAAGGCTCCATCAATCGCTCCCTTGCGCAGATCAGTAAGAAGCATACATTCTCGTGAGCACCCTGCAGCCGGAAAAAAAGAAGTATGTGTTCTCATGAGCACCCTGCAACCGCAGCAAGAGGTATGGATTCTCAGGAGCCCCTGCATCCGCAGGGTCTCATGAGAATTCATACCTCTTGTGGAAACGGTGACTTGCAAGTTTATGTTTATGCTTTTATGAGGGAGATGCGCGTCCAGTCTAAAGCCAGCGATTCGTTGGCGAAATCCTAGCTTACTGTGCGATGTGCTCTGCACTGATCGAACGCACAGGTCAGATATTTCGTAATGGTTACACTTTGATATTTTGCATGGCATTTTGACCCTTCGTCAAGCTTCCACTGTATTTCAATTCCAACTTATGCTGAAGGTACAAAAGCAAAGGTTCTTGCCTTACAGCAACAAAAGCGAAACCCATTAAACTGTCCCCAGTACTAGTAATACGGACTCGCTGGAGCCAGCAAGTGACGTACGTCAACTCATCCGGATCGTGCATGATGGGCATAACGCCGCGTGTCCGGATGCAGCACGTCCAGAATGAGTTAACCAGTGAGCCCTGATTCATTTTGGGCGCCAATAGCTGTGGAAGTGTGGTACAGCTTTGCCGCAGGCAACGCTATACGACACTTACGCAGCTACTGACTCATTCAGGGCGCCATGAATGCCGAGATTTTTATGTTCGGGACTTGTCCTCTGAAAACTACTTTACCCGACATGCCTTGAGGCATGCATATCGACCGTGATAGTTTGAGGGGGGAGCCAGAATAGCTTGGCGCCTCTAGTCTAATGCACCCTTGCCAACTGTCGTGGTCGATCCACAATTTCTTGCGGTGTGCCAGGCTCAAATTATGACCTCAGACTAATCAGACTCAAGTGTACCGCTGTATTGACCACACTCACGAACGAATGGTCGGTCACACTCTCCGTCCCAGTCCGACGGGGCTAAAACTGAATAAAATCCAGCTGCAAGAGACATAGATCCTCATGCGCCCTCGCATCCGCGAGGGCTCATGAGGATCTATGCCTCATGCGACACTACTCCGTATTCATGTCCCGTGCCTGCGGTCAAACAACCCCACAGAATGAATGGTCGGTCTCAGTCGGTGGATGTTCAGAGTCAAAAGAACTGGACGCACGGTGGACCGCTGACCAAGCACCATCCTTGAGCTGTCATAGTCGAGACCAAACGTACACACTGACCACACTGACCAGCAAAAGTTCAGTCGGACAAACTACCGCACCTTATGAATTACCAGCGCAGCCGAAATCATGTCGGGACTTTTCATTAACAGGACCACAAACCCAATCGTCCTTTTAGGAACGGTCCCGTAAACAACGCCAGTCAAATGGAATTCATGACGGGCTCGCAGAAGGAATTTACAGGGACGGCAGCTAAAGTCCCAACTATTTATATACTAGTGACCTTGACTTATTTTTGGGGGGAAGCCCTCCCAATGCGCATGCGCAGCCTCTAGTTTTGTCCTACGGGCATCTGGAAATCATCGTTGAGGGGTCGGCATAACTGCAACTGACCCAGGAAGTTTGCATAACTTTCATTGACCATGTACACCGATGGGTATAACCCAAACCCACCGTTGTCGGAGAGACATAGATCCTCATACTATGGGAACCTACTAGGTACTCCTTACCTAACTGGAAAAAGGAATTTAAAGAACAAACAAAATCGTGGAAGCGAAATCAGATTTGTTAAAAACGCTGAACACAGTATTGTACACAGGATATATATGCGCATGATTACTTAGGCTGGGGGCATAGCTACCCCTATGCCACTGACCGTGCATCGCACTACGACTTTCAGAGTGGTAGAAAGGTGGTTGTAACAGTACGTAGCTACGAAAGTCAGCCTGACATGATTCGCCACATCCACTTCGTCTTTTACCGCATCAATTATATCAAAAATCTGTTGACGCGTAAATCTAAACTTCTTGTGCAGCTTTACGTCGTCGTAGTGGTCCAAAGGGTTAGTTCTATCCCTGAAAATGCGGTCCCTCCTTCTCAATTGTGCTCGATGAATAGCCAGCAGTAAGGGCGCAGCCATCTTGGAATACGACGTAAAACGGGACTTTAGCTAAGTTAAAGGAGGGGTGTTGTGCCTCTAACTTACGGGCCCTTAGATGACGTCAATCGGGACAACAAGTGCTTCATGAATCCCATTGGAACCGCTTTACCGGGTCGGTAGGAAATAACAGGCCGATAGATACCTAAAAGTCCCGTCATGATTTCGACGGCTGCAGATGTTCAGAGGCACGGGAAGGACTGGCCGAGCTAAACGCACAGTGGACCGCTGGCCAATAACTCTTTTGTGTCCTGCTGTGAAGCTGGCCAGTCCGAAAACCGCCCACCTATTCAGCCATGCACGATTTGTTTGAAATAGCCATCGTTCGATTCCACTTAGATGGACGTAGGCAAAACCACCATACACCTTTTCAACCAAGCACAAATGGCTGGAGATAGAGAACTGTTTGCAGATTGCTGCCCTGATGTGCTCCGGCGAGCCAGGAATGAAAGTTTCAATGCATGTGATGGTCAGGGATTTTACACATATGCGGACCTGTGGCTCGTCGTGTGCTGGTCTGTAATTTTGGACCTTACGGCCTTACAGCCGTAAGGTCCAAAATTACAGATCAGCACATCTGAGAAACTGACACTAGTGCAGGAGGACTACCTCAGAGAATCGTTTAGATTCTCCTGTTGATAAAAGTGATGGATGAAGGAATGAATGCCCACTGTTCGATTCTTTAGTCTGTTTGCCGGACCATCCCTAGGCTGAAGAGGTGTGTGTGCGTGCGTTGTGGAGGGGGTGATGGTGGGATGGGGGCGGGGGGGGGGGGGCTGAAACGTCATGGGCTTCTAATAATTGATGTCCTTTGCAGATTCAGATTCATTATCATGACTGTCGCTGCTGTAACACTTTAAAAAAATATACTGGCGAGCAGAAGAAATGCGACATTTTGGGGAATCATCGGAAACACTTGCTCGTCAGTATACATGATACATAAAATAAACTTTAAACTGCCGTTGCTGATACATTCAAAAGAAATTTTCCGTTCAGAGAGATTGCGGCAGCCGATCAAGATCAACGGGCCGGCAATGGCCGACGGTCGGTCCGACGACCTTCATCACACTAGCAATGGCCAGTTAGTCCTTCATCTTATCATGGAAGCTTTACGGTCGAGTTGAAACGCTCGTCACCTCTGCTTCAGTCCTGAAAACCGCAGTAGAGAAGCGTATCATGTAAATCTGACTGGCCTCTACCAGTATGGTAGTGCATAAAACTTCGATAAACCCCTTGCAGCTCGTATGTGCTCATGAGGATCTATGAATGCTTCAGGTTGATTTCTTTCGCTGTCGCAGTGTCGAGATGTTGGGAATCGATGGCGGAACAGCGAGTGCTATTAATGGGAAGCAAGTGGGCAGTCCCTGAAACCAATGTCCTTAAGCCTGCAAGAGACGTTGATTCTCATGAGCCCCTGCAGGTGCAGGGGCTCATGTATCAGACGGAAGGAGGAAACTAGAGGGGGGGGGGTCTTTATTCGTGATAGCGCGTGAGTGAGTCTACTAACAATACTGAACATCACCCCGCTTGTATGTGCAAGAGGCATAGATTCTCATCAGCCCCTGCAGGGGCTCACCAGAATCTATGCCTCTTGCTGACCAGTACACCTCTGTCCAATTTACTTCTAACCACCGTTCCTCAAATGGGGGCGACTACTGGGGTTAAGCCTGCGCGTGACCGAGTGGTCAGCCTCTCCGGCCAGTGGGGTCCATTGATTTACTGCTGACTGTTCTTAGCTCGTCTCTCGCCACTGGACCTAAACCCGCTTTGCTCTCGAAGCCTGCACGCCTGTGGACATTCATCTGTCCATCCTGTCACACTGGTTGCCTCTGTCGATTCGCTTATCGCTGACAGCGGTAGCGAATCAAGAGAGACAAGAAGTGTGGCATACCCTATCAGCCTTCCAGCCCACGGTGAGAGTTACCAGCAAAGTTTGTAATCATAATGTACTGAGTAATGCTAACAATAACCATAATATTCACGATAAATTACAATAATAACTAACCAGTGCCCGCTGACGCAGACTGGGGTTTTTGCAGTCTTCGTTAACCTTTTTAGCCCCAAGGTCCCATTTGTCAAATTTTGGAGCTGTTGCCTAATGACTGTAAACCAGTTGCAGGAGATGGACTGACCATGATAATTCAAGGGTAGTGCCAGTTTAGCTTGGCGCCTAGAAGGCGCCAAACTAATCTGGCACTACCCTTGAATTATCATGGTCAAACCATCTCCTGCTGTAGGGACTCGGGGCTAAATGGGTTAATACCGAGGTAGCAGGTTTCCCCCAAACTAGCGCGCTCTTTAGCGCGAGAGGCAAGAAAGCGCAGTGGTGTGTGGGCAAAGACGCGTCTCTATTTGGACGATCGGCAGTGCGAGCTGGAAAACTGTACAGAAACAAATAATTTTCGTGAAATCGCCCTAAAAGCAGAGTTTACTTGAATAAATACTCATCTGCTGTTGGTTTTACAAAGTTAAATAATTAATAAATACTAGCTACTGAGTCGACATGGCAGACCGTTTTTCGAGGCCACCGCGACTGGCTTCATCGCCATATGTATGCAGTTATCATGAGTATTTTTCTAGCTCGTTTTCCTCACTATTATTTCCGAGGGAAAAAAAAAGTTGTATTGGAACAACTGTGTGATTTGGAGGTAATCGTCGCCGGTTCTTTGCCAATCCGTGCTTAAATTTTCCGCATGTTGTTTGTGATTCAGAGCAAAACACTATCGGCTAAGCGTAACAGCCAGCCGAGTTGCCTATATTTCGTGGCTAGCCAAGTCTTGTCTAGGCTCCAAGTCGCGTAATCTAGGGAGCGTTCTAGCGCTGCTCGAGAACTCGCAACCGGCCTATTCAAGACAAAAGAAGCCTAGATGCCCCTAGATGTCAACAATTCATCACCAAACCATATACCGGATTTCAAAGGGTTGAAATCAAACGACAGTCTAATGGTCTACGCACGCAATGTACAGTTTTAAATCATCGGTGAGCTGCAGCCGCGATCAATGCTGGACGTAAGGACATAGCTCAGAATATTAAGCCAACCAAGCTGCCGCATAATCCGCTCAATTCACGCCTAATATCGTCTGCTCAAGGTTAGCTGGAATGTGGGCCTAATACATTCTATGTTAGAACCTAGAGTAGTTTTACTAGCAGTATGTATCGTCTGAAATAGTTTCAAGCTGACACGAGAGTTTATTTTTATTGTTTCACTATTCAGACTAAATGTAAGAAATCTGTAGTAAACAGCGCATGATTAGCTTGGAAGCCAAGGCGTTAGCTAATCTTGATAACCATGACAGTTCAAGGGTAGTGCCAGATTACCTTGGCGCTACAACGCCAAGGTAATCTGACACTACCTTTGAACTGCTTACTGCAGTCAATGGGCCTTGTGATTTGATTTCTCGCTCTCTCGTTGCTGCAGAGACAAACCCTTACATTTCTGAACACAATTGTATCCACAGACGTAAAACCGTGTATGCTTCCACCAGCCCCTTTTTGTACGTGTAGCCATATGTGCTGCAAACAGTATCGATAGATGGCTAGATGCATGCAAAATGAATAGGGGTCAAGTTGTGTTTGCGGGATCGCTGGACATCGCAAGCCAGCAGTCGATAGTTATTCCACGTCTTGCGGCTGATGTCCACAAGCGCGTGGGAGCGAGCGATGCGGCTCCCGATAGCCACACCAGATCCTAATGGGGTCCCAGAGGGGGGTTCCATGAATAACAGCCGGCCGGCTAACACCAGATGGACTTTACAGAGAGCACACTCATGCGCAAAGGATATGGAGTGTGTGAGTCGGGGGGGGGGGGGGGGGGGGCGGGACGGACGAAAATGACAGTACTACTGAACTGCGTTGCAAGTAGCAACTGCGTGGAGAAGCGTCAAACCCCCTTATTAATCCCATCGTAGAGGATAAAATTTTAACAAAATCCAGCTGCAAAATTGCACAAAATTCAAATGCAAAAGGCATAAACCGTATTGAGCCCCCGCAGACGCGGGTGAATCTATGCCTCTTGCTGAAAACTACTTTGTATGAAATTCACGTTTGTCGAATGACTCGAGTCAATTCGTGATACAAGGTCCAGAGTTAGACTACTACTAACACTGTCATAAGCAGGTCAGCAGCACCTCGGCCAAACTACAGGCTGTGGAGCACAACAGACACAGTGAGTTGTACCCGCTATTTTGTCCGCAAGATACAATTTCTGCGCTCTTT
Source organism: Semisulcospira habei (assembly GCA_036245525.1). NCBI lineage: Eukaryota > Metazoa > Mollusca > Gastropoda > Semisulcospiridae > Semisulcospira > Semisulcospira habei. The sequence continues at coordinate 96,297,383 of BTPG01000002.1, forward strand.
ACTGATCCAAGCAAATGGAGTATACAGGTTGGCTCTCACTGACCAGTTACTGTATCGTAGTAGTTATAGTACCGCAGTATTTTTTTTAAAAAAAAATACAGATGGTGTTGATCACAAGCACAGCACACACCCACAGCACACATACACAGAGAGAGAGAGAGAGAGAGAGAGAGCGAGAGCAATACACCTTAGGGCTATTACAGAAAGAGAGAGAGAGTCCTCTGAAGTCGATGACAGAATACCCAGTATGCAAAAAGTCATCGGGTTGGCGTCGACTATATATAGTTCGCCCGCGCACAGCCGTGCGCGGGCCAACTATAGTTGACGTCAACCCGAGGACTGTTATGCTCACCCCAGGACACGTACTCGAACGTGACAGTGACAGTGAAAATGAGAGAGATGTGGGAGAATGAGGAAGGGCAGCGAGATCTTGAGGAGATCAAGAAAAAAAAAAAAATAGGAAAAGAAAGAAAGAGAGGGAACGTCGGTCCTCTACCAGAGTCTCTCCCAAAGTAGGCAAGGATCCTCAAGAGCTCCCAGCTCTCATCAGAACATGTATTGCTCTTACTGAATCATGAACACCCTTACTGTATTGAAGCGGAGGCGGTTGCGAGGCGTTCAGACTGCGAGTTCTTCGAGTTCCAGCGAGTGCAAAAAAAAAACAACAAAAAACCATCTGTTGCTATCCTGCCGAGTGAGTCAACCCCTGGCTGATTCTGTGCGACAGGGACACACTGCCCGACCGATCTCACCCACCACTCATGGCCCCCCAGTCGCACGAGGCACAGATCCGCGAACTGCGGGGACTCATGAGGCTCTTTGCCTCTTGCGGGACCAATTTCTGTGTGAGGGATTCAAACCCCTGGCTGATTCAAGTTCCTTGCGCTTCGATCGAACCTCACCAATCAACCAAAGGCAAGAGGCATAGATCCTCATGAGCCTCCCGCAATTTGTGCCTCTTGCAGGAACAATTTAAATCGTTCTCCGTCAGTCGGAAGGTGTTTATCCTCCAAATGAGAGATTTGGGGCGGGGAAGGGAATGGACAGGAAACGACAAAATTTCCTGAAGCCAGATTAAGCAGTCAAAGCGCAGCATCTTCACAGCGTGATCGTGGCACTTTTAAAATGGTGTGCTCTCAAGATGGAAAGCGGTTGGGGGTGGGGGGGGGGGGAGAGAGAGAGAGAGAGAGAGAGAGAGAGAGAGAGAGAGAGAGAGAGAGAGAGAGAGAGAGAGAGAGAGAAGGTTATTATAAACGTGGACAAATTTGTGTTCTATCATTCGCGACGTGCCGCATCCGGATAGGCGGCATAAAGTCGCCTAGGATCCCAATGCAGTAGGTCTCGAATATAATAAATCTATGTTAACCCATTACATCCTGCGGCTGCTTAAGTGTCCTATAAAGGCTGCATTACGGATTAAGAGATAGAGCAACCCTGTTAAGTCAAGGGGTGTGCCAGAATAGCTTGGCGCCTCAGGCGCCAAGCTATTCTTGCACCACCCTTGCCGAACTATCATAGTCAGATTTATTTCCAGAAATGGGTGAATCAGGATGAAAAGCGTCAACACTGACACACTGCAACAAAAAGATAAAACGACCGTGTTGGTTCAAGTTGCCTGGCAATTCTGGCACCAACTCTGACCTACCGCCGTCTCTATCTCTTAACCTCTTAAATGCTGGAGCGAGGCGAACGCCAATTCACCAGCTGCAAGAGACATAAATCCTCATGAGCCCCCGCGGTCGCGGGGGCTCATGAGGATTTATGTCTCTTGTTAGTCCTATGTTCTTTATGCCTATTTCTGGTCCCGTCTATTGTGTGCGTGTTCTTCACGCGCAAAATTAATGTCGATTATGTGCGGTGGTTTCTGACGCGACATCCGTGATCAGTGGCAGCGACGGGCTAAATTGTCTGAAATTTTCAGAGAACAAATCCCAGATTTGGAAAGAACGTTTGGTCTAAAGATCCAAGATTATGTCATAGTTCTGGGCCTGTCAACAACCCTTAACCCTCTGGGTGTCGGTAGCGCTTTTAGTCGCGATGATTCCTGCAGGAATCATCGCGACTAAAACCGCTACCGACACCCAAAGGGTTACAGCTTAAACTATCGCTATCGATAAAATTTACAAACGCCGCGACGGGTGCAACGCTTCATACCTCTGTGACTCTATTCATTGCAAAGTTCGAGTAATCTTGTAAGCAGCAGCTCTGGGTGTAAACTTTTCATTTCATTCCCTCGGAGCTACACTAACAGCAAAATGCACTGCATTTCTACATTTCCAGTTCCACTGCCACAGTTCGGCTGTGTAGAGCTAAAAACAGATTCAGAATCCCTAGCCCCTTTACGTGCAGCGTCAACTGAACTGGCTCGTGCCGTCAGTCTGCTCAGCATCTACCGTTCAACACACGCATAATGTACATTTAGTCCGGTGTGTATCTGTACTTTTTTTCCATTACAAGTCAACAGTGATAGTTCTGATGAAGATTATGCCTATATATATATATATATATATATATATATATATATATATATATATATATATATATATATATATATATATATATAATTTTTCATTAAATTCTGAGAATGCTCTTGCTACGCTAATGCCATGGAATTCCAGGCTGGTAAGCTTGCATTGTGTCATCAGGACATCAGCTGCCCTTTTTGTGACTGCATCGCCTACTAGTTCTAGAAAGGAGAGGGTTAGTGGGAGAGAAGGAATGACAGACCTATCATTTTAAGCCTTCCACTGAACACCTGCTACATAAAGTAGTAGGCACTACCCCCAGGCGTCCCGCAATCCGCTGGAGAATATCCAGTCCTCCCCCCGAGAGGGGAGGCTAGTGCATGAATATTCCCAAACAGATCTTAGCGTTATTGGCATTAGCGTAGCAAGGGCATTCTCAGAATTTAATGAAAAATTACGTCTGATTGAGTGCATTTTTTGGCTTTGGGCGACGCCTTTGTTAAAAGTAAAGAATATATATTATATATATATATATATATATATATATATATATATATATATAAACCCCAATAGTACTGACATGCTACAAAAGTATGTGGGTCGACCATGATTGTGCAAGGGTGGTGTCAGAATAGCTTGGCGCCTGTTGGCGCCAAGCTATTCTGACACCATCCTTAAACTATCATGGTCGATCTGTCTCCAGAACTGTGATGTAGACCTCAAAAGGATATAAATATATTGATCTACAAAATTTGATAATTTCATCCTCGGAATGTCAGTCATGAGTTTAAAAAAAAACACAAAAGCTTATTGGTTCAAAAGTCAAATTTACTTAAGTTTTTGCTAATCAGTGCACACATTTATAGGCGCTAAGCCGATCTGGCGCTACCCTAGTCGACCACAGTCGATCTTATATTGTTGGTGGTGGAACTGCAAGAGGAAAACTGTGGGGTATACAACATTCCCCAGGTGGGCACTATCGTTTTAAACGGGACAGAGGGGCGATACCGTGGCAGATACCTGTCCAAGCAAAGGTACACAAAAAAACGCTGAAGTACAAACACACATCACAGGCTTTTGACGTCATGTCTTCCTTTGTAACTTCAGGAAGACAGTGAGCCTTAGGTTGCAAATTCGAACACTGTCCACCATGTTTTGTTTGGAAATCTACAAATCGACCATGATAGTTCAAAGCTATTCTAGCACTACCATTGAGCAATCTTCTCCGATCCCCACGTTTTACTAATGTGTCAGGGCTGAACAAACGTTGTTTGCAAATCGGAAGTAGGACAAAATTGCACAAGTTTCGACGAAAACTGTGGACACGACCCAACTGCAAGAGATATAGATCCTCATGGCAACTGCGGGGGCTCATGAGGATCTATGCCTCTCGCTGAGACCATTTTTTATCTATGTTTCTTTGACGGTTTTGGCTTTTGGACGTTGAACGAACAAAGATATTTCAGAAACCACGACGTATGCACAGTGGCAGGAAAAGGGTTAAACCCCAGGACAAACATGCAATATCGCATGTTTGTCCGGGCTTTTAATCCACTGTTTGCGTCATGAGACGAGTTGCCAACCAACTTCTGGTTTCAAGAAAACCTCTAAAACTGTTGACGATTTCTGTCGATTGCCTGTCCACCAACTAACACCACACGCAGTTTTCTAGCGGCGCTATCATGTAGGTCTGTTTTCCTTGGGTTCCCCCCTCGGCATTGTGGACAAAATTAATCCACGGCGCTGGCTATGCACTTCAAAGCCACCGCGCTCAATGGTGAATTTGTATAGTACCTCACACAACACCTTCCTGCTTGCCAAGAGGCACAGATTCTCATGGGCCCCTGCAACTGCAGGGGCCCATAAGAATATGTGCCTCTTGCAAGTAGAGGGACGGGGCCAGTTTACCAGACTCTGTGCTCCTCAAGCTTTGGAAGTCGTAACGGACTTCATGAATGAATTCATGTGTGTGCCTTCGCCGACGTGCCCACACGGTTAGTACAGAGTTTACCGGTCTCTAGTACAGTTTGAGCGTCCTAATTCCTGTTCTCTTTGCTCTAAAACCCTGACTGAAAAAGCAAGGTTTTCTTCTCAGAAAAAAAAGAAAGAAACCTCTGCCATTCTGCTCACTCTGACAAAGGTTCCAATTTTGCAATACCTCACCCCTACGCAAACTTTATGTCCTTTTCATCTCCTTGGGTATCTTCGCAAAGTTTGCAAAGGTTCCAAGTCTGATATGCTTCACTGTAAGTCTCTTAACGATTAATGCGGGAATTGTACTGTATAGGTACACTTGCTCAGCTTTTCTAACTTTGACCAAACACAGCGGTCTCGTCTGTAAATTTACAAAAAAAAAAGTCCACGGCTTTAGACTCTAGGAAAAAAGAATGGTTGATAGAAAGACAGTCACTCTTCTCAGTTTCGAGCGACCAAACTTATGACAGATCACCTGTCATTAAAGACCATCATTTAGATGGCTATCGCCACGTAAACGATGTCTTTAGTGAAAGGTGACACCTTTCACCCTTCGAGACTTCTCTTGAGAAAGCACTCGCCTTTAGGACCACTTCTTTAATGCCCCCCCCCCCCCCCCCACCCACCCCCCACCCCCACCTTAAAAAATGTTTTTCTGGGTACGGAAACCAAATTCCTTTAAACCATCTATCCCAACGGTGTTAAAAATAAAATACTGTACCATTGCGATTAAACCCCTCAACCTTTCTGCACTACAGCTACACAATGCTAGCTCAACGGAGGTGCCATAACAACTTAGCGCAGCTCAACATTAGTTTTGCTCTACCATGGTCAAATCAGTTTTCTACTCTCGTTCTGTACCGTCCAAGAAACGGACCAAAATTGGACGTTCAAATCAGGGGTCAATTTCACGAACACAATTTCCATTTCATTTTCGATACAATCGCCCGCTTCGCCAAAACCGGTGTCAGCTCGAAAGCCGGGAACCCTAATTTCGTGGCTACTGGACTTGCTTGCTCTGTTGACCAGCCATTGAGCCCTTGGAGTAGGGGAGGGGAGTGTGTGTTTGTCCGTGCGGCCTTTTCAAACACTGGCTATGCTGCAAGAGGAATAGATCTATATGAGCCCCCGCGGAACGCGGGGGCTCCTGAGGATCTATGCCTCTTGCTAACTGTGTATGGCCCTATCACCCTTTATAGAGTTCGTCAGTGTTGCTCGGATGGAGATGGTTTTGCGGATTCTAGTGTAGGATGGTGTCCGGCCTTTCCAAACATTAGCCTTTACAACTCTGGCCCGGAGTCGGGTCTAAGCTGAAAGAAGACTGCGGAGACTCCCAGGCTTGCGGCTTGACCGCTTCACAATGTATACATCATGTATACGTCGGTTTATGACCGATACTGTTCTTTGCTGAAGTTGACGCATATGCTGCCCTACCGCAACAACGTATATATATATATATATATATATATATATATATATATATATATATATATATATATATATATATATATATATATATATATATATATATATATATATATATATATCGATGGACTACGACAGGAACGTAAAACGTTTAGCTAGGGCTTAACGTCTTTTGTCCACCACTGACGAAGGCGATTTCAAAGAGTACTTTCAAAGACTGGGCACCGAGCAGGGTCTGAACAAATGTTGACCCCAGCTGGATTCGAACCCGTGACCTTTCGGACGAGAGTCCAGCGCTCTGCCACCCAGCTCCCCGACCGCCACGGACCGAAGGTGGTGCCAGAACAGACGAAAGATATCCTGGCTATAATGCCTGTTGCTCGACAGCTGTATACTAATTAAATTATACATGTGTGCATTTACAACGCGCGACAGCATAGATAATGACGATCTAAGGAAATGCAACACTATCGGAATCACTTTTCCCAATGATTCCGCAAATTGTCGCGTCAGTATATGAACCGACCATACGTCTAACCCCTTCGCTCCAAAAACACAGCACGCTACACCCGCGTGAAACAGGCATAGATCATCACAAGCCACCGCAGTTGCGGGGGCTCACGAGGATCTAAAACCTCTTGCGGACCCCACTTTGTATGCATGTTCTCTGGACGGCTGGCACTCTCTGGTGTTGGGTTACCCCTTTTCATCCTGAGTTCAATACACTATTGCTTGAAATAAATTAGACAATGATAGTTCAAGGGTGGTGCCAGAGTAGCTTGGCGCCTGAGGCGCCAAGCTATTCTGGCACACCCTTGAACTAAAATGGTTGATCTATGTCCTAATCTATAATAACGGTATTATTATTATTATTATTATTATTATTAATCTGTAATGTAGCCTTCATAGGCAAATAGCATTTTTAAAAACTGGTCTCAGCAAGTGATGGGTTAAGAAAGATTTTAGAAACAAATTTTGCGTCCACGGGCAGGGTAGGGGTTTAAAGGGTGATACAATGTAGCGTGGCACGGATCGACCATGAAAGTTCAAGGGTGGTGCAAGAACAGCCTGGTTCCTCTGGCTGGTAAGGCCATGCTACTAGTAATAGTGCGTACTTCACAATTTATTACAAGCTGTCCTTGCAAGATTAAATCGAACTAACGGAAGCACTGATCAAACCATTTCGCGCGCGCGCGCGCACACACACACACACACACACACACACACACACACACACACACACACACACACACACACACACACACACACACACACACTGGCACGCAGAGAGAGAAAGAGACATACAGACATACAGACAAACAGAGAGAGAGAAAGAGAGACAGACAGACAGAAAGAGAATCACCGTTGCAGACAAATCAAGGTACCGCCCTCCTACCTACCGACCCATAATGGAAGTCACTTTATGCCTTTTAGTGTTGGGACTGAAGTTAGTGTAGAGTTCTGTCAAGAAGGTGTGTCGAGTTTTCGACAACCTATCACTTTATGCCTTTTAGTGTTGGGACTGAAGTTAGTGTAGAGTTCTGTCAAGAAGGTGTGTCGAGTTTTCGACAACCTATCACTTTATGCCTTTTAGTGTTGGGACTGAAGTTAGTGTAGAGTTCTGTCAAGAAGGTGTGTCGAGTTTTCGACAACCTATCACTTTATGCCTTTTAGTGTTGGGACTGAAGTTAGTGTAGAGTTCTGTCCAGAAGGAGTGTCGAGTTTTCGACAACCTATCACGCACACAATCACTCCATCTGCAAGGGGCATAGATACTCATGCGCCCCTGCTATCGCAGGGGCTCATGAGTATCCATGCCCCTTGCTGGCAAGTCTTAGGATGCATTACGTCTATGTTTTCCCCCGTGACTCAGGCCACTGGGGGTTCGGTTCGCTACAGGAGCGGGATCGTTTTTCCAGCACCCCTTTGTGAGTGTCTATCCGATCTCACTTGAAAGCGGCGAAGCTCTGCGTTAATAACAGAGTAGGGGTTGCCATTTCTTAACTACCCGGCGGACGGCTCAGTGGTTGATTTTTTTTTTAATACCCGCTCTGCTGGCTGGCCCGACACTCCATACACCGGGATTGATATGGATCGACCAGGATAGTTAAAGGGTGGTGCAAGAACAAGCTTTTGGCAGTCAAATTCATTCAGCTTTGACACACTACAATCAGATATGGGCCGACCATGATAATGATAGTGCAAGAATAGCTTAAAAGTAATAGAACCTTCACACCTATTCTCATTCGGCGATGAAAACCTAGAAAAGAATCAGGATCGACCATGACAGTTCCAGTACAGTGCTGGAACAGCATAGAACCTTGACAGTTAAACTCAATCGTCGATCGCTCTATCTACCTTTTGTTTCTTATTTTCTGTCGATTCAGTTCTGTTCGGGAAGATATCTGCGCCCTGAAAGGCCCAAACCATCCCACGGAAGTACCCCCAAAATTGATGGCCTAATGACACAAGACGCTTTAAGTCCCCCCCCCCCCCCCCCCCCCCCCCCAGACTTCGCTTGAAAGAAAACATAATATTATCCTTTAACACTTTTTTTCTTGGCCACAAAAAATTCCCTTTATTTTAAATATCATCATACATTAAACTGTAAACTCATAAATATATTTTGAATTTAGTACATGACGGAATCTGGAAGTCTGCGATCAACTGCAATGCCTCTCAGCGCAATCTCTCCTGTTACGAGTTGGCAGTCCAACACTACGCGAAGGACGGGAATGCCCGCACACTGATCAATAGTTGACTGTCTCCAAATCTTCGACCCTCTTTGAGTCACTCATCTGCAAGAGGCATAGATCTTCATGAGCTCCCGCTCAATGTGGGGGCCCATGAGGATCTATACCTCTTGCTAGGCTCTAGAATTCGCGTCAATATCCTTCAGGTGGTGGAGAATACAGAACTGAGATATGATAGCGGATCAGTTCAGGTTTATCATTGAGCCAAACGTTTTGACAATTGCTGCATAGGTCACGTGACTGCTATGGCTCAAGAGGATCTATGCCTAAAACAAGGTTTATATAGATCTTCTTCTTCTTCAAGTGGAGGAGGCCGCAGGGCGTTCCATCGTGGGAATTTTCATTGAGCCCACATTTTGACCACTGCTTCGCAGTGTGTTAAAGTGCTCTATCACTTCTTATCGACAAATCTGAACGCAGCGGCACAGTTCATTCAAGAATTTGTTCGCGAAATATCGTAGGCTGAACGACCACCTACCTCCTCTGCGTGCGAAACTCCACAAAAAAAAAAAACACAAAAAAATAGTGTAAATAGAACAGCATAAGGCATTATAGATCCTCTGGTGTACCACCCCCACCCCGCCAACTCCCTCTTTCAAGTTTGAGTAGCAAAACTGTTAATAACTAGTAGCATGGATACTCCACGCGGCATCCACAGTCAATGGTTGTAACAATGTAAGCAAGAGGCATAGATCCTCATGAGCCCCCGCAAATGCGGGGGCTCAGGAGGATCTATGTCTCTTGTAGTAACACACGGGTACAGAAATTGTGGGAGTAAGACCTCTCCCATTGAAAACCATTGAAGCTTCAATCTGACACATTACAGTCGCGGCCGCCTTATGACACGATTGACCGCGCGTACAAAAGGTTTATTATGACAGAAAACTTCCCAACGGGGGCAAAGCGGGGACATTAACAGTGAGTCTATACACACGCTGCAATTCTGCTTCTTTTTACTGTATTGTGTGCGTGTGTGTGTGGAGTGTGCGTGCGTGCGTGCGTGCGAGTGCGCGTGTATGTGTGTGTGCGTGTGTGAGCGTTCGTGCGTGTTCCATTCACAAAAGCTTGCATTCCTAAATGGAAATACGCTGGGATTGCTGCCTAAGTAAGTGTAGGGTTCGCATGAAGAAAGTACCGGATTTAACACAAGAGTGATGCTCAAACTGGGTAAATATAAGGTACATATTTTCAGTGTACAAGTCACGTACTGAGGCCAAATCTCTCTCTCTCTCTCTCTCTCTCTCTCTCTCTCTCTCTCTCTCTCTCTCTCTCTCTCTCTCTCTCTCTCGTTAACTTTCCTAGCATTATACATGTATTTACGGACTGTGGTGGAAAAAGACCTGCGTGCCTACTGTCTATAAAGTCTCATTTTCAGGTTCAGTTCAACGCTCTCTCTCTCTCTCTCTCTCTCTCTCTCTCTCTCTCTCTCTCTCTCTCTCTCTCTCTCTCTCTCTCTCTCTCTCTCTCTCTCTCTCTCTCTCTCTCTCGTGGGTGTCACACACACACACAAAACAATATTCCAGTAGCCTGTCATGAGTTTGAAACGAAGACGAAAAACATATCAAAACACAAAGTCTAAAAAATCGGTGATAAACCCGTTCAGGGAAGATCCGACCACCGCCAAACTGCAACAGGCATCTGCGGGTGTTCATGAGTTTCTTTGCCTCTTGCTTGTTACCTTACTTTAATACCCTTGCACCTTGAACTGGTTTGGCGTTGAAGTACCATTACGCATAAATCTGAAGACACATTCAGCACCATTTGAGTGTTATGCCTTGCCGACACACCTAATGAACGTAAAACAGCAGTTTAGACACGCAGGAAAAGCACACGCGTAATCGCACTTATTTATTCTGCGCTACCGTCAGCATCGTCAATCTATTTTTAGCTGTTTCTCGTACTGAAAGCGTTGTATTTATAGAACGGAGTGGGATCACTGTCAGGTTACCTGATATAAAGACGGCGTATGTTGAACGGGATTGTCCTGTGTCTAAATGAACTATAACCAGACCTGTGTGCAGCGTTTAGTGACCATCTGTTCGTGTTACACAAGTGTATACATGTTTGAACGGTTACGGCGTTAGTGGGCCTTCAGATTAGCATGCTTCCAAAGACGTAATATGTTCTAGTGACTTTCCAAAGGTACTCACCGAAAGCGACTCATCCATGTTGTAGTTGGCCAAGTCTAGGCCACTTTTCTTCTTCCAAATCTGCTCCTCCAGCGCTTTGTTGAGGTGTGCATTGACAAGGAAGCATTCCGCCGCTGCAAAATACATCACAATTAATTCAACCATTCAGCGCCAACGCCCTTACACAAAGAGATAGGTCGACCGTGATTATTCAAGGGTAGCGCCAGATTAACTCGGCGTAATTAGGCCGTGATAATTAAAGGGGAGCGCCAGATTAGCTTGGCGCCTAACGGCAAAAGAGCTAATCTGGCGCTACCCTTCAATTGTCACGGTGGATTTACCTCTTGAAACAGGTGCAAAGACATAAGGTGCCACCTTAAAAATTTGGGAAAAGCGGTCGTGGAGATAAATGAAATGATATAATTATCAGAACTGAAATAATACTCCATCATGGCCATGTATTACTAATTTAATTAAAGCAATAAATGAAACGACATAAATATCAGAACTGCAGTAATACTCCATCTTAGCCATGTATTACTAATTCAAGCAACCGTCGCCGAAGTATAGATCTACGATAGATCCTGTTTAGAAATCCGACTTTGTGCAAGGAAACTTAAGTCTTCAAACGTGCAATCTTTCAAGCGAGGTCTTGAAGGGCTGAAAGTGACACCTGTCATTTAAAGGCATCATTTAGGCGACTACAGCCACCTAAATAATGGTCTTTAACCCATTACATCCTGAAGCAGATTTTGTAAAGTTTGCTGACTGTCCTATAAAGGTTACGTATAGATTAGGAGATAAATCAACCGTTTTACTTCAAGGGTGGTGCCAGAATAACTTGGCGCCTGCTATAATGGCACCCCCTTGAACTATCAGTCAAATGTATTTCAAGCAATGGGTGTATCACAATGATAGAGGTTAATGGCAGATGATCACGCCCAAGGGTGGTCGCTCACATATTGGTTCTGCTGTACAGTACAACTCCTGAATTTGAACACTCTTACCGGCAGACTCAGCATGTTAACCCTTGGCGTGTCGGTAGCGGTCTTCGTCCCGATGATTACTGCAGAAATCACCTGGACGAAAACCGCTACCGACACGCCAAGGGTTACAACAGTTACTTTTTACATTACACTGGCACAAAATGCGTTTGTTGAGAGAATGAACCGGTAGCTGTCTAAGTGAGATGTCTTTTGTATCACCAACAAAAACAGTTTTAAAAGACACTTACTTGGTTCTTTATATTGTTTGAAAATGTGCGGAAATATGGCACAAGACACTTCTTAACCAACTGCATCCTGATGCTGACTTTTCTGTTAAAACTTTTCTTATTGTCCTATGAAGGCTACATTACAGATTAGGAGCTAGATCAACCATTTTTGTTCAAAGGTGGTGCCAGAACAGCTTGTCGCTTTAGGCACCAAGCTATTCTGGCACCACCCTTGAACGGCACAGTCAAATTTATTTCAAACAACAGTGTATCACTATCAGGAGTAAAGACAGTAGAATATAAAAATCTGCTTGTAACAATAAGTCTGTATGTCTCAGAGGTGGCTCACATTTTCTGGTGTGAACCTTTGTAAATTTCCACGCAACGATATCCTCGGTGTGTGTTAAAATCGATTTCAAGGTATGAGTCACGTACGAGAACATGAGATGCTATGTTTCCAAGCCACCCCAAAAGAGAATCACAAGTTTACAAGAAAATCACAAAATGTTTAATTGCCGCAGAATCTGCGTTAACCCCTTCCTTGTCCGTGTGCGTGCATTTTTGTTTCTGAAATCTTTGGTCAATCAACGACCAAAAGCCAAAATAGTCCAAGAAACATAGACAAAAATTGGTCTCACTCGCGGCAAGATGCATAATAGCTCCTCATGAGCCCCCACAGTCGCGGTCGCTCATGAGGATCTATGCCTCTTGCAGCTGGATCGTGTTCACTTTTTCTCGGCAGTGAAGAGGTTAACCCATTGAACCCCAAGCCCCCACAGCAGGAGATAGATTGACCATGATAATTCAAGGGTAGTGCTAGATTAGCTTGGCGCCTGAAGGCGCCAAGCTAATCTAGCACTACCCTTGAATTATCAGGGTCAACCCATCTCCTGAAACTGGTGCATAGTCATTTAGGCAAAAAGTCCAAATTTTGAGAAATGGGACCGTTGTGAGTGATCGCACGCCATTAAAGTCACTCATTCAGGTGACTTTAATGACAGGTGACACTTACTGCCCTTCAAGACTTCTCTTATGACAGCACCTGTCTCGTGAGACCACTTTTTGTCCTTGCAACAACAGCAAAAAAGGTGCTTGCTGTAGGCATTGCACTGCTCATGAAACGGGTTATGTCATTCAGTTTTCAGAGGACTAAGACCAATTTTAAGATCTCGACTGCACAGGCCTGTATAGATAATATAACCTGTGATGTCTTTGAACTATCAACTGTCCTATCAACTATCTTGAAAGGTCGTTCGGTTACATGAACGTGAAAGGTCGACCCAGATAGTCCAAGGGTGGTGCCAGAATAGCTCGGAGCCTCTAGGCTCTACGTCGATATAAAGGATGACCAACATAAACTGCCACGGAGCTCTCCAAACAAGACACAACGCCCGGCTGCTTTCCATTTAAATGGGTCATAAAAATGTGATTCTTCATCCCATAATCCCAACACTCCTACCTGGGTGTGGCGTGGTAGGAGATGGACGACCGGTGTGTGTGTGGGGGGGGGGGGAGAGGGTGTGTGTGGACGACGGAAAAGGGGGTGGGGGGGGGGGCTGAGGGGATATAATGGGAGTTAAAAGAGTGGTGGGGGAAAGCCCCGGAGGGAGAGAAAATGATAGACTTTGGTGTTTTTTTTTTTTGCCGGTTAGTTTTGATCTGTGTGCACTTTTGCCTCCATAATCCAGTGGCACCTTTGAGAAACAGCTGACACCGATGAAGGAAAGCTCGCTAGAGGCATGGACTCGAAAGGCCACTGCAAACGGTGTCACTAACATCCCCTCCCCATCCCCTCTCTGAATAAGTGTACATATTGGCATTGAGGCGAATGGGAATCGATAGACATCGCGAACGGTTGTCGAGTGTTACATTGTGAGGATACAACACTGAGCGCTATCGTCGAATCCCAAAGGTTACGACTTCGACACTGAGACTACATAACACTTGAGAACTGAGACAGACAATCTCTGGTTGTTCATGGGTGGTGGCGCAATAGCTATTCCGGCACCACCCCTGAACAACCAGAGATGATCAGGCTTGTTGAAGTAACACCGTCACGACTGAATGAGTTAAACATGGTTTTCACTTTATGGGTGCTCTGTTTTTTACTAACACCAGAAACTAAATATTTTGCACTATCTCAGAAAGTTAAAGTGATCTGCTCCATGGTGGGCTTTGATTGTCAAAATATATAAACGGTAATGTTGTTTTGCCTCAGCTAAAACTTTGCTTCCCTTCTTTTCACAATCCATGCGACAACAAAAGTTTTCTACTGCCCCTGACTCAGTTAAGTTGAACTCTCCTATGGGAAGAAGAGCAGATAAGTCCTTTATTTTACGACAGACAAACTTCACCCCTTTTGGGCTGCATGATTGTAAGACACACTAGGAACATAAAATTTAAGAACGAAAAATTACGAACTGTTAACCCCTTCACTGCCGAGAAAAAGCGAACACGATCCAACTGCAAGAGACATAGATCCTCATGAGCCCCCGTGACTGCGACTTGCTGATACTATAGTGATACCAATTTATATTCACTTCTCGCAAGGTTTTTTTGTTTGTTTGTTTGTTTTGTTTGTTTGGTTGTTGTTGTTTTTTTTGGGGTGGTGGTGGGGGGTGAGGGGGTTGGTCGTTGAATCCAACTGCAAGAGGCATAGATCCTCATGAGCCCCCACGACTGCTGAGACCAATTTGTATCTCTACTTCTTGCACGGTTTTGGTGTTTGAGTTTTTTTGTCGTTGAATGAATAAAGATTTCAGAAATAACAATGCACTATTGTGGCAGGGGAGTGTTGACCCTTTTATGCCTGGATCGGGTAGCTTTAATTGCATTAGAAAATGATAATAAGGCATGAGAAGCGTAAGGGGGAGAAGGGATACGGAGAACAGGGGACGGAGACACTCCACACGCCATACAGGTGTGTGTTTGTGTACAAACACATATTTTGACTTCACGTTTTTACGAGAGTGGGCGATAACGGGCTCTTCACTACCACAGGGCTATCACGGAGCACCGCAATTAACGTGACCCGGCCCTTTAAACTTCACATGGTCTATCTCACCGCTTTCGTCTCAAAGAGATAACATTCTGAATAGGTTCACCTGCTCATTTCAAGTATGCGGGCTTGCGGCTTTCGCGCCGCAGGCTTAAATTTCACAGACTTCCTTCACAGGGGGTGAACAGGACTTATCTCAGATAGCAAGAGGAATAGATTCTCATGAGCCCCTGCGAATGCAGGGGCTCATGAGAATCTATGCCTATTGCAGATGGAACGCGATAGGTGAAGATTTTTCGCTCGCAACTAAACAAACAGCTTGAAGACTACAGTCGAACTGACTCAAAAGAGGAATTCCCTTCTAACTTCCTGCCTGTCTAAATACAGGGCATTTCTCTGTGAAAACAAGAGGCACATTAGTGGAATGTCCCTTCCTGAAAAGGAGGAAGAATTGCGTTATTTTTCTTGGACAACGAATTAAGTGGGTCATTTGAACTAAATTAAAGTGTTTCCTTTCTTGGTTAAACATTTTTATCCTGATACACTATAGCTTGAAATAAGTTGGACGATGATAGTTCAAAGGTGGTGCCAGAACTTGGCGCCTGAGGCGCCAAGCTATTCTGGCACCATCCGTGAACTGAAATGGTTGATCTCCTAATCTATAGTGTAGACTTCATAGGACAATCAACATTTTTTTTAAATCCGCGTCAGTATGTCATGGGGTAAACATGTCATGGTGCAAAAGTGCGCGCCACGTAAAGAAAAAGTGCCCCTCCCCCTCCCCGCACCCACATCCATTCTCAAGTACTGGTAAGGTCTTGGCTAATCTAATCTGTCAATGTCGTAACCTTGGAAATTTCAGGGCTGATCTGTCCGAGTATCTCCCGTAGATTATATCGTAGTCGTTAGAGACACCTCCAAATCTGCGGAAGTTGGTATGTTATCGTTATTGCATCGTCGTGACAGTGACGTTGGAACCGTAAGGGGAGGGGGGGGGAGGGGGGTGTCGATCCGGGACATTAAAATATCATAGGGATTGTTGGGGGGGGGGGGGGGAGAGAGAGAGAGAGAGAGAAAGAGGCACCCCCTGGCACCCCTACTATTTTTGCCGACGACAACCATAAAGTTTTTTTTTAATATCAAACGTTTGATTTTTTGGAAGCTGTAACCCCCCCCCCCCCCTCACCCCTTTCCCCACACGTTTCTTGTTCTTTTCTTTTCTTAGGCTAGAAAATAACATGTCAAAGTAACATGTCAGATCCACAAGACGCGTCCACCCCCCATTCCCCGCCCCCTTCCTCTCCTCCAATTCAAAATATATATCATACGATTCCTACGATTATTGTGTAAAAACAAAGTTACTTAAATCGTTCTACCCCAGACACACCACAGCAAGATATGGATCGACCATGATAGTTCAAGGGTGATGCCAGAATAGCTTGGTGCCTATGGGCGCCAAGCTATTATGGCATCACCCTTGAACTATCATGGTCGACCTGTGTCCTGCACTGCAATGCAGTCTTCAGAGGACAACGGCAAAATTTGTGGATTTTGGTGTTGGGGTACAATGAGTTAAAACACTACACTGGAAGTGGAAGGTGGCAGTACACGTGTTAACCCTTTGCGTGTCGGTAGCGGTCTAACCGCTACCGACACGCAAAGGGTTAACACTAGCGTGAGGTTTTCTAAGATCAGGAAGCGGCTCACATCTCAATCTCATTCGTGCTCCCGATGGTCTCAAACTAAAAGACGCTTGATTCCCTTTAGAATTGACTTCATGGAAAAAAAGACCCTAAAGTACCACATTTGCTTTGAGTTGACAGTGGGATGCAACGAGGAGATAGGCCTAGGACTTGGAAGGACAGGTGAGGTGGGGATGATTAGAGGAGGGGGTGGGGGTGGAGGGGGGGGAGGCAGGAGGAAGCAGGGTGTAGCAGCAGCTTTATGAATAAACCATGACTTTACAACTTGCGCGCATACTGCACACCTGGCTTGAGGGAAGACAATGCATGAGTCACAATGAGACAGACAGACACGGAGACAGTGCCATGAAAGGACAACTGCACACGGCGACTGGTCGATCGAGCTGCACACTGCATACCGTGGTTCCATCCCCTTCTCTGCAGTGTTATCGTAGAAATTGTGTCTAGCAACTGTGACATGCAGTAAGCAGTCCAAACAGCCTTAACAGCGACACTCTTCATAATAGTTCATGGGCGATGCCAGAATAGCTTGGCGCCTATCGGCGCCAAGCTATTCTGGCACCACCCTTGAACTATCAGGGTCAAGTTAATCCGGAGGACTTATTCTGGGGTCAATAGGAATTTTCATCCTGGGGTGAAGCATGCTAACCCATTATATCCTGATGATTTTTTTTTAATGTGCTTATCGTCGTATGAAGGCTACATTACAGATTAGGAGATAGATCAACCGTTTTAATACAAGGGTGGTGCCAGAATAGCTTGGCGCCTCAGGCGCCAAGCTATACTGGCACCACCCATGAACTATTTTAGTCACATTTATTTCAAGCAATAGTGTATCAAGATGAAAAGGGGTAATGTTAATGTAAGGGGAGGGAGGGGGGGCATCACAATAAAAAAAAAACATAGTATAATACGCATTGGCATGCAATGTATGCCTGTAGGCTAATGCTAATTATTCCTCACACACAAAAAATGCAATAAAAAGGGAGAGGTTAAGGGCTACACATGAAAGGTAAATTATGCTATCTCTTATCATTATTGCCGGGCGGACTAATTGCTTCTGCAATAACAACAAAAAGTGAAATAAAACGGAACGTTCAGCGCAAAAAGAAAATCAGACTGTGACTGACGGACTAAACGCTAGAACATCACAAAGTACAGAAGTGAAACACACTTGCATCGACTTGCTGTCAGGGGCGCTTTTAATAATTCACACTCCAAAGTGTTTCACGTTACTTAACTCAGTGTACCCCAGACACACCACAGGAAGATAAGGGATCGACCATGATAGTTCAAGGGTGATGCCAGAATAGCTTGGCGCCTATGGGCGCCAAGCTATTCTGGCATCACCCTTGAACTATCATGGTCGATCTGTGTCCTGCACTGCAATGCAGTCTTCAGAGGACAACGGCAAAATTTGGGGATTTCGGTGTTGGGGTAAAATGAGTTAAAATCGCACGCTAAGCTTTATCTGAGCATACTGCAAGCTACTGTTTCCCGGAGGTGGGAGTACAAGTGTGGAGGGGAGTGGGGGGGGGGGGTGGGTAGAACCACACACAGCCAAAGAAATAATAGTGCTGCCTAAAAAAAAAAGAAAAAAAAGTTAACCGCTTTCCTACCAGCGGTCACGAAGTTCGCGTCAGAAGTTACTGCACGCAGACCGACATTCGCGTTAAAGACATTGATGTAAAGGGGACACAAAATATGATAAAGAACACAGGAATACCATATGCTAAGAGATATATCCTCATGAGCCCACGCGACTGCAGCTGGGTACAGTTCGCCTCAGTTTTCCCCTAGCAGTTTAAGGGAGTTAACATCGAATTTTGCTGCGTTATAAACACGTTTAATATCGACCACTTTACCGCGATCATTACAACTTGACCGTCAGCCTCAAATAATGACCCTGATGTACTGCACATTCCGTTCAGCTATCTCAGCCATACATGCACTGCACAAACTACTGCGTATAAATCTTACGGCGCCTCGTGGTGAAAGAGTCACACGTGGTAATCACATTGAACACATCAAGAATGCGTGTGGCGAAGCAAAGTGTAGCAGTCAAAGCGGGTGCTGTGCCAAATTCCTTCCAAGCACCCCCCCCCCCCCCCCATCTCTACCCCAGTGCTCTTCCCACCCACCCAGGTGCAAAGTCTGCAAGTGTAGGGGCCCATGAAAGTCTATGCCTTTTGCTGACAGCGCTTGGTCTGATTTTCATCCTAAGAAGAAAGAAACCAACACGCAACCAAAAAAAAAAAAAGTCTTCCGCGTTTCTTATTGTTCACGGAGCAGACTCAACACTGGTTGTGTCCCTCGATTGTACCGCTCAACAACGGTTGCGAATCGAGCGAGACAACCAGTGTTTCTAGATTAACCCCTTCCCTGCCACTGTACCTGCACATTTTTGTTTCTCAAATCTTTTTCATTCAACGACCAAAAGCCAACATTGTCCAAGAAACGTGGATACAAACTGGTCTCAGCAAGAGACGTAGATCCTCATGAGCCCCCGCAGACGCGGGGGCTCATGAGGATCTATGTCTCTTGCAGTTACATCGTGTTCACTTTCTTCTTCAGGCAGCGGAGAGGTCAATGATGAGAGGTCACCCGCGTTTTCTCAACCAGTAGCACTACAAATTCCCGTACTAGACAAGTTGCAATCAGTGATGACAATAACAACTTGGAACATGCAGATTGAACCTTCAACGTGCCCCTGTTTCTTCAAGAACTCTGGTGAAGAATTTGATCTACAACCATGCTCCGTACGGCACACCAATATTTGTTCCTCGTTTCTCATTTACTAGTAATTTTTAACAGTTGTTTTGATCAGAGTTGGTTGGTTAGTTCGGGTTTAACGTCCACAGCACCGAGATGATCATGGACGGCCCTGGCGGGCGGGTTATGGGGGACAGGGAAATCTATTGCCTATGGAGTACGACCTGAACACTGATCAACTCAGGCTGCACTCCAACTGTGCCACTTTGATTTACCAGGACATCTCAACGGACATGTTATTGAACAAATCAGAGTAGGCGGATGTGTGGGAGACCCGTTAACGCTTTGCGTGTCGGTTTTTGTCGCGATGACTCCTGCAGGAATCATCGCGACAAAAACCGCTACCGACACGCCTAAGGATAAAAAAAGAAATGGGATCAAAATAACATTAATTGAGGTGCGGCCAGATCCTGGGTGCAAAACGGTTGGTGTTTTTCTGTGAATGTGGTCCTCTTAGCTTAGAGCCGGTGCTGGTCTGTGTCTTAGGATCCTACAGCTTCAGTCAAAATTCACAGACCAGAACAACTCATGAACATGATGGTGACTAACTCATTACTGCGGATGAAATTATCTTTATATTGTTCTTGTTAGATAATTTGTTGAGGTTTACGTCACAATTTTGGAGCCAGATCGACCATGATAGTTCAAGGGTGGTGTCGGAATAGCTTGGCGTCTACAGGCGCCAAGCTATTCCGACTGACACCACTCTTGAACTATCATGGTCGGTCCGCATCCTGTCGTGGCATGTCAGAGATTTTTGATGGGCTACTAGCTTTTTCCTGGGTGAAAAACTTTCCGAAACTGAAGAATATTAGTAACACGAGCGCAACTTTGAGTTCCATCTTCGCTCTCCCACCCCTCCCTCTGTCTTTCTCCCTCTCTCCAGCACAAAAAGTCTGCTACCCTACCTTCAAGCGGTACACGGCTGGTCCGTCGAACTGCGGAAGCGGCCATATCGAGCACAGGCACATGAAACGAAAGATACACGCACAGGCATGAAACAAAACCAAGCGACCAAAGGCCCCGGGGTCGAAAAAGCGGGTATTTCCAAGCAGTAAATTCGTGTGTACTTCATCACGGGATCGATTTTGTTCATGGCACCGTTGCTTGAAAATAAAGTTTTTCGACCCCACGCCCTGTGCAAGCAAGCAAATGATGAAGCTTATAAAGACAGCGGAAACTGTCCTACGATCTAGTCTACTTTCATTTACAGAAACAGAACATAAATCACAAAATACAGAAATGAACAAAATAAGGGAGGGCACAGTATTGTAAACAACAGAAATGGGGGCAAGCCGGCATATACTCGACTAGTGCTGTGGTCAAAAAAGACAACGAAAACAAAAAGGGAGGTAATTATACGAAAAAATGCATGCACGTGAAAAATTCCGCAACAACCGATGGCTGGTCCTGTCCAGGACCACGCTGGATCAATGACAGTAGTATCGGAGAGGTCGCATGCTTGGACCATGCACCCCAGTAGCACTACTAGCAGGCGAGTCTTTAGCCAGGCCGCTCATTGTGCAAGAGGCATAGATTCTCATCAGCCCCTGCGTCCGCAGGGGCTCATGAGAATCTACGCCTCTTGAGGTATTAGCTCTGCGTTAAAACTCCTAGACCCATCACTGTAAGACAGAAGGAGTCACTGGGGTTAAAAGCGTGTACTCGTAGCCTAAGCGCAGTGGAGGGCTAGGAGGGGAGCTGTCTCTTCTGGCCCGAGCTTACCATGTTTGCTTTGAAGTTTCCCCATCCTCAAGGAAAGTCGGCCATATCTCCCGCAAAAAGGTATCCAAAAACCACAAGGCCCACACCAGAAAACTAAAACAACACCACCGAAGCACCACAACAACAGCAGTAGTAAAAGTGAAGATATCCCAAGCGAGTGCTCGTGTGTGTGTAAAAACTACGCAGCATTCAGGCGCAATGGTCAACTTTACACACAACACACTGAGGCGTGCGTACACTACCACAACACGACTGCCACTGAACGGAGCCGGGGGCGGGGCTTCGCTACGCGCTCGTGCGCATTGATTGACGGTTTGGGTGACCCCATGTCCGAAGAGGGGCGGCAGCTTTATTCACTGAGTACTTCATTCACCGTTACAGTCGTACATTAAACTAAACTGTGGCCTACTTTATCAGTATAACAGATGTATACATTTCTGCTCCTATAGCTGCACGGCTAAAACGAGTGAAGCTTTATTACTAGGCCAATGCGAATAAAGTTCGCTGCTAGGTTGGTTCGCAGCGGCGGTGTTTTTCGCGCCGGCTTTGATCCCGCTCTGCGTAACCCGTTAACCCGGCCGAGTCTATTCTAAATGGGGGAATTATGGCGCGCAGTGTTGTCTCACGGCTGAGACATCACTCCCTGCACCGTACCCCTACCCAGCAATAGGCATAGATTCTCATGAGCCCCTGCAATGCAGAGGCTTATGAGATATTATGCCAGATGCAGATAAAATATTTTGACACATAGACTGAAGATGTGGCTGAATAACGAACCTTTAGTGAAGTTGCGTCACATCTACCAAGAGACAACGAGCGGGAACTACAAGAATCCGTTAGATCTGACAGTCACAGACTTAAACCCGTATACAATACCCCACCTGAGGAGGAAAGAAGAATGAACTGAAATCAGGCCTATCAGTCTAAGAAGCAAGATGTATCGGGTTCTCAGTTACTGGTGACGACGAGACCCTACCACTTTTGCATATATGAAAATGATTGTTATTACGTTGCACTAAGATGTAATAACCTTTCACTCACTAAGTGCCGTGCCGATATGAGGGAATAACTTGACTATGAATAATAAAATGTGGGTATACTATGATATGAGGGAATAACTTGACTGTGAATAATAAAATGTGGGTATACTATGATATGAGGGAATAACTTGACTGTGAATAATAAAATGTGGGTATACTATGATATGAGGGAATAACTTGACTGTGAATAATAAAATGTGGGTATACTATGATATGAGGGAACAACTTGACTGTGAATAATAAAATGTGGGTATACTATGATATGAGGGAATAACTTGACTGTGAATAATAAAATGTGGGTATACTATGATCGGGAGCCGGCTCTTTGTCGGCCACTTCACGATTTACCCCGCGTTCAGTGCATAGAACATCCGAACACCATCTGCAAGAGGTATAGATCTTCATGAGCCCCCGCATATGCGGGGGCTCATGAAGATCTATACCTCTTGCTGGCACCACTTTCTACTCATGTCATGGAACATTTTGGTGCTGGCTCAACAAAGAATTAAATGCAGTAACGCAATCTGCGTCGCGGCTGGCACTGAACGGCTTAAAACTCATTCATCAGACTGCTAACTGAGTAGTATTTGTTTAGGTAGTGCTTATTGTCGATCACAAGTCGTTTACGGCAATTTGGACTAAGCAGAGTCGGTTCACTCAAATCAAACAGTTCGGTTTTAAAACCCATTGCACCCTGAAGCTGATTTTTCAATTTGCTTAGTGTCCTATGAAGGCTACATTACAGATTACAAGACAGATCAACCATTTTAGTACAAGAGTGGTGCCAGAATAGCTTGGCGCCTCAGGCGCCAAGCTATTCTGGCACCACCCTTGAACTATCATAGTCAAATTTATTCCAAGAAGTAGTGTATCAGGATGAAAAGGGATAAGACAGCAGGAAACATAGGTCATGTAGGTATCATACACCAAAAGACATAGATGCAACTGAAAGGGCTCATGAACAATCTATTTCGCTTGCAGATTGAAAAGATGGGCGTGAAGGTGGGTAACTGCTGTCATCAACAAAATCATTACGGCCCTTGACGCCAGGTTATATTATCTCACCCGTGTCGGCAAACTCTAGGTGATGACACAACCGGTCACACCCGTCACCAGACGGCGGTAATCATGGGTAAGCTGGACTTCACAGGCGCCAAGCTGACCCAAATTATATCCGGGGGAATGTGTGACAGACAACATGTAATTGATGATAAGATCTGTGTTAGCAAGAGAATATGTCGCTTTCTACAGCCGTAGACAATCCCTCAACAACTGAGATTGAGTGCAGAGATATAGAGTCTACTTCGGTGTTTAGGTGAGACTGAGAATCTTCTCATTCGAGTGGTTTTAAAACCTTATTCTACGAGCGAAAGCGAGTAGGATATGGTTTTAAGACCACGAGAGTAATATTCTCAGTATCTAATTCTCGCCTGTAATTATCTTAGTGTAGCACATTTTTATCAGTGTAAACTCAACTATTTTAAATCCTTTTACCTTGGTGCTCCTGAATGTTAATCTTGATTTTAAAAATAATAATTTTTTTTCTATTCATAACAAGGACCGTTGTTGGGTCGATAGCACGTAAATTTTAAAGCAAAATCCAAAATGTACGCGCGGTATAACCAATTTTTTTTTTTTTTTTTTTTTTTTAGGAAGAAATCAAGTACAAATATTAGTCCCCGATCACCTCGGTGCCAGTGGGACAGTAAACTGAAAGAAGAAGAAGAGAAGATTCTCAGTATCGAAACAGCGATGTAAGAATCTATTTCTTACACACCTCGTTTTTCTTGGTTTTTCGGCCTTTCACGAAGCAGAGCTGTATCACACTGAGACGTGTGATACAACTTCGCTGTATCGCACGTATGTGATACATGTCAGATACAACTTTTCAGCTCAAATGCGCAAAGGAGGTGTGTAAGAAAAGTGGCACGACAGTTTATCAAAACACTAAGGCGCGTACTATGTCCTGCGTCAACTGCTAAAAGTGCACTGACCACGACAGATAGCCAGGTAGCAGGTAGCATCTCATGAGCTATTATGATCGACCGGTTTCCCAAATGAGCTACACGAGTAGTCCTTATCAGATTGTGGCGATTCCTACCACGTATTGTGAAGTGGTAGACCAGCACATAGTCTATGCAGAATACTGGCCCTGGACACAAACAGGGCGAAAAGAACAGCCACACTGGTTGTCTCCCTCGATTCGCTATTATGGGCGCGAATCGAAGGTGACAACCAGTGTGGAGAGCGTCTTTCAGCAGCCACAGATGAGCCTTCCTTTTTTTCAACCCCCTATTTATGCCAGGCCTTGCACATGTAGTGATCGGGGACCCAAAAAAGTTCAAAGTTGCTTTCAAAGTTTATTCTTTACTAGAGTCCACTTCCCCCTTTTCTCTCTTAACCCATATGAGTCATACGGAGGCTAAAAGCTTCAAATTTGTACATAAATAATAATAATAAAAATAATAATAATTACGATATTTATAATGCGCTTATTTTAATAATTATAACTCTAAGCGCGCACTCACAACTCGCACACGCATGCGCACGCTTTAGACAATGACTCACGTACCACAAATAGTGAAAAATACATTACGACGGTCAGCTTGGGGTGGGGAGTGTAGTGATATAGTGCTAGAACTGTTGAAAGAGGTGAGTTTTGAGGGCGGACTGGAAGGAGGAGAGAGAGTGTTTCTGACGGAGAGAGAGTGGGAGAGTGTTCCAGGTGGATGGACCGTAGACGGAGAAAGAGCGGGGGCCGAAAGTGCTGAGTTTGGTGCGGGGGATGAGGAGGCGGAGAAGGTCAGAGGCGGAGCGGAGGGAGCGGGAAGGAGTGTAGGGGTGAAGTAAGTTGGAGAGATAGGTAGGAGCGTAGTTGTTCAGGGATTTGTGGCAGAGAGACAGAATCTTGTATTGGATGCGTTGGGGGATGGGGAGCCAGTGTACACTGCCATATGCAAGCTACATTACAGTACTTACAGATAAGGATATAGACCAATGGCTTTAGATCAAGGGTCAGTGGTGCCAGAATAGTTTGGCGCCTAGAGGCGCCAAGCTATTCTGGCACTACCCTTGAACTATTTATGTCAAACGTATTTCACACGAGGCTGGTGTATTCCAAATGATAAGGGTTAACCCCTTACCGATTAGCGTGCAAGTTACAGGCATGACTGTGCATTGCTAAAACCCGCCATTTTAGTAGTCGCAGACTTTGTCAAACCCATTTTGCCCCGGGCCGCCGGTTGCTTTCCAAAATTTTGCAGTTGTGTTTCAGTAACGGCTGTGTATTAGATACAGGAGATTGGTGGACCGTGATGATTCAAGGGTAGTTCCAGATTAGCATATCACGCTCGATCCACCCCACTGACTATACTAGGAGTGCGTCGGGGCCAAATGGGTTAACTCAACACCGAAGACCCCCAACCGTCCACAAGAAACGTACAAAGTGTTGTCAGCTAGAACACAGATCATCACGAGCGGATCTATTGCCGTTGGATAGTGTTCAATTCACTTTTTTTCCGCAGTCAAGGGGTTAACCACACCTTAACCCATATCATTCGGAATACACCAGTGTGTGAAATAAGTTTGACTAGATAAATTCCAGCCTTGGCGGAACAGGGGATAGTGAACGCCCCCTCGGGGGGGGGGGGAGGGGGCTTCCATATGCAGCTTCGCCGCGCCCCTCTAGGGGGTGCTGCCAAAGTCTATGATCTGGTCTACTGCACACTCTCCCTTGACAGTGCTTTTAACGCACTTGGTAGTTTTGTTCTAAATTACAGCACTGCAGTCACCCTTCGGTATAGTATTTTATAATGTAGCTTGCATATGGCAGTGTACACATTTGAAGCTTTTAGCCTCAGTATGATATGGGGTAACCAGTTCCGAGTCGACAGTGCCAGATGAGTGACGCAGATCGTTTCTGCCGGCAATCTTCGTTGATTCCACATCAAAACGTCCTAGCCGCCCAACAAACAGGGGTTCAAAAAAGTGTCAGCATGAGGCGTAGATCCTCACGAGCCCCTCGCAACTGCGGGGGCTCATGAGGATCTATACCTCTTGCAGTTGGGTGGCGGTGTTCAAATTTTCTCGGCACTGAACCGGTTAAGCCGACTGACTATTTAACCCATTCAGCCCTGACACTCTACAGCAGATGGGTCGACCATGATAATTTCTTGACAATACACTTGATAATTCAAGGGTAGTGCCAGATTAGCTTGGCGCCTGTTGGCGCCAAGCTAATCTGGCACTGCCCTTGAATTAACATGGTCGATCCATCTTCTGCAACTGGTGAATAGTCATTAGATGACGCCTCCAAAATTTGTGAAATACGGCCGTCGGGCTAAATGAGTCTCTCTCTCTCTCTCTCTCTCTCTCTCTCTCTCTCTCTCTCTCTCTCTCTCTCTCTCTCTCTCTCTCTCTCTCTCTCTCTCTCTCTCTCTCTCAGGCTCTCTCGGCTCTCTCTCGGCAGGGTATCTATTGCCTATGGAGTAAGACCTGAACACTGATCAACTCAGGCGCACTCCAACTGTGCCACTTTGATTTTACCAGGACGGCCTTTCAACGAGCATGCTATTGAACAAGCCCGTCTTTTCCCCCTGGACTGCGAGTCCAGGTACCTGGACCGGGAAGGGGATTCAAACCCACGACCCGGCGAATCCCTTCGATATCCTACCCCGACGCTTAACCCGTATCAAACTGAGGCTAAATTATAGTACTTACAGATAAGGCTTTAGTTCAAGGGTGGTGCCAGAATAGCTTGACGCCTAGAGGCGCCAAGCTATTCTGGCACTACCCTTGAACTATATTGTACTCAGTTTTGTAGATAGCAAGCATGAAAATCTGATGGCACATCGGCCATAGTTACTTTTTCCGTTGAGAAATAAAGATGAGAAGTAAATTTTAATCTCTCTCTCTCTCTCTCTCTCTCTCTCTCTCTCTCTCTCTCTCTCTCTCTCTCTCTCTCTCTCTCTCTCTCTCTCTCTCTCTCTCTCTCTCTCTCTCTTGTGCTGCCTTACATCTGACTGAATTTGTGTCTGTCTGTATTATTATTATTATTATTATTATTATTATTATTATTATTATTATTATTATTATTATTATTATCTTTTTAAAATTGTATTGTATTTGTCTTAACGTTACGTTTTTTGATGTTATATTTAAGATGTTGTTATGGACAGGCGTGTAAAAAGGCCTGCGTGCCTACTGTCTTCATCCTTACAAAATAAAGTCAAGTTCAGCCGTTCAGTTCTCTCTTTCTCTCTCTGATCTACAACATGCCACTGGAAAAGAAACAAACGAACGAAACTATACGACATCGTCTGTACATCTAATCGTTCAGCATCTCTACGTGTTGTCTGCATTATGCCCTTGGGGCTCACACCTGGACAAAACTATTATATGTGCCTGATAGGAGGGAGGCTCCAGTTGAAAAAAGTGTGGAGCTCCAGAGAGCTGTCACAACACACCAAAGTCCGGATTTTCAACTCCAATGTAAAAGCAGTTCTCTTATATGGAGCAGAGACTTGGAGATTGACAAAAACCACAGTCAACAGAGTACAGACCTTCATGAACAGTTGCCTTAGAAGAATTTTGAAAATCCACTGGCCAGAGAAGATCAGCAACGTCAGACTCTGGGAGAGAACAGAGCAGATAACAGCAGAGAATGAAATTGGGCGAAGAAGATGGGGATGGATCGGTCACAGTCTGAGAAAGCCAGCTTCCAGTATCACTAGGCAGGCATTGTCATGGAACCCCCAGGGAAAGAGGAAAAGAGGTAGGCCGAGAAACTCCTGGCGTCGAGACCTCCAAGCAGACAAGAGACTGGGAACCACCTGGATTAGAATCGAAGGAGAAGCACAGGACAGGAGTTGCTGGAAGTCTCTCGTCGACGGCCTATACCCGGGTAGGGGTGACAGGCGTAAGTAAGTAAGTAAGATAGGAGGGGGGAGGGGGTCGAACCGTTTGTCCCACCAGCGCTTATCTCGGTGCACTATTCCACCAGCGCTATCTGGTTTTTGAGTATCCCAATTACCCCCACGGCAGCGAGAGACGGATCGACTTACTATAATACTTGGCGCCTAAGAAAGAACATACCCCTTGTAGAGTTTAACTCTTTCATCTGCGAAACTGAGCCCTGTAGGCGGTTAACCCTTATCATTCGGGATACACCAGTGTGTAAAATAAGTTTGACTAAAATAGTTCAAGGGTAGTGCCAGAATAGCTTGGCGCCTCTAGGCGTCAAGCTATTGTGGCACCACCCTTGAACTAAAGCCTTATCTGTAAGTACTATAATTTAGCCTCAGTTTGATACGGGTTAAGCGTCGGGGTAGGAGAGCGAAGGGATTCGCCGGGTCGTGGGTTTGAATCCCCTTCCCGGTCCAGGTAGCTGGACTCGCAGTCCAGGGGGAAAAGACGGGCTTGTTCAATAGCATGTCCGTTGAAAGGTCCTGGTAAAATTAAAGTGGCACAGTTGGAGTGCGCCTGAGTTGATCAGTGTTCAGGTCGTACTCCATAGGCAATAGATTTCCCTGTCCCCTATAACCCGCCCGTCAGGGCCGTCCATTATCACTACGGTGCCGTGGACGTTAAACCCCGAACTAACCAACCAACCAACTCCTAAGGCAGGGCTCAGTTGGTTCGGGTTTAACGTCCACAGCACCGAAGTGATCATGGACGGCCGTGACGGGCGGGTTATAGGGGACAGGGAAATCTATTGCTATTGAACAAATCCGTTTCTTCCCCCCCCGGATTGTGAGTCCAGCTACCGGGGCCGGGCCGGGATTCGAACGCACGACCCGGGGAATCCCTTCGCTCTCCTGCTCCGACGTTTATCCGCCTGAGCTATTTCGGACTCCCAGCTTTAGGAGTTGCCACAGCGGCTTATTTATCTCGACCCATCTGCAGGGGCTTACAAGTGTCTTCAGTCAAGGCTCGGGGCTCAGTGGCCGGTGTAAGTTTAGTCCTGCACTGCAACCAGCCATTAACCCATTACAACCTGAGGCTGATTTTTTTTAATTGCTTATTGTCCTGTGAAGGCTACATTGCAGATTTGGAGATAGATCAACCATTTCCGTTCAAAGGTGCACCCTTGAACTGAAATGGTTGAACTTATTTCAAGCAATGGGTGTATCAGGATGAAAAGGGTTAAGCGAGGTGCACCTGGCTTGGTGGCTGGTGCAGGACCTTGACTAAGCTCACTCATGTAACTGGCCCCAGCGGAGGTTATCCCTAAATCAGAAGTCGATTAAAAAAACTGCACGGACCTCAAACATTCCGTATAACCACCGTATAAAGTGTTTCACGTTACTTAACTCAGTGTACCCCAGACACACCACAGGAAGATAAGGGCAATGCAGTCTTCAGAGGACAACGGCAAAATTTAAGGATTTCGGTGATGGGGTAGAATGAGTTTTAAATCAGAAGTCGATTTAAAAAAAAACTGCACGGACCTCAAACATTCCGTAATTTACCCCAGCCTTCTCCATTTGCCAATCATAGTCGGTGAGAAAACCTATTCACGACTGCGCGTTACAAGTTTTGTGTGTGTGTGTGTTTTTTTCCTACGGGTAGTTGTACGTCAAAAAGCCGGACGCCTTTTAGAACCTGATACTGCGCATAGTACGTATAACTTTACTAAACGTGGGAGCTCATGAGAATACAGATATAATTATATGCCTCTTGCTCGTAAGGAGTTGTTTCATTGACATGCACAGTTTGAGGTTATAAATACTAGTGATATGTTAATTACATTTTAACAGTGAGCCTACTGCCACCAGGACGTATGAGTCCGTGATTGGGGCGATCCAGTTAAACGTCCATTAACTCATTGGAGAAGTGCCGCTTGACGCCGCGTATCAGGATGCGGCATGTCTCCAATGAGTTAATCTAGTCAGTCCTCAATATTCCTTGGCTTGACTTCGCGAACGAAGATTTTATAGGAGTTGCCCACGACGTCTGCAGGCTTGTTCGTGGCTGCGGAGGCCAATCCGAGACAGGCAGGTTCGACCGCAGTGGCTGCAGGGGAAGGTCTGGCCAGAACCCTAGTCCTCAATATAGAGAAGCGAAATCTACCGTCGCTGATTTGGGATCAGTTATAGCGGAGCATCTTGCTTAGTGGCTGTCCGGCGCAGGTCTCAGCTCGCTCAAGCAACTGACCCCTGATTTTGATTTACGACTGAGCGTTACAAGGTTTTTTTGTGTGTTTTTTTTTTCTTTCTCTCTCTCTTCTTCTTCTTGCTACCCGTTGTACATCAAAAAGCCGGACGCCTTTTAGAACCGCATACTGCGAACAGTACGTATAACGTTTCACGCAATGGATCGTGACTGCACCACGCTGATCAAGCACTACTCTCTCACTATCCACTGTCGATCCATCTCGGTAGGCATGAAGTCGATAAGCTGCATAAATCTCCTGTCTGCCATCAAAGTTGGCCAGTCACGATATGTCTCGTACTTGGCGCTAGCGGCATTAGCCAGGAAAGAGATGTGAGTGTTGGCCGGCCGGCCGTCGACTTCAAAGGATACGCTACGCATCATTGATCTAAGCGGCTTTTACGCTCCACTGACTTCAAGACACAAGCTGTTCCAAAGCTCCTGTGCGAGTCACAGATTTATGATTTTTCTCTATTCAGATGAACAGATATAAATAAATGATCGATCTTGCCAAACAAGAGGCTTAAGTTCTCATGAGCCCCTGCAGGTGCAGGGGCTCATGCGAATTTATGCCTCTTGCAGATCACAGGAGTTGTGAGCAAGTCACAGATTGACGCTTTTCTCTTCAGAGGTACCGATTGTGAGATGAATAGTGTCCGATGTCACTCGATCAGCAAAAGGCATATTCTCATGAGTCCCTGCCACTGCAGGGGCGCATGAGCATCTATGCCTCTTGCAGATGGAAAGCGTTGGGTGATGGTGAACCGTGGATACACCATGGCTTTGGCGGGTGTTGTTTTGGTCTCGGTAGGAGATCAGTGTATGTCTATAATAACGCGTAGTTTGAGGCGGGACTGATCACAGGCACTTGATGGGGAATTCAGTGGGCATTACATTAGCCGTACTCCACGTGACCTTCAGGCTGTCCAGGCAAAACGATCGACGGGTTTGTTCAGGCGTTAAAAGTTCTGGTAAATCAGAGTGGCACAGTTGCAGTGCGGCCGAATTGATCAGTGTTCGGATCCTATTTTTATTTAGTCTTTAGCTATCCCTGTCCCCCCCCCCCCCCCCCCCCCAAAAAAAAAAAAAAAAAAAAAAAAAAATCGCGCCCTGGTTGTTCGCCGTCCTTTTCAGGCCGCTGCCGTGGACCAAAAGGTTAACCCATTTAGCCCCAACACCCTGCAGCAGGAGTTAGATTGATCGTGACAATTCAAGGGTAGTGCCAATGAGCTTGGCGCCTGAAGGCGCCAAGCTCACCTGGCACTACCCTTGAATTTCTAAAAGAGCAAAAGAGATGCGGCCTCACGGACTGTGTAAACTCGCACACCGATGGAGTTCACATACAACCTCGTCAGTAGGTGACATGTTTTGATACGGTTGCATTAAATTTTTCCAACATTCTGACGAAAACTCGAACCTGAAGCTCTCGGCAACAGGAAATGTTTATAAGCTCCTGGTAAAGATAGCTTTAACCCACCCACCCCCCCCCCCCCCCGGCCCCCTTCCTGGCCTTCCCTCCCCCCCCCCCACCCCCCACACACACATCATGTCTAACCCACTAATGTCCCTTACATAGTAATGTGGCCGGGACCGAGAACTGGACTTAGTCAGCTTTTACTTTGTTCTCTTGGAAATAACAGTGCCATTTCCCCGCTCGCTAAACGACAAATTTTTAATGAGGTCGTTAGGAATTAACCTTTCTCGGGAAGCTGACGCCATCACGCTAGTCGTGGCGGCCATCTTGAGCGGACACGCGACTCATGCGCTCATCGGGAAATCGCTGTCAGGACAATGTCAGGAAAGTCCTGACGTGATTTATAGACGATACTGAACAGGACGTCTTGCCAATATCATAGGAAACCGCTAACCAGAATCTGTTTTTGTTTTTTTTAAAGAGGAAGAAACATTAAGAAAAACGTGTTGAAACACTACTTCGCTGCTACCTGAAGTCCTCTCAAGATGGCGGCTGCCGCGCCGACGCGGCAGTAGGCAACGCGGGGAACTTCCCGAGCCCTATATGACCCCGGAAGTCAACGTGCAGCTTTTTTTTTTTTTTTTTTTTAAAGAATGACTTGTTCATGAACTTATCAGACGGACGTATGAAATATACTTACAACAACACTAAACTGACGGACATTACCATCATACGAAAAAACGAATAGTTTGTCACAGTAATGAAGTAAACTTTGATCTGATGGAATTCCCGCCATGTCCGCTGTAGCCCACTTTGTTCATTCGAAATAGCCGCCCCATTTCTCCGCGTCAAGGTTGGTTGGTTGTTTAGTTCGGGTTTAACGTCCACAGCACCGAGGTGATCATGGACGGCCCTGACGGGCGGGTTATGGGGGACAGGGAAATCTATTGCCTATGGAGTCATAGGACCTGAACACTGATCAACTTAGGCGCACTCCAACTGTGCCACTTTGATTTACCAGGACCTTTCAACGGACATGCTATTGAACAAATCCGTTTTTCCCCCTGGATTGTGATTCGGTTGGCCGCGAATGAGTTAAGTGATCGGGAATCTCACCCCTTCACTGCCGAGGAAAATTGAACGCGATATAACTGCAGGAGGCATAGATCCTCATGAGCCCCCGCGACTGCGGGGGCTCATGAGGATCTATGCCTCTTGTTGAAACCACTTTGTGTCTATCTTCTTTTGGACAGTTTGTGGCTTTTGGTCGTTCAGTGTTCACAGATTTCAGAAACAACACGTACGTCCGTTAGTCAGTTATTTGGGTTTTAACGCCGAGCAGGCAACTAAGGCCATCTCACGGCGGCCGCTGGCTGGGAAGGGGTTAACCCGTTTAATGCCAGATGACGCAGTCTGTGTTTCTGCACACTGTATTCATCCAACACCAGCATGTCCTAGCTGTTCCAGGAACATGGATTCAAAGTGGTGTCAGCAAGAGGCATAGATCCTCACGAGCCCCCGCAAATGCGGGGGCTCGTGAGGATCTATGCCTCTTGTGGTAGGGTAGTGTTCAAATTTTCTCGGCACTTAACGGGTTAGGTAGAACCAAGAAAAAGCTCAAGCTGAACGTCATCCAGTGTTATGCGCCCACCAATGACAGTGACGAGGAAGAGAAACAAGAGTTCTACGACCGACTCCAGAGTGCCGTGGACAATTGTACGGAGCGAGACATCACCATCGTCATGGGCGATTTTAATGCCAAAATAGGGAAGGACAACACCGGATACGAAGAGGTGATGGGGAGACAGGGACTAGGCTCGGAGATGAGTGAGAACGGGGAGAGGTTTGTAGACTTTTGTGCTCTAAACCGACTTGTCATTGGAGGCAGCATCTTCCCACACAGAAGAATACACAAAGCAACTTGGGTCTCACCTGACCATACAACAGAGAACCAAATAGACCATATCTGCATTGGCAAGAAATTTAGAAGATCCCTTCAAGATGTTCGAGTGAGGAGGGGAGCAGATGTCGCCTCAGACCACCATCTGCTTACCTTAAGAATGAAGCTCAAGCTAAAGAAAAGCCGCACAGAGACAACAAGAAGACAGCGCTATAATGTAGGCCTCCTGAGAGAAACTGGAGTTAGAGAAGAGTTCAAACTGGTGCTGTCCAACCGGTTTCAAGCGCTACAGGAGTTAGTAAATAAAGAGGAGGCGGTCACCACAGAGCAGCAGTGGAAGGCAGTTAGAGAGGCGCTGAACTCAACCTGCAAAGACACTGTAGGGTTCAGGAAACACCACCACAAGGACTGGCTGTCGGCACAGACCTTGAAGAAGATAGAAGCGAGGAAGCAGAAGAAAGCAGCGGTCAACAACAGTCGCACGAGAGCAGCCAAAGTAAGGGCACAGGAGGAATACTCGGAAGCCAACCGCGAGGTGAAGAGGAGTATCAGGGCAGACAAGAGGGCCTACACAGACAGCCTGGCAGCAGAGGCAGAAAAGGCATCAGGCAGCGGCAACACGAAACAGCTCTACGACATTACCAGAAGATTGTCGGGTAAGTATGGCCATACAGAAAGACCAGTAAAAGACAAAGAAGGCAAGCCTATTGCAGACAGAGCAGACCAACTCGACAGATGGGCAGAGTATTTTGAAGAGTTACTGAACAGACCTAGCCCACCCGACCCCCCCCCCCCCCCCCCCCCGACATCCAGCCGGCAGAGACCGACCTACCCATCAGCTGTGACAGACCCAGCCGGGAAGAGATCAGAAGAGCAGTGGCATTTTTGAAGAATGGCAAAGCAGCAGGGCCAGATGGCATCCCAGCGGAGTCTCTGAAAGCAGACCTAGAGACAACAGTGGAGATGCTGTACCCACTGTTTGGAAAGATCTGGGAAGAGGAGGTGATGCCAGCTGACTGGAAGGAGGGGTACCTAATCAAGCTTCCCAAGAAAGGCGACCTCAGCAAGTGTTCCAACTACAGAGGAATCACCTTGCTGTCAGTACCAGGAAAGGTCTTTAACAGGATCATCCTAGAGAGAATGAAGAGCTCCGTTGACCCCCAGCTGAGAGACCAGCAAGCAGGATTCAGGGAGAACCGATCATGTACAGACCAGATCGCCACTCTCCGCATCATCGTGCAACAGTCTCTGGAGTGGAGCTCCCCGCTTTACGTCAACTTTGTGGATTATGAGAAAGCATTTGACAGCGTGGACCGAGAGACTCTGTGGAAACTCCTACGACACTACGGTGTACCCACAAAGCTCGTCCGCCTGATCAAGAGCAGCTACGATGGCATGACATGTCGCGTGATCCACGAAGGGCAGTTCACCAGGGAGCTCCAGGTCAGAACCGGTGTCAGGCAGGGGTGTCTGCTGTCTCCGTTCCTCTTCCTACTGGCCATAGACTGGGTCATGAAGATGACCACAGAACACAGACGAAGTGGAATACAGTGGACACTGTGGACACAGCTTGACGACCTCGATTTTGCAGACGACTTGGCATTACTGTCCCACACTCATCAACAAATGCAGGACAAGACCACGAGGCTTGCTGACATCTCGTCCCAAGTGGGCCTCACCATTCACAAACAGAAAACAAAGACAATGAGGCTGAACACAACCAGGGAAGAACCAATCTTGCTTGCTGGCACCCCGTTGGAGGAGGTGGAGTCCTTCACCTATCTCGGGAGCATCATAGACAAAAAAAAGGCGGCACTGATGCAGATGTCAGAGCACGAATCGGTAAAGCCAGAGCAGCCTTTCTCCAGTTAAAAAAAAGTGTGGAGTTCCAGAGAGCTGTCACAACACACCAAAGTCCGGATTTTCAACTCCAATGTAAAAGCAGTTCTCCTATATGGAGCAGAGACTTGGAGATTGACAAAAACCACAGTCAACAGAGTACAGACCTTCATGAACAGTTGCCTTAGAAGAATTTTGAAAATCCACTGGCCAGAGAAGATCAGCAACGTCAGACTCTGGGACAGAACAGAGCAGATAACAGCAGAGAATGAAATTGGGCGAAGAAGATGGGGATGGATCGGTCACAGCCTGAGAAAGCCAGCTTCCAGTATCACTAGGCAGGCATTGTCATGGAACCCCCAGGGAAAGAGGAAAAGAGGTAGGCCGAGAAACTCCTGGCGTCGAGACCTCCAAGCAGACATCAAGAGACTGGGAACCACCTGGAGTAGAATCGAAGGAGAAGCACAGGACAGGAGTTGCTGGAGGTCTCTCGTCGACGGCCTATACCCGGGTAGGGGTGACAGGCGTAAGTAAGTAAGTAAGTAACGGGTTAGGTGGATCTGGGGGGGGGGATTCCAGGGGTTCCGCCCCCCCCCCCTCCCCCGCCCAATTTTTGGGGTGTTTGAAACCCCACCCCCACCTCCCTACCCCACGTTTAAAATTTAAAATTTTGGCGAGTTTTCATTCCCTCCCTCCCCGCCTACCCCCCCCCCCCCCCCACCTCCCCCCCCCCCCCCCCAGGCTTTTCGTTTTTTGGCCCCTGGAAGCAAGGTCTCGAGTCGGGAGGGCTTTTACATCATGTTTAAGGTCCCAAAGAAAAATTTGGACCCCCCCCCCCACCCCTCTCTCAAGGTAACTGATCCTCCCCTGACGTTAAAGTCAATAATTTTTTTAGGACCACAACACCCACAGCCTCAGTTCACTTTGTGCCAAAAGGTACACAATTCCTCTTCTTACTCCATTGCATCGTCGGTTTGTCGTCGACACAATCATCGCTGTCGTTATCATGTGTCACTGGCTTTTAATTACGCTCTGCATTGTAGATTCCTTTAACAGTGTATCTGTGCGGCTGTCTGTGATTTTGGATCTTACCGCATTGCAACCTAAGGCCCAAAATCAGAAACCACTACACATGTGCGGTCACTTCTGTATCAAAACAAACACAAAGACGTTACCCCACGCCCCGTTTTCATCGTACGATGCCCTAAATGCGGGTTTTCACTGGTTTTCACAAACATAAAGAACAAGGACGTAACTGAAGATAGCAAGAGGCATAGATCCTCATGAGCCCCCGCAACGCGCGGGGGCTCATGAGAATCTAAGCCTCGGCTTGCAGTTAGTTTGTGGCTGCGCGTGTAACTGACGGGGGTTCTCAGAAGTTGGTGTGTTCAGCCAGAGTTGCCATCGAGCCAAAACTTCAAAATGTGAAGACTGTTTAAACAATTGTTATGCACTTTGAAAAACCTCCTTTGAACTTCCTATCTTTTCTTTGCTAGCATTGATCTCGAAAAGACATTTCGTGTCCTATGGCTGTTGTATACCGTGACTCTCTCGCTTCTACAGCCAACTTCGGCAGACGGAATTCGAACGTCCCGTTTAAAAACAAAAACAAAACAACTCTAGTGTGTAGTGACTAATATTTTTGCGTCTTGATAGCTCTAGGTTTGTGCTTGTTTAGCTTTCCCTAGTACGAAAACGTCTTCAGGCCCACGACGGCCGCAGTGGGCCCGCGCACAGCCGTCGCATGGACCCGCGGACATTTGCCCACTGGGTTGGCACCTGTTCTGGCGTGCAAGACTAACTAACAAATAATTACCTCAAGTGTAGTGTCAGGTTAGCTCAACGCCTCATTTAGTGTCTGATTAGCTTGGCGCCTGTCAGGCGCCAAGCTAATCAAGCGGCACTACCTTGAGCAAATCGTTGACTATCCGTCTCGCTCTGTCAGTGCGTCAGTGAGTAAGGCATCAGGACATATAGGGAAAAAAAAAACCCAAAAAAACCCAAAACACTTGACTGCGGAAGTGTAAGGTATAAGAAGGAAAGCTCTCGTGCCCTGTGTATTGTTCAGCCTGGGAAGGAAAGTAGAATCAGAGTCATCAAAGAATGACAGGAAAATGCGTTGTGTTCTCACCCGGTTTTAGAGGTGGGTA
This sequence comes from Semisulcospira habei, assembly GCA_036245525.1. Classification (NCBI taxonomy): domain Eukaryota; kingdom Metazoa; phylum Mollusca; class Gastropoda; family Semisulcospiridae; genus Semisulcospira; species Semisulcospira habei. The sequence goes on from BTPG01000002.1 coordinate 96,335,034, forward strand.
GGGAGTGGGTTGTGGCTCACGAGTTGTATTGGTTAAAGCAGACTACGACGAGCGGTGAGTCCGCAGAGTAGCAGTTTTCACAGTTGAGCGTTCAAGCGACCAACGCCGTGCAATAAGGACTGATTAACTCCTTCACTGCCGAGAAAAAAGTTAAACACGATCCTAATTGCAAGAGACATAGATCCTCGTGAGCCCACCCGACTGCGGGGGCTCAAGTTGTATCGCCCAAGTTTCTTGGACGGTGGTGGCTAGTCTTAGGTCGTGGAATGAACCAAGAGTTCACTGAGAAACGAAAACGTACGCACAGTGGCAGGGAAGGGGTTAATAGATTGCCAGACGTCCTTTATTAATGTTCTCTGTATATTGTACAGTAATGCTGGACAAAAGGGATAACACACTGCTTAACCCGTTCCCCGCCAACGGACCTACTGACATTTTGTTTCTGAACTGAATCTGTCAGTGTTCACTGAAAGACCAAACCATGATCAGACACAGCTGTCCAAAGAACACGGACACAAAGTGGTCTCAGCAAGAGGCATAGATCCTCATGAGCCCCCGCGGTCGCGGGGGCTCATGAGGATCTATGCCTCTTGCAGTTAGATCGCATTCGCTTTTCCTCGGCAGTGAAGGGGTTAACTGACGTAAGGGGAAAGATTTTTTTTCTGAACTCTTCAAGGTTTTTTTCTCTACTAAGCACACACAAGAGTAGTTCTATAACACACCAGGGGCAGTAGAAAACCTTTGTCAACCGGCCTTATCATCCTGATATACTATAGCTTGAATTAAATTTGACTGTGATACAGTAGTTCAAGGGCTGTGCCAGAATAGCTTGGCGCCTGAGGCGCCAAGCTATTCTGGCACCACCCTTGAACTAAATGGTTGATATGTCTTGTAATCTGTAATGTAGCTTTCAAAGGACAATAAACGTTTTTTTTATTTTTTTATTTATTTTTTTTATTTTAAATCGGCTACATGGTGTAATGTGTTAAATTGTACCTACTCCGCGGATTGTGAAAAGAATAGTTTTGAAGTCGCTTGCATTTGTATCGTGTTTTCTATCTCTCGGAAGAGAAGAGATGAAAACCCAATAACTAAGTATTCAGTGACTAACAATGAGAGCTAAGCTACATGTGTGCGTGAGCCTTTAAAGTGAAACAAATAAGGACATTGTGTGCTGGTCTGTGATTTGGGACCTTACGGCTATAACTGAGCCGTAAGGTCCAAAATCACAGGCCAGCACAAACAAGATGCCTGCACCTACATTAGACATGATACATCAAAAGACTACAAACACTTCAAAGGATCGGAAATGAAAACTTAGACAATAGAAGTGTTCAAAGGCCTGCAGTTCACGTCAAGTATGGGTAATGAATGCTATGACAGTGTGCGCGATTGTGTCTATTATTATTATTATTATTATTATTATTATTATTATTATTATTATTATTATTATTATTATTATTATTTCCCCAGCCATGGCACAATTCATCACCACTGTCACGTATATATGTGTGTGTGTCAGTGTGTGTGTGTGTGTGTGTGTGTGTGTGTGTGTGTGTGTGTGTGTGTGTGTGTGTGTGTGTGCGCGCGCGCGCGTATGTTGTGTGTGTGTGTGCGTGTTAGATGTTAGCCTTTTTTCAGTATACTGTATCAGCGCTTAGAGCTAGTTTTAGAATAAGCCCTTAACAAATCTCAATAATAATAATTATTATTATTATTAATGTTTATATTATATAGATCTTATTTAAAAGTATAATGTTGAAATACAGTTGGTTGGTTGGTTGGTTGGTTGGTTGGTTGGTTGGTTGGTTGGTTGGTTGGTGGTTTGGTGGGTTGGTTGGTGGCGTTCGTTGGTTGTCAGGTTGGTTGGTGTGTTGGTGGTGTGGTGGGTGGGTGGGTGGATTGGTTGGTTCTTTGGTTGGTTGGTGAGTTGGTTTGTTGGTTGTTTGGTTGGGTGGTGGTAGGTTTATTTGGTGTTGAAGGTCCACGCCAGGAAGAGTGATAATAGGAGGCCCTAAGGGACGTGTTATCGGGGACAGGGACAGCTATTGCCCAAGGAGTGCGATCTGAACATTGATCAGCGGTTCAGGCGCACTTCAACTGTGTCAACGGACACACTACAGAACCTGAACCTGAACTAGGGCGCTTACATAAATCTCCGTCACTGCAGGCATTTTTGTTTGTTTGTTTGTTTGTTTGTTTGTTTGTTTGTTTCTAGTGAAATCGGTGTCCATTCCGCAACAACCAAGAGTCACAACCGCCCAAGGGACATGGATACAACTGATCTCCTCAGAGACTGTATAGCGTTCACTTTTTCTCGGCAACGAAGGGGTTAAACGTGGAAAAGGGAGACAATTTTGCCATGCTTGAAGATGAGATTTGCTAAGAAACCTCCCAAAGCAACAAAACGTTGTGGCGGGCCCACGACGGCCGCGGTGGGCCCGCGCACCGATCCGTGCGGGGGCCCATTGCGGCCATCGTGGGTCCGAGGACCTTTGCTTACCGGGTTATAATTCGGGCGTTGATTGCTTGCCAAGACGGATCACCTGAAGCAGTGTTAAACATGCTCCGTACATCAATCTGTCATGATCATCTCATCCCCCCCCCTACCCCCGCCCCCCCCCCCCCCCCCGCCCCAACCCCATACGAGTGAACTAACCCCCCTTAACTGCCGGGGCAACGTGAACCCCACCCAGCTGCAAGAGACATAAATCTTCACGAGCCCCGCGACTGCGGGGCTCGTGAGGATTTATGCCTCTTGTTAAAGACACATTTCAGCACCATTTGTGTTTGTTATGCCTTGTCGACACACCTAATGAACGTTAGCAGTAAATTGGACACGCAGCAAAAGCACACGCGTAATCGCACTTATTTATTCTGCGCAGCCGTTACGGCGTGTCAATCATTTTGTTTTAGCTGTTTCTCGTACTGAAAGCGTTGTATTTATAGAACGGAGTGGAGTCAGATTACTAGAGTCCGAAATAGCTCAGGCGGTTAAACGTCGGAGCAGGAGAGCGAAGGGAATCGCCGGGTCGTGGGTTCGAATCCCCGGTAGCTGGACTCACAATCCAGGGGAAAACACTTTTTTGTTCAATAGCATGTCCGTTGAAAGGTCCTGGTAAATCAAAGTGGCACAGTTGGAGTGCGCCTGAGTTGATCAGTGTTCAGGTAGTAATCGGCAATAGATTTCCCTGTCTCCCATAACCCGCCCGCCAGGGCCGTCCATGATCACCTCGGTGCTGTAGACGTTAAACCCGAACTAGCCTCACCACCCCCAGTCAGATTACTTGATAATATGAAGATCACGTGTACTGAATTGGATTGTCCTGTGTCTAAATAAACCGTAACTAGACCTGTTAGTGTAGCGTTTCCGTCGTAACCATCTGTTACAAAAGTGTATCTTTGAACAGTTACGGCTGTAGTGGGGGTAATTTTGTCCCATTCACATCTGTGTTCTTGACGCGAATGTTGGTCAGTGCGCAGTCGTGTCAGAAGCGCAGTTCGTGATCACTGACAACAAAGAGGTTAATATGTAATATATGCACTCATCAACAATAAGTTTAACCAATACAGCGTTAACCCTTTCGGGACGTGCCGCACCCAGATACGTAGGAAATATAAGCCGGCATAAGTCACGCGTATCCGAATGCAGCCCATCCAGAATGCGTTAACATAATACTCCTGGCTAACAGAAATTTGAGCAGCTAGCTAGCTCTCCGTAACTGGTTTCATTGTCACACTCTTTCCTTTCAGTTTCGCTAAAACGCTGATCACCGGCAGCGAACAGAGGGAAGTAACCAGTGTGCACAGCTTTCAAAGACTTCTTCATTTAGAGGTTGAAAGATGTCCTAACCCTCTGATTGCCACGGTTAAACCCTTCATTGTTAGTGGACGCATGCAGATTGCGCGTTAGAAATCATTAAAAAAAAAAAAAAAAAATGAACGGCAAAGATCCCTAGCCTAGGCGTGAAAGAAACACGGACACAAAGCAGTTTCATATCAGCAAGAGGTATAGATCCTCATGAGGATCTGTACCTCTTGCAGCCGGCTGATGTTCAGTTTTTGGGGGATAAGGATAGGGTTAACCACTGATATCAAACAACACATCGCCTTATCATCAGCGCCTGGTCTTGTATGTTTAATCAAAGGACAACTAGTAAACAGTAAACAGTCAAGGAACTTTTCACGGGACGAAGAACATTCAAGTAAAAATGTTTCACACAAGAGGAATAGATCCTCATGAGCACCCGCAAGCCTGCGTGGGCTCATGAGGAGCTATGCCTCTTGGAGGTTAGAAGGGTGTCGCTACAGGTTTGAATAGACATGTTTTCTCACAAATCAAAAGACACAAACCCTTTTGGAGCATCACTCATTGGGCATGACACTTTGCCTTCATCTGCCTGTCTTGTCGGGCGAAATGGGCGCTCTCGCAAACTTTCGGCATAAGAGGCATAGATCCTCATGAGCCCCCTCAGTCCGCGGGAGAGGGGGGGGGGGGAGCTGGTGTGGATCTATGATTCTTGCAAGGCCATTTAACTCTGTGTTTCTCAGGCTGAGAGGGTTTTAATCGGCTCTCCGTGTTGCTGTCTGAGCGATTACAAGGAATAGAAGACAGCTTTTGACCACACATCAAAAGGTTGAACTCCAACGTGGCTCTCGCAATAGTTACTGCAAAGCTGTAAAGTGTGATGCTATTTCCCCCCTCACTTCAACGAAGAACGTGACTTTATTTTAAACAAGCCAGTTACTTCATAGTTCAGTTGTTTGTTGGTTAGTTTGTTCGTTCATTCGTTCAGATGTAAATCACACACAACAATTATTCCCAGTGATTAGTTCCAGTGATCTTAACCCCTTTCCTGCCACTGTACGTACATTTTTGTTTCTGAAATCTTGATTCATTCAAGGGCCAAAAGCCAACACCGTCCAAGAAACATGGATACAAACTGGTCTCAGCAAGAGGCATAGATCCTCATGCGCCCCCGCAGTCGCGGGGGCTCATGAGGATCTATGCCTCTTGCAGTCGATCGTATTCCATTTTTTTCTCGGCTGTGAAGGGGTTAGTAATAAAGCAGGCAATGGAGAGTCTATGGTATTTAACAGGCTGGTTGATAGTTTCTAAAATTTGTGAAGACTGGTTACACAACAGACTCTTTCTTGTGACTGTCGAAACCCATACGTTACTTAACTCATTTAACCCCACGCACGTATAAATTTCCCAAATTTTGGAGGCGTCATCTAACGACCCTGCACCAGTTGCAAGAGACGGATCGACCATGATAATTCAAGGGCAGTGCCAGATTAGCTTGGCGCCTGTCGGCGCCAAGCTAATCTGGCACTACCCTTGAATTATCACGGTCGACCTATCTCCTGCTGTAGTGCGTCAGGGCTGAATGGGTTAAGGTTGTTAGGTTCCAGAAATGGATCTACCATGACGGCGTGAGTGCAGTGCCTGATGGCACTTACCCAAGGAGGCACAGAGAGAGATAAAGAGATACAGACAGAAACGCGTTGAAGAAGAAACTTATGGCTGACCCCCGTCCCAGCAACTGGAGAAAAATTTAGTAGGTATCTCATCAAAAGCACATATCAGACTATCTCAAACCAAACTTCTTCCAGATGTAAGCGGCATACATATTCTCATTAGACCCTAATTTGCAAGGGGCTCGAGAGAAAATACGCCTCTCACATTGACGTCTATGCAGTGTCTCAGACGAAGGAGGTTTCAGAGTTCCAGTCCGAGGCTACAGGGCTGGGAGGCATGAGCAGAAGTTAATTCTCTACCTTTGACGTGGCGGCGATCAAAAAGCGGGAGCCGCAGATGCTACGTTTAATAATAATATGAAGACGAAATACAGTCATATCAAAGAGCTGTTTCTGCAAGCTGATACTCCTGAAAGAGAGGCTTGAGTGGTCACTATAGTCTACGTTTTCGGACAATGTACCCCGTGTACACTGTCCGGTTTTGAATTGTACACTGTCCAGTGCTGAACTGTCCAAGAGTTTTCAAGTGTCGGGCGAGACTAGTGAGGTCGCGTGAATAACGATCGCGACGCTCGCATCAGTACTAAAACGAATCTCATTCTTATAATAATAATAATTGGTATTTATATAGCGCCTAACTTCTTGACGGAGCTCTAGGCGCTTTACAATGTTTGTTTGTTGTTGTTGTTGTTCTTGTTTTTTTTAAATAATGCAAACATAAATATACAAATAAATAAATATTAACAAAATAAAAGAACAAAACCAAAGAGCCACAAAAAGACTAACGCTGGCGTGTATGTGCACATACACACACACACACACACACACACACACACACACACACACACACACACACACACACACACACACACACATACACATACACCACACACACACACACACACACACACACACACACACACACACACACACACACACACACACACACGCGCGCGCGCGCGCGCGCGCGCGCGCAAACAACTTGAGTCATCTGTCGGTAGGCAGACTTATGTGTTCGGAGGCGCCGGATACGCGGCTTATGCCGCGTATCCGGAGGCGTCACGTCTAGACTGAGTTAAGTGAGTGCCACACTAACTGTGAGGGAACATAGATTCTCATGAGCTCCAACACATGTCTGCATTGGTTACAGTATCGTAACCCCTGAGGCTGATTTAAAAAAAAAAAAGTTTATTTTCCTATGAAGGTTACATTACATATTAGGAGTCAGATGAACCAAATCAGTTCAAGGGTGGTGCCAGAATAGCTTGGCGCCCTAGGCGCCAAGCTATTCTGGCACCACCCTTGAACAGTCGAAATCATATTTATTCCCAGCAATAGTGTATCAGGATGAAAAGGGTTAAAACATGAGCTATTCGTGCGATGTGACCTCCGTCAGGACTTCCATGAGCACCACACACCCGCAAGAGGTATTAACTCATTGGAGACGCGCCGCATGAGGATACGCGGCTGCCATAAATCTGCCCTAAAGACCCACCTGTTCGATACCCCAATGTAGCTCAGTTCTTTGTCATTATGTACCTGTATGTGTGTGTGTGTGTGTGTGTGTGTGTGTGTGTGTGTGTGTGTGTGTGTGTGTGTGCGTGCGCGCGCGCGCGTGTCTATTGCAGAATCCGTTGTTTCTCTGGTTTTATGACCCCCTCCACTCCCACTCTTTATTTGTATAGCGCTTAGAGCTTATTTAAGGATAAGCGCTATATAAGTAGCCTTTATTATTATTATTATTGTATCCGTATGCGGCACGTCACGTGAGTTAATTCTCACGAGGCTCTGCAGTTGGCTGGGGTGGGGCTCACGAGAATTCATACCTGTTCTGAGGTCCTGCAGTTGGCTGGGGTGGGGCTCACGAGAATTCATACCTGTTCCACAAAAATGGATAATTTTATCCTCAGGATGTAATGAGTTAATGTAATAAGAGGTTCTGCGTTTAATTAGCCCCCTCTCCCCCCCCTAACTCAGCCCACCCCCACCCCCAGTACAACTTACGGGGGCTCATGAGAATCTATGCCTTTTTGCTGACCAGATTTGCATCCTGTGTTAATCATGTATAATTTTGTTTGTGTGTTTGTTCGTTTTGTTTGTTTGTTTGTTTTTGTTGTTATTTTTTGTTTGTTTGTGTTTTGTTTTGCTTTGTTAAGTCCCTTCGATTTATAGAAGGGACCTTTTAGGCCGAGTCGCGGTGGGGCGAATTTAATTGCATGTCAATTATGTCAAAGTCGGGCAGGCCTAATCCTCTGACAACTGAAGAAACAAGATACAAATTACGTCATGTCTAGTTACTTCATCCTCGCTGCTGAACGTACACTGATTTGGCGCGAAGCGCCGTATGTGCGAAAGTATGTATGTGCGTATGTATGCATGTATGTGTGTGCGTATGTATGTAAACAAGAGAATCTCCGATATTTCTGTACACACAAGCTTGAAACGTGTCGAAATACTTTCTTAAGTGAGTGGCTAAAAGAGCCTCCGAGCATATTGTAATACGTCTCATTGAAGATATAATCAACCGTTTATAAGAAGTCGGTTGACCCAGATTAGGGTCCGTAATTTTTGTCATATTTTGTCAGTATCAATGAGATACTGCCCTCAGTATCTCATTGATCGCCTCCAAAAAATTCAGAACAATGCAGCCCGGCTTGTTGTGAGAGTCCGTAAGACTGAGCATGTCACACCCATCTTGAAGTCCCTTCACTGGCTACCTGTGTCCTCACGTATTCAATATAAAGTTATGTCAATCTGTTTTAACTGCCTTTCAGGCACCAGCCCAGAATACTTGTCCTCTTTGCTGCATGTGTATACACCCTCTCGTGAGCTCCGCTCCTCTTCTGATAAACGGAAGTTGTGTGTACCTTCTGTCCAAACGCCTAAAACATTTGGTCAGCGCACTTTTGTCTATCAAGCCCCAGTGTTATGGAATACACTTCCTCTTGAGGTCAGAAACAGTGAGTCTGTCTCTGACTTCAAGAGGTCTTTGAAAACTCACCTCTTCAAGCCAGTGTTTGATGCCTTAGTTGTAGTTCTGCAATCCTCCTTGTTTAGACTGAATGTTAATTAGAATATAAATTATTATGTATGTATTGTTGTTTAGTTTATTGTAAAAGTGGTGTGTTCGGGCATTGTGCTTTGTTTGTTATGTGCATATGTCATTGTATTTTTATTTTTGTGTACAGATTGTAAAGCGCTTAGAGCTTTTGAGTAAGATTAAGCGCTATATAAATACTCATTATTATTATTATTATTATTATATTTACTTAAACTATTGCATATAGCTAGTTTGGAGAAAGACATTGGATGAGTTCGTTAGCCAGCTTTGTATCCTTTCAACTTCGTTAGTAAAAATTAATTCTTTTCAGAAAAGAATTAAAACACTAAAAAAAACTTTACTTCTAGAGAAAGTCAGACAGTGGCGGTGACGTAATAGAGGCAACTCCGTCACAACGCAGACACTGACATAATACTCTAAATATGACGTCATTCTCTCTCGCGCGCGCGGCTCTCTCTCTCTCTCTCACACACACACACACACACACACACACACACACACACACACACACACACACACACATGCGCGCATCCTAAAGGAGGACTAGACTAGGCCCAGGCGCATGAGGATCTATGCTTCTTGGAGATTTATTTTTATGTGTACTTTTGCACCCTTGTTTTAGTGCATCTAAAGATCTGAGTGGATTAGTTCGCCGCCGTTACTGCCGTGCGGAAGGGCCGCTTGGTGTTAAAGTTGTGAGAGCCGAGTGGAGGCTTTCTGTCACTCCTCGTGGGCCGATTACGACCCCGTACTTGAGCGCTGTTGCGAGCGTCGGTGCAGACCCCGCGTTTAGTAGCCCAGCGGGTCGGGTCGTCCCATTTAGTGTTTAGCCTAACTTACTTTAAGTAAAGTCTTGTCCATTTGTAAACTGGTAAAAGAACGTTGTGAGACTAATTTTGTTTCCTTGTGGTGACAATATTATGAGAGGAACTTTGTCGCAGACAGAAATGTTGTGTATTTTACTTATTCAAAAGGAGGCATGTGCCGCTATAAAGGACTTTATCGCGGAAGCGGAAGCTTTAATTGAACGGGCCTAAGCTTGTCATTTGTGCTTCCGCCAAGGAGATCCGGTAACTTGTGAAATTTATAAATTGGTTTCTAAATTTTCATTTGTATTTTATTAAGGATACTTGTTTTATTATATATTTGATGTTATTTAGTATTATGTACGTTGGATATTCATGCTGGGGACGGTGGATGTGCCGTGTGTGAATGTGATGCATGAGTGTGGGGTTAGGATTGAGCGATGACATTTTGGATTGTTGTTGTTTTTCTATGTAATAAATGTTGTCGTAATTGTTCCTCTGGTGTTTGTGTTAGTGTGGGATGGTTGTACTCGAGTGGTAGCACTCATAGTTCGCGCCCCGGAAGCGCGCGCACACACACACACACACACACACACACACACACACACACACACACACACACACACACACACACACACACACACACTAACACGCACACACACATCGACGCACTTTCAGAAGAGCATGCAGGTGACCGGTGTACTTAGTATATCATGTAGCTAGGTAAAATCAACCTGTTTTACACAAATTATAGCAAGACTGAAATTGTACCGTGAAGTTCTAGTTTTGTCACCATTTCTCAAGCCTATGAAGCGAACGTGAAACTCATATCACGTAAAATATAAAATTACGTAACAACTAAAACTTACGTCATGAGAAATGACGTTTGATAAATCAATGACGCGTATATCCTGCATCCCTTACAGAACTCACAGACGCATTGGCAGATCTGCCAGACTTTTTCAATAGAAGATAATTCAACATCAGAATCAGGTCAAAGACAAAAGGTAGAGACCATTGACAGAGAGGACAGCTCTCATATAGAAGGGACTTTGTGGGTTGTGGTTCATCCCATCTTGTTTTTTTGTTTGTTTGTGTTTTGTTTTGTTAAGTCCATTATGTTTATAAAAGGTACTTTTTAGGACGGGTCGCGGTGGGGCGAACTTGATAGCATGTCCATGATGTCAAAGTCGGGCATGCCTAATCCTCTGACAAGTGAAGTAACAAGAAAAAAAACTACGTCATGTCTAGTTACGCCAACCTCGCTGCTAAACGTACATTATGTGCGTATGTGTGTGCGTATGTATGTAAACGCACAAGCTTGAAACGTGGGGAAATATTTTCTCTAAGAGGTGGCTAAGAGAGCCTCCGAGCATTTTGTAACGGGATGCCTCCTTGAAGACATAAAAGACAGTTTATAGAAAGTCGGTTGAACCAGATTAGAGTCCATAATTCTTGTCATATTTACTTGAAAGTTTGGATGTAGCTAGTTTGGAGAAAGTCATTGGATGAGTTTGTTAGCCAGCGTTGTATCTTTTAAACATCTTCAGTAAAAATTAATCCTTTTCAGAAAAAAATTAAAACAGTATAAAACCTTGACTTCTGAAGAAAGTCAGACACTGGCGGTGACGTAAAAGAAGCAACTCTGTCACCACGCAGACAATGACGCAATACTCTAAATATAACGTAATTCTCTCTCTGCTCTCTCTCTCTCTCTCTCTCTCTCTCTCTCTCTCTCTCTCTCTCTCTCTCTCTCTCTCTCTCTCTCTCTCTCTCTCTCTCTCTCTCTCTCTCTCTCTCAAATTAGTTTATCATTTTCTAGACCGTTTGTATGGAACACTATTCCTGCACATTTGAAGACTATAGCCTCGCTTGGAATCTTTAAAACGAAACTTTTCGATTACCTGATGAACCAAACATAACATCACTGGGCATTTATTTAAACAAACCCTGATGGTTAATACTTTCATGTACTACATGCATTTATGTATAGTGTGTGTGTGTGTGTGTGTGTGTGTGTGTGTGTGTGTGTGTGTGTGTTTGTGTGTGTGTGTGTGTGTGTGTGTGTGTGTGTGTGTGTGTGTGTGTGTGTGTGTGTGTGTGTGTGTGTGTGTGTGTGGTATAAGATGAATGTTGAGTGTTACTATTATTCTGAGTGTATACATTTTTTATGTTATTATTATTTTGTTTCTATTTTATAAAATAATTCGTTGCATGAAATAATGTGTGTAAATATAATGGCCTTATTATTATTTTAACCTATTTTATGTTGTAGATGTTAGCAACGGCAAGTTTGTAAAATGACGATTTGTTTCTGTCAAAACTTTTTACCGTTGATAAATAAAGTTTCATTATCATCATCATCATCATCATCATCGTCATCATCTCTCTCTCTCTCTCTCTCTCTCTCTCTCTCTCTCTCTCTCTCTTTCTCTCTCTCTCTCTCTCTCACACACACACACACACACACACACACACACACACACACACACACACACACACACATGCGCGCATCTCCAAGAGGCTGATATCCTCATGCGCCCGAAGGGCGCATGAAGATCTATGCCTCTTGGAGATGCCGGTTTGGAGCGCGCGCTCACGCACGCACACAGACACAGACACACATCGACGCGCTTTCAGAAGAGCATGCAGGTGTATTTAGTGTATCATTTAGCTAGATAAAGTCAACCTGATTTCAGACTGAAATCGTACTGTGAAATTCTAGTTTTGTCATCATTTTCTCCAGTCTTGAAGCGAAAGTGAAACTCATATCACGTTAAATATAAATTACGTAAAGACCAAAAATACGTCATGATAAATGACGTTTGACAAACCAATGACGCGTATGCATTGCGCCCATTTTAGAATTCACTGTGGCGCATTGGCAGATCTGTTAGGCTTTTTCAAAAGTAGATATTTCAACATCAGAACTAGGTCAAAGACGAAAGGTAGAGACCCTTGACAGGGAGGGCAGCTCGCATATAGAAGGGAGTTTGTGGGTTATGGTTTATCCCATCTTGTTTTTTGGTTTGGTTTGGTTTGGTTTTGCTTTGCTTTGTTTTGTTTTGTTTTGTTTTGCTTGTTTGTTTGTTTAGGTTTGTTTGTGGGGTTTTGTTTTGTTGTTTGTTTGTTTGTGTTTGTTTGTTTGTTTGTTTAGGTTTGGTTTGGTTTGTTTTGGTTGTGGGTTTTGTTTTGTTGTTTGTTTCTCATTTTTTTCGAAGGGGGGGGGGGAGGGTGGTAGTGGAAGGGGGGGTGGGAGGGGCGATGGAATCAGTGCGAAAGGGACGGGTTTGGGGTTGGAGGTAGTGGGGGTGGGTGGCTGGTGTGCTGGTGGCACAGAACACTCTATCTTCAATTGGGGTACTCTGTTTACACACTACCAACAGAGGTGGCCTGTAGATGTGGGTAAAGGGGAGATGATTTCATCACGAGGACTGCCTGCAGTAACACTACGATTCCTGTCTGTACCCTCGAATCAAAGAGGTAATCAAAGGGGCGATAGTGAGCCATCTTTCATGTGATCTGTATCATCCGCCTCAGCCCTTTGGCCCAGTCAAGATCAGTGACATACTGGCTGTCACCGGCTGTTCAGGTGTAGCGAATCGAGGGAGGCAACCAGTGTGGATCGGTAAAAGGTAGAGAAAGGAGTTCTCGATAATCAGTGCACCTTACGCTTAACCCATTACATCCTGATGCTGACTGTTTTTAATTTGTTTGTTGTCCCATGAAGGCTTCACTAAAAATTTGGACTGAGATAGATCAACCATTTTAGTTCAAGGGTGGTGCCAGAATAGCGTGGCGCCTCAGGCGCAAGCTATTCTGGCACCACCCTTGAACTATCATAGTCCAAATTATTTCAAGCAGCAGTGTGTCAGGATGAAATGGGGTTAAAGTCGAAAAGGGATAAGTCGAAAAACGCTTAGGGCCAGATGTCAATTAGAGGCTTTAATTCCGACATGGAAAACTGGTCACGCGTTTTTTTTTGTTTTTTTTTTAATTTAAATTTTATCAGCTGACCCGAATTCTTGCTTGAAACCATGATTCCGAAAGGCCTACATATACAATGTACTCATAGAAAACCCCACTTTACTAGGTGTCGCAGACGATATTTTTACAATGCCTGAAGATTTAAAACTGTGATTACACAAACAAACGCTTTCGCAGCTAGCTGTATTCTTTTCGGTTTAGTTTCGTGTACGTTACAACCCTGTGAACGCAACACCTCCGAAATTTAAAGTTGCAAGGTAACATTTTCATTTCAGACACGTTGTTTTGTGCGCACGTCTACCGTTCTAAAATCTGATTTTGCAGCTTAACCCATTTAGCCCCGAGTCCCTCTACAGCAGGAGATGGTTTGACCATGATAATCGAGGGAGGCAACTTGTACATAGACCACCATAATCGAGGGAGGCAACCAGTGTGGATCGGTAAAAGGTAGAGAAAGGAGTTCTCGATAATCAGTGCACCATAATCGAGGGAGGCAACCAGTGTGGATCGGTAAAAGGTAGAGAAAGGAGTTCTCGATAATCAGTGCATGTACATAGTCATTAGGCGACACCTCCAAAATTTAAGAAATGGGACCTTGGGGATAAAAAGGTTAACAGTGAAACAATGGGTGTATGTGGGGTGAAAAAGGTGGGGTGCACACACACACACACACACACACACACACACACACACACACACACACACACACACACACACACACACACACCAGGGCCGGACCCAGGGGGGTGGGGGTTACCTGGGTTCCGGAACCCCCCCCCCCCCTCCCAACTAAAAAAAAAAAAAAAAAAAAAAAAAAAAAAACACTGAATTTTTTTTTTTATGCAAAGGGAGTTCCAAAGTTTTTTGTTTTTTTTTTAATTGTTTTTAAAACATTGCAGTTTTTAGTCACTTTTGATCCAAGGCACAAAGAGTTATTTATAGACAATTCAACGGAAATCCATTTCAAGGGATCCGTTTAAACGTCCAAAACGTTTTCCCGTTGAAACGACCAAGTAACCCAACCCCTAACCCTATTATTAGTAAATGCAGCCATATTTTCTTGTTCTGGCCGCAAGCCTCTTCCAGCGCCTTCACCTTGATACAGCCCTAATCCCCCAAAAACGACTTTTTAGAAAGATTAATTAAGACACTAAGTTGATAATTATGATAATTCGTTGTAACGAACATCCGTTAAAACGACCATCATTGAATCGTCCAAAAACATCGTTGAAATGGATTTCCGTTGAATCAACCAGGTACCCAAGAGTTGCTCTCCTTCAGTGCACGTCTTTCCGAGAAATATCAGTGAAAAGACGTCTGACGTCATTAAGGTTTGTGGGGGGAAGTTTAAATCTAGATCTATTTTCTTTGGTAACACTTCACTTTTGCTGTCTCCTCGAAAATACCGAAACTGAAAAAAACAGATGCTGATGGCAGTAGGCGACTGTCATGCTGGTTTTCATCAAGCTCCATTTCAGAAGGTGGGTACATTTTTAAATCCAATTTTGTCTCATAAAAGAAATGTAGTCAGTAGAACTAGGTAAAATTCACCCATTCCGAATTAGATTCAAATGAGCACATGGCGATGGCGCCGGTACTTCCTTCCTGTGAGTGTAGCCTACGCTGTAGGAGCTGATACTAGCTGCATATAATGAATATCATAGATATAAAACAGCCCCACTTATTAAAATACCAAAACAGGTAACAATTAAAGTAATGCATAGCCTAAAATTTATTTCACAAAGTATTATGATATATAACTTTAAAAATGTCAATTTAAAAAATAAAGATATCGGCATCAATGATCAATATTGCTTTTATATTTATAAAAAAAATCTTTGGACGGCAAAATATCGTTTTCAATAACAAAACCAAGGGCTAAGTTATAAGGTATCGTTATCACTAGTGCAGCTTACTAGCTATGTATTGTGACGTAAATCTCTTCGGAGAGCAAAACAGAACCGTCTTGATGGCTGACTATGGAAACCATAGCCTATCTGACGCCACTTGTTGACAGCGTCGCCATCAATTGTGACGGCAACATAGCCTTTCCGGGTGCGAAACCGTCATGACGACTTCGGTTTCTGGAACGACAAGAAGCCATCATGACGGCATCCCAACCACTGCCTTTTTTACATAATAAAATGGAAAATAAAAATGTGCTGAAATTTTGCCAACTGCTGAAAATCAGCAAATTTGTTAACAGTTCCTATGCCTGTGAACAACGTGCTACAAAATAAGATTATTCACCCTTAGGCCTTTTGTTGATGAAATTTAAAATAAGCTAAGAACTAGTCAGAAAACCACTGTTTTTCTTTTTTTTATATTAAATTATTATTATAAAATTGTAGTAGACGTGTTAACACCTGCAATGCATAATCATATATAAGATGTTGAAAAGACGGTTCTATTTTATTTTACATTTTTGTTGTTGCTTTTAGGATAAAATTTCATGTTTTAATTTTTATGTTATGTCTTTGTTTTTTCTTTTTTTTTTCTTTTTGTTTGTTGTTGTTGAGTAAATTGTAAAGCGCTTAGAGCTGTTTACAGGTAAGCGCTATATAAGAAAACTTTTAATAATAATAATAATAATAATAATAATAAAAGTTGTTTTTCTAAACGGCAGATGATGCAGTTCCTCGAAAGAGACAAAAATCAACCCAAAGTGAGACCACTGGCAGTGGAGTTCGAAACAGTGACATGGGAACAAGTAAAAGCAGTGTTGGTGAGTAATTTACTGCCCCCCCCCCCCCCCGCCCCCCCCCCCTCTCCAAAAAAAAAATTAAATTAAATACAACCTGAAATTGATACGTGATTGAGTGTTTCAATTTAATAATTAATATTAAACAAAATGACTGGTGGGTTCCATTGGCTATCATTAGCCTGAAGAAGACTCTACGAGTCATAAGGTAGCAAAGATTTTGTCCATCATTTGGGGGGAGGGGTCTAAAAAGAAAAGCTGTTATTTCAGATCATAAATATATATCTAAGCTTGACTGAAGTGTGTAAACGAAGACATATATATGCTTTAAATGTAATTATCTTGTTGCAGCTCTCTCTCTCTCTCTCTCTCTCTCTCTCTCTCTCTCTCTCTCTCATCTCTCTCTCTCTCTCTCTCTCTCTCTCTCTCTCTATGATCTCTCTCTCTCTCTCTCTCTCTCTCTATGATCTCTCTCTCTCTCTCTCTCTCTCTCTCTCTCTCTCTCTCTCTCTCTCTCTCTCTCTCTCTCTCTCTCTCTCTCACAGTTACACACACAATCGTTTTAGTATTTCAGACCTCATAGACCCAACTTTTATTTGTATTTCAGACTCCTCCTCAAGCATTGATCAGCCTGCCGGGGGCCTGCTTTCTGAATCCTCTGCCATGCCAATGACCAACCAGCCTGATGTGAGCCTGCTTTCTGACTCCTCTTCAGATTTCTCCTCTCAGATCACCAGCAACAAAAATATCGATTTTGGTGAAGTCAATTTCATGAAACACACGCGAGTCGTTTCACTGTCAAACAGTGACAAGGAGCATCTTCTAAGGCAACACTGGAGACCATCACCTGGTTTTCAGTTTCCAACAACAGTGATAAACAACAAGAACCGAAAATTTCAGCATGAGTGGTTGCAAAAGTACTCCTGGCTTGTGTATTCTCCTTTCGAGGATGGGGCTTACTGCAAGTATTGCCTATTATTTGCAAAGTCTACTGAAAACCTGGGCAAGTTTGTGAAGACGCCATGCAAGAACTGGAATAAAGCCTGTGGTCAGATCAAAAAGCACTCGTTATCACAACACCACAAAGATGCAATGGCAAATGGAGAGCAGTTTTTGACAATCATGGATAAACCAGAGCAGAGCATCGCCAGTGAAATCAATCAGAAAAATGCAGAAAACATCGCTGCAAATCGACAAGTTCTGACAAGCCTCTTCAGGATTGTTGAAGTGTGTGGAAGACAGGAGTTAGCTCTGAGGGGCAACTGTGATGATGGCATTCTTGAGAGTGAGAACAGAAGCAATTTCAATGCCCTTTTGAATCTGTGCATCAATGCAGGAGATGAAACTCTCCGGAAACTTCTAGATACATGCGATAAGAAGGCCATATACATTTCAAAAAGTACACAAAACAGACTGATAGAGGTTCTTG
Source organism: Semisulcospira habei (assembly GCA_036245525.1). Taxonomy (NCBI): domain Eukaryota; kingdom Metazoa; phylum Mollusca; class Gastropoda; family Semisulcospiridae; genus Semisulcospira; species Semisulcospira habei. The sequence continues at coordinate 96,352,499 of BTPG01000002.1, forward strand.
GTGATCAGATCCGCAACAAGATTCTTGCAGAAATTATTGCAGCAAAACAGTTTACCGTGCTTGCTGACGAAGTCACAGACAGCTCAAATTGGGAACAACTTTCAATTATATTGAGATTCGTCGATGGAAGTCTGAAAGTTCGTGAAGAGTTCCTGGCCTTTGTCCAGTGCAGAGATACCACAGGTGAAACACTTTACAACAAGATTGTTGAGTGTCTGGCCTTGTGGGGGCTTGATTTCAACAATGTTAGAGGACAAGGTTATGACGGGGCCGCAAACATGGCAGGAAAGTTTAAAGGAGTGCAGGCACGTTTTCAAGCAAGGAACAACAAAGCACTGTACTTTCACTGTGCTTCCCATAGCTTGAGTCTGCATTGTAAAAGCATGCGGCTTGCCTGCAGTGAAAAACATGATGGGAGCACTGAGGGAACTGTCACTGTTTTTCTCAAACTCTCCAAAGAGACAAAGAAAACTTGAAGATACCATCGAAGCATCTCAGCCTGACACGACAAAGACAAAGCTTGTTGATCTGTGCAGAACAAGATGGGTAGAAAAACATGAAGCACTGGAGGTTTACACATCTCTCTTCCTGGTTGTTCACGACTGTTTGGGACAAATGTGTGAAGACAGTGACATTTGGGACAGTGAGACATTGACCAAGGCAACTGGCTTTCTCCACACCTTGAGCAGCAGTGTTTTCCTCGTTGCATTCGTTGTCGTCCGCAATTGTTTGCGTTACTTAAAACCCTTGACAGTGAAGCTCCAGAAAAGAACAAAAGATGTTGTCGATGCCTACAGGGAAATCAAAGAGGTCAGTAACTGCATGTCTTCTATTAGAAGAGATGTCGACACAGCGTTCGTTGCCTGGTTTGGTGAAGTCAGCAAAATGGCAAATGCTTTGACAACTGATGTTGTTGTTCCTCGTCAAGCATCCCGCCAGACACTCCGTGACAACCAACCTGCGGCCACTCCAGAAGAATATTTCAAGATTAGCATTGACATTCCTTTCTTGGAACACCTGTCAACCGAATTGAACTCGAGGTTCAAAAATGCTGACCTAGCAGTTGATGGTCTCTGTCTGGTGCCAAGCACTTTAATAGACAACCAGGATGGTTTCATGCAGGTTCCAGAAGGGATGAAGACACTGGCAATGTTGTGGGAGTCTGACCTACCAGACAACGCTACCCTTGATGCAGAATACCAACGGTGGGTTTGCAAATGGCGAAGTGCTGCTGAGAATGCGGCATCCACGGCATCAGAAGCACTGAAACACTGTGACAGGGATTTTTATCCCAACCTGTTCATCATGCTAAAGAACCTTTGCATCCTGCCTGTCACTACTGCCGAGTGTGAGCGTTCAAACAGTCAGTTACGCAACCTGAAAAACTACCTGCGCTCTACAATGGGGCAACAGAGACTCAATGCACTTGCTTTACTGAAAGTGCACAGGGATGTTGATATTGACTTCAAAGAGGCAGTGAACTGTTTTGCCAGAAGATACAATTCACAAATGGTACTAATGCCGAGGAACCTAGTGCAGCAAGACTGAAAGTGAAAGCAGGGCCCTGATGTTCATAAACTACAAGGTAAAGCTTTATACCGTTAACGATCAACGAAAAGTAGTGAATAATAATAGTATACAAAACATCTCTGTTGATAAATAAATGTGTGTGTGTGTGTATGTGTGTGTGTGTGTGTGTGTGTGTGTGTGTGTGTGTGTGTGTGGGTGGGTGTTTTTTTTAAGGGAGGGGCAGGTGATAATTTTTGTACCCCAGAGTTTGTCAGTTCGATTGTTCAAAAAGCTCAAAGTCCCCAGACCATCACAAATGGCTTTTTCAAGGCTCAGATTGCACCAGATTGCACCATTTTGCATCCTTGAAAAAAAAAAAATTCCGGGGGGGCATGCCCCCGGACCCCCTAGAAGGCTCGGCGCTTCGCGCCTTCGCTTTATACTGAATCTGTAACCCCCCCATCGACTTTTCCCAGGTCCGGCCCTGCACACACACACACACGCCAAGCTAAACAGACGCTACCTTTGAACTACCAAATACTATCGATCGCGTCAGCTAAAGGGTAGTGGCCAGGTAGGATCAAACTATTTAGCCGCTGCCCTTGAACTTTTATGACTGATGCATCTCCTGCACATAGATGGTTGTGCTTGCGTCCGCAATAAACCAAACGCCACTTGTGCATGTAGCTACAAGTATTGCGTACCAAGCACCGGTGGCTGCATGCACAAGGGTGTTAGAAGAGAATCAGCAGCTCACCGCTTTTTGTTGCTCTGTTTGAAGTATGTATCCATTACTGCAAACACTTCCCAACACAAGAACGGAGCCCTTATCGCTAGATGAAACAGCTCAGATTAGTACATTTTTGTTATCCTCTGTACACTGACAACAATGAAAGCCGCCATGACACCCCAGAATGAGTTACAACAAAAACTTGCATTTGTGTGACGAAAAAATTTACACATATCAAGCATAACGTCGTATAACTACAAGTGTATTTTTAAATACACACCAACTCTCCACAAGATACTTCTCCACCTTCGCAATATTTATTCAAGGCGTTTCTTTGGTACAAATTCGATAAACTTTTGCAAAAACTGCTCACCTCAGAAGGGGTATGGACCTTGGGGAGATATGGACCGGGGGAGGTGCGGGAGGGTGGGGGGTGGAATGAACCCTAGGGAGGTATAGACCAGGGGGACAGGGTGAGGTATGGACCAGGGGGCTCTGGGGGTTGTGAACCCCGGGGAGGTATGGACTAGGGGCCTGTCACGAACTCACAGGGAGGTTTGCACCAGGTGCATAATAAAACGGGAGTTTTGCTGCTTTTGGAAATATTAAGTTTCAAAGCATTCTGAATGCTATTTTATTGGGCAATGAAATGAAATGTGCCCCCCTCCCCCCCCCCCCTCCTCTCTCCCCCCCCCCGCCCCCTGACCCGTAGTACTATTGATGTGTAAAGAGCATTCCTGAAGTTGAAAAGCCTGATGTGACGCTTCCAGACATCTGGTGATCTGATGAATCACAGCGCTGGACAGACAACAGTTAGATCCTGTTGTCTGTCCAGCGCTGTGATTCCCCTTGGTTTGCATACAATTCTGCCAGCGCTAGCCTCACCTATCTGGTTTGTGAAGATCTGATGAATGCACACAGAGGTTGACCAACAGACATACCTCTCGCTGCTGGACCTGTCCAACAACATGCTGACCACACTGCTGCCGCACGAGCGCCGTCTACTGGACACCCTGGCCAAGGCTCACACAGCGCACGAGCGCCTACGTCACAGCTCGCTGAGCTGCATATACGCCGGGGTAGGTTTTGTGCGCTGGCGGATCAGGACCTTGGTGCGGCTGGACGGCCACAGCCACACTGCCGGCTACGACGACGACGACGACGACGACGACATTGGGCGCGACTACCCGTGTATGCTAGAGGACGGGAGCATGGACCTTTTCGACAGCGTTAGCTGGACTTCTTTTACAGGTACTATACTAGCGCTTTGGTGTAGTGCATGCATACTGCGCAAAATATGGGGGAGGGCTGTGGGAGAGGGGGATGTATATTGAGATTTTAACCCCTTCCCAGCCACTGTACGTACACGGTACATACATTTTTTTTCTTTCTGAAAGCCAACACTGTCCAACAAACATGGATACAAATTGGTCTCAGCAAGAGGCATAGATCCTCATGAGCCCCCGTAGTTGAGGTTCTATTTCTCTTGCAATTGGATTATGTTCGCTTTTTTCCTCGGCAGTTAAAGGGTTAACTTGAATGGTTGAACATGTTTAAAAACGGCAAAATGACGAGCTATGCTACCGATTAGACACGCGACTGGCTTACACTATCACGCCATTGGTTTTACTATTACGCGAGTCACGTGGTTAGATTGGGAGCCATGAATCTGGCGTTGGGGTCCTGTGATAAAAGTCGAAGCTTGGTCAAGCTTTAATTTTGCTAGTCATCGGAGGGCTGGAGTTGATACGCCCTCCCAATTCCCTCCCACTGGAGTTATGGTTGTATCGAAACATTGACGTTCCGTGAAGTAAACGTCAGCCCTCTTACGACCCGGATTTGAAGATTGACACATGCGCGCCGCACTCATATGTGATGTGATAGAACTTTATTGCCATATGTAACAATACATTAGGAAATCGTTGCGGTGCCGCGCAACATAAAAGGAAGAACATTAAACACATCAAAATATAATTAAGCTACTGACGTGCACACACATATAAACCTATAGCCCTCCAGTGAATAACAAAATTGAAATCAAGTTTCAAGGTAAGGCTAACTTAATGCTTTGATTAATAAATAAAGTCTGTAATGGAACGATAAGCCCAAGCGCTGTGTTAATGAGTCAGTGTGTTATTTTACGCCTCATATAACAGATTTAATTTCTCCTCTCCCGCTTCCGACAATAAAATTTAAAAAGAAAAAACTTTAAACAACCCCTTGACTGTTACAGACGATACTGTTCGTCAGTCAGCAGCAGGCAATGGGTTAACACAGATCTACTAAAATAGAAAATCCCTACAGCCTGTACAACAAGAGCACATTAACCCATGTAACCTCACGGCCGAATTTTGGGAGGTGTCACCTAACGAAAAGACATCCGTTGCAGGCGATGAATCGACCATGATAATTCAAGGGTAGTGCCAGATTAGCTTGGCGCCTGACGGCGCCAAGCTAATCTGGCACTATCCTTGAATTATCATGGTCGATCCATCTCCTTCTGTAGTGCGCTGAGGCTAAATCAGTGGGCTAAACAAGCTAGAAAGAGGAAACAATTAGCCTCTTCTGACGGGACTACGTTGGTTCGCGTGTTTATATCATATTTTCTGCACACAGCGTTGGTCTGAAGCTTATGACAGCTAAGAACTAACTTTTAAGGTAAAACAGCAGTTTCTTGCTTACATGGTTGAGGAGGGACCTTAAGCCGCGTGGTGACTTGTTACGTCTGTGTGGAAAACCAAAACAGGAAGAGTATACGTTAAAATCACGACTCGTGAGTGCCTAAGATTAATTCGTGTTTTTCGTGACACGTGACACAGAACATCATACGTTTTCGTGATACGTGATTGGCCCCCACCCCCCACCCCCCTAAAAAAAAAATAAATAAATAAATAAAATAAAATAAATAATAAATAAAAAATCGTGAAACCGTAACAAACTCCCCCCCCCCCCCCCCCCGCCACCTGCCCCCCCCTCCTTTCCCTTCGCATCCCCACCCCATCCCCTGGAATCTCCTCACGGAAAACACGTAAATAAATCTTTAAACTCAAGCAATAGGCCTAGATTCTCATGAGCCGGACGATTCTGGCAATGGCCTGTCACGTGGTATAGCGTCATAATCAAGGATTTCAGAGAACCCTTGAAAACAACACCGACAAGACATAGAGGCACCTACTGTCCAGCAAGAGGTATAGATTCTCATGAGCTCCTGCATTTGCAGGCCCTCATGAGAATCTATGCCTCTTGCACACAGACCTACAGAGGGTGGGAGGAGCTGATGAAAGGTCCCGGCAAACTAATCCGCGACGACAATACCTCAGTGCACATCAAAGCGTGCCAGGAGCCTACATCAAAGGAGCCGACAGCCTGCGAGGCGTGCACGTGCTGCATGGATATCTACACTATCAAATTTACTCTGGGCTATGGTTGGCGGCTCGTCGTCAGTCGTGATTTATTTAACACATTCTTTCCAAGACCGAAATCCCCAAATTTTAAAGTTGCCATCTGAAGGACTGTATTACAAGTCTAGAGACAGATCGAGCCTGATAGTTCAAAGGTGGTGTGTCGGGGCTGAATCATCAGATTATTTATCTATTTATGTATTTATGTATTAATTATTATTAATATTAGTACTTATTAGTCACTATTTATTTTATTTGTTTATTTATTTATTTTATTTATTTGATTTCAAACCACAAGCTCAAAAGATGATCACATTACAAAAGTCACCCTAAGTTATTTTGACGCATCTCTCATAATAGTTGTCTTTGTTGCTTTTCTTTTATCGTCTATATCTGTTTTGTGCTTCATTTATTTATTTATTTATTTTCGAGGAGGTGGTTTCTGTTCTGTTATTTTGTGTTGTCGTCGTCTGTATCTTTTTGTGCTACATTTATTTATTATTTATTTATTTATTTATTTATTTTTGGAGCAGGTGGTTTCTGTTCTATTGCTTTTGTTCTGTGGTTGCTGTTGGTCTGTTTATGTTCTATATCTTTTTAGGTGCTTCATCTTTTTTATATATTTATTTACATTTTAAGGAGATGGTTTCTGTTCTGTTGCTTCTGTTCTCAGGTGGCTGTTTTTCTGTTTATCTTCTCTATCTTTTTCGTGTTTCATCTCTCTCTCTCTCTCTCTCTCTCTCTCTCTCTCTCTCTCTCTCTCTCTCTCTCTCTCTCTCTCTCTCTCTCTCTCTCTCTCGTACAATCTCTCACGCACACACACGCATATACCCAACCCTAGATGAAAACTGTTTCCGCCGATAAATCTGGCACTCTACATACTAGGTCATCTCAGCTAACTTTTTCAGTAGGTCGGTTGCCAGCTAGTTGTCAAAGGATTCACGTTTGCATGCCCGATGCTGCAAAACAACACCACATACAACCTGCATAATACGGGGTTAGCAGCGGAGTAGCCAACCATAATTTTGCGAGGGGGAAAAAATGTAAAAATGGAATAATATCATTCTGCGTATTATATCCCATCCCCTTGTTTTATTGCCACAGCGGGATCTTAACATTCTCACCCCCTCTTTCGCTTTTGGGACACAGACCTAAATGACCTAGCAAGAGGCGTAGATCATCATGAGCCCCCGCAACAGCAGGGGGCACATGAGGATCTATGCCTCTTGCAGATGTTTAACGTTCGACGCAGAACAATATTGCGGTGTATGTTTTCCGCGAGACCCCCTGTAATGCATTTTCACGCTAGAATAGACTTCAAACCAAATTGTGCAGCACGGGGGCTCAGACGATCTGTCAATTTTCATCAAGTGATAAAAGATAAAAGCAGACAGTAGAATAAAAGAGAAGAACAAATAGCAAAATGTCAATTATTTGTCATGTGAAAATAAGGCCGAGAGAGACACGGTGTATCATTTAGTTGTTAGAAATTGATGTTCGTTGTCGGTCGGAAACAACTTGCAATAAAACATCACAATCTTCCTGATCGTAAACAAAATCAATTAATCAGCTAACTCTTTTTACTGTGCCACGTATCCAACCAGCCAGCTTCGAGATCAAACATCCAACCAAACTCCTGATCCAACTACATGTAACTAACTTACCAAATGCCTACAGAATCAACCAGCCAACACCGTACTTAGCCATCTAACTAAACAACCAAATACCTCACAGAACCAACCAACTCCATACTGATATAAGTAACTAACCAACCAAATAGCTTACTGAAAGAACCAACTCCATATGGAGCCAATTAGCTAACCAACCAAATACCTTGATGAACCACTGAAACCACTCCGCACTGAGCCAACTAACTAAACAACCAAATACCTTACTGAACCAACCAACTCCGCACTGAGCCAAGTAACTAACCAACCAAATACCTTACTGAACCAACCAACTAACTAACCAACCAAATACCTTACTCAACCAACCAACCAGCCCACCAAATACCTTATTGAACCAACCAACTAACCAACTAAATATCTTACTGAAGCAACCAACTAACTAACCAACCAAATACCTTACTGAACCAACCAACTAACCAACCAACTAAATACCTTAATGAACCAACCAATTAACCAACCAACCAAATACCTTACTGAACCAACCAACTAACCAACCAAATACCTTACTGAACCAACCAACTAACCAACCAAATACCTTACTGAACCAACCAACTCCGTACTTAGCCAGTAACTAAACAACCAAAGACCTCATTACTAAACCAACTAACTACAAAGCAGCTTACTGAAGCAGCTAACTAACCATGTAGCTGACTAAATCAACTATGAAACTGTCCACTCAGCTTACTGAACCAAGACTGAACGAATCAATCGATCTAACAGCCATTCTTTGTTAGACATTAACGTGTTATCAGAGACGACTTGAAATATAATCGTAATTAATAATTTACCTGCGTTAAAAAAAAATGAAAACAATTAGCCCATTGAAGCAACTATTCAGTCAATCCACCACACAGGCAATGTTTGTTAGAAATTAATGTGTTTGATGTTGCCAGACGCAAATGGAAATACCATAGTTGCGAACAATGTTCTTGCGACGTTAAAACAAACAACCAAAAAAAAAAAAAAACATGCAGTCAGCATACCAACCAGCCTACTGAAACAAATAACCCATCAAGCAGCCAAATAAGCAAAGGCATATTTCTTGTCACACTAGTTGGTTCTATCAATCCACCATCATACACAGTTGATGGAGGGAGGTCACCAGTGTGGTTGTCTGCCAATTCCAAACGTGTTCAAAGTTTGCGTGTATCTTGTGCCAATTAACCCCTTCACTGCCGAGAAAAAGTGAACACAAAATCCAACTGCAAGAGGCATAGATCCTCGTGAGCCCCCGCGACTGCGGGGGCTCATGAGGATCTATGCCTCTTGCTGAGACCAATTTGTATCCCCGTTTCTTGGACTGTGTTGGTTTTTAGTCGTTGAATGAACACAGATTTCAGAAACAAAAATGTTCACGTATATTGGCAGGGAAGGGGTGAAGTACTAATGCGTGCAGTGTGTACATGTATACGTGTGCGCACGCGTGGGTGTGTGCGCATGCGCGTGACACTCTTGTCAGCTTCACTCGTTATTACGTGCATGGTTTCAAGTCATAACTGACGGTCCCGGTACTATAACACAAGCTGCTAGACAGGGCGGGTCATACATACAATGTACTTTAAACTTTCCTCCTTTGATCCGCCAATGTTATCGGCTTTTGTCTAGCATCAAAGCCTGTCACTCCATAGTACCAAAGGGCACCCCGAAGCAAATGCTTTCCATCTACAACAGACATAGATCTTCATGAGCCCCCGCAATTGCGGGGGCTCATGAAGAGCTATGTCTTTTGCAGAAATAATTTATCTGTTTTCTTTTAGAGGAGATAGCACATGGTGATTCATGTTGCTTGTTGGAACAATTTACATGGGCTGTTTTTTTCCTTTGTGCATCTTTCTCGGAGGAGGTTGAGAGGAGTTCTGTAACGGAACGATTTGACTGAGTCATTCTACCGCCACTACTCACGAGCCGAGCTATCATGATCGAGGCAGATCTGGATGTGAGACACCACGCACACACAAACAACGAAACGTTTTAGGGCACACAGAATAGTTCATTCATTGATTCATTGATTCATTCATTTAATCAATCAGTCAGTCAGTCTTTCATCCGTCCGAAAGTCCGTCTATCAATCCACCCTCCCCACCATCCACCTACCCCCCTGCTCATTCATTCATTCATTTATTCGTTCCCGTTCGTTCGTTCATTCATTCGTTTATTGTTTTCGTTCGTTCGTTCATGCATTCATTCGTCCGTCTTCTATATCTTCCTCCACCACAAAAACATGAACAAGAACCGGAAAGGGTCGGGGGGGGGGGGGGGGTCGGGGGGGGGGGGGGGGGGGTCGGGGGGCGATGGGAGGTAGGGGGTGGGGTGGGGGAGGTCAGTCTTTGGGGGTTGGGGACTTGTCTTGACAATTTTCATCCGACTCTACACAATCATGTTTAAACGTGTCGGAGTTGCCTAAACTGTATCCGGGGGCTGTCGTGGTCAAACGCATTTTAATCGAATTCGCCTGCGTTCATGAACTTAAGGCAGCTAATTTGCAATCCCGCAAACACGGCATGTCCCGGCCGCCAACAAAAACCCTTCATTCTTCCCTATACACAGCCAACTGCAGGACATTTATTGCCCGTCATAAACCCTTGACCACTGGCGCCAAAGACAGGTAGTTACGCGTCATTTCCGCAAAGCGGCATCGTCAGTAGGCGTCAGGGGGTTAATCTTACTGACATCTTTTACCAATTGTTAATCTTCTTCTTTAATTTGCATAAATCAGTTTAGGCCTACGGATGTAAAACTTATGCTAATAAGACATTGCTTAATTGCTATTAACCCCTTCACTGCCGAGAAAAAGTGAACACCGCCTAACTGCAAGAGGTATAGATCCTCATGAGCCCCCGCGACTGCGGGGGCTCATGAAGATCTATGCCTCTTGCTGAGACCAGTATGTATCGATGTTTCTTGGACGGTTGAGGCCGTTGGTCGTTGAGGGAGCAAAGATTTCAGAAACAAAGATGCAAGTACAGCGGCAGGGAAGGGGTTAAGATTTATCACACGGGTAACGTCGAGAAATTGACCGTGAACTGAGCTCGAGAGATCACTCACGTCTGCGCCAGTTTGGCGAGGGAAAGGAAAGATATGATCAAGTTTGGCTCTTCGTGTCCACGAAGTCAAACAGCTTGTCCTAAAGGGACAACAACAGGCCATGTAAAGAACGGTCTCCGACTGCTAAAGTCAACACAGTTTGGTGTCAGTTAAGAGGGTCTGGGCAGATCCAAAAGTTCTAGAACTTCCCATTTCGATTTGATCTTATTCTACGTCCCTATATGCTATAGCAACTTGAGTGACCGAGGGATTCTAGAACTAGGCTAGCTTTTGTTTCTCGACATACTCGTGTGATTCCCAGTACGCGAAAAAGTCATCGGGCGGACGTCGACCGCAGTTGGCCCGCGCACAATCGTGCGCGGGACAACTGCAAGCCGACGTCGGCCAGAGGAGCTTTTGTGAACTGGGTTATTACTGTCATGCTGCTTGAAAAAAGATCAACAGAACGATGTCAGGTTAGATTGGCTCGGCCCCGGCCTCGAGAAACGTCGAGAGACGGTTATAACCCGTTCAGCTCCGAGACAATTGTTAACACCTCACAGACTGCGAGAGGTATAGATCCTCATGAGCCGCCCGCAGTTGCGGGCGGCTCATGAGGATCTATGCCTCTTGCCGGTACCACTTTGAATCCGTGTTCTTGGGACAGCGAGTTTTGTGTGCGTGTTGAATTAACGAAGACTGCAGAAACAGTCTGTGTCATGTTGTTGTTGTTTCTTGATTTTGAACGTCTCTCGCCACAACGAGGTGATTGGAGACAGGTAGATTATTATGATTATAGGATAAAACATAGTTAATAATTATAATATAATATAATTTATCGGGGAAAAAAAAGAAAAAAAAAGGTGGTATGTGGTGTTTTTATGATTTCGCTGTTATAATCATTGTGTCTACAAGGAGTGTGGGTTGGTGCATATGCGGCCAACAAAGACCACGCACAGTTATAACAGAATTGTAGCTTAGGGCGTCGTTGTTAGCCATCTTAGATGGGACGTACCCATCTCTGTTGTTTATATGTAAGTCGATAGTGTTGAGGAGTGGATGGCTTTCGCCAGCTCCACGGCCAGAGAATGATCAGATAGGAGTTGGAAGAGGTTTCTGATGTCGCGAGCCTGACATGATTGTCTAACTCTGGAGAGCTGTGGAAGAGGCAGGCGGCATAGTAGCAGCGAGTGCTCTAGGCCGGCTGTCTCCCCGCAGTGACATAGGGTCTGGGTGAACTTCAGCTTCCAGGATCTCGTTCTGAGCCTATGGATGATCTCCGTTTGAGATCTAGGGAGTTTAGGGAGGAAGGGGGAAGGATCTGCGAAGCATCGCTTTTCTTTCACGGCACACAGTTCTCGCTTCTCCCTTTTCCAGCAGTTTTGGATGAGATTGCAGTATTTGGAGTTTAGGCGGTTCAGAGGTAGAGGGGAGGATGCGAAGTTGCTGAGTTGGGGGAACATTGAGAGCGCCGACTCTGGCAGCGTTATCCGCCAGTTCGTTGCCTCTAATCCCAACGTGACTTGGGACCCAGTGGAAATCCAGCTGAGTTCCTTGTCTTATGATGGCGTTTGAGAGTGAGAGGATTTCCTGAAGGAGGTCGGGTCGGGATCGAGACCGAGAGGAGCGAATGGCCTTAAGTACAGCTTGGCGAGTCCACACAGACCACAACAGTCTACGTCATCTGACCCTGAACGGCTTTAACTCATTGTACCCCAAGAACGAAATTCCCCAATTTTGCCGTTGTCTTCAGAAGACTGCTTCGCAGTGCAGGACACAGATCGGCCATGATAGTTCAAGGGTGATGCCAGAATAGCTTGGCGCCCATAGGCGCCAAGCTATTCTGTCATCACCCTTGAACTATCATGGTCGATCCTTATCTTGCTGTGGTGTGTCTGGGGTAGAAAGAGTTAACAAACCCTCAAACTCGTCACTGAAGTTGATCAGCTTGTTTTAAAGGACAATGAACAGCTCTTCTTTGCGAAGGTCAATATCATTATGTGCTGGAGGGATGTCCTAACAAACGTTCGCAAACTTCCGAGGCATGGAGTAGTTGTTGTTTTCTTTGTTAGCCGGCTAGTCAAGTTTTGACTCTTGTGAGAATAGTTTTTTTTTCTCTAGGACTTCTTTTCAATGGAATGAAACACGGCCATTAATATTTTGTGTCCAGTGACAACAGCATCCAGGCACATCACGTAAACACATCCTCACACTGGACACTAAGCGTTTGTGCAAGCATCCAGAAACTGCCAGGGTTTCGTTTGCAACGAACGACTACCGACAACGAACGAGAGCAAAGTAACGGCGGGTAACCAGATTCTAGCACAGCATAGACACTCCGAACAACTCCAAGAGGCATAGATCCTCATGAGCCCGGAGGGCTCATGGGGATCTATGCCTTTTGGAGATGTTTGGTGTGTTGTCAACGCTTATGATACAAGCTAGTTATCGCTCGTTGTTGAGATTCGTTCGACGTAAACGTAACCTTATTTATATTTCAGTTATTTCATTCAATTACATTAAAAAAACAAAACAAAACAAAAAAACATTTGGCACGACCTAACAACAAGGCGTTATTGGCAAGTACAGCGTCATGTGCAACTCCGGCATAGTCGTGGAGTCAAACATGCTACGAACATGATATTCCATGCTATGGTCTAATAATAATAATATAAATAATAATACCGTTATTATATAGGCGCTTTTTCTCAATTTTGGGGAAATCGACTCAAAGCGCCGCGCCTGAAACCCAACACACACACTCACGAAACAGACACGGATTTACGCCATTTAAGACAAACACAGTACAAACACAGTACAAGACAAACGAAGGGCCAGTCAGCTACTGAAGTTACAGACTGAAGTTACAGAGATTTTTGATCGCTTGTATTTGAAATTTTGTAAAGTGGCCTGAGACCGGTACCAAAGTGTGGGGGGTGGGGGGGGGGGGGTGGAAGAACCGGAGTACCCGGAGAAAGAACCCCCGACAGTCCGCCCGAATTAACGGTGACACTTACCAGAGGAGAAAAGTCCAACGCCGGAACCCGGTATCGAACCTCGCACCCTTGGCATTGGTGGCAGGCGCCTTAACCACTGCGCCACGGACCGCCCCTTGTGGACGACCTTGTGGACGTTCTAGTCCGGACAAAGATGAAGTTACAATCGCATGTTTGTCCGGGATGATCCACTCTGTTTGTTGAAACACGTACACTTTTAACCTTCTTCTGATTTCAGGAAATCTCCCATTGTGATCATTAACCCTTTAAACCCCATGGCCGCATTTCCAAATTTTGGAGGTGTCGCCTAAAGACTACGTACCAGCTGCAGGAGAGGGATTGACCATGATAATTCAAGGGTAGTATTAGCTTCAGGCGCCAAGCTCATCTGACACTACCCTTGAATTATCATGGCCAATCTATCTCCTGCTGTAGGGCATTGGGGCTAAATGGGTTAACTTGATCCCACAATTTGAAATTTTGGAGCTACGAAAACTGCATGAAACTGAGTTAAGGAGGCAGATAGAATATACGTATTACGACAGTTCAAGGGTAATGCCAGAATAGCTTGCGGACAGCGCCTTTTCTGTGCATTGCACGAATTTTGTATGGCCTTTGTCACTTTCCACTCTAGCTACTTTTTTTGTTTGTTGTTGATGGGTTTTTTTTGTTTTGTTTTTTGTTTGCTTGTTTTTGTTTGGAATGATTTCAATTGTTGTTTCTTTAGAACCTCTGTTTTTCATGTCCACAACAATATGACACTGATCATTTGTAAAAATGTGCCGCATGCAGAAAAGCTCGACAAGAGGGAAGTATATATCCTCATGAGCCCCTCTTTGCCTGCGGGGACTCATTAGGATATATTTATATATTATGTCTCTTGCAGACAAATCCTGTTGTCAGAATTTCAGTTTACTTGAGGCACAGCAAGGGTTAGTCCTCCGGTCATTGGCATCATCGATCGCCAAATCTTGTCGGTGTGAATATGGGTTGAGAGGGAATTCAATTTTCGCGGACAGCTCTTAGAGTGCCCCATTGCCAGTTGTGTGTATGTGGCTGTCGTTTTGTTCCTTATTATATAGTATTGAGCAACATTTTGCTTGATATATTGCCGATAACAGGCAGATGTGATTACGAGACCCGAATCAAAATGTCCGAGTCGTAAGACGAGGACATTTTGATTCGAGTCAAGTAATCACATCTCTCTGTTTAATGGCGCTATATCAAACAAAACTGTTGCTCAATATAATTTATGTACTCAGTCTAAAACAAAACTGTGACATTCGTCATTCATTTTGCGCCTGATTGCGGTGTTCAGACAAAACTCATAAATGGCAGACTGCATATCGCTGTCTATTCTCATGAGCCCCTGCATTGTGCACGCGAACATTTAAGTAATTACATCTTTAGAATTTAACCCATTTAATCCCACGGCCTCATTTCCGAAATTTGGGAGGTGTCATCTAACAACAATGTACAGTTGTAGGATGATGACGATGATGAAACTTTATTTTTCAACGGTAAAAAGTTTTGACAGAAAACAAATCGTCATTTTACAAACTTGCCGTTGCTAACGTCTACAGCATAAAAAAGAGGAAACTAAATAATAATAATAATAATAATAATAATAATAATAATAATAATAATAATAATAATAATAATAATAATAATAATAATAATAATAATAATAAATTTACATACAAAACCCAATAGCATCATTATATTACAGGAAAATAACAACTCATCACACACACATCCACACACGCACGCACGCGGCGCGCCGCACACACATACACCCACACACACAAACAAACTCGAGCACACACACACACACGCGCGCGCGAACACACATACCAACCATCTGCATGAAATGCATGAGGTACAGGAGATATTGCAGTACCTGAGAAGTACTAAGTTTGACTCATCAAGTAATCATAAAGTTTTCTTTTAAAAATTTCTGGAGAGGTTATAGTTTTCAAGTGTGCATGGATATAATTCCAAGCAAACGGACCAGAGAATGACATACTAGTTTTAAAAAGGTGGATTCTTGGCAATGGTAGGGATAAGGTATTGTTTCTTGAGGTCCGTTCACGTTCTTGCCGAGATATAAATTTAGTGATTAGATACTGGGGTGTCATATTATTCAGTATCTTATGCATAAAGACGCATTTGTTTAAAGTACGTTGCTGACGCAGACCGAGAATGTTTAAGTGTCTAAATTTGTCTGTGGTAGGGATGGGGCGTCTATCTATCATTTTTACAGGAGATGAATCGACCATGATAATTAAAGGGTATTGTCAGATTAGAGGCGCCTAATGCCGCCAAGCTAAGCTAATCTGGCACTACCCTTGACTTATCATGGCCGACCCATCCCCTGCTGCAGGGCGTTGAGGTTTAATGGGTCCTCCGAGGAATTCCGCCTAAAAAGCTCAATATATTTAGGCGACATGGAATTCCCCTATCGAGGGACTTTTGGAGGTCGGGTGAGATGAGGCGGAAGGTGGATGGCGGTTAAGGATCAGTTTAGGACGGAGAACAGAGTTGAGTCGATGGATGTTTGCTGTAAAAGTTTAAACGTTAATACTGAAGTAATATGTGTGTGTGTGTGTGTGTGTGTGTGTGTATGTGTGTGTGTATGCGTGTGTGTGTGTGAGTGCGTGTGTGCGTGTGTGTGTGTGAGTGTGTGTGTGTGTGTGAGTGTGTGTGTGTGTGTGTGTGCGTGTGTGTGTGTGAATGTGTGTCTGTGTGCATGCGTGTGTTTGTGCGTGTTTATGTGTATTTGTGTGTGTGTGTGTGTTTGTGTGTGCGTGCATGCATGTGTGCGCGTGAATGAATGTGAATGTATGTGTGGTGTCCGTGTGTATATCTGAGCACATGTGTGCGCGTGCGTGCGTGCGCGTGAGTGCGCGTTTGCTTATGAGTGTGCGTGTGCGTTTTGAGTTTTAGATGCATGAGTCGGGCTGCATTAGAGACGGCGTATAATTCAACTGAGACAGCGATGACAGAAACTCATGGATTCTCCGGCGGGGTAATCAAGTTCCCAGATATTTTGTTTCTTCCCTGTGGCTACCGGCGACGACGGGCCGCTGTCGTGAAATGAAAGTGGTTCTGGAGTTTCTCTAGCGTTTCAGTAACCCTTTGACTACCGTAACACGACTAACAACCATCTGCAAGAGGTCTAGATCCTCATGAGGACCTAGACCTCTTGCTGGCCTCGCTCATAGTCACAGTTCTCACGCAGACGGGTTAGGGGACGTGCTGTGATTTCGTTCAATTCACGGTCACTTTCAATGATGGGGTGAATCGCAGTGTGCAGATCATCGCTATCATTCATCCATCTATTCTTTCCTTCGTGCGTTCGTCCGTCCGCCCGCCCTCCATCCCTTCATCCATCCAAAAGTTCATCTAAAGGTTCATCCAAAAGTTCATCCATCCATCCGCCCACCCGTCCGTCCATCCACACATGCATCCATCCATCCATCCGTCCGCCCACCCGTCCGTCCATCCACCCATACATACATGCATGCATGCATGCGGCATCCGTCCATCCTTCTGTCCGTCCGTCCATCTGCCCGCGCCCATCGGAAAATCTGAAAATTCGTCGGTTAGATTTAATCTCTAGCTTGTACCGCTATGACAATTTAATCTGTTGCCTGTCCCAACAAGCGAGAAGTAGGCCTACATTCTTAAAAGCACCTGTATCTGCAGGACCTCATGAGAATCGGTGCCTCTTTTAGACGAAAGGGTTCTCGGACTAAATTATTGTGCGACTGCCCCGGAAAAGAGCATATATTTAGATAATATTGCTCTCGGCAAGAGGCGTAGATTCTCGTGAGCCCCTGCATCTGCAGGGGCTCATGAGAATATATGCCTTGTTTTTTGCAGATGGATCTAATACAAGATTCTGGCCCCGAATGACTGAATTACTGTCCGAGTGCCCCCGGAGCCAGATAGAATGACGTGATTACAACCCCCGCGTTGACTCTGTCAATTCAGGGAATGCTAGAGAGAAAAAAAGGACTCTGTCAACCTCTGGAGGACTGCACGTCACTAAACCAGCTGATCAGATTATCGGCTGATCGAAGGTTCATCCGGTCCTTTCACTCCCGCAGCCAGTCTGGTGAGAAACATTGTACGTGTAATACAGGTTAGCGTCTGTGTATCGCAATGCCTAGGCCGGATCCATTTAAGGCAATGTTAAAGTCAGACCGCGCAAACTGTGTTCGCCGCGTTAACTTAATCAGTCCTGAAGCACCATAACAGTATTTGGGTCGCCCATGATAGTTCAAGGGTGGTGCAGGAATAGCTTGGCGCCTAGAGGCGCCAAGCTATTCCTGCACCACCCTTGAACTATTATGGTCGATCCGTCTCCTAAACTGTAATGCAATCTTCGGATGACAACTCCCAACTTTGCGAGCGTAGGACTCGGTGTTGTTGGTTAGTTCGGGGTTTAGACGTCCACGGCACCGTAGTGATAATGGACGGCCCTAAAGGGTGAGTTATGGCGGCCAGGGACAGCTATTGCCTATGGAGGACAACCTGAACACTTAGTATTTCAGGCGCACTGCAACTGTGCTACTTTCATTTGCCAAGGACCTGTTAACGGCCATGCTATCCGAACAAGCCCGTTAACCTGCACAACTCAGTGTGTTAACATGCTACTGAATTTATTACAGGTTTGTGACGAAAACCGCGACCAGTAGGCACAGGATTGTCAGGCTGACGTACACCTTATTTGGCCTGCATGTACACAGTCGTGCGCGGGCCATGTAAGGCTGACAGCGGCGGCCCGAGGACTCGCTGCTCACCGGCTATTTACTTTGGAGTCGGAGCCAGTAACCTGTCTGCGTTACTATCCTGATAGAAAGTGCTAATTTTATTTGACGTCATTTTTATGTTACTTCTTTTTACTACGCACTTTTGTTCTTCAGCTTTTCTATAACGTCACATCCTTCAGTTGTCACTTTCCTTTCTCCACGCACTGACAAGACAAGTAGCGAATTGTATACTTCTTTGTCTGCTTTGAAAAAAAAAGTTAAAAAACAATTACCCTAAATATTAATAATTGTGTTGTAGCTGTATTTTCTAAGCGTGCTTCTTTCTTCGTTGGGTTATTTTCCGCGTCAAGTTACATCCTGATTTCGTGTTATCAATGCGTTGAAAACTGAGGCTGACATGCATGCATACTTCTGCGTGCGACTAGTGAGTATTAGACAATGTCTTTATTCTGTTCGCATTGACTTCAAAGGGACTGTTCCGATATGGTGTACCAAAAGGGAAATTAAACTTTCATGGACTGCTCCGTCTTCAAACAGCATTTTTCAGAGTGCTTTGAACCTTCGGCGAACGGCACGGAGCGCACAGCAACTCACACACTGACACAATGTTTTCCGCTCCATCAGCTATTTATCATGTAACCCTTAAAGCTCTGACATGCTTCGACAGGATGTGAGTCGACCATGATAGTTCAAGGTGGTGTCAGAATAGCTTGGCGCCTATAGGCGCCAAGCTATTCTGACACCACCCTTGAACTATCATTGCCGATCAGTCTCCAAAACTGTGACGTACACCACAAAAGATATCTAAAAAAAAAAAAAAAAAAATTCTTTCTCACGTTGTAATGGGTTAACTCATTTAAGGCGACCCGCACCAGTAACTGCGATAGTGTCGTTTCGGTTGCCGGTGCCAAGAATGAGTTAACTCATTCGATACGCGGAAAAATGAGTTATTTAATTAACACTTTTTTTTGGCGCAGACAGCTGCTGTACGCAATAATTTGACGTCAAACGAGAGATTTGTCTGTCCCCAACAGCCATGGCGACAAAAGGGGACTGAGACAGAGCGCCATCTATTCGACTGTACCAGACGTGCTCAGGGGAGTCGACTCATTGCGCAAAAGGTCATCGGGCCGACTACGTCGGCAGCGGGCCAACAGGAGCCGACGTCGGTCCGATGGCCTTTGCGCACCGGCAGTATGCGATGGGACTGACAACACCGTCACAGACCAATCTACAAAAGCTGGACAGAGTCCAAAATAAAGCAATGAGAGTGATCCTGGGAACAACCAAAGGACATTCCAATTGAAGCAGTGCGGTACAAGCTGGAAATGGTCGTTCCCTCTGCCAGACTGGCTTTTCTTGTATGAGAACAGACATTCGTATATGTTCCGGCAAAAGTCATGGCTTTAATTGCATGACGTGATGCATCCTTTTATGCACGTACGTTGCCGTCTTGTACTTTATCTGCTTAGTTTTCCTTACTGGGGGCTCATGGGGCTCTATGCGGCTTGCTGAAACCAATTTACATCCTCGTTTCTTGGAAGGTTATGGCTTTTGCTCGTTGAATGGACAACAATTTCAGAACAGATATGTGCGTACAGTGGCAGGAGACTGAGGGGTTACGTATTTTTGTCCTACCACCAAGCGTCTTTCCTTATAAGCACTTTGAAGAATTTTTGCTGTCTCGATACCCAGACTACTGCACGGCAGTGAAAGGGTCAAAATGCGCCATCGTGGCTCCAGAAACGAAAAGGGGATTAACTCTGCGTCATCATTCCTCCACCTCCTTCTCCGGCACTAAGAGAAACTTTAAAGACGAAAACAAATGTCTCATCTTTCGCAGCGCAAGCAAAAAAACGTGGCCATCTTCATGGAAACAGGTTCGTATCGGGTTCCTACAGTCGTCTGCTTGAAACCTCGCCTCGGCGCTGGCTTGGCTTGGCATTTTCGGACTGGTCTTTTGATGCCAAGAACTGGCGGTCCTTTGATTTGGACGAATTAAACGAAAATGGCCCATTGGTCGCCTATTCTTCAAAGACAGGGTAAGGTCTTTGATGAGCTACAAGCTTCTTTTTGAGTTTTTTTTTAGTCGATGGATATTTCAAGTCTTAGATTTCAGCGTTGATGGCACTAAGAATGGCCCTGATGTACAAGTTCCAGCAAGAGGCGTAGATTCTCAGGGGATCATGAGAATCTACAACTCTTGCACTTAGCAGGGTGTGTCCGGTATTTCGCGACCAAACGGATGGCACCGTCTCGTGCAGTCACTGAGTTTGTGGTGACTGACTAAGAGACGTTAGGCTGGAATTTGAAAAGGGACACAAATGGGTTCTGATGTTAAAATATCTCCATTTGAAAAAGCCTAGCAGATCTGCTAATGCACCACAGTGAATTCTAAAAGGGGCGCAGTGCATACGCATCATTGGTTTGTCAAACGTCATTTATCATGACGTATTTTTGGTGGTTACGTAATTTTATATTTAGCGTGAAATGAGTTTTACTTTTACTTCAAGACTTGAGAAAATGGTGACAAAACTAGAATTTCACAGTGCGATTTCAGTCTTGCTATATAATTTGTATGAAATCAGGTTGACTTTTTCTAGCTACATGATACACTAAGTATACCTGCATGCTCTTCTGAAAGCGCGTCGATGTGTGTGTGTGTGTGTAGTGTGTGTGTGTGTGTGTGTGTGTGTGTGTGTGTGTGTGTCTGTGTGCGTGCGTGCGTGCGTGAGCGCGCGCTCCAAACATCTCCAAGAGGCATAGATCCTCATGCGCCCTCCGGGTGTATGAGGATCTATGCCTCTTGGAGATGCGCGCATGTGTATGTGTGTGTGTGTGTGTGTGTGTGTGTGTGTGAGAGAGAGAGAGAGAGAGAGAGAGAGAGAGAGAGAGAGAGAGAGAGAGAGAGAGAGAGAGTGAGTGAGAGAGAGAGAGAGAGAGAGAGAGAGAGAGAGAGAGAGAGAGAGAGAGAGAGAGAGAGAGAGAGAGAGAGAGTCAATGAATCAATAAATCAATGAAACTTTATTTTACAACGGTTAAGGCATTGGCATCGTCATTGACACAGCCATTTTACAAACCTGCCGTTGCTAACACCTACAAGACTATATACACATGCACATGCATATAAGTAAAAACATATTACTTGCAAACAGTTGACAACACTGTTCACATAGGCAGACATACTCATAGACTCTCAGACATCCCCCTCTCCCCCCCCCCCTCGCCCCTCCCCCTCCACACACACACACACACACACACACACACACACACACACACACACACACACACAACACACACACACACACACACAACACACACACACACACACACACACACACACAGAGCTAAGTAGTTCAAATGATAAATAAAAAGGATAACAGCTTAATTGGGAATAAATTGGACCCAGCAAAGAAACAGACATATAATACATGTAGTTAAGGCATCCCTAGGCCTACGAGTAATCCACGAAATACTTGCAGAGACCCTTTTTAAAACAGGCTAGCGAGGAGGCGGATTGTACATGGTCGGGAAGCGCATTCCAGATAATGTGTCCCTGAGAAAGATAAGATGGTTTTATATAGATCGTTCCTTGGTTTTGGGACTATGAAAAGCTTTCTGATGTTTCCAAGCTTGGACTCAGACTTGCGGAACAAAGTGGAGAAGTAGTCAGGTGTTTTGCCCTTCCACACTTTGAACATAAAAATTGCTTTGTTATATTTGAAATGATCTTGAAGAGGCAGGAGACCTGCTTTTGCGATTTTTTCTTCTGTGGTTAGGTTGATTGATTGATTGTACATTGCTTAACGTCCCGACAGCAACAAGGCTTTCTCAGGACGGGTGGTTAGGTGGTTCTGTGGTTAGGTGTGGATCAGGGCAGATTATTTTGGCCGCCCGTCTGTGTAGGGAATTGAGTCTCTTTAAATGGACCTCACTACATCCATCCCATAACGTTGACGCGTAATCGACGTGAGAACGTATGTGAGCATTATAACATAGTTTACGGGTATCTGAATCAGTATAATATTTCAGTTTTGATAACATAAAGAGATTTTTTGCTACTATTTTGCATAAGGCGTCTGTATGAGCTTGACATTTTAGCTGACTGTCGATTGTAATCCCTAGTACGCGATGTTCGTTTACCTGTTCTACCTGACTGCCTTTAAATGAAAGGTTTAGTAATAGAGGCGCTATCTGCTGTTTTTGGCGTGTGGCTACTGCCATCGAATTGGCTTTGACTGGATGGACGACCATAGAATTATTTATACACCAAGCTGATACGTCATGAAGACTTTGTTGTAAATTGTCGGAAATTACCTGTATATCTTTACTAGTAGTATGAACTGAGGTGTCGTCAGCAAAAAGGTCGCATTGTACACCTAGGCAAGTAATATATATATAGGCAAATCATTAATAAATAAGCAAAAAAGCAGGCGGGGGGGGGGGGGGGGGGGGGGGGGGGCAATACAGACCCTTGTAGCACACCGAAGCTTACATCTTTGAGAGAGGTGTATGAGCCATGAACAAGAGCCGTTTGTTTTCTTTTAGTTCTTTTAGTAAGGTAAGATGTGAAAAAAGCAAATGCGTCTCCGTTGTTAAGGTATTTGTGAAACTTAGCCCTCAGAATAGTGTGGTCAATCAGATCAAAAGAGAGAGAGAGAGAGAGAGAGAGAGAGAGAGAGAGAGAGAGAGAGAGAGAGAGAGAGAGAGAGAGAGAGAGAGAGAGAGAGAGAGAGAGAGAGAGAGAGAAAATGACGTTATATTTAGAGTATTGCGTCAATGTCTGCGTGGTGACGAGTTGCTTATTTTACGTCACCGCCACTGACTGACTTTCGTCAGAAGTCAAAGTTTTATATTGTTTGTCTGAAAAGAATTAATTTTGCTAACGAACTCATCCAATGTCTTTCTACAAAATAGCTATATTCAAAATTTCAAGTAAATATGACAAAAATTACGGACTCTAATCTTGGTCAACCGACTTCTTATAAACTGTCTTTTATGTCTTCAAGGAGACATCCCGTTACAAAATGCTCGGCGACTCTCTTAGCCACCCCTTAGAAAAAATATTTCGCCAAGTTTCAAGCTTGTGCGTACAGCAATATCGGAGATTCCCGTGTTTACATACATACGCACACACATACGCACATACGGCGCTTCGCGCCAAATGTACGTTCAGCAGCGAGGTTGGCGTAACTAGACATGACGTAATTTTTATCTTGTTTGCTTCAGTTGACAGAGGATTAGGTCTGCCCGTCTTCGACATCATGGACATGCTATTAAATTCGCCCCACCGCGACCCGTCCTAAAAAGCCCCTTCTATAAATAAAAGGTACTTAACAACAACACAAATAACAAACAGTCACAATAAGAACGACAACAACAACAGCGACAACAACAACATTAACAACAACAACAACGACAACAGCAACAACGAAAACAACAGTGACAACAACAGCAACAACGAAAACAACATCAACAACAGCAAAGACCACGACAACAACAAAAACAACAACAATGTAACTATGATACTGATCAGCGTTTGTTTTACTTACTTACTTACTTACGCCTGTCACCCTTTCCCGGGTATAGGCCGTCGACGAGAGACCTCCAGCAACTCCTGTCCTGTGCTTCTCTTTCGATTCTACTCCAGGTGGTTCCCAGTCTCTTGATGTCTGCTTGGAGGTCTCGACGCCAGGAGTTTCTCGGCCTACCTCTTTTCCTCTTTCCCTGGGGGTTCCATGACAATGCCTGCCTAGTGATACTGGAAGCTGGCTTTCTCAGACTGTGACCGATCCATCCCCATCTTCTTCGCCCAATTTCATTCTCTGCTGTTATCTGCTCTGTTCTCTCCCAGAGTCTGACGTTGCTGATCTTCTCTGGCCAGTGGATTTTCAAAATTCTTCTAAGGCAACTGTTCATGAAGGTCTGTACTCTGTTGACTGTGGTTTTTGTCAATCTCCATGTCTCTGCTCCATATAGGAGAACTGCTTTTACATTGGAGTTGAAAATCCGGACTTTGGTGTGTTGTGACAGCTCTTTTCGTCGGCGTTTTTGTAGCTATTTAGCGTTTGTTTTGCTGCTTGTTATTGTTGTTGCGAAGGCAGTGCATTTTGTTTTGCTTGACTAATTTGGAATTTATAAAGAGGAAAAACTGTTTAACGTACATGTATCTTGAATCTGTCTTTGAACTTTTAATTTTCTTTGATATTTTCTTTGTAAATGTTAAACACAGAATACCACCCGTGTCCTAACATTACAACCAACACCAACTGCTACAGAGATTTAGCTCAAAGGTAGCACTCGAATAGGCATAATAGACACACACACACACACACACACAGATATATATATATATATATATATATATATATATATATATATATATATATATATATATATATATATATATATATATATTATATATATTTCAAAGGTGGTGCCTGATTAGCTTGGCGCCCCTAACCCTTTACATCCTGAGATTGATTCGAGTTTTAAAAAAATTGCTTACTCTCTTATGAAGGCTACTTTTCATATTAGGAGATAGATGAACCTTGTTAGTTCAAAGGTGGTGCCAGAATAGCTTGGCGCCTGAGGCGCCAAGCTATTCTGGCACCACCCTTGAGCTATTCTAGTCAAATTTATTTCAAGCCATGGGTGTATCAGCATGAAAACGGTTAAGGCGCCAAGACTGATAATCAGGCTTGAATTTCAGGTACAGTCAGACCTTTTTAACCCTTTCCCTGCCACAATGCGTATGTTTTTTTCTCTAAAATCTGCCTTCATTCAACGACCAAAAGCCACAACCGTCCAAAGAACATGAACTCAAGTTAGTCTCAGCAAGAGACATGGATCCTCATGAGCCCATGCAGTCGTTTGTTTGTAAACGAAACCTCTCTACTCTGAAGAGGCACAAACCCGTCCTTGAGCCCCAGTAGTCGCGAGGGCTCATGAGGATCTATGCCTCTTGCAGGCCTCAGTAGGTATACATGTCTCATGCAGATAAGGTTCGCTGGCAGTGGACCTGTGTTGTCGCTAGCCGTGTGACAATGTTACATGTCATCACAAGGCTTGCGAACCCTCCCTGGAATCTCCAAATGCGTCGTTTTCGTCGTTACAAAACCAGTGGAGTCTGCGTGCGGTTTGTAACAATTGTCACGTTGTCACAAACCTCGTTACGAAAGATGCGACGCTGGTTTCAGAAACCGCGTGTTTAGACGCTGGCATTGAAAGGCTCAACGCTCGTGACACGTCTTCCTCTTAACCCATTGACTGCTACTGACGATACTGTTCGGCGGAAAAGACGCGTGATCACGCCGAACAGCATCATCAGTAGCAGTCAAGGGGTTAAAGTTATCCCCCCTATCTCCCCCGCCCCCAACCCCGCCGTACTACCCACCTCTCAACATATATCATCGGCTTTTTACTCTCTTCTCCTTTTTATATTACTGTTTAATTTCTTTGCTTTTCAGGATCGCATAGAGGCAGCCTTTTCATCTTGAAATCTGTGATGTTGTTTTCAGAAACAAGTAAAATTTTCTTTTTTCCGAATAGCGACTTTCTTTGGGGCATTACCTTTGAAGATGATTCAAACAGCCAGATTCAAAGGTACAATCCGCCTTTATTAGCACCTGAGTTTTTCCTTATAGTATCGTCGCGGCAGGGTAGATAATCGGATGTGTGTGTGTGTGTGTGTGTGTGTGTGTGTGTGTGTGTGTGTGTGTGTGTGTGTGTGTGTGTGTGTGTGTGGTGTTGTGTAGCCGCGCGCGCGCGCGCGCGTGTGTGTGTGTGTGTGTGAATATGTGTGTATGTGTGTGTCTGCATGTGTATGTGTCTGGCGTGTGTGTGTGTGTGTGTGTGTGAGAGAGAGAGAGAGAGAGAGAGAGAGAGAGAGAGAGAGAGAGAGAGAGAGAGAGAGAGAGAGAGAGAGAGAGAGGGAGAGAAAACAACCAAACAAACGAACATACAAACAAAAAGAATTATCCTAACTTACGAACGAACGAACGAACTAACTAACAAATTAACGAACGAACGAACGGACGAACTAACTAACTAATAACTAAGTGTACTAACTAAATTACTAAGTGTTCTCACTCACTCAGTTTAAAACAATAATTACCTAAGCACGTTGGCTGTGCCCGTGTCAAATACATCCGGTGTCGGGCGGATGGCCTTTAGCTCACTGGAATAATGTAGCATTATGCTTCTGTGTCACTGCATCGGTTTTTTTTTTTTGCGAGATAATCGCATCTAGAGCACATAAATACAAGTAAAAAAAAAGCGTCCGAAGTCGGACCGCTTGGATTCTGATACAGCTAATCGCCAGGATAGTTTAAAAAGTCTCTTTTTATGAGATTAAAACTTAAAAGCCTTCAAAGCGTCCTGAGACCCTTGAAGTGGACTTTTTCCGACCCTAATCTCACACGTGTAATGGTCTTTTCAAAGGCATCCCAGTTCCAAGTTCTAATTACTTTTTCTAGACTTTATTTTTTTTTCTTTTGTTTTCAAAGTTCACTTTTCTTCGTTCTAGTGGTAGGCTATGCGCCGTTGCAGATTTCAAACCCCGCTCCCGCCCCCCGCCCTCCTCCTCAGCCGCTCCCGCCCCCCCTCCCTTTAACTGCTGGGGCAAGGCGAACGAATCCTACCCATCTGCAGAAGACATAAACCCTCATGAGCCCCCGCAGTCGCGGCGGCTCATGAGGATTTATGTCCCTTGTTAGTCCTGTGTTCTTTACGCTTAAATTTGTTTTCGGTCGGGCCCAGTTTCACTGCGGTCTTCGCGCGAATGTCGATTAGTATGCGGTAGCTTGAGACGCGAAATTCGTGATCACTGGTAGCGAAGGGGTTAACCATTTACCCCAGCATGCATGAATGACATCTTTGCCGAGCCGAAACAACCCACAGGCTGACTAAGACAGACAGCCGTTCAGCGAGGAGAACGGAGATGTTATAGAACTAGCAAGAAGCATAGAAGCATAGATCCTCGTGTGCCCCTCCATCCCCTCTTCCCTTCCCCCATACAACTGCGGGGGCACACGATGATCGGTGTCTCTTGCAATTGGGTAGTCTCCGCAGTTTCTTTGCAGTGAAGTAAATGTAGTTAACTCATTCAGCCCCGGCACACCACAGCAATCCAGACCCAAAAGGTGACTGCCAAGCGTGTAAAATGCAAAGAAGTACCCAACGGAGAAAGAAACACGCTTAGAAAAGACGGGTACAACACACTTTATTAATATTTCGGGTAAATACCCTTTGTCAAAATAGACAAACAAACAGAGAGATTAGCCGCTACTTATCTTCATTCGCAGAAGGACATTCCTTCTGCGAATGAAGATAAGTAGCCCAATCTCTCTGTTTGTTTGTCTATTTTGACAAAAGGGTATTTACCCGAAATATTAATAAATTGTGTTGTACCCGTCTTTCTAAGCGTGTTTCTTTCTCCGTTGGGTACTTCTTTACACCACAGCTAGACACGGATCGAGCATGACTAGTTCAAAGGTGGTGCCAGAATAGCTTGGCGCCCATAGGCGCCAAGCTATTCTGGCACCACCCTTGAAATATCATGCTAGAACTGTCTCTAGAATTGTAATATAGTCCTTCAGAGGGCAACTTCAACATTTTGGGATTTCGTTCCTGGGTTAGAATGTGTTCATTTAACTTGTTTATCTTCTTTCAGTCTCTTTACACTTTTTCTCATTGGCCTGGCTCTATCTGATTTTTTTTCCTCCTGGTCGTCTGTTATCAAGGCAACGGGAGACCCCTTGTCACATAATTATTACCAAGGTAACATTGATAAGTAGACTCCCTTATTAAATGTTACGATCACAACGTTACTCGCTAACCAAAGCTTTCTCCTTAAAATGAATCTTTGGCCAATCGCATTTCTCTACACACACACACCCTAATCTTCATTGAGTCATTATGTCAAAAAATAAATAATTTAAGGGGCTATACACCAAAAAGATCTATATGTAGGTGCTCTGTGATACCGTTGGTACTAGTTTTATACAAAACATAACTGAATAATTGGATAAATATAATAATATCAACGCGTGGAAATTTCAACCGAAGCAAACGCCCTATCACGTACTGACTGTTTTCGAAACGACGAAGAGACAAAAAGCTTAATAAATAAAATTGAGGGGGTTAAGCAACAAAATAACTATATGCACGCGTTGTGTTCGGCCCATATTACCAATTTTATACAAAAGAGTGACTGAAAAATGTCTTAAATTAAAAAAATACCCGAGAGAGAAATTCCACTCGAATGCATTTCGCGCGAGGTTGTTTACTGACAGTCGGAAGTTTGGAAATTTACATCCCCTGAATCTCTACGTCACACTTAAAGTTTGGGGTCCTTCCAAGGGTATACTTCACGCTATTCCTTTTTAAAGTTAAAGACAAAATCGTTGTATTACGAGTTGTGCTGTGCCAGTGGTTCTTTTCGCCTCTCGGGCCAGTTCAGGGGTGTCAATGTCGTCGGTAAGAGTCTCGGGCTAAAGCCCTCGACTCTTACCTCCAACATTGACCCCCTGACCGCACCCGAGAGGCGACAAGAACCACTGGCACAGCCTAACTCGTAATACAACTAATAATAGCACACCGTTCCACTTATAACCGATTAATTCATCCTATGACAACATATTTAATCCTAGCGCAAAATTATGTATCCTAGGAAAAAATTATGTATCCTAGGAATAAAGCATTATTGCTAGGACTAATTCCAACCAATCAGACAGCATGAATCGTTCCACGTGACAAGACGCGTGGTGACTGGTGGAAAATACGTTCATTCATTAAACGATTTTGCCCGAGGCATTATGGTTGGGTTAGTCATTTGTCCTAGGAAAAACATTGAATTTGTCCAAGGATTAAATCGAATTTATTCTAGGGTAAGTCATTTAGTCCTAGCATTAAATATTTTGGTCCTAGGATGAAGTATACAGCTATAAGTGGAACGGCCTGCCATAAACCTGGATGATTTCTTTCAGTGTAAGGTGGACTGCCTGCAGCCAAAGACACTTTTTTTTTTTTTACACAAATAGTCTTCTCTAGAAAGGGTGGATTATTCCTCAGATGAAAAATGACACCACCAGTGGCCGGCATGACGCAGATCCTCGTGAGCTCTCACATCCATAGAGAGCTCATGGGCATAATTATCTATGTCTTTTGATGATGTGTGTATGACGTTGTCGACTGTACCTTCAGATGTCCTAACGGTCGACCTTCTGTCGAACTCTTAAACTCCCAGAACTAGAACTCCCATTATATAGAATGGAAGTCTTTTAGTTCTGGGAGTTTAACTCCTTCATTGCGGAGAACACGATCCAACTGCAAGAGACATAGATCCGCATGAGCCCCCGCGACTGGACCTGGAAGCGGTGGACTTTTCCAAGCGTTCTCTGAAACGATCGACAATTCCAAACGGATGAACAACATAAGACTTCATGCGCCAGGAAAAAATCCAACACGCATTGTGAACCTGCATCATCAAGGACGTAGTTCAAGGGTGATGCCAGAATAGCTTGGCGCCCATAGGCGCCAAGCTATTCTGGCATCACCCTTGAACTATCAACACGCATTGTGAACCTGCATCATCAAGGACGAGTCACAGCACCCGCAGCCTAGAGCTCATGAAGATCTTTGCCTCTGACTGGTTGGGGCGTGACTGTTTCCTGCAGGGCCGTTTTCTGGAAACGCAGCAATTGTTGTGCCTCAGATGCCCAATTAGGCAAATTTTCTCGCAGCTTTTGTTTCGCCCACTACGGTATGGGCTTAGGTAGGGGCCTACTTTGATTTAGGCCTTCAAAGAACGCGGCTTGCTTTGATGTTTGGCGCGCCCAATCAGGGCTTCAGTCATTTCTTTCCGTCTGCAAGAGGAACAGATTCTCATCAGCCCTTGTAGGTTGCAGAGGCTCATGAAAATCTATGACTCTTGCTGGTAGATATAGATCCCGTTTTGCTTTTCGATTTCCGAGTTCGAGTCCTCCTCTCATACGAGCGTAAGTTTGTGCTACTCTCAGATCAATCCTAAGTCTACTCTCTAATAATAAGCAAGAGGCTAATGAGAATCCATGCCTCTTGCTGATAGAGAAATCACCCTATTTCTCACATCTATATTCCTGAAACTGAAGTAGGTATCAGGAGTTACCCTTACAGCTGCAATCGAGTTCAAAGCAACCCCGCAAATGAAGATAGGAAGTAAAAGTACCACCCTAAAGTCAGATGGAGCGGTCACTAGTGTGCTGCTCTGTCATTTTGGACCTAACGGCTTCAAGCTGTAAGATCCAAAATGACAGAGCAGCACACAGTACTGATAATGATCGCCACCGGCTAGCACCGACTGATTGATTGGTGGATTAATATGGGTTTAACGCCATAGAAGAATTGGATTGGCGGAATTCACACGAAATTGTTGATCCGGCTTCACAAGACTTCACAAGACTCGTGTCCTACGTGCTGCTGAAAAAGTTTATTGCTGTTGTTGTTTTGGTTGTTGTTGTTGTTATGTTATGTGTTATATGTTGCTATGTTATGTTGCGTTATTTTTAAAGAACATTTTCCATTTTATGCTTGTCGTTTAATGGACAATAAAGTTTATTCAATGTTATGTTATGTTATGTTATGTTATGTTATGTTAGTGTTGTTAGTGTTAGTGTTTTCCCTAGTGTTTTGCTATTGTTGTTAGCGTTAGTGTTGGTGTGAGTGTGCGTGTTATTGTTGTTAGCGTTAGTGTTAGTGTTATTGTTGTTAGCGTTAGTGTTAGTGTTATAGTGTGAGTCTGCGTGTTATTGTTGTTAGCGTTAGTGTTACTGTTAGTGTGAGTGTTATTGTTGATAGCGTTAGAGTTGGTGTTAGTGTGAGTGTTATTGTTGTTAGCGTCAGTGTTGGTGTTAGTGTGAGTGTTATTGTTGTTTGCGTTAGTGTTGGTGTTAGTGCGAGTGTTATTGTTGTTAGCGTTAGTGTTGGTGTTAGTGTGAGTGTTATTGTTGTTAGCGTCAGTGTTGGTGTTGGTGTTAGTGTGAGTGTTATTGTTGTTAGCGTTAGTGTTGGTGTGAGTGTTATTGTTGTTAGCGTTAGTGTTGGTGTGAGTGTTATTGTTGTTAGCGTTAGTGTTGGTGTGAGTGTTATTGTTGTTAGCGTTCGTGTTGGTGTGAGTGTTATTGTTGTTAGCGTCAGTGTTGGTGTTAGTGTGAGTGTTATTCTTGTTAGCGTCCGCGCTAGTGTGAATGTGAGTGTTAGCGCTATTGTTATTGTTTTTAGCGTTAGTGTTAGTGTGAGTGTTATTGTTGTTGTTGTTAGCGTTAGTGTTATTGTTGTTAGCGTTAGTGTTAGTGTGAGTGTTATTGTGGTTAGTATTAGTGTTAGTGTTGTTGTAGTATTACTGCTGTTGTAGTTGTTGCATCTGATGTGTTGTTATTGCAACTGGAAGGGGCAGGCTACATTCAAAGCGGTCTTCAAAGGGCACCTACAGTCAAGTGACTAAAGTGATATGTACAGGATGTACTATTTATCACAGAAGATCTGATACGCAGCTTAACTCATTCAGCCCGACGGCCTTATTTTCCAAATTTTGGAGGCGTCATCTAATGACTATGCACGAGTTACAGGAGATGGATCGACCATGATAATTCAAGGGCAGTGCCAGATTAGCTTGGCGCCGACAGGCGCCAAGCTAATCTGGCACTGCCCTTGAATTATCATGCTCGATCCATCTCCTTTTGTAATACGTCAGGGCTGAATGGGTTAATCTACTGGTACTGAGATGTCAATAAACCAGAAAACACACCAAAAAAACAACACTCTTCGACATCTTCACTGCCGAGAAAAAGTGAACATGACCACGGGGGCTCATGAGGATCTATGCCTCTTGCTTAGACCAATTTGGACCCATGTTTCTTGGACGTTTTGTGGCATTTGGTAGGGGTTAAACGAAGCGCCGTAGCACGTTGCACCAGTCCTTTAACACATTCAATCCAAAGACTGCACTTGCCACCACCTTTGAGCTACCCAGGTCGACAAGTATCTTGGTATGGTAGGTGCGTTATCGCTGAATGAGTTAACCCGTTCACTGCGGAGAAAAACTGAACACCAACCAACTGCAAGAGGCACAGATGATCGTGTGCCGCGGCAGTTGCGGGGACTCATGAAGATCTATGCCCCTTGCCGCGAAGCGACTTTGCATCCACGTTCTTTAGACGCCCGACGTTGAAATTACTAAAATTATTTTCTACTGAGATCGCAATCTGAGTGCACTGGTAGCGAAGGGGTTAATTTGTCAGCGATCGTCACACGATACTTCTGGCGTATTTCACACCCGGACGCGAAGACTGTCAAAGCACCCAGACTGTCCACATTTATACGTGTTACGTGATTCATCTGCAAGAGGCATAGATTCTCATGAGCCCCTGCTTTGCAGGGGCTCATGAGAATCTATGCCTCTTGCAGTTTCTCAGAGGAAGAAAGTTACCCGGGTTTGTAGGTCTACTACGGTCTCCAGGGACAATGATCAAAGGACGTGAATGCAAAAGCATTGCAATAGGAGCAGTTTAATTTTGCATGTGAACATCCCGCGCGAATGGCTTGGTCTATTAGCATGCTTACGAAATCCGCTTGTGCGCAGACAGCATCATTGCATGCCGCACTGTGCAGCATGAGTGACTTTCCCAGCACCGGCCGCCACGCTAAACCCTTTTCAGTTTGCAAATGGCATAGATTCTCATAAGCCCCTAACAGCTATAGGGGCTTACGAGAATGTGCGCGTCTCGTGCAACAAACTGTAGTGTGGTCTGTTCGCGCAGTTTCTACTACTGTAGAGAGAGATAGAGAGATGATAATGATGATGATGATGATGATGATGATGATGATTATGATGATGATGATGATGAAACGTTTTTAATCAGGATAAAAGTTGTAGGCATAGCAATGTTTATCTTTCAAACTGTCCTGCGACTCTACACATATAATTATACATCAGACGATACAGCAAAAATTAAAAAAAAACATATATAAGTAAAAAGATTTCCAAAAAAAAAAAAAAAAAAAAAAAATAATAATAAAAATAAATTAAAAAATAATAATTTAAAAAAAAAAAAAAAACATAAAAAAACCAAACCCAACAACAAACAAACATCCTGGCATGAACAAGGAGAAAAAGAAAGAAAAACCAAACTAAGTGAATGTAGACAGTCGAACTATTACATAATCTGCAGCAACAGTAGACTGATGCGCTCCTTAGTCATCTCAGTGTTCTTGTATGCCTGCGAGTCATGGACCCTCACAGCAGACCTTGAAAGGAGGATACAAGCCACTGAAATGAGATGTTTTCGAAGGCTGCTTGGCATCTCATACAGAGATCACATCACAAACGAGGAAGTGGGAAGCAGAATCAGGCAAGCCATCGGGTCCTATGAAGACTTATTAGCCATTGTGAGAAAACGCAAACTGAAGTGGTATGGGCATGTCACGCGTTCAGCAGGGCTTGCCAAAACAATCCTGCAAGGCACTGTGCAAGGAGGACGAAGGAGAGGAAGACAGAGGAAAAGATGGGAGGACAATATCTCAGAGTGGACAGGACTGAAGCTGCGCGATACGCTGAGAATGGCAGAGAACAGAGAGGAATGGAGGGAGCTGGTTGCCAAGTCATCAGTGGTGCCCCAACGGTCGGCAAGACTACGGGATATAGATAGATAGATAGATAACAGTAGAAGAGTATCGGGTGATGGGAAACTTGTCACTAACTATACGAATAATAGTAGATGGGAGCCGAACATACCGCTATTACTTCTGAAGTAAATATTTGTAGAGGCGATCTTTGAAGACGCTAATCCTATAAATTTATTTCAGGTTTGGAGGTAAAATATTTCAAGCTTTAGAGGGAGACACAGAGAGAGAGAGAGAGAGAGAGAGAGAGAGAGAGAGAGAGAGAGAGAGAGAGAGAGAGAGAGAGAGAGAGAGAGAGAGAGAGAGAGAGAGAGAGAGAGAGAGAGACTAGAGAGAGAGAGAGATTCATCTGCATCTAGCATAGATCCTCATGTGCACTGTGCAGTTGCGGGTGCTGACTGGATCGTAAACTGATACGTGAGTTCGTCAGCGAGCGAAACGGTGTCAACAAGAGAAACGTCACAGCTCAGAGGCAAAACATTGTGATTTACACTTTCCCAGCGAGCGGACAGAAATCGTGTCCTTGAAACCATGACAAAATGTACTAGCCATAAAGCACGGATATAAAGTAATGAAGCAAGAGGCAAAGAACCTCATGAGCCCGCGCATCTGCGCGGGCTCATGAGGTTCTTTGCCTCTTGCGGCTGGGTGGTGTTCGCACTTTCCCGGCTGCGCGAAGATCGAGGGAGACAGCCCGTGTGGAAATGATGATGGCGATATCATGGCTATACAATGATTACTGACTCTCAGTGATCGTTCACAACAGTATCAATGACACGGCGGCAAACAGGACCCTGTGTGAACAATAGTGTCACTCGATACACTTCAAACCGCCCAGAACAAAGGCTGCGTGGTGATGTTTATTGTAAATCACACACTCGCGCGCGCACGGCACGCACGCGGCGCACACGTACGCATGCATGCGCGCGCACACACACGCACGTACGCACGAACGCGCGCGCACACACACACACACGCGAGCGCGCACGAACTACATAATTCATTTGCAAATTGAGAGATTGAATACGACTTAGAATGGTCAGTCTAAACAGAATATCCTCTTTTCCCGATCAGTTCGTTATCTCATGGCACAACTGACTACCCCCCCCCCCTCCCCCCGCCCTCACCCAAGTCCCGGCGGAAGCGTGCAGCGGCACTGACAGCAAATTGACATCATCATAGCAAACTTATTTGCTGTACTGACTTTCTGCGTCTTTTCACTCAGCGGATTTTTTTCCGTTGTGTCTGTGTGTACGTCTCGCTGCGGAAAAGGGCCTTAATTCGTAGCAGACGCAGTACACATTACGAGGGGAACCACTCAGCGCTGGACATAGAAACAGTTGGATCCCTTGACGCCTTCTTTACGGCACCCAACAGGGGTCAAGGGATCTAACTGTTTCTTTGTCCTGCACTGAGTGATTCGGCCCCGTGCCTTGGAATGTCAGTGTCCTGTCCGCGGTTTAGGACTGAGTGGTGGCTTTCGCAGGGCTGAAGGTTACGTTACATATTTAAATTAGGCAGTTGAGGCAGTAAGAGGACCAGTGTTTTTAAAAATAACTTTTTGCCCTGTTTGAAAATTTGTAGTAGTGCTGAATGTTGGAATTTGCTGGAAATTTGTGGCTAGATAAGAGGAGACATGTTTGGTGCTTTGATTCATACCATCCTGAGCTTATCCAGTGGGGGCAATTGTGGGCCTACGTTGAGTTGCCGTTGACTTAGTGATTTGAGGGGCACGCTGATTTCAGCTGTGCTTGGGTGTGTGCCTGGTAAGGAATCAGGTTCATAGCCAAGAAATGAGACTGTCAATGTGCTGTTTTATTGGTTGGTATTTTGTGCATGGCAAATGTGCAGCTGGTAGGCGGTAGTGTTTTTTAGGGGATTGAAAAATTAGGGGATGCCTGTGACTGACTAAGGCTAAGAGACTGGACAGTACGGAAACGGCACTGTGTACCGTGGCCTGAAGCTCAATCGTGCTACTTCCGCCCGACTCAGTCCTGAGGCAAGTTGCATACGGCGTGAGCTTAGTCCTTCGCCAGCCACTCAGCGATATCTAACTGTTTCTTCAAGTTTGTCAGTCCTGCACTGAGTGATTCCCCTTCAGTGGAATGTCAGGCGGTGTCCTGTCGGTTTAGGACTGAGTGGTGGCGGCTTTCGGCACAGGGCTGAAGTTCAATCGTGCTACTCAGTGCCCGACTCCTGAGGCAAGTTGCATGTGTGAGCTTAATCCTGCGCCAGCCACTCAGCAAGTGCCATCGGAAGGCGGTGTGACGGCCGTTCGGTCACTTCAAAGGCAGGTGACCGGTAGTTAGAGGCGCGTGGTTCCGTTCGGTGACGGACAATTACACTGGCAAACACGCGCTGATAATCACGTGACCTCGTGCGTACGTTCCCAGCGCCTCCTGGCCTCGGAAGCCGGAATAACAAAGGGAGGTGATCGTAGAGGCCGCTTACGGGATGACATCCTTTTCCGCCGACCTGCTTAGTAGTTTCGGTCTGTGAGAAAAACACGAGGCATTGAATCGTCTGTGTTGGGTTACTTCGAGGGTTACATCGTGGTATTGTAGTCCAATGAAGATGATTATCAGACCGACGCGCCGAAGGCACGTAGTTCTGATAATCAGCTTCAGAGGACTACAACTGAACACCACGATGAAACCCGAGAAGTAACCCAACAAAGACGGTTCAATGCCATTGTCGTTCAGTCTAAATTACGCACTATTCAGTCGAAACCTCGAATGTGTAAATGACGTCAGGAGTACTGAAAACGCCAAATATTTCTGACGTCAGACTGTAGTACTATTTCTAGGAAATACACAAGGGACGCGACTCTTTGTGAATAGGCTACCCTGCCCAGTCGAGCTTTTTGCCGCTGGAATTTCAAACGTTTACCAGCGGTGCTGCTTCGAAGCAGCCAGTGACAAGATCAGAATCTGTAGCAATCAAGTGCGGACTTTCTCTCTGTGTTGAAGCGATAAGACTTCTAAATTTTGAGGGCAGGACTGCATGGCAAACGACTGGATAGAAGGTAGGTCTGATTTCGTACATGAAGCATGTATTGTTGGCATCCTTCGCCAACCGGTACTGAGCTCATACACGCATTCAACAGACGATCCTTTCAACAAAAACTGAATAGCATAGGTCTGTCACATTTTATTTATTTATTTC
Organism: Semisulcospira habei; assembly: GCA_036245525.1. Taxonomy (NCBI): domain Eukaryota; kingdom Metazoa; phylum Mollusca; class Gastropoda; family Semisulcospiridae; genus Semisulcospira; species Semisulcospira habei. Next base: position 96,389,450 of record BTPG01000002.1, read on the forward strand.
TCTTTCTCTATAATAATAATAATAAGTACGGTATTTATAATGTGCTTATCTTATAATAATTATAACTCTAAGCGCGCACTCACAACTCGCGCACGCATGCGCACGCTTTAGACAATGACTCACGTACCACAAATAGTGAAATACTACGACGGTCGGCTTGGGGTGATATAGTGCTAAAACTGTTGAAAGAGGTGAGTTTTGAGGGCGGACTGGAAGGAGGAGAGAGACTGTTTCTGACGGAGAGAGAGTGGGAGAGTGTTCCAGGTGGATGGACCGTAGACGGAGAAGGAGCGGGGGCCTAAAGTGTTGAGTTGGTGCGAGGAATGTGGAGGCGGAGAGGGTCGGAGGCAGAGCGGAGGGAGTCGGAAGGTGTGTAGGGGTGAAGTAAGTTGGAGAGATAGGCAGGAGCGCAGTTGTTCAGGGATTTGTAACAGAGAGACGGAATTTTGTATTGGATGCGTGTGAAGGAGTTTGAGCAGGGGTGTGATGTGGTCGGATTTTTTCTTTCTGAGGACGAGGCGGGCAGCGTTGTTCTGGACGTGTTGGAGAGTGAAAGTGGTGGAGTGAGGGAGGCCGGAAAGGAGACAGTTGCAGTAGTCGATGCGAGATAAGATGAGAGAGACAGCAAGTTTGGTGGCAGCTTCGGTAGTGAGGTATTTTTTGATCTGACTGATGCGGCGGAGGTGCAAAAAGCATGCACGAGTGGCAACAGTCTTTGCTTTCTAAACAGCATACGTGTTGACATAGAGCACAATGGAAAGTTTCGAGCTGTCTCAGTTCAGAGTTTGAATTGCGACACATTTGTGTAGCACTTGTGTAGTGTGCTCACCGCTTGAGTCGTGCCGGAATAAGGTACAAACTACAATTCTTTTAGTTCCTTATCGTCTACCACCATGTGATCTTTGTGTTTTCCGGTTATTTATGATGTAAGGTGCCGGACAGCCCTGATCCAAGCGTTCAGACGAAAGACCTAGGACAGATTCGTGTGCGATACTAGAATTGCGGATTGGCCAACTGATTACAATTTACAGGTACGGCAATGGTTCTAGGAGGTAGGCTTCAGTGGGGCATTGAACCCCCTGCCGCGACATTTAGATGCTGACCAATCACAGTGTCGGAAAATGGAGTGACTAAACGACAATATATATTTTGACCAATTCAGCTCTGACGCACGATAAAGGAAGGGACGATCGTGATAGTTCGTGTGGTGCCAGAATAGCAAGGCGCCAATGGGCGCCCGGCAAAATGTTCTGCCACAGGGACGGACCAGCAGTTACCTCGAGGTGTGTGTGTGTGTGTGTGTGTGTGGGGGGGGGGGGGCTGTGTTCCAACTTTTTGTTTGAGACCTTCAACCTGACACAATAGGCCATATGACCCTAGACCTTGCTTAAATCGTGCGGCCGAAATATCAAACGGGGGAAAGGGGGACGGGAGTGGGGAGGATGGGGGGGGGGGGGGGGAAGTGGCGCATATATGTCTGGGGTCTCACCACTCGCCGAAATATCAAACAACGGGTAGGGGGCGGGGGTGGGTGGGGACGGGGGGCGGGGTTTGGGGGAGGATGGCTGGACTGACCACTCGCCCAAAAATCAAAGAACGGAAGGGTGAGGGGGATTTTAAACTCCCCCAAAAAGGATTTTGTTATTTCATTTTAAAGATTGTTTGGTCAAGCGGGGGGGGGGGGGGGGGGGGGGGGGGGGGGAGAGGGGTGGCGGGGGGTGGGGGCGCCAGAATCCCTTGAACACTCCCCAGGCCGGATCCGCCACTGCTGCCACAACACTTGAACATATTGCTTCTGGCCAGATTTCTGCATACAGACTTTACCGGCTGTTAGATTCTATCAGAATAATGCGATCGATTAGGCGAAACTCGAGTCTGTACTTAAACGGTGGCATAATAAACCCAATGCGCAAAAGGCCATCGGGCCGACGTCGGCCCGATGGGCTTTCTTCGCGCTGGGAAGGCACCTGCTTGAGAGGCAAATCTGTCACTTCAGGAACTTAAACTGTCTGTAAGTTACAGTTAAGCCGCTAATGTGAGGAACTGAATAGACCAACTAACTCGGGTTATTTCGCATTAGTTAACGCGCACAAGCATTATATCCTACCCGCAGGCAAAGTAGTTAATATTGCCGTGTAGCAAACAATTAAACAACACGTGCGAACATGTCAGCTTTGATGTTAGCTTGCCGTGTGGCTGCTTTATGACAAGAAGTGCTTACGCTGAAATTACATAGGAACTCCTGCTGCGGAAATCATTCAACTGCAAGAGGCATAGATGCTCATGTGTCCCTGCAGGCTGCGGGGGCTCACGAGGATCTATGCATCAATGAATTTACCACATTGTTTACTACTCCAGTACGTAAACCGTTCATTGAGAAAACAAACAAACAAACAAGCAACAACAAATAGCTGGGAGAAGCTTAGGTGAATATGTACCCCGCATGTGCCTTTTGTGAACTCTGTGCAATTACTTCTTTAGTACTCAACAATCTCACTTTCCTCAAAAACTGACACACTGGCTTATAATGCCAATATAATAATAATAATAATAATAATAATAATAATAATAATAATAATAATACAGCTCTTGTACAGCGCTGTACTCCAGGAAAACACTGGACTCACTGCGCATACACAACAGCACACTCTCTCTCAGACACTCGCACAATTATCCAATACTTTAACCCACCCTATCCAGGGGCGAATCAGTTACCTCCGGGGGGGGGGGGGGGAGGGGGTCCAACATTTTAATTTTGTTTGGGACCTTCAACCTCATACTAAAGGCCTCCCCGACGCTAGACCTTTCTTCCAGGGGCCGAAAAATTAAAAAGAAAAAAAAACGCGGTGGGGGAAGGTGGGGAGGGGTGGGGGTGGATAGAGAGAGAAGGCGCGTGCGTGGTGGTGGTGGTGGTGGTGTGTGTGTGTGTGTGTGTGTGTGGGGGGGGGTTCCAAACATCCCAAAAGGGGACTTTTTATAGTATTTAAAAAAAAAAATTGCTCTGGTGTGTGTGTGTGTGTGTGTGTGGGGGGGGGGGGGGGGGCAAACCCCCGCCTCTGCCATCCCTTCCCAAAACCTTACATATGGCTTATGCCGCGTATCCGGAGACGGCACATCAGTCTCGAGTGAGTTAACAGTTCGCTAGGAAAAAAAACCCGTCAGCTACATGTTAAATGCCTTGTATATAGCATAGAAGTCCTGCAATATACCTTGGGGTGTATCTTGGACATGTTGGCTTCAGGTCATTGTGTGCCCACTCAGCACGAAACAACACTTGGTAAAAAGTTCAGTGAATTTCAGCTGTAAGTTCAAATGATACTGCCTCGCAACGATTGCAAATATCTTGACCTAAATCCTCATGAGCCCTGGAGCACTGCACGTGACGCATGTTGACCGGTTGGGGCACTCGAAAGGATTTGACACGCGTGCTGATGTTGCTTGAGGCACTGTGTCAGACGTGACACAAAGTGCACTTACTTCAGTCGTGAACACTTGGATGTGGCCGCGGACTGTCCACTGGACAGGCACATGTTGAGTGTCCATGCACTTAAAGAGATACCTGAGATGCTTAGGTAGGTCGGCATTTTTGGAACCATCGGAAACATCATGATTTTAGGCACAATGCGACATTTTAGATTGGAGACACTTTAGTGTTTCCGATGGTTCCAAAAATGTCGCATTTCTTGCACTGACGAGCAAAAGAAACGCGACATTTTTGGGACTGAAGTGTTGGCGATGGTTTCCAAAATATTACATAAATTTCTTTTGCTTGTCAGTATATGTAAAAGAATGGTCTACAGGATGGGGTGGTTTTACTGTTTCTGTTGCGACGTGCCGTACCTGAGAAGGCAGCTCGCATTTCTAGGGACAAAAAGTTGTATAATAAAAAAAACTAGATAAATTTCACGCTATCAACGTTGCATGCCGTAGTTTGCTGTCTGCAATGTCAAACATGACTGAAGATTTATATTACAGGCAATGAAAGGGTTTAGCATCTTTAACTCATTCAAGAACCCCGCATCAATAGCTACGGAAGTTTTCGTATAGCGTTGCGGGCGAAAACGCTTTATGACATTACCGAAGCTATTGATGCGGGGCGCCGTGAATTTATGTGATTAACGGGTTCTAAAATGTTAAGTCTCCCCACAGTTTATCCCGCCGCTTTCTCTTTAGGATCAGAAAGTTAGTCTTTCATTAAAGTGTGCCGAAGTATGATTGTGTGTGTGTGACTCCCGGTTAGTGTGCGTGCGTGTGAATACATGTTTGCGTGTGATTGTGTGTGTTCCCGTGAATGTGTGTGTGTGCGCCCTTGTGCTTTAGTGTGTTGGTGTATGTGTGTGTGTATGCGTGTGCGAGCGTGCGTGTGCGTACGTGTTTGTTTTGTGTATGTGTATGCGTGCGTGTTTGTGTTGTGTATGTGTGTGTGTGCGTGCGTGTATGTATGTGTGTGTATACTGATGTATGTACTATGTATGATGTCAGTATGTATTTGTGTATGTGTGTATATCTGTGTGTGTGCGTGCGTGTATATGTTCTTGCGCGCTTGTGTGTGTGTGTGTGTGTGTGTGTGTGTGTGTGTGTGTGTGTGTGCTTGTGGGTATGCGCGTGCGTGCGTGACGGCGCTCTGCTTATTCGCCACTACCCTTGACCTATCGCCGTTGACCGTTCTCCGAGGTGCACTAACACATCCGAGACTTTCCACATACGGATGCACGGATTTCCGGTAAGCAAAGGACCTAGGGCCCACAGCGGCCGTCGTGGGCCCGAGTTCCTATGTTTATGGGGTTATGCCGGCTGTATGACGCGTATCCGGATGCAGCAAGTCGCGACTGAGTCAATGCGCAGTTCACAAATTCTCTTTCTTGTCTTCGCTGTTTCAAAGTAAGTTCACCGCGTCTACAAAGGCTAAAAGGCCCGTTTGAAGGTAGAGTCACGACTTCCCTCTAACCCAGCCCGAGGAAAATCGTCACGACCTCCCCCGTCTGAACGATAAAGATACAAACGGAAAATCTTTTTTTTCCAGCACAAAATCGAGCCTTTGACAGTCGGCTCATCCCAAGCAGAAACACAGGTATTCAGCCACATGTAATTATTTAGTTTTGATTGCTTACTTGCTTAATAGATTGCATCTTGTGAGAAATTGCTTGTGATAGATTGCTTGTGATAGACTGCCGCAATGATCATTTTAATGGAATGTTCTTGTAGTGTTTCTCAGTGCTTTGTCTTCTTGTTTCATGACGAGCCAAAAGGCAACTGAATTTCTGCCGTGCTTTGACTCGAACAGACAATAAAGTTGTATTGTATTGTATTAATTGATTTATGTTCGTTTCTTTGCGTACTTCTTTATAAGTTTGGTTGGTTTGTTTGTTTGTTTGTTAACACATCTAAGACGGGCCCCAGTTGATTACAAGCGAGTAGAACCGTGTATCCGGATGCAGACGTCTCCAATGAGTCAACGAGGAGACACAACCTATGAACCTACGATGTTTGTCAGCCGGGGACTGATAATGGCCGTCTGTGCCTATTTCGTATGGCCGGCTCGGGACGCACTCATTCTACTTTGACCCTTTTGGCAGAAGCTCACGAGGATCTGTGCCTCTGGAAGGCGGAAGAGGTTTAGCTGATGAACTTGTAGACTGTCTTTCATGATCATCACAAGGAATACGTCCGCCTATACTGCTCGGGGATTCTCTTTCATGTTGGACCCAAGTACCCGCTGTGAAGATCGGCATCAAAGAAAATTTCCTGAAAATCACAAGCTGCCCAGAAAAGAACACAGTATACCGGCGAGCAAGATTGTTTTGATCGAATGTTACGAATGATACAATCAGGGAACGAACTACGCGACCTTAACCCATTTAACTCATTCTACCCCAGACACACCACAGGAAGATAAGGATCGACCATGATAGTTCAAGGGTGATGCCAGAATAGCTTGGCGCCTATGGGCGCCAAGCTATTTTGGCATCACCCTTGAACTATCATGGTCGATCTGTGTCCTGCACTGCAATGCAGTCTTCAGAGGACAACTTACAGCAAAATTTAAAGATTTCGGTGTTGGGGTAGAATGAGTTAATGGTACTGACGACACCGCTCGACGGAAAAGACGCCAAGTCACGCGTCTTTTCCGCCGAGTGGTGTCGTCATTAGCAGTCAAGGGGTTAAAAGGAAATGCCTAAGGAATGGATTTATAATTTGTGATATGTTATGTAAAAGCCATACAAAAAGCGATAAGGAAAAGGCGAGACAATTGTCTAACCCATATTACTGAGGCTAAAAGCTTCAAATTTGTACTCTGCCATATGCAAGCTACATTAGTGTATTTACAGATAAGGATATAGACCAATGGCTTTAGTTCAAGGGTGGTGCCAGAATAGCTTGGCGACTAGAGGCGTCAAGCGATTTTGGCACTACCCTTGAACTAGTTTAGTCAACTTATTTCACACACTGGTGTATTTCGAATGATAAGGGCTAGTCAGTAAAAATAAAAATAACGCCCCGTGCTTTAGCAAGTAGGCCTACTATTTTTGACAACAATGAATATATACTATAAAAGTACTAATTTTTTTCATTGCAATGAATATATGCTTTACTGTTTTGTACTATTTTGACTGCTACATATATATATCATACAAGTACTATTTTTTTTTTACTACAAGGAACATTTATTTAACTCATTCTACCCCAAACAAGGATCGATCATGATAGTTCAAGGGTGATGCCAGAATAGCTTGGCGCCTATGGGCGCCAAGCTATTCTGGCATCACCCTTGAACTATCATGGTCAATCTGTGTCCTGCACTGCAATGCAGTCTTCAGAGGACAACGGCAAAATTTTGGCATTTCGGTCTTGGGGTAGAATGAGTTAAAGAGTCGTTCTCCTGGGAGTTTACATTACATTATCTCCTTTACCCTTTGGTAGGTAGCGCATTTTGTCGCTATGCCTTCTGCAGAAATCATCGCGATAAACAGCGCCACCGATAGGCAAAGGGTTTCTAAACGTTCTTTGCGCGTAGCAGAACAATGTCGCACAGAAGAGCTTTACCTTACGAAGTTTGAGTGTCGTAAATTGAAAGAACTGCTTGCTCTTCTTTTCGTTTGAACATATGCCGAGGAGCAAAGATGAAGAAATGTGACATTTTTTAAATCATCGGAAACACTTTAGGAAACACATTTTGGGGATTTAAGAAAGAGTTTCACTGTAATACAATGAAAAGGTCGCTTTTCACACACCCCCTCCACCCTCCCCCCCCCCAAAAAAAAAAATAAATAAAATAAAATTAAAAAAAAAAAAAATAATAATAATAACAATAAACAAATAAATAAATAATAAAATAAATAAAAAATAGATAATAAATAATAATAATAATAAAAAAATAAAAAAAATAGATGCTATCTGTTGGTAAGTTAGTCCTTCAACACCAAGGGACGCAGATGATGTTTTTGATAGCATTAAAAATTCAACGTCAGGCGTCAAAGAACATGGAAACAGCGGCTTCAGCAAGATGTATAGATCCTCATGAGCCCCCGCGAATGCATGAGCTCATGAGGATCTATACCTATTGCAGTAGGATGGTCTTAATATTCCTCGACAGTAAAGGGGTTTAGGGAGTATATGCTGATGTCTTGCAGCGTGTCGTGTTCGCATCTTACCGTTTTATGCCCTCTATGGATGGCATGAGTGTAGTAGCTCTGTTTGACGTGCTGCTCGTTGACTTTATTTCCTCGTGCTCATTGATCGCTGATTACGTGTACTTTTGCTGTTGACTGATTTCCTTGCATATTTGCTGATCTGCGCCACGTATTCGTCTATCTCGTGACTTCGCCGAACGGCGCGGCGTTCAGTCACGTGATTGTGTTGTGTGCTCAGTCGCCACTGGAGTCCTCGCTCGCTTACTGCTTACTTACTTACTTACACAGACACGCACGCACGCACGCTCTCACGGTATACACGCACCCAAGTATGCGAACACACACATACACACACGCGCGCATTAACACGCACACACACATATAGTGACGCACGCACGCACGCGCACGCACACAGACACACACGCAAACACACACACACACACACATACGCGCACGCAAGCTCTCACACACGCATACACGGACGCAAGTATGTACACACACACACATGCGCACACTCTCACACACACGCACGCACGCACACACACACACACACGCACACATACACAGCCTGACGTGTGCACTGCGCGGCTATAGTCGACAGAACTAAATGATCCACAAAGCAAACTGTGTCTTTGAACACCAAAGACGGGAAGCCACTCAGGTTTTCCCAGTCCCTCAAAGCAGCAACATCCGTCATTTGCAAAAGGTATAGATTCTCAGCTGCGGGAGCCCATGCGAATCTGTGTCTTTTGCAAGATGACGTGGGTTTTGTTTATATCTTCGGACGAAGGTTGTTTTCAGGGTTCATATCCGAGACTGAGAGGCTTTCCGTCGTTTGATGACTGTCGTTTGAAGCAGAAAAAAACCAACCTGAATCTCGGTGAGCAAAAAGTTTTGGGACCGAAAAGGGCGTTAGCTGGATTAACCCTTCACTGCCGGAACACAATGCACAGAAGACAAGATTCAAACAATTTATTAATCCCATTAAATGCGGAATTGCATCGTCTTGTCTCAGTAGGCATATAGGTTATTAGTTAAATCAAATAAACATATAGATAGCATATACCCACACTTATAAACAATGCAGTCACAACTTACAATCGCATTGCTATTCATACGTATCACATATATTATCACTGCCTATTGCACTCTATGCAAAAGGCATAGATCCTCATGAGTCCCTGCAGTGTCCCCCCTTTCCCACCCCACCCCAAGACATAAAAAAATGAAATATATATATTTTTTTTTATTCCGTAACAACATGTCAACGCAGATTTTGTCCAGTTTTAAAATCATTATAAATTCAACATCGAAGATCCCCAAGCCGTCAAAGGAACATAGATAGGAAGTGGTCTTAGCAAGAGGAATAGATCCTCATGTGCGGGGGCTCATGAAGATCTATACCACTCGCAGAGCTGGTTGGTGTTCAGATTTTCTCCTGAGGGCGCCAAGCTAATCTAGCACTACCCTTGAATTATCATGGTCGCTCCGTCTCCTGGTAGAGGGACGCATTCCTAGGTGAAATTCCCCAAATTTGGGAAATGCGATCATGGGATTAAAAGGGGTTAAATCACGACCAGAATTCGCGAAGCGAGAAAGCCCGAAAGAAGAAAGGGAGTGAAAACATCTCCCCGCATTGCTAACGGACCACGCACGGAAGATAAAAGACAAACAATATGGCGGCGGACTTCTGAGTCTTGCCACAAACCCCATCAGTCTGTACAAGGCAGAGATCTTCATGAATTCACGTAGACTGCAAAATCTTCTCTGTAACTAAACATACTATGAAGACACATGATTTTCCCAATACTAAAGCTCTGAAGAAATAATCCTAGGGCCGACGTCGGCCGCAGTGGGCCCGATGACGGCTTAAGGGTCATTTGCTAACTGCTTTAAGCATCTGTGTTTTTCTCTGTTAATCAGGTCGACTGATTTTCCGGCAAATCACTGCTCAACGTTTTTTCAGTTTGGACTTCCAACGGCAACTGAGGGGAGTGAATATCTACACTGAGTTGAGTAGCTCAACAGTTTAGCCGGGTTGGCCGGCGCTCTTTCAGGCGCCAAGCCGTAACCATACACTACCCATGAGCTGTCACTGTGAAGCCGTTTCACGAGTTATTGAGCTGAACGTACAAGTAGCCCAAGCAGAACTGATAAACGGTTCCCGAATTGGAACTTTTGATCACATTCACTCTTTGCGTGTCGCACGTAGCGGTCTTTGTCGCGATGCCTGATTCCTACAGGAATCGGCATCGCGAAAGAAACAAGTACCGACACGCAAAGGGTTAAAAAAAGGGCACTAGATGTACAAGAGAAAGCAGAGACAGATCAACCGGTACGTGCTCCGTCACAATGTTTCGTCAAATCAGTTGCACATGCGCAATAACATTTCCGGCGGTGGCCATTTGCCTCGCCTGTGATTATGGTGTTTGCGAGGTCTTGTCATTGGCGGTTTTACCGGTGTAGATTGAACCCGGAATAGTTCCTCAGTTTGACGATATAAATGGGCCCAATCTCCGCCAGCGACCTCAGCAAGTGTTCCAACTACAGAGGAATCACGTTGCTGTCAGTACCAGGAAAGGTCTTCAACAGGATCACCCTGGAGAGAATGAAGAGCTCCGTCGACCCCCAGCTGAGAGACCAGCAAGCAGGATTCCGGAAAAACCGATCATGTACAGACCAGATTGCCATTCTCCGCATCATCGTGGAGCAGTCTCTGGAGTGGAGCTCCCCGCTGTACGTCAACTTTGTGGATTACCAGAAAGCATTTGACAGCGTGGACCGAGAGACTTTGTGGAGACTCCTACGACATTACGGTGTACCCACAAAGCTCGTCTGCCTGATGAAGAGCTGCTACGATGGCATGACATGTCGCGTGATCCACAAAGGGCAGTTCACCAGGGAGTTCCAGGTCAGAACCGGCGTCAGGCAGGGGTGTTTACTGTCTCCGTTCTTCTTCCTACTGGCCATAGACTGGGTCATGAAGAGGACCACAGAGCAGAGAAGAAGCGGAATACAGTGGACACTGTGGACACAGCTTGACGACCTCGATTTTGCAGACGACTTGGCGTTATTGTCCCACACTCATCAACAAATGCAGGACAAGACCACGAGGCTTGCTGACATCTCGTCCCAGGTGGGCCTCACCATCCACAAACAGAAAACAAAGACAATGAGGCTGAACGCAACCAGGGAAGAACCAGTCTTGCTTGCTGGCACCCCGCTGGATGAGGTGGAGTCCTTCACCTATCTCGGGAGCATCATCGACAAAAAAGGTGGCACTGATGCAGATATCAGAGCACGATTCGGTAAAGCCAGAGCAGCCTTTCTCCAGCTGAAAAAAAGTGTGGAGTTCCAGAGAGCTGTCACAACACACTAAAGTCCGGATTTTCAACTCGAACGTAAAAGCAGTTCTCCTATATGGAGCAGAGACTTGGAGGTTGACAAAAACCACAGTCAACAGAGTACAGATCTTCATAAACAATTGCCTTAGAAGAATCTTGAAAATCTACTGGCCAGAGAAGATCAGCAACGTCAGACTCTGGGAGAGAACAGAGCAGATAACAGCAGAGAATGAAATTGGGCGAAGAAGATGGGGATGGATTGGTCACAGTCTGAGAAAGCCAGTTCCCAGTATCACTAGGCAGGCATTGTCATGGAACCCCCAGGGAAAGAGGAAAAGAGGCAGGCCGAGAAACACCTGGCGTCGAGACCTCCAAGCAGACATAAAAAACTGGGGAACCACCTGGAGTAAAATCGAAGGAGAAGCACAGGACAGGAGTCGCTGGAGTTCTCTCGTCGACGGCCTATACCCTGGAAGGGGTGACAGGCGTAAGTAAGTAAATAATCTCCGCCAGCAAGAGGCATAGATTCTCATCTGACCCTGCGGGTGCAGGGACACATGAGAATTTATGCCTCTTGCGTATGGAAGGAGCTGATAGAGGAGCTGGCTAATCGCGGGAGGACAGTTTCTGTGGAGACATTTCCGAGCCTCTTCTATGAAGTATCACGGTCACACAAGGACAAACTGACAGTCACATACACCATGAGCACACACACACACTTACACACACACTGACACACACTCGGCGCACGCACCTACACAGACGACATGACACTTGGGTTTTATGTCCCAAACCATCGAAAGACGATGACAGCAGCAACATCACCATCATCAACAACAACTGACTAGGAGAAGTCATTAGCTCTTAAATTCCCAGATCTAAATGACTTCCATTCTATAGAATGAAAGTCATTTAGTTCTGGAAGTTTAAGAGTTAACAATCACAAATCAATTTATTATCAACTTTTTATGCGGTAATTTTTTAATTTTTTTGTGTGCGTTGGTTTTAATGTTGTTGTTGCTGTTGTTGGTAATGAGTGGTACTTTACTTACTTACTTACTTACTTACTTACGCCTGTCACCCCTCTCCGGGTATAGGCCGTCGACGAGAGACCTCCAGCGACTCCTGTCCTGTGCTTCTCCTTCGATTTTACTACAGGTGGTTCCCAGTCTCTTGATGTCTGCTTGGAGGTCTCGACGCCAGGTGTTTCTCCCCCTGCCTCTTTTCCTCTTTCCCTGGCGGTTCCATGACAATGCCTGCCTAGTGATACTGGAAGCTGGCTTTCTCAGACTGTGACCAATCCATCCCCATCTTCTTCGCCCAATTTCATTCTCTGCTGTTATCTGCTCTGTTCTCTCCCAGAGTCTGACGTAATGAGTGGTGGTGCAGTCTTTTGTTTTCTCGGGATCCACTGGTCTCGCCTCATTACATGACGCCGCTTCACGCCGCGGTAGGAAACTAACCCTTTGACTCGCTTAACTCCTTCCCTGCCACTGTCAGTACATTGCGTTTCTGGATTCATTCATTCATTGGCTCCATTTTTTTGTCCCTCTGGCACTATACAGTGATCGGGGACTATCGTTTCTGGAATCTGCCGGTGTTCACTTGAACGACCAAAAGCCACACTGTCCACAGATCATGGACACAGCAAGATCATGACAAATAAGCTAGTCCCCTATACACTCGTGTGTCCCAGGGACAGTAAACGGGGCTTAGTAGTAGTAGTATCAGCAAGAGACATAGATTCGCACGAGGATCTAAGGAGTTAAACCCTTCACTGACAGCTGACGCAGACTTCGTCTGCAATTCTTGTTATCCCATTATCATACTGAGGCTAATAGCTTCAAAATTGTACACTGCCATTTGCACGCTACATTATAGTACTTACAGATACGGATATAGATCAATGGCTTTAGTTCAAGGGTGGTGCCAGAATAGCTTGGCGCCTAGAGGCGCCAAGCTATTCTGGCACTACCCTTGAACTATTTTGGTCAGACTTGTTTCACACACTGGTGTATTCGGAATGATAAGGGTTAATTCAACGCAAACGAGGCCAAACTGTCCCCGGGAACATGGCTTCATAGTGATCTCACCCAAGAGGCATAGATCCTCGAGAGGAACTAAAAGAAAGACATACACAAGAGAAAAGAAGTCAGTGGTGTGGACCTATACCACTTGCAGTTGGGTCGTGTTCAGTTTTTTTTTCCTCCGCGGCCGTGAAGGGGTTAAATATGTCGTGCCGCCGTTACACACAACATGATCAAATGTCTCTTACTCCGGAACCCTTTTCACGGCGTCTCCCACGCGCGGTTGCCGCTTCTCATATAAAATATTCACATTTAACCACTTCAATGTGAACTTTGATCCATCTGCAAGAGACGTAGATCCTCGTGGGTCCCCGCGAACGCGGGGGCTCATGAGGATCTATGCCTCTTGCTGAGACCACTTTGTGTCCGTGTTCTATGGACGGTTGTGGCTTTTAGTCGTTCAGTGAACACAGATATCAGAAGCAAAATGTACGTACAGTGCCGGGGAAGGATCAGGCCAGACACGACACTCTTGCTATCAGGGCGTCAAGTCAAGGTCGTAAGTTGACGCGTCCATTCTCTTTAACCCCTTCCAACACCATCCAACTGCAAGAGACCTAGATCCTCAGTCGTGGGCCCCCCGTTTTCGCCGGGGACTCATAAAGAGGCCACTCACAGCGGGAAAGCGCTCACTTTTTCTCGGGCAGTCAGCAAAAGGGTTAAATTATTCACGTAAAACGGTTCTCTGGATTACCTGCGTCTAAATCATCGGAGCCGCAACCAGAAGCCGCGTGGTGCCGAGCCGTTCACTAAATCAGGCACGACCCCGCGAGCTGTCAGGATGTTCCCAAGTGCGCCTAGGGCTCTGCCCACCGTTTAAATGATTCATGTAAACGGTTCTCTTGATTACCTGCCGCTAATCAGCTGTCACCAAAACACCTCGGCCAAAGTTTTGTCCCAGTCTCTTTGATGCTAGTCGAAAGCCCTACCTTCAGTCAAATCCATCTGCGAGAGGCATAGATTCTCATGATTCCCTGCTTCGCAGGGGCTCATGAGAATCTATGCCTCTTGCGACAGAGATAGGCTTCAGCTCCACCCCAAACTGAGAGGGTGATTTGGGATTGGGCGTTCGACTTCCCAGCTCGGCTTTGTTCGTGGGACGTCAGGTCTTTGAAGTTGGTGGCGGTTCCAGGATCAAAGCCCCGCGACTTGTCACGTGGAAAAGCCGCCTGCAAGCCATGGAAGTCACAGACGGCGGCTCCGCCGCATTAGGTAGCGTCATGTGGGTGGAGACGTTTTCAGTCACGGTGGGGTTTGAATTGTCAGGGATTCCGCCGCGAGTTGCAGCTTCACCTGACATTAAAATACCGCCGGTTTGCATGGGGGGTTTGAATATTCAGGGAAAAAGGACGGGCTTGTTCCATAGCATGTCCGTTGAAAGGTCCTGATAAATCAAAGTGCCACAGTTGCAGTGCGCCTGAATTGATCAATTTTCAGGTCGTACTCTATAGGAAATAGATTTCTCTGTCCCCCATAAACCCGCCCGTCAGGGCCGTCTATTATCGCTTCGGTGCCGTGGACGTTAAACCCCGAACTAACCAATGGGGGGTTTGGATTGACACTGAGACACCGACTTCACGCTGGTAGGAAAGTCTCTGAGACGATGAACAAAGTCATGGCCATGGTCCGTGCCAAATCAGGAAGACAACTAACTAGAAGAAAATTATATTAAAAACATACACAACTGCACATAAACAGACAAAGAATGGAAAGACATAAAAAGTAATAAAATTTAGCAAAAAACCCCAAATAAACAACAACCAACCAAACAAACAAACAAACAAAAAACCCAAGGAAATATACCAAGAAATATATCAAGGAAGCAAGCAACGAAACAAACAAACAAACACGGAAAATAATTTATAAAACAAATACAACAATAAACCGGGAAATGGGGACAGACCAATCAACCAGCAAAGAAAGAAAGAAAGTAAAGAAAGAAACAAGCAACAAATGCCTGTTGAGCTTGTAACCCCTTCCCTGTCACCGTACGTAATTTTTGTTTCTGAAATCTTTGTTCACTCGACGACCAAAAGCCAGAAGCGCCCAAGAAGTGAGCATGGGTACAAATTGGTCTCCGCAAGAGACATAGATCCTCATGAGCCCCCGCGTTCGCGGGGGCTCATGAGGATCTATGTCTCTTGCAGTTGGATCGTGTTCACCTTGTTTCGTCGGTGAAGGGGTTATTCTTTCATTTACCTATCCACCCACCTACCCCCCTCTAACCCATATTCCTCACTGACTTTATCTGCCCGCCCCCCCACCCCCTCCCCCTCCCCCTGCCCCCACCTCCCCCCCCCCCCACCACCACACCCATTTTCGACATAATAACTCATTTCACTCCATATTCCACCCAGCTTGTATTTCCCCCAGCATGCTGACTTCAGAGCGGAAAATGATTGCGGATACCGCACGTGCAATACATTCTCTAATTGCCGGCACTCTTTCTCGCGGCGGATGTGTTCCTGGCGCGCTTGTCCGGTTACTCCGATTGGCAAATGGCATATCACGACACCTTAGAGACAGGCACATGCACATAGAATATCCCAACCCTGCCCGTGTAGCGGCAAGAGACATAAGTCATCACTACAGGCCTCTGCAAAACATAAAATAGAAGAGATAAAAAAAGTTAAAATAAAAAATGCACTCAGACCGAAGAACAAAGAAACAAGCAAACTCAACGGAGTAACACAGGGGCGGATCCGGGGTGGGGGGATGGTGTGTGTGTGTGAGGGGGGGGGGGGCAGAGGAGGGAATCCAAGGGGTTCCGGAACCCCCCGACAGAAGATTGTTTAAAATGCTATAAATGCTACCCCCCCCCCACCCCAAAAAAAAAAACAAAAACAAAAACAAAAAACAAAAAAAAAAAATAAAAAAAAAAAAAAATAAATAAATAAATAAATAAAATAAAATAAATAAAATAAATAAAATAAAATAATAGTAATAATAATAACAACAACAGTAATAATTGTTTAAAATGCTATAACAAATCCCCCCCTCCCCCCAACCCCCCCCCAACCCGTTGTTTGATATTTTGGCGAGAATGTTGACACACGCGCGCCTTCTTGCTCTACCCTCTACCTCCCCCCTCCCCACCCCCTCCCGTTTTACGTTGTTTGATTTTTCGGCCACTGGAAGAAGGCTTAGTGTCGGGGAGGCCCTGGTCTCAACTGAAACCAAAAGATGGACCCCCACCAACCACCCCCACCCCCTCGAGGTAGCTGATCCGCCCCTATACACATGAATGACGGAGCGAAGAAAAGAACGACGAGAAGGACTAACTAACTAACTAACTAACTAACTAACTAACTAACTAACTAACTTATAAAACAATTTAAGCATCTGAAAAAAAAAGAAAGAAAAAAAAAAAAAAGAAGAAAAAAAAAGATGGGATGAACCATAACCCACAAAATCCCTTCTATATGAGAGCTGTCCTCGCTGTCAATGGTCTCTACCTTTTGTTTTTGACCTGATTCTGATGTTGAATTATATCCTATTCAAAAAGTCTCGCAGATCTGAGAATGCGTCAGTGAGTTCTATAAGGGGCGCAGGACATACGCGTCATTGATTTGTCAAACGTCATTTTTCTTGACGTAAGTTTTAGTTTTGACGTAATTTTATATTTTACGTGACATGAGTTTCACTTTCGCTTCATAGGCTTGAGAAAATGGTGACAAAACTAGAACTTCACGGTACAATTTCAGTCTTGCTATAATTTGTGTGAAAGCAGGTTGACCTTACCTAGCTACATGATATTCTAAGTACACGGGTCACCTGCATGCTCTTCTGAAAGCGCGTCGATGTGTGTGTGTGCGCGTGTTAGTGCATGCGTGCGCGCGCGCTCCAAACATCTCCGAGCCGGCATAGATCTTCATGCGCCCTACAGGCGCATGAGGATCTATTCCTCCTGGAGATGTGCGCATGTTTGTGTGTGTGTGTGTGTGTGTGAGAGAGAGAGAGAGAGAGAGAGAGAGAGAGAGAGAGAGAGAGAGAGAGAGAGAGAGAGAGAGAGAGAGAGAGAGAGAGAGAGAGAGAGAGAGAGAGAGAGAGAAAGAGAGCCGCGCGCGCGAGAGGAGAATGACATCTTATTTAGAGATTCTGTCAGTGTCTGCGTGGTGACTGAGTTGCCTCTTTTACGTCACCGCCACTGTCTGAATTATCTAGAAGTAATTTTTTTTTTTTTAGTGTTTTAATTCTTTTTTTAAAAGAATTATTTTTACTAAAGAAGTTGAAAGGATACAAAGCTGGCTAACGAACTCATCCATCATCTTTATCCGAACTAGCTATATGCAAAAGTTCAAGTAAATATGACAGAAATTACGGACTGTTATCTGGGTCAGTCGACTTCCTATAAACGGTTGTTTATGTCTTCAATGAGACATTCAATTACAATATGCTCGGAGGCTCTCTTTGCCGCCTACTTAAGAAAGTATTTCGCTAAGTTTCAAGCTTGTGTGTACAGAAATATCGGAGATTCTCATGTTTACATACATACGCACACACATACATACGCAATACATACATACATACGCACATACGGCGTTTAGCGCCAAATGTACGTTCGGCAGCGAGGTTAGCGTAACTAGACATGACGTAATTTTTATCTTGTTACTTCAATTGTTAGAGGTTTAGCCTGCCCGCCTTTGACATCATGGACATGCTATTAAATTCGCCCCACCCTGACCGCGACCCGTTCTAAAAAGTAAGTCCCTTTTATAAATAGAAGGGACTTAAAAAAACAAACAAACAGATAAACAAAATGCGGGAGTCGTTTCGACAAAAAGAGCGGCCGACAGCAAAAATGGGTTAACTCATTCTACCCCATCACCGAAATCCCCAAATTTTGCCGTTGTCTTCTGAAGACTGCATTGCAGTGCAGGCCACAGATCGACCATGATAGTTCAAGGGTGGTGCCAGAATAGCTTGGCGCCCATAGGCGCCAAGCTATTCTGGCATCACCCTTGAACTATCATGGTCGATCCATATATTGTGTGGGGTGTCTGGGGTAGAATGAGTTAACACAATTCTGTCCCGCATAGGGAACTAGGCATCAAGAGGGTTAATCCGTATATCACTAGACGTGGAATTTTCGTCTTTATATAATCATTATACATCAATTGTACTGAGAATGGAAGCTATTGTCACCATTACGGCATCGTGTATTCAGCACATTGTCGCGTGCAGGGAGAAACAGCATGAAAGACCGTGGCATGAAAAATGAACAAAAGACCGGCATTAGAGTTAATAATTCTGTTTCATCGCATCTGTCTCAGGCTTAAACCGCGAGAGGGAAGAGGTTGAAGACGGAAGTGAAGCTAAAATGAGTGTGCAAGAAGCATAGAATCTCATGAGCCTCTGCGAAACAGAGGCTCATGAGAATCTATGCCTCTTGCAGACAGCACATCAGTATGGAAGGAGACATATCACTGGGAGGACCGGTTCCAGGCATAATGCGAGAAAACATGAACAGTATCACTATTATCGCATATGCCACCATAAATATATTCGATTTAATGTCCCGCAAAATCCTATTGAAATTTCTGCTTTCATCTCACGCGCTCAGATCATCCCAGTCAACAAAAACTCCTCGGCCTTGTATTGGTTTCCTGGCCCTGCGCACAACTGAACTGAGCCGACACGGGCCCGAAGCGGTGTTGAGGCCTCAGGTTTACGCTCGGATTATCATTGCGACAGGACTATGGAAGGGAGAAAACTCATCACGGAATACGTGCAGGGGACGTAATTATGAGGACAGTAAAATTTTTAATGCGCGCTATGTGGTGTTCCTAATACCGTTTTATCCCCACTTTACTTACCTAAGAAACAGGCGATGAATCATTTTGCATCACCCACATCCATTGTTTGAAGACGAAGAAAAAAAAAAATAATAATAATAAAGACTTAACACATTCTAACCCAAGACCTAAATCCCCCAACTTTGGAGTTGCCCCGGACTATATTACGATTCTAGAGACATATCGAGCATGATAGTTCTAGGGTGGTGCCGGAATAGCTTGGCGCCTATAGGCGCGAAGCTATTCCGGCACCACCCTAGAACTATCATGCTCGATTCGGGCCTTTCTGTGGTGTGTCGGGGCTGAATGAGTTAAAGTCAAACGTTCGCCTAATCAGGCGTCCGTTGTTGGGTCCCAACCTCGGCCAGTGTGACATATACTGCTCACAAATAGTAAGGTATATTAACTTTTCAGCTTGAATTGCTAAAAGTCCTCAGGATCAGTATAATCACGGGTGTATCAGTGATTAGCATCCCACTGGCCTACAATTTCACAACATTGGTATGATATAATTTATAGTGCTCACAAAAAGTAAAGGATGTATTACTTTTAGCTTGAATTATTAAAACGTCCTCAAAAGTTTAAACTTTAATCAGACCAAAAAGATGACTGCAGTTTGCAGATGTAAGATGTTTTCCGACATTTTAGTTATTCGAGCTGAATTTATGACGTCCTTTACTTTTTATGAGCACTATGTGTCACACCAAGGTTGTGAAATTGTAGGCCAATGGGATGGCTAATCACTGATATAACCGTTTTATACCCATTCTGAGAACTTGTAGTAATTCAGGGCTGGAAAGTTAATATACCTTACTATTTGTGAGCAGTATATGTCACTTTGGCCGAGGTTGGGTTGACGCCGAGGTTCCAAGGTGTCAGTACGGAGTAGTGAGGTTTCGTTTGCAACGAACGACTACTGACAACGAACGAAAGAGAAACCGCGGCTGATAACCAGCTTGTACCATGATGACATACAACACTTCAAACAGCCCCAAGAGGCTTAGATCCTCATGAACCAGGGGTGGGGGTGATCAGTCTATGCTTATGGTCCAAGTTGATTATGCGCGTGATTTAATAATAATAATAATAATTACGGTATTTATAATGCGCTTATCTTATAATAATTATAACTCTAAGCGCGCACTCACAACTCGCACACGCATGCGCACGCTTTAGACAATGACTCACGTAACACAAATAGTGAAGATACATTAGGACGGTCAGCTTGGGCTGGGGAGTGTGGTGATATAGTGCTAGAACTGTTGAAAGAGATGAGTTTTGAGGGCAGACTGGAAGGAGGAGAGCGAGTGTTTCTGACGGAGAGAGAGTGGGAGAGTGTTCCAGGTGGTTGGACCGTATACTGAGAAAGAGCGGGAGCCGAAAGTGCTGAGTTTGGTGCGGGGGATGAGGAGGCGGAGAGGGTCAGAGGCGGAGCGGAGGGAGCGGGGAGGAGTGTAGGGGTGAACTAAGTTGGAGAGATACGCAGGAGCGTAGTTGTTCAGGGATTTGTAGCAGAGAGACAAAATCTTGTATTGGATGCGTTGGGGGATGGGGAGCCAGTGAAGGAGCTTGAGCAGGGGAGTGATGTGGTCGGATTTTTTCTTTCTGAGGACGAGGCGGGCAGCATTGTTCTGGACGCGCTGGAGAGTGAGAGTGGTGGAGTGAGGAAGGCCAGAAAGGAGAGAGTTGCAGTAGTCGATGCGAGATAAGATGAGAGAGACAGCGAGTTTGGTGGCAGCTTCGGTAGTGAGGTATTTTCTGATCTGACTGATGCGGCGGAGGTGGAAATAACATGCCTGGGCCGTGGCGGAGACGAAGCTGGTCATGGAAAGAGAGGAATCGAGGATAACGCCAAGGTTCTTGACCGAGTCAGAGAGGGAGATGGGGGTGCTGTCGAGTTGAAGGTGGAGAGAGGGAGAGAGCTGGGAAAGTTTCTGGCGAGTGCCTACCAGCATGGCTTCCGTTTTGTCGTCGTTCAGTTTGAGCTTGTTTGCTGTCATCCAGTTTTTCACGTCCTCATAGCAGTCAGCCGTGCGAGTCAGTAGTGTCTGAGTGTTGTCGAGTTTGTCTTTGTCTAGTAGTTGTGAGTCGTCAGCGTAGAGGTGGTGGTGTATGTGGTGAGACTGGATGATGTTGGACAGTGGGGAGATGTAGAGTGTAAAAAGGACCGGGCCCAGGACGGACCCCTGAGGAACGCCGCAGGAGAGCCTGACTGGGTTGGAGGAGACGCCGTCGATGGTGACGGA
Organism: Semisulcospira habei; assembly: GCA_036245525.1. NCBI lineage: Eukaryota > Metazoa > Mollusca > Gastropoda > Semisulcospiridae > Semisulcospira > Semisulcospira habei. The sequence goes on from BTPG01000002.1 coordinate 96,410,553, forward strand.
CTGCTGTCTGTCGGAGAGGTAGGAGAGAAACCAGGAGTGAGCAGAGTCAGTGATGCCAAAGGATTGGTGGAGGCGGTGGAGGAGGATAGAGTGGTCTATGGTGTCGAAGGCGGCAGAGAGATCGAGTAGCGTAAGAAGGGAGATGTTGCCCGAGTCAGTGGAGAGAAGCAGGTCGTTTAGGATATGTAGAAGGGCAGTTTCAGTGCTGTGATGTGATTTCGCCGGCTCTTGTTCGTTGTTGGCAGTCCTTCGTCTCAAACGAAACGTCTCTGTGTTCATGAACTCAAACATCTCTTCATCCGTGTAAGGGCTCCATACTGGCCAGCCTCAGTATTTCGCGCATCAGAATATCGCGAATTCGAATATAACGCGGTCAGGTCTGTGCGTCTCAATGAGCAAAACGTCCGCTGGACGACTCCAGCCTTAGGTGGCCTGCGGACGACAGTGCGCGGGCCAACTAAAATTGTAGTCGGTCACAGGTTTTCCAGAAATATGAATATCGTCTTTTCAAAGACTTTTTCAATGAAGTGTGTGATTTTTCTCTCCTCATAAGCTCCTCCTCGTCAGTTAGTCAGTTTAGAACCGCATGAACGCTAACACTAGTTATGCAGTCTGACTTCATAGCCCGCAAGTATCGCGATATAACTAGATCGGCTATGCGCGAGTCAGCTGCGGGCGAAGCAGGTCCGAGGATCTCTGCGCACTGGGACTGTAGTCTGTGAGTCCTTCTGCACACAGCGACAGACAGTACATCAACAATCGATGCGGGAGGTGACCGCATGATTTCTGCCCTGCGAAGGCACAAGAGAGTTAGTCCATTTCTTCCGAAAAGCGAGATTTTCACGGTAATATATTGGAAATCTTGCTTTTCACAAATACTGGCCCTCCTGCCTGGACGTGGCAGATTTCTGTGAACGAATATCTGGCATAGTCATTTTCTGTACTGATTATACCACGTATGCATATTCATATTCAGATAGTGGGTGGAACACCGTTGTTAAACATGCGATGCATGTATAGGCCTATACTTCCACAGAAAAGAAAGTGATTGCTTTATATTTTAGACAAATTCACACGCTCATTGCTATGCTCCCTCGCGCTGGGACCATATGGCGTTGAGGCGCGTCCCCTGGGTGGTGGATAAGGGGTCCCTCGCGAGAGGGGTGCACCGAAGGAAATAAGGTGCCGTGAACCAACATGGTCTAAGGGAAGGAGACCCCGACAGAAAACCCCTGGTCCTCCTAGTAAGGGGGTTGGGCGTGGGGGTAGCTTCTCCACCCTGCAAATAAGGAAAATAGCTACAGAAACGCCGACGAATAGACGAACAGCAATTCCTTTCATGGAGGAGGAAGGTTCTTCTATCAGAAGATTTATGACGTCGTGTGGTGAAAGCCGGAAGTCTTCGGAAGCCACAGGACCGAGCCGCCTCTCTCTATCCAGGGACACAAACATGGGCACATGTGAAGGCCGCCCAGATAGCAGCGGAAATGCAAAGTACAACCTTTTCCTGCTAGGTATCAGTGAAGCCAGATGGACGCAGTCTGGGCAGAAAAGGCTGTTAAGTGGGGAGATGATTATGTATTCAGGTCATGAAGAGGAGAATGCCCCCATACAGAAGGTGTAGCACTCATGCTGTCACCAGTGGCTCAGAGAGCGCTGATGGGTTGGGAACCTCTGGGGCCAAGAATTATCACAGCAGCCTTTAGAACCAGGAAAAAAAATTAAACTCAACGTCATCCAGTGTTATGCGCCCACTAATGACAGTGACCTGGAAGAGAAACAAGAATTCTACGACCGACTCCTGAGTGTTTGTGGACAAATGTACGGAGCGAGACATCACCTTCATCATGGGCGATTTTAATGCCAAAATAGGGGAGGACAACACCGTATATGAAGAGGTGATGGGGAGACAGGGACTAGGGGAGATGAGTGAGAACGGGGAGAGGTTTGTAGACTTTTGTGCTCTAAACAGACTTGTTATTGGAAGCAGCACCTTCCCACACAGAAGAATACACAAAGCAACTTGGGTCTCACCTGACCAAAATACAGAGAACCAAATAGACCATATCTGCATTAGCAAGAAATTTAGAAGATCCCTTCTAGATGTTCGAGTGAAGAGGGGAGCAGATGTCGCCTCAGACCACCATCTGCTTACCGGCCTTAAGAATAAAGCTCAAGTTAAAGAAAAGCCGCACAGAGACAACAAGAAGACAGCGCTATAATGTAGGCCTACTGAGAGAGACTGGAGTGAGAGAAGAGTTCAAACTGGTGCTGTCCAACCGGTTTCAAGCGTTGCAAGAGCTAGTAAACGAAGAGGAGGCGGTCGCCACAGAGCAGCAGTGGAAAGCAGTTAGAGAGGCGCTGAACTCAACCTGCAAAGACACTGTAGGGTTCAGGAAACACCATCACAAGGACTGGCTGTCGGCACAGACCTTGAAGAAGATAGAAGTGAGGAAGCAGAAGAAAGCAGTTGTCAACAACAGTCGCACGAGAGCAGCCAAAGCAAGGGCACAGGAGGAATACTCGGAAGCCAATCGCGAGGTGAAGAGGAGTATCAGGGCAGACAAGAGGGCCTACACAGACAGCCTGGCAGCAGAGGCGGAAAAGGCAGCAGGCAGCGGCAACATGAAACAGCTCAACGACATTACCAGAAGATTGTCAGGCAAGTATGCCCATACAGAAAGACCAGTAAAAGACAAAGAAGGCAAGCCTATTGCAGACAGAGCAGACCAACTCGACAGATGGGCCGAGTATTTTGAAGAGTTACTGAACAGACCCAGCCCACCCGACCCCCCAGATATCCAGCCAGCAGAGACTGACCTACCCATCAGCTGTGACAGACCCAGCCGGGAAGAGATCAGAAGAGCAGTGGCATTTTTGAAGAACGGCAAAGCAGCAGGGCCAGATGGCATCCCAGCGGAGGCTATGAAAGCAGACCTATAAACAACAGTAGAGCTGCTGTATCCACTGTTTGGAAAGATCTGGGAAGAGGAGGTGATGCCGGCTGACTGGAAGGAGGGGTACCTAATCAAGCTTCCCAAGAAAGGCGACCTCAGCAAGTGTTCCAACTACAGAGGAATCACGTTGCTGTCAGTACCAGGAAAGGTCTTCAACAGGATCATCCTGTAGAGAATGAAGAGCTCCGTCGACCCCCAGCTGAGAGACCAGCAAGCAGGATTTAAAAAAAAACCGTTCATGCACAGACCAGATCGCCACTCTCCGCATCATCGTGGAACAGTCTCTGGAGTGGAGCTCCCCACTATACGTCAGCTTTGTGGATTACGAGAAAGCATTTGACAGCGTGGACCGAGAGACTTTGTGGAAACTCCTACGACACTATGGTGTACCCACAAAGCTCGTCTGCCTGATCAAGAGCAGCTACGATGGCATGACATGTCGCGTGATCCACGAAAGGCAGTTCACCAGGGAGCTCCAGGTCAGAACCGGCGTCAGGCAGGGGTGTCTGCTGTCTCCGTTCCTCTTGCTACTGGTCATAGACTGGGTCATGAAGAGGACCACAGAGCAGAGAAGAAGCGGAATACAGTGGACACTGTGGACACAGCTTGACGATCTCGATTTTGCAGACGACTTAGCTTTACTGTCCCACACTCATCAACAAATGCAGGACAAGACCACGAGGCTTGCTGACATCTCGTCCCAAGTGGGCCTCACCATCCACAAACATAAACCAAAGACAATGAGGCTGAACGCAACCATGGAAGAACCAGTCTTGCTTGCTGGCACCCCGTTGGAGGAGGTAGAGTCCTTCACCTATCTCGGGAGCATTATCGACAAAAAAGGCGGCACTGATGCAGATGTCAGAGCACAAATCGTTAAAGCAAGAGCAGCCTTTCTTCAGTTGAAAAAAGTGTGGAGTTCCAAAGAGCTGCCACAACACACCAAAGTCCGGATTTTCAACTCTAACGTAAAAGCAGTTCTCCTATATGGAGCAGAGACTTGGAGGTTGACAGAAACCACAGTCAACAGAGTACAGATCTTCATAAACAGTTGCCTTAGAAGAATCTTGAAAATCCACTCGCCAGAGAAGATCAGCAACGTCAGACTCTGGGAGAGAACAGAGCAGATAACAGCAGAGAATGAAATTGGGCGAAGAAGATGGGGATGGATTGGTCACAGTCTGAGAAAGCCAGTTTCCATTATCACTAGGCAGGCATTGTCATGGAACCCCCAGGAAAAGAGGAAAAGAGGCAGGCCGAGAAACACCTGGCGTCGAGACCTCCAAGCAGACATCAAGAGACTGGGAACCACATGGAGTAAAATCAAAGGAGAAGCACAGGACAGGAGTTGCTGGAGGTCTCTCGTCGACGGCCTATACCCTGGGAGGGGTGACAGTAAGTATTGCTATGCTCGAGCCAATGATGGTCTATTTATCTATTTATCTATCTATCTATCTATCTATCTATCTATCTATCTATCTATCTATCTATCTATCTATCTATCTATCTATCTATCTATCTATCTATCTATCTATCTATCTATCTATCTATCTATCTATCTATCTATCTATCTATCTATATCCCGTAGTCTTGCCGACCGTTGGGGCACCACTGATGACTTGGCAACCAGCTCCCTCCATTCCACTATGTTCTCTGCCATTCTTAGCGTATCGCCCAGCCTCAGTCCTGTCCACTCTGAGATATTGTCCTCCCATCTTTTCCTCTGTCTTCCTCTCCTTCGTCCTCCCTGCACAGTGCCCTGCAGGATTGTTTTGACAAGCCCTGTTGAACGCGTGGCATGCCCATACCACTTCAGTTTGCGTTTTTTCACAATGGTTAATAGGTCTTCATAGGGCCCGATGGCTTGCCTGATTCTGCTTCCAACTTCCTCGTTCGTGATGTGATCTCTGTAAGAAATGCCAAGCGGCCTTCGAAAACATCTCATTTCAGTGGCTTGTATCCTCCTTTCAAGGTCTGCTGTGAGGGTTCATGACTCGCAGGCATACAAGAACACTGAGATGACTAAGGAGCGTATCAGTCTGATCTTGGAGCAGTGTGATGTTTCTGTCCTTCCATATGGTCTTCAGTCTTGTCAGTGCTGTTGTTGTCTGCGCAATCCTGGACAGTATTTCTGGTTTTGATCCCTCAATGATGGTCAGTAATACTAAAAATAATAGCAATAATCATAAGGTTTATTTCAATGATGATGATGATCATGCTGCTGCTGCTGCTAATAATAATAATATAATAATAATAATAATAATAATAATAATAATAATAATAATAATAATAATAATAATAATAATAATAAAATTATATTCAAATAATAATGGAAAGTGCACGATCCATCCCATGAATTTCTTCTTCACATATTCTCGTCCGCGGTCCGGAACCAGACGAGAAATACACGACCACGTCCATCTTTGATGCTCTTTGATGTATGGTGATGATTCGCTCTTGCTTTGATATCGCAGCTGAAACACCGGGGTCCTCCTCAGTCAGCGACAGCATAAGGCCTAGATCTTCGCGCACCCCTGCTACATCCAGACTCTCATTAGGACCTTTGCCTCTTGCGCGCAAAAGCGATTCGCAGCCCGAACGTGAGAAAACGAGAGGCTATGACAAGCATAAGCCAAGGACTTGTCATGAGGAACACAGATGTGCACAAGAGGCTTAGATCCTCATTAGCCTCTGCATCCTGACGGCTGCAGGGGCCAATGAGGATCTATGCCTCTTGCAGATAGAAAAAAATGGACGAATGCCGACTGTTCCGAGTGCGGAGATGATAGATCGCGAGGACGTTTTCATGCATTTTTCAATTATCAGATCGCACGGTTACAAATATTTCCCCGCGTGGAGTCATTTTTGATTGACTGAGTGATGCAGCGCTGGACGGCGCGATCGTCACGTAGCGGAGAAATGAGTTTTTCCCCTTCCCGGGCATAAGAGAGAGAGAGAGAGGAAGATTTTGTTTTCAATTTCTGAATCATAATGATGGCTCTGCTTTTCAATTCGCTTCAGTGCTAACCACTACGTACTTGTCGTGAGAAATGAGTAAGTTTGATGATCGAATCTTTCTCCAATGCTGAAAGACAGGCGAGACTTTTTACGCCTTTTTATGCAAATCAATGCTTCTAAACGATTATCGACAAATTGAAAGAATATTCCTTGTTCTTTTTCCCACAAGGGATTACCGTTACTTGCCACATCAGAGCGGCTTCAACATTTGAAGCATCGGTTTAAGAGGAAAACAGAAAATAGTATGAAACATGAAACACGACGTTTCGGATCAGAAATCCTTTTTCTTATTATATGTTTTCCTTTTACGTGAAACACTTGCGGCAACAGTTTAACTTCATCGGTGTAAGAGATTTTGAGGATGTCCTGTGTTTTCAGTCCTGTATTTCCTCAGTCGACTCAAAATCAACTGGCAATTAGACGCAGTGTCAAGCAGTCTCTAGGGACCTTGAACTCAGTCCAGGAATATGTTTTGCCAACCTGATTCGCTGCATGACGTCCGTCCTCAGACAGCCAAACGCAGTATCAGACAGAAGCGCGGTCGTTTTAACTAAGAGGGATTTGGCAAAAACAATTAATTACATGAGTAACATTCTTGACATAGGTATTACCTGGTCCTGCGAACAGAACTAGATAGCAACACAGCCTCCATGATTGCGTAGCACAGATCTTTGGCGTAAAATATTAAGGTAATATAATGTGACGTCACTATTTTTAGACAGCCAGACAAATGTTTCAGCAACAAAACAATTATAGCAACACAGCCTCCATAATGGCTTGGTACAGATCTTTGACGTAATATATTAAGATAATATAATGTGACGTCACTATTTTTAGATAGCCAGACAAATGTTTTAGCAACAAAACAATTACATTAATTGAGTATAATACCAATGAGTGCGCAAAAGGCCCACGGGCCGACGTCAGCTTCCGCGTCGGTTCGCGCACGTCCGTGCGCGGATCGACTGAAGCCGGCGTCGGCCGGTGGCCCTTTTGCTCACCGGGATGGTCGCGCGCCTTTAGATGAAAGCAGAACTCATGAACTAGTCTTCAGGGAGAAACTTGATGGAAACTATCGCAGACACTGAGGCAGAACATCCAGTACCCCCCTCTATCGTAGGAAGAAAAGCACGAAGGCGCACTGAGTCAGCAAGGCGGAATCTAGATCCTCAAGAGCCCTGCGCGCGAAGCCGGATCTGTGCTTCCTGATGGCCGATGTTCTGGAAAGAGCGGGAAGCGAACATCAGAGGGTTGTCGAACGTGATGATCTCCTCCGGCAATGACTTTCATCTCATGCCAGTATCATCCAGCCAGACAAGATGCGGTGGAGTTCGAAAGAAGGCGATAGCGTAGTATTTCTTTTTTTTTTTTATAAAGCGAGGTATTTTTCGACAGAATTATGTTAAATGAATGCATTGATAGTACACCATTTGAGCGACGCCATGTTAGAAACAAATACTGCTGCATACAAGCAAAAGTGTCTTTTTCATTAAAGCACTGTCGCAGTTTAGGTCAGACCACAGCTAGATCTGTATGTGTCCCCGCAGTTGTGAGTGATCATGAGGATCTATATCTCCTTCTGGCTCCATATATATCAGCGTTCCTCACACAGATCGATAAACTAGGTTGCATTCTATGATGCTCTATGATACTAACTAACTAACTAACTAACTAACTAACTAACTAACTAACTAACTAACTAACTAACTAACTAACTAACTAACTAACTAACTAACCAATTAACTCAACTCAACTCACTAACTCAACTCAACTCAACACAACAACAACAACAACAACAACAACAACAACAACAACGCATGAGAAACAAAAGAGACACAAAATTTAACCAAATAAACATACAATTTAATCATTTGGCTGTCCGCAGCGCTTGTTCTCGACGATAAGCGCTACCGACAACCAAAAGCTTAAAAGAAGACAAGAAGGCAAACACTGTGCAGAGAACAAAAAAAAGAAACGAGAAAAAAGAAAGAAAAGAAAAGACAAGAAAAGAGAGTGAAATAAAACTGCAAGGAACAAAGTAAAGGCCAGTAAAGGGTGGGGGGGGGGGGGGGGGGGGGGAGGGGGGGGGGGAGGAAAGCCGTTAACCCCTTCACTGCCGAGAAAATAATGAACACGAGAACACGATACAACCGCAAGAGACATAGATCCTCATGAGTCCCCGCTGTCGCGGGGACTCATGAGGATCTATACCTCTTCGTGTTCGTGTCCATGTTTGTATCCATGTTTATATCCATGTTTGTATCCATGGACGGTGTTGGCTTTTGGTCGTTGAATGAACCAAGATTTCAGAATAAAAAATCTACGTGCAGTGTACGTACGGTGGCAGTGAAGGGGTTAATCGGAGAGCAATAAGCCACCAACAAAAACCGACAGTACGTGTGTTTCGGTACTGAAATAACTCACACAGAACACCAAGCAGGAATCCCATCAAAGTGAGATGGGTTTAGTGATCGGACATGAATTATGGGATCCAGTTTCAAAAATAAAAACATCAAGAAAACACCAGAAACAATCACCAATACTTTGAACCGGATCGTGAATTTCATGAAACGAGTGTGTCCCTTTGAAAGCTAGGAACAAAGAGTGAACAAAGAAGGAAACAAAGTGCCGAGAAGGAAGATAGTTCATTAAGAAGATCAAAGGACCGAAGACATATTGCTGTCTGATGTTGGACATGTGAAGGCCTCAAAACTTTCTAAAGGCAATCTCTCTCTCTCTCTCTCTCTCTCTCTCTCTCTCTCTCTCTCTCTCTCTCTCTCTCTCTCTCTCTCTCTCTCTCTCTCTCTCTCTCTCTCCCACAAAAGTGCGCATGTGCACAACTACATGTATATGTGTGTCTGTGTGCGTGTGTGTATGCGTGTGTGTGACGTTTATTATTAGTTAGTTTTTGTTGTTTGTTGGTGTTCTTTTTTTTTTATTTTTAAGTAGCTTAGCAAGGACAGATTGTAAGAAAGGCCTGCGCGCCTAATATCTCAATCCTTGGAAAATAAAGTTTCGTTCGTTCGTTCGTTCGTTCGTTCTCTCTCTCTCTCTCTCTCTCTCTCTCTCTCTCTCTCTCTCTCTCTCTCTCTCTCTCTCTCTCTCTCTCTCTCTCTCTCTCTCTCTCTCATTTTCGTATGGGTACATGTGAGTGGAGTGGTGGTGGTGGTGGTGGTGGTGGTGGTGGTGGTGGTGGTGTGTGTGTGTGTGTGTGTGTGTGTGTGTGTGTGTGGTGTGCTGTGGTGTGGTGTGGTGTGCTGTGTGCGTACGTATGTGAAAGTACATTTTTGGCTCACGTGCGAAGCAAAAGTGAGTCTATGTTTTGGGCCAGCGGTCGTCTGTCCGTCGGTCCGACGTAAACTTTAACGTTGGCATTTTCTCGCTGACTTTTCAAGTCACATTCTTCAAACTTGGCCCAAGGATACTTTGTGGCGAGGCCTTTCTAAACATACCAATTTGAGTGAAGATCAAAATGACAGGGGCTCAGGAAATAGGTCAAAAATAGCTACATTTTGACATTTTCCCCCCTCAAATACTATTCACAACTTCAAACCCAAACTTGGTACTAAGATACCTGAGGGTAAGACCTTTCTATGCATACTAATTTGGTTGATCCTTCGGAAAGGTAAAGGGTCACAAGAGCCGGCTCAGGAAATAGGTTTAAAATAGCCATATTTTGACAAATGATGTTTTTTTCTCAAACACAACTTTAATCAGAAACTTGCTACAGAGATACCTGATGGGAAGACCTATCTATGCATACTGTTTTGGATAAGGCTTGGGAAAGGTCAAGATCACACGCTGGCAAATGTGTGTAAAATGCCAATTTTTGATAACATTTTAGGTATTAGCAACATTTTTGCAAATTTTTCAATCAAATTTGCCACAAAGGTAGCTGATGATAAGACCTTCCTGTGCATACTAATTTACTCAACTCATTGCAAAGGTCAAGGGTGGTGGAGGGGGTGGGGGTGTACATAATTATGTGTGAAAAATACATTTTGAGAGAACATGGACTTTGCAGGTGCGGAACCCAGTCCTTTACTTATTGTCGTAAAGGTCACACATAAGTATATCGGTTGTCCACGTGAGCCATAATGGCTCTGCCTTTCTTGTTCAAAGAATTGTAGTTACATGTATTATCAACAGTTTTGCAAACTTTTCAATTTAATTTGGCACAAACGTAGCTGATGATGATTAGACTATGTATACTAATTTAGTTGACTCTATGATATCATAAAGGTCAAGGGTCACGGTTGTTTGACAGCTGTGTGAAAACTGATTAAATTTTGAGAAAACATGGATTTTGCTGGTGCAAAAGCCATCTCTTTACTTTGTCAAAAGGGTCACACGTGTTACATCTAATACATCTAATAACAAATCCTTTGAAGGTAGATTTCTTTGGAAAATGAGCCTAGGACGGAGGACTAATTAAAGGTAGATTGATCGTGCGGGCGGTGGGCATGAAACTTTTTTAGGGCTTAACGTCTTTCGTCCACCACGAAGATGATTTCAAAGATGGGGCACCGAAAAGAGGTCTGTACAAATTGTAACCGGCTGATGCGGTCCCTCCAGCTGAGACGCTATGATGTGTTTTTTTTATACCTTTACCCTCTGGCCACCAAAGTCTCTAAGCCTTTGTGCTACCCACGCTTAGCCAGGGGCCGCAACCCAGCAACGAAGTCAGTCAGCTAGTCATTTTGTAGTACTCTAAAAGTTGTGTTAGTGAGTCCGTGTTCTAGCCTCTATAACTTTTTAACGGCTTTACCAATCGAGAATCCGTAACTCACATCAGTTTCCTCATGCAACTCCCCTTCTACTCATATGCTCGGTGTTTAGTGATTTTAGGATCACCATAGTTCAATTAGCGATTTACTTACTTTTACAAATTTCAATGAGCCCTCTTAGCCCACCTTAAAATTTAATAATAAATTCCTAGGACTTCCCTCTAAAATATAGTTTATGGTAGTTTGTAGCTATTTACCTTTCCTGTCTTTTGCTTCAAACCCGAAGCCTTTGTGATAAGTAATTATTGAGTTATGGCTCTTTTTGTAGTACCTCGGAAGCACAGATTCACCCATTTTCCGGTCTGTCTGGTACCATTTTGTGTTCCGCGCCGTGTGGCTTTCTTTGCGGTTCGCTCACAGAGTATTTAAGCCGGTCAGTGCCAGAGCGGGAAGTCTTTGTCCTAAGAGTTGCCCCACTGACAGTATAGCTACCACCGCTCTGAGCCATCACTGAGCTTATCTTCAACCGCATCTCCACTGGGATATCCGTGCTGTTTGTTTTAACGACAAATAAAAGTACGTCAACGCGACCTCTGCTTCGACTTTGTATATATTCCCCAACCTATTCACCCACAAACACCCGGGCACACAAGTCCACAAAATGTTGACCCCAGCTGGGTTCAAACCCACAACCTTTCGAACCAGAGTCGAACGCTATGTTCATGTGACTGTGCGCGCGCGCGCGCGTGCGTGTGTGTGTGTGTGTGTGTGTGTGTGTGTGTGTGTGTGTGTGTGTGTGTGTGTGTGTGTGTGTGTGTGTGTGTAAACTCGTATATCCGAACATGTTTTGTTAAATCATTGTTGCTGTTTCAGTTGTTGTAATTCGAAATATTTTCGATGTTGTTTGTGAGTGTAATGTAACGTTGCCTGTTATTGTATGTCAGTAGATGTGGCAAGGACAGATTGGAAGAAAGGCCTGCGCGCCTAATATCTCAATCCTTGATAGATAAAGTTTCAGTCAGCCAGTCAGTCAGTCAATCTCTCTCTCTCTCTCTCTCTCTCTCTCTCTCTCTCTCTCTCTCTCTCTCTCTCTCTCTCTCTCTCTCTCTCTCTCTCTCTCTCTCTCTCTCTCTCTCTCAGTTTTTCTGGACCTAAGGCAAAGCATTTGATTTAGTCGATCACAACATTCTTTTACAGAAACTTTCAGTATATAAGCTTGATTCGAACTCTATAGCTTTTTTCTCCTCTTACCTCTGTAACCGCCGACAGAAGGTGTACTCAAACGGAAGGTATTCGAAAGAAAGTATAGTTAGGCGCGGAGTCCCCCAAGGATCTATCCTAGGGCCTCTTTTATTTTCTTTATTCATCAATGACCTACCTCTTTCCATCTCAAATCCTGAGGTTAAATGCGAACTCTTTGCTGACGATTCAACGCTGCATACATCTGACAAACGTGAAACGACGCTAAATTGTATCCTCCAGCAAAGTCTCGATGAAGTGTCAGATTGGTGTACGCAAAATCGCATACTAACCAGTACTTCTAAAACCAAAAGCATGTTGATAACAACCCGCCAAAAGCGTCAGCTACATCCTGCCCCTCGGAAACTGTCAGACTTGGCAATAAACCTATCCAACAAGTATCCAGGCACCGCCTACTGGGAGTTGTAATTGACGACCAGCTGAACTGGTCGCCGCATATCGACAGTTTGTGCAAAACCTTGTCCAGGAATGTATTTCTGCTATCTAAACTTAGACATATTCTTAGTACAAAGTGTTGTACATTGTTCTTTCACGCACACGTTAAAAGCCACTGTGACTATGCGTCCTCTTTGTGGGACGAATGCAGTGAACTTCATTAAAAAAAACTAAACTCGCTGTATCGTCGTTCAGTTAAGTTAATTATTCCTAACCCTGCTTCCACGGACGAGAAAATAAAATCCCTTGGCCTGCTTACACTTAAGGAACAACTCAAATTTAACAAATGCGTCCTCATGCACAAAATATTTCATTATCAAGCCCCGGAATATCTGCGCATGATATTTAACTTCAGCCCTCGGCATCAACTACATACGAGGAATGACTTGCTTCACTTACCCTGCCCACGGATATATCTGTACAAGTCAAGCCTTCTATTTTCTGGTAGTTCTGTCTGGAACTCATTGCCATTAAACATTAAATCATTTTCCGATAAAACCCATTTTAAATGTGCATTGCACACTCACTTCCAATCAGCGTGACTTCACAGTTTGCCATATAAAAATAATACTGCTGATAACACGTAAACGTCAAATATTTTTCTCTTTCTCCTTACATTTGCTAACTGATCATCTATTGTCTTGTCGGTGTCTCTATATGCTATTGATGCTGCTGATTCTATGACACTGTCTTAGATGAGTATAATATTAATGCTGTGCACGCGTTTCGTTCTCTTGCTTTTTGCATCGGAGGCAGTTACAAATTCTCCATGTCATTTTTTCCCCTCCTTTCGATGATTCCCCATTTGTGTTTTTTTCCCCGTAGTTTTGCTTTCTCATCTTATTATTATTATTATTATTATTATTATTATTATTATTATTATTATTATTATTATTATTATTATTATTATTATTATTATTATTATTATTCTTTGCATGCTATGTTTCTTTTCCTGTTGTGTTCTCTTTTGTTTACAGGACAGCTTGTAAGACAGGCATTGAGTTGCCTAATGGCTTTATCCTGAATAAAAAAAAAATTCATCATCATCGTCTCTCTCTCTCTCTCTCTCTCTCTCTCTCTCTCTCTCACTGCGTGTGTTTCTGTGTGTGTGTGTGTGTGTGTGTGTGTGTGTGTGTGTGTGTGTGTGTGTGTGTGTGTGTGTGTGTGTGTGTGTGTGTGAGTATGCGAATGTGCGCGTGTGAGGTTTTAACCCCCTCACTGCCGAGAAAAGTGAACACGATCCAGCTGCAAAGAGACATAGATTCTCATGAGCCCCCGCGACTGATGGGCTTATGAGGATCTATACCTCTTGCTGATACCAGTTTGTATGCATGTTTCTTGGACGGGTTTAGCTTTTGGTCGCTGAAAGAACAAACATTTAACAATTAAAAAACCCCACAAAAACAACATTTTTTTTTGATAATGCAAACGGTTCATAGCTGCGAAAATCTGTGCACACGTATGCATGCAATATTTTCACCTGACCCAAAGTGTTTGCGTTCTGAAAAAAAAAACAAGAGAAAAAAACAAGAAGAAGCGTGACGTGCACGGTCTCCGAAATGACGAGGCTTGGTCGAGCTTATATTATTAGTGCCCGTAGGACCACTGAAAGTTGAATTTGACCTAAAAATTAGGGTCCACACTTGGAATCCTACCAAATTTATCAATTGATCATCTATGAAGATATCTCCTTCAAGGTCTAAAATGTTAACACATTCTGCTCCAGGTCTGAAATCCGCAAATTTTGAAGTTGCCCCTTGAAGATTGTATTACACTCCTGGAAACAGATCGAGCGTTATAGTTCAAGGGTTGTGCCAGAATAGCTTGGCGCCCTTAGGCGCCAAGCTATTCTGGCACAACCCTTGAACTATCACGCTCGATCGGCCATGCCGTGGGGTGACGGAGTTGAATGAGTTAATAGTTAGCACCATCTCCACCGTTATAAATGATCACGTTATAACTTTTAACTTAACCTGTTTACTGCCAGTGATCACGAATTTCGCGTCTGAAACCACTGCTCGCTGACCGACATTCGCGTGAAGAAACAGATGTAAATGGGACCAAAAATAGGCGTAAAGAACATAGGACTAAACAAGAAACATAAATCCTCATGCTGCGACTAAGGGGGCTCATGAGGGTCTATGTCTCTTGCAGCTGGGTAACGTTCGCCTTGCCCACGGCATTTAACGGGTTAACGACTATTATGAGCATTTTGTTTATTTGTTTGTTTGAATGTCAAAAATTGAAACCTTTCCTGCTCTTCTCCTCCACATAGGAGAGTTCATCATAGTCGTGCACGAAGGTCCGCGTAAGGACACCTCTGTTACAGCGCCGTTTGCAATACACGTAAAACACGCCCCCCTCCCCTCCCCCCCCCCCCACCTCCCCCCAATAATTTTTTTTTGCGAAGGAAGTTTTGATACACTTCTTTGAGAGTGTTTAACTCATTCAGCCCCGACACACCACAGCAAGACATGGATTGTCGAGCATGATAGTTCAAGGGTGGTGCCAGAAGATTTTGGCACCACCCTTTAACTATCATGCTCGATACAGGTCATAAAGCTAGCCTGGCCTTTTCAGGTGCAAAAGCATGGAATAATTTACCCCAGCATATTAAGTCTATTTCTAAATTTAGTATTTTAAAGGATCGCCTTTATCGCTTTTTTACTTCTAAATTAATACCACGATTCAATTCTCCTCTATTGATGCTGTACTCGCAGAGACATGTTCTAATTACAAGATGACCTTCAGCTTATGTAGCTGTTATTATGTTTGTTTGTTTTTCGCCTCTTATGCTTTTCGTATACTTGAATGTTCTTGACACTATATATTTTTTTTTTTATTTTTTTTTATATTTTTTTAAAATAAATATTTTACTGTGTTGCTCGATGTATATTTATGTGTGTAGTGTAGCAGGACAGTTTGTAAGAGAGGCATTTGCATGCCTAAAACTTTATCCTGAATAAAAACGTTTCATCATCATCATCATCATCATCATCATCATCATCATCATCATCATCATCATCTAGAATTGTAATACAGTCCTTCAGGGGGCAACTTCAAAATTTTGGGATTTTGGTCTAGGGGCAGAGTGTGTTAAGTGTTTAATTACACGATTGCCCGACTAAATTTACGAGAACGAATATTGTCTACCCGACCGTCTGGACCCGGGTATGAGTGAGCAATATCACAGTTTTTTGACAGTTTTTGTAACACACTTAGTTTCTTTCAAAACACTGTCAGACGTAAAATAAAAGGTTTCCCATCAGCACGTGCCCATTAGCATGGGAGCCACAATTAATACCTACGTCATTTTAGAACGTGGACGTCATTTATCGTAATACTGCAATTTGACTCGTGAGAGGGTCATGAGGGTAGTGTTTGAACTGATTTCCATACTTTAAACCTTTTCAGCTCACAGATTGACATATTAACACCCGTGCGCTGGATGAGGCAGGAGACCTATGTACACTCAGTTTCTAACCTATTAACCCCGTGCGCTGGATGAGGCAGGAGACCTATGTACACTCAGTTTCTAACCTATTAACCCCGTGCGCTGGATGAGGCAGGAGACCTATGTACACTCAGTTTCTAACCTATTAACCCCGTGCGCTGGATGAGGCAGGAGACCTATGTACACTCAGTTTCTAACCTATTAACCCCGTGCGCTGGATGAGGCAGGAGACCTATGTACACTCAGTTCTAACCTATTAACCCCGTGCGCTGGATGAGGCAGGAGACCTATGTACACTCAGTTTCTAACCTATTAACCCCGTGCGCTGGATGAGGCAGGAGACCTATGTACACTCAGTTTCTAACCTATTAACCCCCGTGCGCTGGATGAGGCAGGAGACCTATGTACACTCAGTTTCTAACCTATTAACCCCCGTGCGCTGGATGAGGCAGGAGACCTATGTACACTCAGTTTCTAACCTATTAACCCCCGTGCGCTGGATGAGGCAGGAGACCTATGTACACTCAGTTACTAACCTATTAACCCCCGTGCGCTGGATGAGGCAGGAGACCTATGTACACTCAGTTTCTAACCTATTAACCCCCGTGCGCTGGATGAGGCAGGAGACCTATGTACACTCAGTTTCTAACCTATTAACACCCGTGCGCTGGATGAGGCAGGAGACCTATGTACACTCAGTTTCTAACCTATTAACACCCGTGCGCTGGATGAGGCAGGAGACCTATGTACACTCAGTTTCTAACCTATTAACCCCGTGCGCTGGATGAGGCAGGAGACCTATGTACACTCAGTTTCTAACCTATTAACCCCGTGCGCTGGATGAGGCAGGAGACCTATGTACACTCAGTTTCTAACCTATTAACCCCGTGCGCTGGATGAGGCAGGAGACCTATGTACACCCAGTTTCTAACCTATTAACCCCGTGCGCTGGATGAGGCAGGAGACCTATGTACACTCAGTTTCTAACCTATTAACCCCGTGCGCTGGATGAGGCAGGAGACCTATGTACACTCAGTTTCTAACCTATTAACCCCGTGCGCTGGATGAGGCAGGAGACCTATGTACACTCAGTTTCTAACCTATTAACCCCGTGCGCTGGATGAGGCAGGAGACCTATGTACACTCAGTTTCTAACCTATTAACCCCGTGCGCTGGATGAGGCAGGAGACCTATGTACACTCAGTTCTAACCTATTAACCCCGTGCGCTGGATGAGGCAGGAGACCTATGTACACTCAGTTTCTAACCTATTAACCCCGTGCGCTGGATGAGGCAGGAGACCTATGTACACTCAGTTTCTAACCTATTAACACCCGTGCGCTGGATGAGGCAGGAGACCTATGTACACTCAGTTTCTAACCTATTAACCCCGTGCGCTGGATGAGGCAGGAGACCTATGTACACTCAGTTTCTAACCTATTAACCCCGTGCGCTGGATGAGGCAGGAGACCTATGTACACTCAGTTTCTAACCTATTAACCCCGTGCGCTGGATGAGGCAGGAGACCTATGTACACTCAGTTTCTAACCTATTAACCCCGTGCGCTGGATGAGGCAGGAGACATATGTACACTCAGTTTCTAACCTATTAACCCCGTGCGCTGGATGAGGCAGGAGACCTATGTACACTCAGTTTCTAACCTATTAACCCCGTGCGCTGGATGAGGCAGGAGACCTATGTACACTCAGTTTCTAACCTATTAACCCCGTGCGCTGGATGAGGCAGGAGACCTATGTACACTCAGTTTCTAACCTATTAACCCCGTGCGCTGGATGAGGCAGGAGACCTATGTACACTCAGTTTCTAACCTATTAATCCCGTGCGCTGGATGAAGCAGGAGACCTATGTACACTCAGTTTCTAACCTATTAACCCCGTGCGCTGGATGAGGCAAAAGACCTATGTACACTCAGTTTCTAACCTATTAACCCCCGTGCGCTGGATGAGGCAAGAGACCTATGTACACTCAGTTTCTAACCTATTAACCCCCGTGCGCTGTATGAGGCAGGAGACCTATGTACACTCAGTTTCTAACCTATTAACCCCCGTGCGCTGGATGAGGCAGGAGACCTATGTACACTCAGTTTCTAACCTATTAACACCCGTGCGCTGGATGAGGCAGGAGACCTATGTACACTCAGTTTCTAACCTATTAACCCCGTGCGCTGGATGAGGCAGGAGACCTATGTACACTCAGTTTCTAACCTATTAACCCCGTGCGCTGGATGAGGCAGGAGACCTATGTACACTCAGTTTCTAACCTATTAACCCCGTGCGCTGGATGAGGCAGGAGACCTATGTACACTCAGTTTCTAACCTATTAACCCCGTGCGCTGGATGAGGCAGGAGACCTATGTACACTCAGTTTGTAACCTATTAACCCCGTGCGCTGGATGAGGCAGGAGACCTATGTACACTCAGTTTGTAACCTATTAACCCCGTGCGCTGGATGAGGCAGGAGACCTATGTACACTCAGTTTGTAACCTATTAACCCCGTGCGCTGGATGAGGCAGGAGACCTATGTACACTCAGTTTGTAACCTATTAACCCCGTGCGCTGGATGAGGCAGGAGACCTATGTACACTCAGTTTGTAACCTATTAACCCCGTGCGCTGGATGAGGCAGGAGACCTATGTACACTCAGTTTGTAACCTATTAACCCCGTGCGCTGGATGAGGCAGGAGACCTATGTACACTCAGTTTGTAACCTATTAACCCCGTGCGCTGGATGAGGCAGGAGACCTATGTACACTCAGTTTCTAACCTATTAACCCCGTGCGCTGGATGAGGCAGGAGACCTATGTACACTCAGTTTCTAACCTATTAACCCCGTGCGCTGGATGAGGCAGGAGACCTATGTACACTCAGTTTCTAACCTATTAACCCCGTGCGCTGGATGAGGCAGGAGACCTATGTACACTCAGTTTCTAACCTATTAACCCCGTGCGCTGGATGAGGCAGGAGACCTATGTACACTCAGTTTCTAACCTATTAACCCCCGTGCGCTGGATGAGGCAGGAGACCTATGTACACTCAGTTTCTAACCTATTAACCCCGTGCGCTGGATGAGGCAGGAGACCTATGTACACTCAGTTTCTAACCTATTAACCCCGTGCGCTGGATGAGGCAGGAGACCTATGTACACTCAGTTTCTAACCTATTAACCCCGTGCGCTGGATGAGGCAGGAGACCTATGTACACTCAGTTTCTAACCTATTCAGCCCCGGCCCCATACAGCAGCAGGAGATGGATTGACCATGCTAATTCAAGGGTAGTGCCAGATTGGCTTGGCGCCTTGGGGGGGGGGGGGGGGGTTGGGGCAGGGGGGAGGGGGAGGGGAGGGGAAGAAGCTCATGTGTGTCGAGACACTCGCCACTCGCCAATATATCAACGGGACATCGGGGATGGGAGTGGGGTGGGGGTGGGGGTGTCAAAACTCGCCAAAATATCAAACAGGAAAGGGGGTGGGGGGTGGGAGGGCACGGAATCCAAACACCCCAAAAAAGGACTTTGTTACAGCATTTTACACATTTTGGGGTCCCGGAAGGGGGGGGGGGGGTGTCCGGAACCCCCAGATCCGTCCCTGGAAAATCATTGAGAAGCCGATTCTGTACCGACTTTTAGCACTCCACTCTAAGCCCTCTCGGGAGCAGGCAGCTTTAACAGAGAAATAAAAGCGTGACAAACGTAAAGTGATGGCGATCAACTGAGGTCCTCCCATCTCGCGACGTCACGCCACCTAGCGCGTGCACTACGTCACAGATCGGCACGTGCGCCGCGCGCGACACCAGACATCAAAGGGAGGCGATCGCGAGGTAAAGCGTGAGCGCGGTCATTACAAGAGGATTAATTATTAGAAACGGCTGTCATTTGAAGCTGCCTCTGTTTTGTTATCGGTCTTTGTTTTGTCCCGTCGCCGGCGTGTCAACTCAGTTTAGGGAGACATTTTTCGGACTGAAGCTCCAAAGGCCTTGGCAGGGCCAACTGCGTGAGTGAGCCGTAGTCCTGCGCCAGCGGCCACTAAGCAAGGTGCTCCACTATAGCGGAGCACCCTGCTTAGCGGCTGGCGCAGACCTAAGATCACACCTGCAACTGGCCCACGGTTGAGATGCATGAATAATGCTTGACTAGACGATTTCCTAATGTATTTTTTTTTTCCATACAGCGATAAAGTTCTATCTTATCAGTCTTAAGTCTTAGATCCTGCTTCAAGCCACCAGGCTATAGCAGAGCACAGTGCTTGATGATGTGTGCAGGGCTCACGCAGCTGAGCTGAGCCCAGGTGGACAAAAGCTGCAAGGTATAAAATCCCAGACCAGCGCAGAATAAGCTTTAGCTTTAGGGTTGACGTTTTTCTCTCAGACTCGTGTGTTTGTTTGATCTGTAGAGTGTCGCAGAATATCATTCAATCCATTAACGATACGTTTTAAACCCGGAAACTTAAGCGGTGTGAACAGAAGGGGCAGCTTGCATGCGTATTGTCCTAGCATTTAATATTTTGTCTTATGATGAATTAACTCATTCGCGGCCAGCCGCATCCGGATGCGCGGCTTATGCCGCGCATCCGGATGCGGCTGACCGCGAATGAGTTAACCAGTTTTAAGTGGACTTATCACCGATTACTTCATCCTAGGAAATTCTAGGACTAAATATTTTGTCCTAGGACAAATTCGATTTAGTCCTACGAATAAATAATTATTCCTAGGACTAATTCCAACTAGACAACAGGAATGATCGGCACGTGCCATTTTTTTTTTCTGAGGATAAAATATTTTATCCTAGGGAAAAAAGTATTTATTCCGAGGACAAAATGTATTTACTCCAAGGACAAAATATAATTCTTCTTATGTTTAAATCGAAATGAAACAGCCTTTCATTCATTTGACGATTTCGCTCGAGGCATTATGGTTAAATGGCTGAAATAGTAATTTGTTATATGATTAAATTGAATTTGTCCTTGGCGTAAATCGACTTTGTCCTAGGATTAAATCGAATTTAGCATAAATTATCTAGTCCTAGCATTTAATATTGTGTCCTGGGATGAACTAATCTGTTATAAGTGGAATGGCCTGCCATAATGCAGGACATCATCAAGTGTGATTGTTATGCATGATGTCAATGCCGTCAGAAATGAGCGAGAACTACAGCTGAAATATTTTTATGTTGACGAAAAGTCGGCTTTGATGACATAGTGCACAACTTCAACAGTTTCACTTTAGTAGAAACCCAGTGCGCAAAGACCATCGGGCCGATGTAGACCGCCATTGGCCCGCGCACGGGCCGTGCGCGGACTAACACCGGCCGACGTCGGCCCGGTGGCCTTTTGCGCATTGGGGATAAGTTTTCTTCTGGTTCATTACAACTCATTTTCAGTTACTTTTTGTCATCTCCATAAAAGCCCTAAATGAACACATTTGTCCAGTAAATGCCACTCTCTCGGCATAGACTGATTTTTTTATGCCTCAGAACAGAATGGTCTTTCAACAATAAAGAACCCCGCCGCAGTGAGAATAACTGAAAATACTATCCCCTCTCTTTCCGTACAGAAATAACAAACCCGTTTGTTATTTACCATTACACGCGTAGGAAATTTATTCGCGACTAATAAACCTCTCCGTAGCCATTAATTACAACATTTCCATCACAAAACCAGCTCCCCTTCATCTCAATCCGCTTTTTCTCCGGTCACACTTTTTACTTTACAGTTAAATGCTCGAGACGACTGAGACCTCCTAAACTGGCGAAAAAGAGACGAAAATAACTGAATTCAGCAAGAGGCATAGATCCTCATGAGGATCTATGGCTGTTACAAACACGACTGGGGTTAGTGTCGATTTGTTTTGCCCGATCACTTTTTTTTTTTTCCTTTTTCAAAGGTGAGGTGATCCGCAAGGGAGAAGTTTTTCACGAATGATTTAACTCCCCTGGTTATGGTATCAATTTCGCCCCGTTTTTAGCTACCCATTTGCATGCGACCAGAGATCAAAGGCAAACGAAGAGATAATTCTCGGAAACAAGATTGTGCGCTCAAACGTGAAGAGAGAAATGTGTGGAAAATGTTCGGAGGTGTGGCAGGATCTGGTGGGGATGTATGGTTGGCAGAAACTTGATGTGCACATGTGGGTGAGAAGAAAATCACTGCTGACTGATGCACGAATGAAAAAAAAACAAACAAAAAACACAACAACATCAACAAAACAAAACAGGCAGAATCAGCTTTGAGTGTTTCGGTTTGTTTGAGGAAAAATGTTGGTTAACCCTTTTCATTCTGATACACAACTGCTTGAAATAAATTTGACCGGCTATGATAGCAGAATAGCCAAGCTATTCTGGCACCACCTTTCAACTAAAAACTATCTCTGATCTGCAATGTAGCCTTCATAGGACAAAAAGAAACATAAAAAAAAGGTCAGCCTCAGGATGTAATGGGTTAAAAGACGAGTCCTCTCACAAGAGATGTCATGGCAGACAAATAGCGTCGCTTGCCATTAACCCCTTGCCTGCCACTGGACGCATATTTTGTGTCTGAAATCTTCTTCATTCAATGACTAAAAGTCATAACCGTCAAGGAACGTGGATACAAATTGGTCTTAGCAAGAGGTATAGATCCTCATGAGCCCCCGCAGTCGCGGGGGCTCATGAGGATCTATATCTCTTGCATTTTGATCGGGTTCACATTTTCTCGGCAGTAAAGGGGCGAAATACCATTTTTAGGTGGCTACAGTGATCTTTCCTATGCATGGTCTCTCAGAAAAGGTTTCGCTATTAAAAAAACAAACAAACCACCCACCCACCCACACACACAACAACAAACAAACAAAAGAAACAAAACCAAAACTGAACGTTTGACTGAGGGAAGTGTGTCAAGTCATTCATGATAGCCCACATCAATATCGTTTCGTCATTTGTAGTGAAGTAAGTCGAAAACAGTTCACAGTTATTGTTGTTTGGGTCAATACCTTGTCGATGAGAATGTTCCGATTAAAAGGGACTAGTATAATTACTATTCTACAATTGACACAGAGCAGATTGTGAAGCCTTGAAAGCAACCCAATGCGCAAAGGCCATCGGGCCGACGTTGGCACGCGCACGGCTGTGCGCGGGCCAACGGCGGCCGGCATCGGCCCGATGGCCTATTCGCATTGGGAAACGCAGTGTAGTCATTGCCAATTATTTCGGGCGGGCACGAGTATACTGCACACTTTTCTCTCGATTCGCTACCGCTGACGAATTACTTGACAAAAGAACGTTTAGGGCTTAACGTCTTTTGTCCACCACGAGGGTGATTTCAAAGACGGGGCACCGAATTAGGGTGTGAACAAAGTTTGACCCTAGCTGGATTCGAACCCGGGATCTTTCGGATGTGAGTCGATCACTCTACCATAGAGCCACCCAGCTCCCCAATTACTAGACAACCAGTGTGGCGGCGGGCATATAACTGTGATGAGGAAAGCAAAAAAGGACTGATTGGATTACTGTTGTATCGTCATTCAAAAGCTGCGGAGGTTTCGTAAAGCCTTGTTCCCGGCAACGCTATACGACAGTCGTGGGTGTACAATTGAAATGAGTGAACACGGTCCGCGGACTAATTATGTCCCGTAATTCATGACTGGCAAGAGACATAAATTCTCATGAGCCCCTGCGGATGCAGAGGCTCATGAGAATCTATGCCTCTTGCAGACGGAACAGGCTGGCTGAATGGCTGTTATGTCCAAAACAAAAAGGCTGAAATTCAGCTTTCTGGGATTTTGAAAAGTTGAATCTGCTTCCAGGACTGAAAACTGTCAGTCAGCTATGGATGCGGGGCGCCATGAATGAGTTAACCCTTTTCATCCTGATACACCCATTGCTTGAAATAAATTTGTCTGAGACTTCAAGGGTGGTGCTAGAATATCTCCCAAGTCCTAATCTGTAAAGTAGCCTTCAAAGGACAATAAGCAAATTTTACAAAATCAGGCTCAGGATTTAATGGGTTAAAGAACACACACACACACACACACACACACACAGAGTAAATTCATACGAGACTCGATCCACAAAATAGGCAAAACAGTTAATGTTCTTACATGTATTTATTATTATTATTTTTTTTTTTTACTCCAGTCTACATATACAAATTTACAAAATGGTGCGTCCGAGAGACAATGCAAATGAATGGAGTAGATGGAAAAGGCTATAATTATATTTACAACATACAGATTGAATACATACGTCAAAGAAACACGTATGACGGCTATGAATGGCAATGTACAAAGTATAAGGAAATGTGATTGTTACGTTTAACGTTTCAGGACTGACACATTGAGATAGATCACGCACTGACTATACCAGCTGAAGGGTGGTGGCAGAACTGGCACCTGAAGACAGCAATAACATTCCGCAGAGAGATCGACCTTGATAGTTCAAGGGTGGTGCCAGAATAGCTTGGCGCCTGAAGAAGTGCATAACAATTTTGAATACAGATCGACCTTGGTAGGTCAAGGGTGGTGCCAGGACAGACTGGAAAGAGCTTGACAGTTCAATGGTGGTGCTAGAATAACTTGGCGGCCGATGACTGCATTGCAATTTAGACTAAGTTTGACAGTCAATGGGTGGCGCCAGAATAGCTTGGCGCCTCAAGACTGCACTACAATTTTGAAGAACAATAGCCCTTTGGCAGTTCAAGGGGTGGTGCCAGGATAGCTTGGCGCCTTAAGACTGCACTACAATTTAGCAGATAGATAGACCTTGATAGTTCAAAGGTGGTGCCAGGATAGCTTGGCGCCTGAAGGCGCCAAGCTATTCTGGCACCACCCTTGAACTACCAAAGTCGATCCAAGTCGTGCAAATGTGTCAGAGGTGAAACGGTTAATGACAGGATCAAATGGAATTTACATAGTGTGTCTGTTATCATGCATGACAGACAAATACATGTAGCAGGAATAATTTGAGACGACAAAGTCGAGATTTGTTACGAAATTGATCTGAATGTATGTGATGAAATCAAATTAAAACACATAATGGCAACACACAGCGGTAGATTGATAGGTGTTGTGAGAGTATGTGTGTGCAAGAGAGAGAGAGAGAGAGAGAGAGAGAGGGGGGGGGAGGGGGTGAAACTCTATATTTCGGGATGAAAAGTTAAAATCATTAATGATTTGTCTTCCAGCCTGTCCCTCGAATAAAACTGCATACAGCAACGCAAAAGAAGTTGAGTATACAAGAGCAAAATCAAATATATACACAGTTATCAGGTCGATTTTCAATGAGAGAGAGAGAGAGAGAGAGAGAGGGGGGGGGGGGATCTGAGTGTATTAATGTCTCGACAACAAGAAGACTTGCCTGAATTAAGAGTTAACTGTTTGGCTGTCGGTAGCGTTTTCAGTTTCGTCGCAATGACTCTTGCTGGGGTCATCGCGACAAAAAGCGCTACCGACACCCAAAGGGTTAAATGGACTAAATATAGTAGAGTGTTTGTTTGCGTATGACAAAGAGTGAGTGAGAGTGATGTGCACTGCACATTCACACAGCATACCGTGAAACAGTCTCGTGCAGTGAAAGAATACAACTTGACCATATACAATCAACAACATTTATACATTCAAACTTCAGCCAATCTCTAAGTACAGATGATGGATGGTTTGGGTACATGTGCTCATCTTTTTATACAATGTACATTTTTAATACAACGTCCAAATATTGTTAATGCTATTATGGATCTGCCAAACTCGAGACTCAGTGGAATCAAATGTGATGTGCTTTTCACCTGTGAGACAACACACAGCACACCGACATTTTAGTCTGCCTCTTCCGATGAAGTTAGGATGACGTCATAATCGAAGAGGGTCCGTGGTGAAACAGTACACGCAAAAGTTTTTGCCTTGTCTTCAAACTGCATCTACCAGTTCTACAAACCAATGCCAGGGCATTTTCAGTCGGATTCTAAGGGAAATAACTTGACCATAAAGTGCACTGGCAAGTCCACAACTGAAAAGTTATTGCCCTTTACAAAAAGCTCTATTGCCATCTGCTTGTCAGCCTCGCTTAAACATTTCCACATTTTGTTCAATCAAATCAAGCACTTTTCCCCCTCTCCATACCACAAATTGCATAACTTCTACAACAGTGAGTATAAAAATGACTCATCTCTACAAGCACTTTGTAGCGAGTGTACGAGTGTCTGTGAGAAGCATGGCAAAAGCGACAACAAATTGTATGCGGGTCTGTCATTTTGGTCCAAAACCACAGACCCGCACGCATATCGGCGAAAAGGACAAAACAGGCTTTACACTGCAACCCACTTGCTGTGTCAGTATTCACGCGCTATTGAGCAATTCACTTGTTGCGACACTGGACACCCAAGTGTCACTTTAAAAAGAATGAATTGGTTCAAACAAAGCTGCTTGAAAAAGCGCGACAAAAGTTTCAAAGCAAAATATGTGCAAATCCACTCACCACAAGCGGCAGCCATTGCAAATTTGTACGGCAAGAATGATCATCCATTTTAATCCACACGCAAAACACGAAACAATTATTTAATTTAACCCCCTTGCTGCATGCACAAGGGGTTAACCCATTTAGCCCCAGAGCCCAACAGCAGATGAATTGACCATAATAATTCAAGGGTAGTGCCAGAGTAGCTTGGCGCTACCCTTGAATTATCATGGTCAATACATCTCCTGCAACTGGTTATTAGTCGTTAGGTGACACCTCCAAAATGCGGCCGTGGGGTCAAATGGGTTAAGCCGAGCTCTTGGACAACCTGGTAGAAGCACCATAGAAATAGAATGTTAGAATTTACTAAAATATGACTCGACTTTAAACTACAGCACATAGGGGGAGGTGGGTAGAAAGTTCCGTCTCAAAATACCAAGTGGGTTTGAAAGCTCTTACGTCTAGAAAATAAAATATTTATCTCAGGGGTGTCTACCACAACCTTTCATTGTCTCTGTTAAAAAGCCACGCGACAAAGGCACGATCTTGGCAAAAAAATGGAATGTTATTTTCATATTTATCCTTTGCAACAGGTGAAAAAAGTACAGAACAAAAGGGTGACTGCCGAGCGTGTAAAATGCAAAGAAATGACCAAGACCGAAAGAAACGCGCTTCGGTACAAGGACACAACAGTCTCTCATGTAAACTGTTTCGTCGTTCTTACTCTCAAGTGCACTGCTTTCTCTCCGTGTTATTTCTTTGCTGCTTGCATCTAGCTTTAGTAAAATACCAGTACAATAATATTCTTGAGTTTTTAGTTTGTGCGAGATACTTTATTTTCACAAGATGCACCTTACTCTGGAACTTCCGGTAATTCAACTGAGGTAATATTTTACTGTTACTGTTAGGTGTCTAAAAGCTAATGGACTTGGTGATTGGTCGGTTGGAAGTTGGTTCCAATGTGATTGGTCAGTGTGTAGGTGATTATCAGATTTATACCCTGGTACATGTAGTTTGCATTCGTTACTAACAGTTATTATTTTATTCATACATCAGCAGCACCTTTACATGGGTCTGTGTGCTGGTCTGTGATTTTGGACCTTACGACCTTAAGGCCATAAGATCCAAAATCACAGGCCAGCACACATTTCAGGTGTTTTTCAATGAAACAACAAAAACTGATTAAACAATGGTACTCAAAACACAATGTAGCAAACTAGTCTTATTTTCACAAAAATTTGAACTTGAGCACAATTTTCTGCACTGTGGCACACATCATAAAGTATACTGTACACAAAATGTCAGTGACTAGATTAAATTCAATGTTAAATAAATTCTATACACTGTGTGCATTACAGAAACAAACAAAAACAAGAATTAACCCACCAGCGCATGCGGCCACCAATACAGAACCTGTGGCTGCTAGCGCAAAGCCGGTTAAAATGGTTTCGAAAAACAGCTGAAAACATCTGTGACAACACGCTCTATCACTGGAGCAAAGTTAAGATATTTTGCCCTCGTAGGAGAGTGCCTTCAGCCACGTTATCAACTTTTTCCCCTTGTAAATCAGACGCAAGCTTGCCAATATAAATGATCTTTTAACCTCTTGTTGTGCGGTGATATTCCTCTGGCATCTCATGACACACCCACACCACAATTTAACCCATTCTGCCCCAGGACCGAAATTCCCAAAATGTTGAAGTTGCCCTCTGAACGACTGTATGACAGTTCTAGAGACAGATCGAGCATGATAGTTCAAGGGTGGTGCCAGAATAGCTTGGCGCCCATGGGCGCCAAGCTATTCTGTCACCACCCTTGACCTATCATGCTTGATCCATGTCTTGCTGTGGTGTGTCCGGGCTGAATGAGTCAAAATGTTCAACAATGTAACTTGCACTGTCTTCTTTCCATGAGATGACAGTCTGCCTAATTCACATAAACCCATTTAGCCCCAACGCCCCTATGCATCGCCAATATGGTGATGCATGTGCAGGTAGTGGTGATAACACTGTGTCTGTGATCAAAGCCAAGGATGAGAGAGTAGAGATGCATCTCTAGCATCTGGTACACGGTTAATGAGATGTCTCCAAAATTTGTGAAGGTCATTTAAAAGAATGAATGAGTAAAGATAGATGAATACACACACGTTAAATTGAATTTTTAAAAAAAGAAAAGAAAAGGAAAGAAAAAAGCGCATGGCATAATGTTATATGCGACAAAATGAAGTAAAATACATGAAGCGATGACATGTACATACCCAAAGTGAAGGCGTCGATTGCATCCGAGAAGATGCACAATTCCATGATGTACCTCTTTCACTTTCAGAACCAAGCAGTGGACTTACGAACAATCACTAGAGCATTTAACACTTTTCATCCTGATACACTATTGCTTAAAAATAAATCTGACAATGATAGTTCAAGGGTGGTGCCAGGATAGCTTGGCGACTCTGGTGCCATGCTATTTTGAAACCACCCTTGAACCAAAATGGCTGATCTATCTCCTAAACTGTAATATTAGCCTTGATAGGACAATAAGCAAATTAAAAAAAAAATTGTGCCTCAGGATGTAATGGAATAAACTAAATGTTTTGAGCTTAACATGTTTTGTCACTGCAGAGGCAACTGGTAAGTGTACAAAAATATATAATCATCTCCCTTCTCATTCCCGTCTGATTTCAAACCTACCACCATGGTGACGAAGGCCTTTCACTGTATGGCCTGAACTAACCTGATCCCATAATTATGACTGCATTACCACACGTTGATCATTCTTACTCGCAGGTAGTGCCTTGAGACACTGAGCTAATCAGATACTGCTCCTGGACAAGTCAGGCACTGCCCAGAAAAGACATAACCAATGTACGTAAACAAAGCGCTGGCCTAACGCCTAATGCCAGCGTTGCGTGTTTACCTGACAGCCCACTTGTTGTGTGTTAGGCCCTGAAGCTAACTACTATTGAGCTATCATAATTGACACTGGAAGTGAAAGAGCTAAGACATCATCTGCATGTGTTGGTCTGTGGTTTTAGACCTTGTGGCTTACACCCCAAAGTCTATAATCACATACCAACAAACATTTAACTGCCTCAATACATTGCAGTATACGCATCCTGAAAGAACAAGACTCAAAACAATCAAGGCTGAGTGTCAAAACAAGATGACTGGAATGAGTGCCTCGCTCTGTGCCGGTCCATAATTATCTACCTTACGGCCATAGGCCGCAAGGTGGCAAACCACAGACCTGCACACTGTTAAATGTACAGCGTAAAAACATGAGGCGAAAACATGCAATCTCTTAGCTGTATCATGATGGTAATGTCTCAGGAATATGCATACACCAATTTGAACTCTGAAATCTGAGTGAATACACTAGGGGAAAAAGGTGCGTCAACAAAATACATTTAACAGAAACAACAACAAAAAAGCACGCAAAATAACGAGCACCATGTATCCGAAAAAAGCATGAGATGATTTTTCTGGTCTATGTTATGTATGAAAGAAAACAGGCTTTAAAAAATCGAACATACCATTGACCTTGGCGTTTCATTAAAATCTATTACTCACTGATAAAAACAGGGGGAGGGTGGGTGACGGTGAACATATTATGAACTAACATCTCTAGACCAACAAAATGTAATAACAAGAACAGCAAAGCCAACATGACTCGTACGATTAACCACCTTGTACATGCAACCACAAGCACTGTATTACTCACTGATAAAAACAGGGGGAGGGTGGGTGACGTGAACATATTACGAACTAACATCTCTAGACCAACAAAATGTAATAACAAAAACAGCAAAGCCAACATGACTCATACGATTAACCACCTTGTACATGCAACCACAAGCACTGTAAACAGTGCCAGTGGCTGCGTGCACCAAAGGGTTAATCCCAGACCCTACCCTCTGCTAGGACACACATCAGCTGAACGTAATACAATGTACCCAAAATCAGGAGTGTACGCTGAACATAACACTCCTGCTATGGTCAGTCAACAGAGAGCCAGAGAGGTTAACCCCTTTCCTCCTGAGAAAAAGTGAACACAATCCAACTGCATGAGGGGTAGATCCTCATGAGCCCCCGCAGTCGCGGGGCCTCATGGGGATCTTCACCTCTTGCTCAGACCTTTTTTTGTATCCATGTTTCTTACACAGTTGTGGCTGTTGGTTATTGAATGAACACATTTCTGAGACAACACACACCTCCAGTAGCAGAAGGGGTTAAAAACCATAAACTTTTTATCTTCGTTGTTCATAATGATGAGCAAATGTAAGTACTAATATCCACCAAGTAGAAAGCATAATAGTATATTGTAAAATACATGTACTGTAGAACTTTCCACTATTTGAAAAAAGGTTGCAAGTTAGGTTAGGTGACTGGGCACAATGGATCGGGGGCTTAATGATTTGTTAAAATGGCAGTTTCTCTCTCCCCTTCATTTTGATCTGTTTTGTTTTTACCGTTCAATTTCAGAATGTATTTGTTGAGATTCAAGGCAAGGAAAACAAACCCAAAAAAATGAATTTTTTTTCTAAAATGTATTTTTTTGAAAAATACTTACCGATGGCATTACTCGAATGGCCCTCCCGCCTGCCCCGCTTGCCTCTTGTGGCTATGTGTGAAACTGACGAGGTCGCCCTGTGCTCGCCGGGATAGGGTAGTAAGGGGAGGCCACCCGGGGTCATAGTGCTTGGATCCCCGGTGTCTCCTCCCCAGTTGTGTGCTACACACAATTTTGCTGAAATCTATAGGCAATAGAGTGTATTCCCAGATAGTAATGCCATCGGTAAGTATTTTTCAAAAAAATACATTTTAGAAAAAAAATTCATTTGTTTTTTCAAAATAATTACCGATGGCATTACTATCTGGGAGAATGGCGAACAGGCGGAGGGTGCCGTATCTAACCATAACCCAACCACTCCGCCGGCCCCCTCGAGAGAGAACTCCCGACGATTTCAGCTATGATGTGCCTAAGACGCCAGCAGCGCTCGGAGGGAGTGCTGGGCCGCGGAGATGTCGCCCACCCGTGCCAGGGAGTCACGTCAGCCGGATAGGTCTCTTAAGGTAGAAGCGTGCGAAAGTGGAGTCTGAGCGCCAGCCACCCGCTGCCACAATATCTTTGACCGAGCAGTTGCGGTCCAGGGCTAGACTGGCGGCTACTGCTCTCACTTCATGCGCCCGGATTTGTAAAGGCTCAGCGCCGCGTGGGGAGAGGTCTAGGTAGTCTGACCTAATCACCCACCGCAGCCAGGATGACACGATCTGGGCCGAGATGTGGCGTCTGCCCGCGGACAAGGTAAGAAGAGGCGCGAGCGCCCCCGGCGCTGCGGCTGAGAGCGGCGCAGGTAAATCTTTAGCGCCCGCACTGGGTCCTGTTGCCGCGATCCAGGGGAGAGGTCCGCTCCACGGAGGGGCCGTATCGTTAGCACCTGAGGAGCCGCCGCGGGCGGCGGTTCTTGGCCAGGAAGGACGGATCGGAGAGCCTCTGCGCAGAGCCGTCGGAACGAACCGCAAACAGGCTGGGAGCATCGAGAGCGCGTGAAGCTCGCTGACTCGGGACGCTGTAACGAGAGCCAGAAGGAAACAGGTTTTCCGGGTCAAGTCTGAGAACCGAGCCAAGGGAGGGGCTCAACCGGTCCGTATTCAACCACGTCAGTACCCAGGCAAGATCCCACCGGGGTACTAGGGAACGTGAAACCGGACGTCGGAGTTCAAAGTGAGCCAGAAATTCGACAGATCCTTGCAGGCGCCTGGGTCCGGAAGACACCGGTGACGGTAGATGTCCGCGATCGTAGCGCGGTAGCCCTTGCTGGCGACCGGGGCTAAGCCCCGGTCGTCGAAGAGCCACAGGAAGAACTTCGCCAGTTGGTGGGAGGCTAGGTTAGTGGGAGGGTGCCCATGGGAGGTGCACCAGGTCTGAAAGACCCTCCACGTGCCTTCGTACACCTTCCTTGTAGAGAGTCTGCGGGCTGCTGCAATTGCCGCCACTGCTGCTGCATCCGAGAACCTCTAGCGGCGCGGGCGTGCCGGACAACCTCCAAGCGTGTAGGCGGAGGCGTACGGGGCACGGATGGAAAAGCCGCTGACGGGGCTGCTTGAGCATCGTGGAAGGGGTAGGAAGCTCCAGAGGAGGGTCCGTCGCAAGCGCGAGGAGGTCCGTGGTCCAGCTCTTGGTCCAGTTGAAGGGGGGCCACCAGCAGGAGGACCGCCGAGCATCCCAGAAGCTTCCGCAGTACCTTCGGAACGAGGACTGACGGGGGGTAGGCGTAAGCAATCAGGCCGACCCAAGGAATGGGGAGCGCGTCCACTGCCCAAGCGAGTGGATCCAGGACTGGCGAGACGTAGACCGGGAGCTGGCTGTTTCATCTGGTGGCAAACAGATCCACTAGCGGCGTTTCCCAGTGAGAGCAGAGCAGGCGAAAAATATCCGGGCGTAGGGACCGCTCCGTGTGGAGCAACTGTCCGCGACGAGACAGGGCGCCCGCCATCACGTTGAGGTGGCCAGGGATGTGGCGGGCTCGTAGGGCAATGCCTCGATCCCTGCACCAGAGGAGAAGGTGGTACCGAAGAATGCAAAGGGAGGGCGAGTGAGTGCCACCCTGATTCTGTATGTAAGCCACCACCGTCGAGTTGTCGGAGAGCACGAGGACTTCCTGATTGGCCAAGGTCTCCTGCCAAACGTCGAATGCCAACCCAACTGCCTTCAAGCTCCAGCCAGTTGACGTGATTCCCTAACAGCTCCCGAAGCCAACGCCCGAGGCCGAGAGAAATCCGGTAACAGGTGCGCGCCCCAGCCGGCCTGGCTCGCCTCTGTACAGAGAGACCACCGAGGCGGCGGGGAGTGTAGGGCACCCCCGAAGCCAGCCAAGCGAGGTCCGCCCACCTCTCGAGGTGAGGACGAGCCAGAGGCGTGACAGGTACTAGATCCAACAGAGCGCCCGAGGGTCGCCAGTGAAGAAGGAGACGTAGCTGGAGAGGCCGAGCATAAAGTCTGCCCCAAGGGAAGCAGGTCCGCAGCCGCACTGAGGAGGCCCAGGAGTTGAAGCCAGACCCTGGCGGTGAAGGAGGATCCCATCCCCATCGAAGTCGCTAAGTCGACGATCTTCTGTCGCCTGGCCAGAGGCAGGCGGACAAGGTTGAGGTCGGTCAGGAATTCCATCCCCCGATGTAGAAACCGTCGAGAGGGAGAAGATCGGATTTCCCCAATTGAGCAGGAAACCTAGACGACGCAGAAGGGAAAGCAGGGCATCCCTGTCCGTCTGGAGGGCTGCGGAACCAAGTTGCGCAGTAGAAGGTCGTCCAAGTAATTGGAGGCCGGGCTCAAGGAGCGCTGACGGAGATAGGCTATCACGGCGTCGAGCAGTCTTGCAAACACCCACGGACTGATGTTGAGGCCGAAAGGAAGGGCGCAGAACTGGTAGACGATCCCCCCAAGTCAAACCGAAGGTACCGGCGAAACGACGGATGAATCGGGACGTGCAGATAGGCGTCTGACAGATCGAGGCTGATCGCAAAGTCCATCGGCCGGAGGGCCGCACGGAGTGTCCTGGCCGTCTCCATCCTGAAGCGAGGGGCCAGGGGCCAAGCTGATAATAGAAGAGTCGGCTGTAGAACGCCGGAGAGTCCTGCCGCGAAACCACCTCTGTCGCCGCTTTGGTGAGGAGGGTCGCCACTTCCCCGCGCCGAGCGTCCGCCTGTGTACCGTCGAGCGGTTCCTGGGTCCACATGGGTGATCTGCGAAGAGGCGGAGGCGACAGGAACGAAGTTGCAGGCCTGCGGTAACGGTGGAAAGAATCCAGGGGTCGTCCGGGAACAGCGATCTCCAAGATCGCTGAAGAGCGACAGCCGCCCGCCGACGGGAGGCCCGATTACTGAGGCGGGGGCGGAGGCGGGGGAGGAGGCGGGGGCGAGTCAATGAGCCCGACCGCGGCCCGAACTACGGGCACCGCGGGGCCAAGCAGGGCGAGGGGCGGGGCCGGCCTGAGTAGCCTGGAATGGACGGGCCCGACCCCGTGAAGATCCGACTGTAGGAAAGGAGGGCCTGCAAGACCGCTGGGCACGACCCCCGCCGTGCGGGGGGCGCGAAAGCGGGTCGAGGCTGGGTTAGATGCAGGCTTGGGCCACAATCCTTGGAAGATTCCTTAACGGTGTGCCAAGTGTCGCCGAACAGCTGAGGACCACCTAAGGGGGCTTGACGAAGCTGGGTCTTCACTGACAAGGGAAGGTCCGAGCAGAGGCGCAAAGGGTATCCCTCCTCCAGAGGTCGCATTTGGCCGCTGCTGCCTTGGCGGTGGCGGAAGAATGGTAGGCGGACCGGTTGGCCGCTATCAGGATGGACTGCACGTCACGAAGCGGGGACTGAGCCTCCAGGTCCCACGTATCCTGTAGGCACTGCAGGGCTGCCTGGGTAGCCAGTTCCAAAACCGAGCACGCCAGCGAGTTCCGCGCTAAGGAGGTGATCCTGTCGAGAGGCCGAGGCCACGAGTTCTGGACGAGCCTGCGGCCGCCCGCCTGTAGTAAGGCCGCCGCATCCACCGCTGGAAAAGGTATGGCGAAGGCTTGGGAGTGTCCAGCGTACCAGGCCTGGCGGAAGCTTAAGGTGATTCCCACCGGCGATCGAGCGGCGGTAAAGTATCCCGTGTCGCCGAAAGCGTCGTTACGCAGCTGGGCGGAGAAGCATCGGTGAGGTCCCGGAAGCCGGCTTGCGGGAGGGACTTGCGGCGCTGGACTTGCCTCTGCGCGTCGACCATGGCCGAAGCCTGTCTCTTCGGAGGAGGCGAAGGCGGACAGACCTCGGGCGGTAGGGACTTGGCGATAAGCCTTGAAGCCTCACCCAGAGCGTGGACCGTCTGTGATCCGAGCGAAGGGCCGGCAACGTCTGACGAGGCGGAGGCCGACGCGACAGCGGAAAAGGCGGGAAGGAGAACCAGCCGCCGAGTCCTGCAAGAAGATCGCCGAGGCCGAGTCCGACGGATGAAGGCTGAGGACGTCCGGTTCCAAAACTGATCTTCTCGCGGCAAAGACGAAAGGGGCGAGCGGCTACGAGAGCGCCGCACCGCCGCGCGCGAGGTAGACGCAGCCGCCCGCGACGCACGCAAAGAGGCGCGCCGCGGCGACGGAGGGACCGTGGCAAAGCGACGGTCAACCTCGAAGTCGGGATCCGCACGCGGCAGCCGACGTGAGCGACAAACCGCGATCGGAATACCGAGGAAGTGGCCTGGTCACCCCTGGCCCGCCCGGGAGAACCGGTGCGAGGGGGGGGGGGGGGGGACCGCCAATAGTCTCCCCTAGCCCGCTCAGGAAAGGCGGAGCGGGGAGGGGACAAATACCGGGCACGCGGCCCCCCGTCCGATGTTTCGGACCGTGGAGGACGCGCGATGTCACACCGGGCCCGCCTGGTCGATACGAGGCGGGGGGGGGGGGGGGGGGGGGGCAGTCTAGGGTCGCGCCAAGCCCGCTCAGGAAAGGCGGAGCGGGGAGGGGACGATTTATGAGCCAGCTCCGAAGCCTCGGAGCGAGGGGGGGGGGGGGGGGGGCGGCGAGGGTCCAAGTCACACCGGGCCCGTCCGGTCGATACGAGACGGGGGGAGGGGGGGGGGGACAGTCTACGGTCACGCCAAGCCCGCTCAGGCGAAGCGAAGCGGGGAGGGGACAATTATGTGCACGCGACCCCCGCTCCGACTCCTCGGAGCGTGGGGGGCGCGAGTCAACCACACCCCGGGCCCGCCCAGGCGAGACGGGGCGGGCGGGGGGGGGGGGGGGGGGGGGGGGGGGGGAAGAAGAAGCATGCCGTGCCCGTTCGGAAAATACAGAGCGGGGAGGCAGCATTACTAACGGTCTCGAGTCACGTTCCGAAGCCTCGGTGCGTGAGCGAGAGCATTTCTTATCACGTTTACTCTCTTTCTTATGCTTGCGTTCCGTCACCCGTCCCCGCTCCGGAGACCTAGAGCCGGGGGTGGCCGACGAACGCTCATCTCTCCCAGACCGCTCGCCCGAAGCAGAGCGGGGGGTGGGAACCAACATGGGCTCAAGCCACGCGCTAACGAAGCAGAGCGTGGGGAGCGTGACTCCGAAACTCGCCTACCCTGCTCCGAAGACTCGGAGAGGGGAGGGAGAACCTGCGAGTTAACGGTACAAGAAGGGGACTTACCTGTGGGCCGGAAAGCCCGATGCGCCGAGGGAAGTACGTCCACCCGTGGAGGATCCCGTGGAGACCGAAGCGGGCGAGGGGACCGGTCACGCCTGAAGAAGTCCCACCTGCGCGAACACCGGTCTTCCGTCCAAGCGGCGCCACCGTCACACGTTACGTCCGAAGCACAGCCCGAACACGGCAAGCCAGAGTCGTGTGCCTCATCCGGCCACTGGAAGTCCCCGCACGGCGGCAAGTCTTCGACACAGAAGAAGCTTAAGGCCCTAAACCAACTACGCCGGCGAAGAAAGTCAACCTTGCACAAACCAGCCGGGCACAAGTCACGTGCGTCGTCGAACCCCAAGGCCAAGCCAAGGGTGAACTCACAAAGTCAGAGCCGGTAAAACCGGTCGGCGCACAGGTCACAATGAGTCCAAATGTCAAAGGAAAAACCACGAATGTAGTGAGTCCAGGGCTGAATCGAAGACTCCAATTCAAGCCCACAGTCAAAAACCACTGAAACCCGTAGAACGGAGAAAGGCAAAAACTCGACCGTCCCCGGTCGAGCTATGAGTGAAACTGACGAGGTCGCCCTGTGCTCGCCGGGATAGGGTAGTAAGGGGAGGCCACCCGGGGTCATAGTGCTTGGATCCCCGGTGTCTCCTCCCCAGTTGTGTGCTACACACAATTTTGCTGAAATCTATAGGCAATAGAGTGTATTCCCAGATAGTAATGCCATCGGTAATGTATTTTGAAAAAACAAATTTTCTTTCAGATATTAATTTGGGCTCAGGCAAGCATTAAGCCATGATATTACTTTTAATCTGAATTAAAGTGTTAATCTATTGTGAGGCCTTCAAAAGTACTTTTGACCCTATGCGCTTCTGTCACGATTCCTGCAGGAATCGTGACAAAAACCATTGCTGACACGCAAGGGGTTAATAGTGATCTTAATAAACAGGTGCTCTTTAACCCTCTTAGCCCCAAGGTCCCATTTCTCAAATGTTGGAGGTGTTGCCTAACGACTATGTACCAGTTGTAGGAGGTGGATTGATCATGATAAATCAAGACATTCCTTTTGCCAATGAAGATAAGTAGCGGCTAATCTCTCTGTTTGTTTGTCTATTTTGACAAAGGGTATTTACCCGAAATATTAATAAATTGTGTTGTACCCGTCTTTTCTAAGCGTGTTTCTTTCTCCGTTGGGTATTTCTTACCATAAAATGAGACAACATCTGTTCATCAGTGTTTGGGGGGCCCTCATAATCATCTCCAGCAACCATGCGTGAAAATGTAACCCCCTTGTGCATGCGGCCATCCGTACTGTTTACTACAGTACCGGTGGCCGCATGCATCACGAAGGTAAAGTGCAAATTAAAAAATCATTATGTCTATGGAAAATACCTCTAATCCCACAAAAGTCTTTGAACAAAAATACAACACGCATTATTTGAAATGGTTCAAAACAACTTGTGAAGGTGCAAGCCTCTACATGATCTGATCTAAAAGCCAACAATGAGCATCCAACAAGAAGCAGACATTTTCAACAGTATCAGTCCGTCTCATTCAATGTAAACCGATCATTCAATGTTTAGCGCAGCGGACTGACTGCCGGAAAGCAGTCACAACATAAAAAAGACAAGAGGCACAAATCCTCATAAGCCCCCGTGATGCGGAGGCTTATGAGGATCTTTGCCTCTTGCACGCCTCACTCTCATCAACGTGAGCTATGAAAGAGGAGGGTCATCGAGCACTGAATCTGTGAGGATTCCCGATACATATTTTCTAGCCAGTGGCAAAGATCATGTAAATTACAACATTCACCTGAGCAATAACAACTAACCTCTGAAAAGCCATCAACAGCATGGCGCGCAAACACAGAAGGAAAGCAAGAACAAATGTCAACAAACTACATCCCTGGTTGGCTCAATCAGAGCCTAGTTGTACAATTAAACAATTAGAGCTATTCTTGACAAGCGACTCTTGCACTGAGCCATTCCTCTTATGCCTACATACTGCTGCGCCTGTCGATGGTGAATGAATGAATATATGATTATACAAAGTTTGTATGACATTCGCAAATGAGGAAACCATGACTCTGTAGGCGAAAGGCCCTCATGACGATATTGCTGCAGTTGGCCGAAGTGCAGGTGTGGCTAGTGGACCTTTTGCTCACCACCCCAATCTGATTCTAGAGAGCAGAGATGTCAGTACAGGGAGCAAGTACGGTCAATCAAGAAGCTAGGACTCTCGTGAGTTACTGCAGCTGCAGCTTCTAATGCCAATCTATTTGCCTTTTGGCGATGAAAAAGGCTGACAGTATAGTCACGGGTCACAGTGGGAAAAATTGAAATGATTGGGAATAGTCCACAAGCCACCTATGTACACCCCTACAGTGCAGGGACAATTAACCGTTTGGCTATTGGAAGCACATGCAGGAATCATCACGACAAAAAGCACTACTGAAAGCCAAAGGGGGCTGTAGTTCAGACTTTGGTGTCACACAGCAAACAAGTTCTATATCTAGCTGTAGAGTAAATCCTGAAGATGTAACTGTGGCTGATCCTTGCCAGCAACAACATAAATTCTCATGAGATCATGCAGCGTCTGGGGCTCATGAGACTCTGCCTCTTGCCAATGGAAAGCACTGGCTGCAGAACTGAACCCAAAAGCTGAAATTCATCATTCTGGAAATTTGATAAAGCTGAGACAGCCTCCGGGACTGAAGACTGTCACATATGCAGTACATATTGTTTACAGAAAAGTGCTATTGCACACATCTAAACTGCACAGCGACACTGACAATAGCATCTAGATAGCTTTTTCCTTTTTGGTTTTCAGCTATCTGAGGTGATCAGGTGGGCTAGATATACAGCGATAACATGACAACATTCCTTATAAACAGAAACCTGGTGAAACATTTAATAGATGACAACTTTCAGACAGATCCTGAGCTCATCTTCACAGTCATGCGTTTAACTTAAAAAAAAACCAAACACCCAAACAAATGCCCCTTGTCAATCTTGACCAGCAAGAATCATAGATTCTAACAAGACCCTGCAATTGCAGGGGCTATGTGAATCTATACTGACGAGCAAAAGAAATGCAAAATTTTTGGAGCCATCAGAAACACTTCAGTGTTTTTGATGGTTCCGAAAATGTTGCATTTCTTTTGCTTGTCAGTATACATGTACAATGTATGTCTATTTCATCTGGCAGGGAATGGAAGGGGTGCTTGAGGCAAAATAGCGACCAAGAGCATTAACACCACAAACTGTATACACAATCATTAGAGTGGATGACATTGGATAGAATCTAAACCACTGTTACCATTGCAGGCTCATGCACCCACTGTAATCTGCTGAATGGTGTCAAGCGGAAGACATCCGAAAAGATCTGTGCAAACCCACCATCCCTTGCAAAAAGATAGCAGCCAAATGAAGCGAGACTACAGTCTAAATGGATCGTCCACTGTTAATCACAAACCCATGGGCCAGCGTCCACATGCTGGTTCTTGCAGAAGGATATACAAACCCCTAGCTGAACAATAAGAATGCTCAGAAATCTGTGTCATTCTAGATTATTTCCATAAATCTGAAAACGTCAAAAACTGCATGTCTTTTGACGCAAACAGTGATTAAAGCTCAAACATGCAATACTGCATGTTTGTCCAGGCTTTTAATCTACTGTTTTTGTTTAAGCAGAAGCAAGTTTGATTTCCTTCTGATTTCCAAACAACGTTTATTGTAGATCTTGCTGGAAATGTCTGTCACAAAGGGCATACAGCAGAAACTCTTGAAGGATGTTGGTAGCGATTTTCTTCGAGGCGATTCCTGCAGGATCAACTCAACAAAAATTGCTACCAACAGCCAAAGGGTTAACCCACTTGTGCATGCATGTTTACAGTACTGGTGACTGCTTAAATAGTGGGGCTAATCCAAAGGATGCACTGACCCACTTGTGCATGCATGTTTACAGTACTGGTGACTGCTTAAATAGTG
Source organism: Semisulcospira habei (assembly GCA_036245525.1). NCBI lineage: Eukaryota > Metazoa > Mollusca > Gastropoda > Semisulcospiridae > Semisulcospira > Semisulcospira habei. The sequence continues at coordinate 96,450,972 of BTPG01000002.1, forward strand.
GGGCTAATCCAAAGGATGCACTGACCCACTTGTGCATGCATGTTTACAGTACTGGTGACTGCTTAAATAGTGGGGCTAATCCAAAGGATGCACTGACCCACTTGTGCATGCATGTTTACAGTACTGGTGACTGCTTAAATAGTGGGGCTAATCCAAAGGATGCACTGACCCACTTGTGCATGCATGTTTACAGTACTGGTGACTGCTTAAATAGTGGGGCTAATCCAAAGGATGCACTGACCCACTTGTGCATGCATGTTTACAGTACTGGTGACTGCTTAAATAGTGGGGCTAATCCAAAGGATGCACTGACCCACTTGTGCATGCAAGCACTTAGCCCTTTTAGCCCCGGATCCCTACAGCAGGAGATGTCTTTACCATGATAATTCAAGGGTAGTGCCAGATTTGCTTGGCGCCTTCAGGGTCATGGTCAAGCCATCTCCTGCAACAGGAACACAGTCGTTAAGTGACAGTAAATTTGGGAAATGCACCCGTGGGGCGAAATTGGTAAAGGGACTTTTCACAGTACTGGTGGCAGCATATATGATGAGGTTCAGTACTAGCAGCCTTAGTCGATGAAACAAACTTAAGTCCAAGCAAGGCAAAAATAGCAACCAGAATTGGGGTCACAACTGCAGATCAATGGAAGAGAAGTTGTCATTTTCCAGCCAAGGGGTGGGCAGCCGACGCTTTTTGGGCATGTCTACTCATTCCAGATGATTGCCGCCTAAGTTGACATACCGGTAACAAACCAATTCCAAGCAAGATAAAAAAAACAATGATGAGAATCGGGGTCACAACTGCAGGTTCATATAGGAGAATTCAAAGTTAGACGGCGGAGGGGGATGCGGCGGAGATTCCTTGGGAATGTGAAGACCCTCCGTCTCCAGCAGACGAATCTTGATCTCCATGGAGAGGAGCATCTCCATGTCCTGCTTGACCTGGTTACTCATCATCTGGAAAACACAAGCGACATTAACACTTTACCTGCTATTGTCAAGAAAATCCAATGCCAGCTTATTAAACCTCTGCGTGTCAGTAGCGGTTTTAGTGGCGATGATAGGAATCATCGTGACAAAAACTACTACTGACATGCAAAGGGCTAAGTAAGCTGGTGTCATTTTCTCCCGACAGCAGGAAAGGAAATGAGATGAAAGTATATTTCTCAAGGATAACTGATAACATACTTAGGGCTTTTTAAAAAATCCCTTTTTAAGGTTGACAAGTCCATCTCCATAGGCGGTAAGAACAGAAAGATTCTGAGACAGTCACAGAACGGCACATCCATGACACACTAAAATTCAAATTCATGTACTGAAATGTGATAGAGGGGTAAGCAGACACACTAAAATTCAGTGCTTCCATGTCTTAGACACACTATTTTTTAATTATTTAAAGAACATGCCACTGAGTCAGTACTACAGTCAAAGAACAGCACATCTATGATGGACTGAAATTCAAATTCATGTACTGAAAATGTGATGGAGGGGTACGTAGACAAACCCAAATTTCAGTGCTTACATGTCTGAGACACACAATTTTTCAAATATTTAAAGAGCATGCCACTGATTCAGTACTACTGATCCAGTTTCCTGACCCTTTGAAATGTTCAGGTGGCATCTGTGCACCCTATAAAATTTACACCTGGGCGTATATCTCTGTGGTAAAAACAGGAGTTCTGCTACAAAAGGGGTAACTTTGGCTATTTATGTCACTTTCTTTGCATTATTTTGTTGGAAACATTTTCAGATAACATAGTCAGATAAAAATGTAACTGCATACAGCTATGTTAGGAAAGAGAAGAACCCAACGGAGAAAGAAACACACTTGACGCACTACAGCAGGAGATGGGTCGACCATGATAACTCAAGGGTAGTGCCAGATTAGCTTGGTGCCTGTTGGCACCAAGCTAATCTGGCACTACCCTTGAATTATCATGGTCGATCCATCTCCTGCAACAGGTGCATAGTCGTTAGATGACACCTCCAAAATTTGGGAAATATGTGTGTCGGGCTGAATGAGTTAAGAAAGAAAGTTACAACACTATAAATTGTGTTGTAACCATCTTTTCTAAGTGTCTTTCTATCTCCACTGGGGTCTTCTCTGCATTTCACCCACTTGGCAGTTACCGTTTTGGTCTGGATTATGCAAGGAAAGAAATGCTATGGGACTCTTACCTCGTTTCCCAACAGTGCATTGAGCCCGTCGCACCACATGTCATATTCAATCTCTGACGACGCCACAAAGCAGATCTGGTCTTCCTCATTTTCCGTTTGGATGCTGAACGCCAGCTTACCATTTTGATTCTGAACACAAATAATTTAAACTGTAATATCAGTGTGCATCACTGACCATTAACCCATTCAGTGCTGAGAAAATGTGAACACACCCAACTGCAAGAGGTACAGATCCTCATGAGCCCCCGCATTTGCGGGGGCTCATGAGGATCTATGCCTCTTGCTGATACCACTTTGAATCCATGTGCCTGGGACAACTAGGGTTTGTTGATGTTGAACTGATGAAGACTGCAGAAACAGTTCCCGTCAACGGGCACTGAATGGGTTAAGCCAGCAAACAGGAAATGATTCCCACATACTCCTCTCTTTCCTAAAAGCACAATTGAAAACCAAAAAGACAACCACTTCACATCTCATCAAATTTAATAATAATAATAATAAATCATACTTATAGTGCTGTTACACAGACCATGGAATTCCTAAGTACACACACACATTCAGAACTGCTTTGGAATTGTGAGAAAGTTCTAGAGAAAAATTGAGTCTTAAGCTGCTGCTTGAAAGCCGACAGAGATTTTTTATTCATGTTTAGATCCTGAATATTTGCTTACTACTCTGATTCTGAAAGTGATTAATAATGTATCATTCACCAAACAACAGTGTGTATGAAAATGATTCAAGTGTACTCTCTCTCCAATGAATTTAACCCCCTTGTACAAGCAGCCATCGGTACAGTATACATGTGCTTACTTTGTTTCTGGTATACAGTACCGATGGTTTGCATGTGAAATGCATGTGAAATATGAAATAAGCAACAACAAAAAAGTATAATACATTAACACATTCTACCTCAGGACCGAAATCCTCAAATTCTGAAGGACTGTATTACAATTCTCAAGGACTGTATTACAATTCTAGAGACAGATCGAGCATTGATATTTCAAGGGTGGTGCCAGAACAGCTTGGCGCCTATGGGCACCAAGCTATTCTGGCACCACCCTTGAACTATCAATGCTCGATCCATGTCTTACTATGGTGTGTTGGGGCTGAATGAGTTAACAATGCCCATTTGAACTCTTACCGTTTTTTTCAGCCGCTGAGTAACGACAACATGTGGGCATTCTCTGCCCATTATAACGCGCTGTATATCCACCAAGGGCACTGGATAACACATAAATGAGCATTTCTTTAACTCATATCATACTGAGGCTAAAAGCTTCAAATTTGTACACTGCCATATGCAGCTACATTATAGTACTTACAGATGGCTACAGTTCAAGGGTAGTGCCAGAATAGCTTGGCGCCTCTAGGTGCCAAGCTGTTCTGGCACTACCCTTGAACTATTTTAGTCAAACTTATTTCACACAATGGTGTATTCCAAATGATAAGGGTCAAAATAAATAAATAAATGAAATGCACCTGAAGTTTCCCTTATAATAACCATGCTGATGCATACCATTTCCGGACACACAGATTTTAATGAGAAAGTACAAACTGAATGTGGCACATATACTCATGGGCTTTTGTAGCTAAACATTCTCTTGAACCCTGCTGAAGAAAACACATGAGCATCTGTATCAGTATGCTGCAGGGGTTAGGAAATGTTAAGAGCATTCCATGTCACATGACTATTTTATTCCGAGGTCACTCCCTCATAGTGGAGACAGCCACCACTGCTGTATTGCCTTCGACCAGTCTGAGCAAAGGGAATAGTGCTATAACCCCACCAATGGCCACAGTAGTACAGGGTGAGGTATGCCAACTACGCTTTACAATTACACAGACTCAATTTTGTGACCCCATCTGAGCTAAAAATGGCTCCTCAAGTATAGCAACTAGTAGTTGCCATGCGTGCATTGACATGCGCACACACACACACACACACACACACACGCACGCACGCACGCACGCACGCACGCACGCACGCATGCACGCACACACACACACACACACACACACACACACACACACACACACACACAGAGTGACACACACACACAAACACACACTCAAATGCACTCACATTTGTTGGTGAGATGTTCTAAAGGTGGTTGCTCCGACTCCAAGCAGTCCCCATAGTGTAAGGCTTTGTGATTCGGGGCCAGTCGCCAGTACCAGAATTTGTCTGAAAAGGGAAAAGCACGTTAACCCATTTAGCCCTGATGGACTACAGTACGAGATGGACTGACCATGATACTTCAAAGGTGGTGCCAGATTAGCGTGGCGCCACCAAGTGCCGAGCTAATCTGGCACTACCCTTGAATCATCAAGGCGGATCTGTCTCCTGCAACTGGTACATAGTTGTTACGTGACACCTCCAAAATTTGGGAAATGGGGCCTTGGGGTTAACCCCCTGTAGCACACGGCTACGGGTACTGCAAACAGTACCATCACACACTGCTCTAAACATTACTCATGGCTGCATGCGAATGGAGGTTACCCCTTTTCATCCTGATACACTTTTGCTTGAAATAAATTTGACTGTGATAGTTCAAGGGTGGTACCAGAATAGCTTGGCGCCTCTATTCTGGCACCACCCTAGAACTAAAATGGTTGATCTATATTCTAATCTGTAATGTAGCCTTCATAGGACAATAAGCAGATTGTACAAATTCAGCCTCAGGATGTAATGGGTTAATACTAAACAAAAAGTATGTTTTGAACTGGTGATCGGTCAGGCTTTGTGGTTTGGGGACTGTCGCCAATACCAGATTTATCTGAATTAACTCAATACATACTAAAGATGAATTTTGTTTTAGACATCCTCTGAGGTCTATGCCGCAGTTCTGGAGGCAGATTGACGATGACAGTTCAAGGGTGGTGTCGGAAAAGCGTGCCTATAGACGCAAAGCTATTCTGACACCACCCTTGAACTATCACGGTCGATCCACATCCTGTTGTAGCATGTCAGAGTTTTATGGGATAAAGTACACATACCAAAGGAAATTACTTAACACTGGACAAACATTGAGACAGGTCCCCTGCCCCTTCCCTATGACACCTAAACTCCAGCCCATGTGGACTGGCGTTTAGGTAACATAGGGACGGGGCAGGGTATGTAACTGCATGTCTCGATATTTGTCCAACACTGAGTGCTTTCCCTTGGTGTGTGTATTGCTCCTATAGGTCGTTTGACTTCGGAGCGCACGTTTTTCACAAATATATCCACAAAGAACCACTTTCTATACCAATCTTAGAACAAATATCATTCAGTTGACCTAACATGACTTACTTTTAAGAAAATGGAGCAATGTGTCAGTTCAGCTGTACAGTCGTAAAAATTCAGAATTGTTTCATGAAATGACTGATTTTACATCCCTACATGTGCACCAGATGTATAAAGAAAGATCCATTTTCACGTGAACTGGCCAAGTTTAAAAAACCTGAAACAGCGCAGGCATGTACATGAAGTCTGCATGCTTGACCTCGATATTGAAATCTGCTGGGGCTCTATTTAGGGTATTTAAAATGGCCTGTTCTTGTCTTTTCACAATTTTTTTTTTTAGGACTGTACAGCAAAATAGACAAATCATAGGAGTACAATAAAAAATATTCCATATTTTAGGTCAATTGGCACTAAATGATATTTGTTTTTAAAGTGGTACAGAAACGTGTTTCTTTGCAGAAATATTTGGGAAAAACGTGCGCTCCAATGCAATGTCAAACGATGCCTCACCTGTTTGGTTTGAGAACTGAAATACAGTATGTTTTTGAATTCTGACACTGTAAGCTGGATAACCTTTTGCCATATCAACAAAAAAGCAAACATCTAGATGGAAATGACAAAGTAATAAGTTTTTGTGTGTGTGAGTACAGAAAGAAAAATAAAATCATCAGGATGCAAATTAACTCCTTACGCCCTGAGGACGAAATTATCAAATTATTGCAGATAGCCTCTGAGGTCTTTATCACAGTTCTGGAGACAGATCGACCATGATATTTCAAGGTTGGTGTCAGAATAGCTTGGCGCCAAGACGCGCCAAGCTGTTCTGACACCAACCTTGAAATATCATGGTCGATCCACATCCTGGTGTAGTCTATCAGGGCTTTATGGGTTCAGGCATGCTAGTGGTAACAATGCTATCATGGAATGTTCATGAAGCATCGGAAGACTGGTCTGAACATATAAAACTGCAACATCGCTTAAATTAAATGCTGCTGTGAAGACGGTGCACTACCTTCTTGATTTGTCTGAAACCGTTCATGCTGAATTTTTTATTATCTATAAGACAATTAACGCGTTGCATCCTGAGGCTGATTTTTAAAAATATTGTTTATTGTCTTACGACGGCGACATTATAGATTAGGAGATAGATCAACCATTTCAGTTCAAGGGTGGTGCCAGAATAGCTTGGCGCCTCAGGCGCCAAGCTATTCTGGCACCACCCTTGAACTATCATAGTCAAATTAATTTCAAGCAGGAGTGTATCAGAATGAAAAGGGTTAAGAAATGCCACTGGAAAGCAAATTTTTCCATTAAAAAACCGAAACACCCTGGGTAAGGCTTTGTGATTTGTTACAAGTACCTGCTTCGGCCAAAAGGTGCAAACCACTGGCCACATTGCCCCTCTTTATCATTACATACAGACCATGGCAATCAGTACTTTATCCAGACCAAAAAGGTGACTGCCAAGCATGTAAAATGCAGAGAAGAACCCAACGGAGAAAGAAACATGTTGTACTGAGCAACCCAACCCATCACACACCAAGCTAATCTGGCACTACCTTGAATTATCATGGTCAATCCATCTTCCACTTTAGCGCGTCTGGGCTGAATGGATTAAACACAGGCTAAATGGGTTAACCCTTTTAGCCCTGGGACCCTGCAGCAGGAGATGGATTGATCATGAAGGCGCCAAGCTCATCTGGCACTACCCTTGAATTATCATGATCAATCCATCTCCTACAGCTGGTACATAGTCGTAAGGCAACACCTCCAAACTTTGAGAAATGGGACCTTGGGGCTAAAAGGGTTAAACACAGGCCCTAGCAACCTTAAGACAAACCTTTGATGCGCAAATTGCGCATGTGGTACTTGGCGAAGCAGGTACCTTCCACAAGGTAATTCAGTCGCTGCTGGCGTACCGTCATCAGAATCTCTGGGATAAGCTTTTCCCGCAGCTCTCTGCAATGCAGCCAGAAAAGAACATGTACAGTATTGCGTAGAAGTGGAGTGTTTGTACGCTATCATTTCTGGACAGAACTCGCAACTGACACTTCTGCAACTGTTCGATCCATAGTCACCGAGCGTGTGCGTTTTGTGCTCGGTGACTATGGATCAAACAGCTGCACAAATACTCCACTTCTATGTCTTATAGAACCTTTCATATATCCCAGAAAGCTTAGCGTGGTAAGACTATGACATGGGGGTTCTTCCTATCTAAAAGTGATCTTAAAAGGTTCTATTGCTGCATGGAAACCACCATGATAAAAATATACATTCAATTTTGAGTAGAAAAGGATCAGGAAAAAAAGCTTTCTGCTGGTTCCATACTTTACTCTTTTTTTTTAAGCTCACCATTTGAGCTACTCATACCTGAGAGCCATGAGGAGCAGCATTTCTCATAGAAAGATTCAAAGAAAATTTGCGGATAAAAATGTATTTTTCTCTAAAATGTATTTTTTCGAAAAATACTTACCAATAGCATTACTAATAGGAAGGTACGCTTAGTTTACCAATTTCAGCCCAAAAAACCATTGTGTATACATCACAACCAGGTGACTCTAGGAAGCCGTTACCAGGAAACCCTGGGTTGCCTCCCTATCCGGTCACGTGCGTGGCAGTACCTGCCAGTCTTTGCCTTAGCTCAACAGAGGCAAGCGGGGCAGGAGGGAGGAACCTCTGAATAATGCTATCGGTAAGTATTTTTTAAAAAAATACATTTTAGAGAAAAATACATTTGTTTTCTCAAAACTCTTACTGATGGCATTACTAATAGGAAGAATTGCGAATAGGAGGAGGGTACCGTCCCCTATGCATCTCCCACATGTTCACTTTTCCAGTAAAAACGCACCCCATCGTGCATTAAGCTATCGAGGGCCCCCCACGCACCCACTCCCGACAATTTCAGCTAGGCGTGACCTATAGCGCCTGTGGCACCAGGAGGGAGTGTTGCGCTGCCGAGATGTCCCCCACTAGGGCCAGGCTGCCATGCTGGCTGGATAGGTCTCGCAAGTAGAGGCGGGCGAAGGTGGATCACCCCGCCAAGCCATGGCCGCCCCAACGTCTCTCCCTGCGCAGTTGTGGTCAAGGCGGTGCTCGCAGCCACTCCCCCGGTCTCATGTGATTGGATGCGCATTGTCCTCGCCCGCTCCTCTCTCTCTGGGCGTGTGGACTGAGCTCCTGATGCCTGGACTCGCCTAGGGAGCATGTCCCGTCGTGGGCGGACTGGCAATTCCCTTCCCGAAGGTGGGGCAGGGCTCCCGGATGCGCTCATCTGTGCCGGGATGTCACGTCTGCCCTGGGCCCAGAGCAGGAAAGGCGTGAGCGCCCTTGTCTGAGTGGCTTAGTTCTGCGCAGGTAAATCCCAATGCCCGGACGGGGTCCTGTTGGTGGGACTCCCGGGACTGGTACTTCGCCTGGAGCTGGCAGAATGTCATAGCTGAGGTGCGGCCGCTGGGGCCAGTTCTTGGCCAGAACGTCGGGTCAGTGAGCTGTACCGAACCATCGGCCCTGAACTAGAGACAGGCGGGTCGCCCTGTGAAGGCGTGGATCTCGCTCACCCTGGACGCCATGGCGAGGGCGAGAATGAATCAGGTCTTCCTGGTTAGGCCTCTGAGCTGCGCTGGGGGTGGAGGCTCGAATCGCTCCGAGTTGAGCCAGGTTAGCACCCAGGACAAGTCCCAGCGAGGGATTAGCGAGCGGTAACCGGTTGCTGAGGATCCAGGCGCGCCATCAGATCCGAGAGGTCCTTGCAGGCCCCCCAGTCGGGTAGGCCCAGGTGTCGACATGTGTCTGTCAACATCGCCAGATAACCTCCGATGGTGAGAGGGCCCAGTTCTGCTGGGAGAAGCGCCGCAGAAAGAGCTCGGCCAGCTGGGGGGTAGTCAGGTCCGTGGGGAGAGCTGCTCGGCTGCGCACCAGGACTGGAGGACCCGCTGCTTTCCCTCGTAGACGTTACAGGTGGAGGCCCTGCGAGCCGCTATGATCGCTTCCACCGCCACCCCCGAGAACCTCTTGCGGCGATGGCCTGCCAGACAATCTCCAAGCATGTAGTAGCAGCCGTTCCGAGCATGGGTGAAACAGCCACTGTCAGGGCTGCTTGAGCATCATACGAGGCGTGGGGAGCCTCAGCGGAGGCTTGTGGCGAGGCTCAGAAGGTCTGTGGTCTAGCTCATGGTCCAGCTGAACGATGCCACAAGAAACAGAACCGTGTTGTCACCCCTGAGCTTCTGGAGCACCTTTGGTACCAGGACGGAGGGAGGGAATGCATACGCTAGCCACCTGTCCCCAGGGATGGAGAGCGCGTCTACGGACCAGGCTAGTGGATCCGGAATGGGGGAGACAAAGAGCGACAGCTGTCTGTTCCCCCACGTGGCGAAGGGGTCGATCATGGGCGTCTCCCCGTGCATGCTGAGTAGCTGGACGATATCCGGGCGTAGTGCCCACTCTGAGTGGAGAATCTGATTGCGATGTGAGAGGGAGTCCACGAGGACGATCCGATGGCCCGGGATGTGCCGCGCCCGAAGCGTGATGCCCTGCTAGCTGCACCACAGGAGGACTTGGTACACGAGGATGCAGAGGGAGGGAGCACGCATCCCACCATAGTTCTGTATGTAGGCGAACAGGTCGAACATCGGCGTCTCCCATTGCGCTTAGAGTAGCTGTAAGGTATCAGGGCGCAGTTATCGCTCTGTGCGAAGCCGCTGCCCCCGGCGCGATGGGGAGTCCGCACATACATTGAAAAGGCCTGGTAAGTGCCGTGCCCGCAGAGTGATGTCCCGATCCCTGCACCTCCGGCGAACCTGGAACACGAGGATACAAGCGGAGGGTGAGCGCATTCCCCCTGGTCCCGAAGTAGGCCATGACCGTCTAGTTGTCTGAGAATACCAGTACCCCTTGTTACGCGAGTCGTTCCTCCTATCCGGCGAGTGTCCGCCACCCCGCCTTCACCTCCAGCAAGCTGATAGGTCTGCCTGCATGTTCCCCCATCTAGCTGCCCATGGCTGTGACACTCCGGCCACAGGTGTGCTCCCCTGCATGAGCAGCTTGCATCTGTGCAGATGGGGATCTGTGGCGGTGGGGAGAAGCGTGGTGCCCCCGAACGGAGCTAGCCAGGTACTGTCCATCCACCGCTGGAGATGAGCCTTGACCGAGGAGAGGCGCCAGTGCAGGAGCGGCTGAAGCTGTATTAGCCGAGAGTAGAATCTGCCTAGGGGTAGGCGATCCACTGCAGCGCTACGTAGGCCCGACAGCTGGGTTAGGTCCTGGCCGGGAGAGTTCCGCGCGCGACGCTCAGAGTGTCGCCTCGGCTATCTTCTATATCCGCCCTACGGGAGGTCATACCCGATTGCTGTCGGTCAGCCTGTCCATGCCTAGATGGAAACCTGTGCGCCGGTATCCCGTCGAACTTGCCTCCCTAACCAGTAAACCGCATCGGCGGGGCTGTCAGCCAGGAAGCCGTGTCCTCCAACGCTTCGCCATCTGGCTGTAATCTTTCCTCTTCAAACCTCCTCCTTCTCTTTATCTTTTCTCCTCTTCTTCACTGTAAGAGCCCGGTGGACCAGGCAGTTGAAAGTGGGGCTGGAGGCCGCTTGTTGGAACCTTGAGACAACTCTGTTGACCATCCCGGAGGGAACCCCCGGGCTGAGGTAAGGTCCAAGGGTAGGGTCCGAACCGCTACAGCACCAAGCAGAAGGCGAAGAGTAGGTCACGCCAGGTCGCCAAATCAAGGGTACGTGAATATAGAAGTCCGCTAGGTGCAGGCTCAAGGCGAAATCGTGGGGTTGCACCGCACCCTCAGTGCTCTGGCCGTGTCCATACTGAAGTGCGGTGCCGAAGTACTTGTATAGAGCCGACAGGCCACTTGCCTCTGGGTTCGGGGACCAGGAAGCGATGACTGTAGCATTTTGGTGTCACGAAGAGCTCCGACGCTGCATCACGCCCGAACTTGTCCGCCGATCCGGCGAGGAGGAGCAGGAAATATAGACGATGCTGGCGTGGGGTATCGGAGGTCCGCCCTCAACGAGGAATCACATCTCGTCGGCTAATAGTACTGACTGAACTTGTTTCATCTCCGTAGAGGCTGTCAGTCTCGGTGGATCGCCGGAGGCTCCACTCTCTGTCTGGGGACCCCGAAGTCTGATTCCGTGGCTTGTTGCGTCGGCGGCTTAATTTCTGGTCCCGCTCTGAGAGGTGCACCGATGGTGTGGCCCTGTCCAGGCGCTGGTGACCTCCGGACCTCTGAGGCACCCTCCAGGAGCAGCCGATCAACCGGCCAGACCTGCGGGGACTGATCTTCCTTGAGGACTTGATGGCCTCAACGTTGGCGCCGGGACCACTGGGATAGCAGCAGCAAGGCGGAAGCAGCCTCCCTTTGGCACCGGCCCAGCCCTCACCAGCGGTCCGCGACGATTCACAAGATCAGACTCCTCCTGGGGGCTACGCTTCGGTTGGCGCTCAGACAGGCAGCGGCTCCCTCTTCACGGGCAGCGGTGGATGGCGAGGAGGCAATCAGTCTACACACGGAGGACTTGGTGGCGGCGTTGGGCGTAGACGACAGACACCTGGCGGACGGTCGGCGCTCTCCACCCCCGCGGTCGACGCGGCCCCGGCATCGCAGACTCGTCGCTCCTTGGACGAGACGTCCCGGCTCATCGCGTCATGCCTTACTCCGGACTACTGCCCTCCGTTGTCGCTCCAGAGAGGAAGGCCTCGGCGATGGTCAACACACCGTGGCGGCTCCAAGCGCTTCAAGTCGCTCCCTCATCCGGCAAGTTCCTGGGATCTAGCGGAGGCGGTCTCGGCTCGCCAGGAGGCTTAGACCAGGACAGCTACCTTGGCCTGCTATCACTTAGCGGGCGCAGGATTCCTCGAGATGGCGACGCAGTCAGTGGTCGTAGTATTTTGAAAGCACAGTAAAGCTTTAAATCCAGCAAAAATTTGGCACTCTACCCACATAAAATGTATTTTTCTTTAAAATGAATTTTTTTCGAAAAATACTTACCGATGGTATTACTAATAGGGAATAGGTTCTTAGCTAGACTAATTTTAGCCAAAATTGTTGTGTACGAGTATGGCCATGATGGCAGGTGAGAGGCACCATAGCCTAGGCGGTAACCCGAGTAGCCTCTCTTCCATCCCAACCGCGCATGCGCCCAGCGGGAGCTCACCAGTCAGTTTCTTAGCGGACCAGCGGCAAGCGGGGTAGGTGGGAGGGACCTTCGAGTAATACCATTGGTAAGTATTTTTCGAAAAAAATTTATTTGAAAGAAAAATACATTTGTTTCCACAAAACACATTACCGATGGTATTACTAATAGGAAGAATCCCGAAGAGGAGGCGGGTGCCGCTATAACGCCCCTAACTCACCCCCTAGGGACTGCTAGCGCCGCCCTCCCTAAGCAACCTCCCTCTAATTTTAGCAAAGATACCTACGGCGCCTAGAGCGCCGGGAGGGAGTCTTGCGCCGCCACGATGTCCCCCACCAGCGAAAGGTTCTGGCGTTGGTTGGAGAGGTCCCTCAGGTAGAAGCAGGCAAAGGTAGTCTCCGCACGCCAGCCCACAGCTGCCACAATGTTCTTGACAGCACAGTTGCGGTCGAACGCAAGGCTCGTGGCCGTGGCTCTGACCTTGTGCGCCCTGATGCTCATACGTTTGGCTGCATCCGGGGATTGGTCTTGGTAGGTGGAGCATATCACCCCTTGGAGCCAGGAGAATATCGTCAGGACGGAGATGTCATTCTACCTGGGGACAGTAGGCAGAAAAGGCGGGTGCGACCCCTGCGGAGCGGCTTGGTCCCGGTCCAGCTACACACGTAAAGCCCGCACCTGGTGCTGTTGTCTGGACTCACGGGTGGAGACTGGGTCTCTCAAAGGCGGGTCTTCGCGAGAACGCCGGGTCGGGCAGCTCAAGGTTACGCAACCGGGCAGGGACCACTCGACAGGACTGTGGTGGCTGCCGGCGCTAGAGCTCAGGCTCACGGGCTACACTGCGGCGTTGAAGGCTCTACAACCTCTTTTCCTTCTTCCCGCGGCGCTCGAGGTTCCGCGACTGGGCAGAGACCACTCGACGGGACTGTGGTGGCTGCCGGCGCAAGAGCTTGGGCTCGCGGGCTTAGCCGCAGCGTTGAAGGCTCTACAACCTGGTAAGGGCCACAACGTCGGGTCTGTGGGGCTTACCGGTGTTGAATCCCTGTTCCGAGAAAGGGTCTTGACTCGAGGTCTAGGACGCGGTGCTCGAGGTTCCACGACCAGGCAGGGGCCACTCGACGGGACTGTGGCGGCTGCCAGCGCTAGAGCTCCGGCTCGCGGCCAAGCCGCGGCGATGAAGGCTCTACAACCTCTTTTCCTTTTCTTTTCGCGGCGTTCGAGGTTCCGTGACCAGGCAGGGGCCACTCGATGGGACTGTGGCGGCTGCCGCTGCTAGAGCTCCGGCTCGCGGCCTAAGCCGCGGCGTTGAAGGCTCTACAACCTGGTAAGGGCCACTCATCGGGTCTGTGGGGCTTACTGGTGTTGTACCTCATATCCATGCTGCGTGAGCCGCTCGCTGACCCTGGAAGCAGACGCGAGGCCAGAAAGAAGCAGGTCCTCCGCGTCTTGTCCGGTAGCATCGCCAACTGTATCAGTAAGAAGCGGTCAGAGTTGAGCCAAGTAAAGACCCAAGGCAGGTCCCATCGCGGCACCTGGGAGCGAAGGGCGGGACGTTGTGAACCGAAGTGGGCCAACAGGTCGGCGAGGACTTGCAGTTACTAGGGTCAGGTTGTCCCAAGTGTCGGTACGTGTCCGCGACCATGGCCAGGTAGCTGCGACCGGTGATCAGCGCTGAACGCTGGTAGTTGAACAGCCAGAGGAAGAAGTTCGCACGCTGAGGAACCCTCAATCTGTGGGGCAAGGCGCAGCCTTCAACCAGTCGCACATGACTCGCCACTCTCCTCTATAGCCTCGTCTGTTCGAGATTCTGCGGGCAGTAGTGATAGCTTCCATGGTGGCACCTGAGTAGCGTCTAGTGGCGAGGGCTCGCCGCACAGCTCCGGGCAGGAAGGAGAAGCCGTTCGGGGCACGGGTGGTATAGCGCTTGTCGGGGTTGCTTGAGCATCGTGCGCGGGGTGGGAAGTCGCAGCGGTGGAGCCATGACAAGGCTCAGGAGGTCGGTGGTCCACGACTTGGTCCAGCAGACCGGGGCCGCCAGGAACAGGATCGCGTTGCACCCTCTGAGCTCAAGCCGGACTAGGGAACAAGCATCGTCGGCGGGTAGGCGTAGGCGACCAGGCCGTCCCACGGGATGGAGAGAGCGTCGACCGCCCAGGCAAGCGAGTCTGAAATCGGCGAGACGAAGTGGGGAAGCTGTTGATTCCCCCTCGGCACGACCATGAGGAAGTGTCCGCTGCACAGATCACCCAATGATGTCTGCAGAGAAGCAGGCCGCGACACGCGATGGAGTCGGCCGGAAAAGCAGACGACACTGAAAGGCTCTTGCTCGAAGGCCACGTCAGGATATTCGCACCAACGGAGTCCGTGGGAGCGGAGGAAGTACAGGGAGAAGAAGCGTGCCCCGCCTTGCTTCTGAAAGAGTCGACCACCGTGGCCCTGTCGGAGGGAACGAGAGGCTCCTGGCATCGGGAACGTGACACACAAAGCTGGACAAGGAAGTCCGGAGGCGATCCGCCGGAGGCAGGGTAGGATCTCAGTAGCTGGAGAGCGCTCTCAGTGGCAAGGCTTGCGTCGACGTGAGGGACGTCCTGGGAAGAGGGGAGCTGAAGGGAACTCCCGACGCGCCCCAGTCTGAATCCGCCCCGTGAAGAAGTTGAGGGCGTAGCAACGGTTGCACCGGAACCTGAGACTCGGGGTCACCCGTCGAGGGTCGCCCAGGGAGAAGCAGGAGCCACTGAGGCGGGGGCAGAAGACACATCCGAGGGGAAGAAGGTCCACTGTGGTGCTCACCAATCTCCGCAGCCGAAGTCCCATCTGACGGAGTACACCTGCACTAGAGACAACCGCCGCGTTGGGTTCGCCCAATGCTACGTTCGCCACTACAGAAACTGCCGTTCATGAGGTCGGTGCGAGGATCCATCCACAGGCCAAGAAGCGGCGCGAAGGCGAGAGGTAGAACTTGCCCACGTAGACCAGGAACCACGCCAGCTGAGGGGATCCCAAGTGCGTCTCGATCCTTCTCCAAGGAGGTCTCCGACCAGTGCGCAAGAGGTGATCGTCTACAGCCGTCGATGTGGAGCACGAAGACATCCAACTAATCCTGTTCGCGACGGAGTACAGCACGGTAGAACCCCCCAGAGGCTGCGAAGCCCCTGCAGGAAGCGTGCAGCCGGGGCAGGACACGCCGTCGAAGGTCAAGCGGAGAGTAGGGGTAGGAGGCGGTGTCCTCTTCTCCATCTGGAGACGACCAGAACACAAAGCAGACCGTGTAGTTCACCGACCGGCTCCGTATCATCTAGGAAGTCGCTGCATCCAGGCTGAAGGCCCAGTCCAAGTCTGCACTGCGAGGCGAAGTCTCGGGCAGTCTACCCGCCGAGAAATGGGTCGGCGACGAACTTGTACAGCGTGGTGCGCAGGACAACTGTCGTAGTCGCTACCAAGGTCAGGATGTCGAAGACCCGGGGGCAACCTGACGTCCCCATTCAACAAGTGTTAGCCGGCAAGAGTCGACCTAGGAGTGGTAAGCAGCGTGGTAGTAGAAGACTGGCAAGCCAGGAAGCTCGTAACCGCGGCTATAGGGGGAAGTCTCCGATCTTTGACGCTCGAAAGATAGAGGCCTAGTCAAACGTAGGTAAGCGCCGTCTCAGTAGGCAGACGCGCCCCGAGCCGGGGCCGTAGCTAACCGAGCTAACGTCCTGGGGCGCCGGCAGGCAACCTGTGTCGTCGCCGAAGCTACTAAGGAATAAAACGGATCATAGCTTACAGCGTTCAACCTACCATCCAGCTGTAAGCGCTTACGATGTGTACACGCCACAAACACCTACTAGGTTGGCAGCCGCAGTGAAGGTACTTGTAACAGGCTTGAGACGGAAAAACTTCTGTTGGCCTGTGGCAGGATCGGTCGCCAAAGTCTTGTCCTGACAGGAGGCCTAGGGTGAGGTAGGAGGTCTGAGTCGCGGGAACCAGTCAGCCGTAGCGTCGGACTGCCACGAGCGCGCCCGCCGTCGCAAAATGACGTCCGCTTGATCCTTCTACCAATCCGTGGTCCGTCGACACTGTCTTAAGGGAAGACGGGGCGAGTGATCCGACGTGAACCCGGCTCATCTCTAAATAACCTGGCAAGTGGGCGCACACAAGCCAAGCTGTCTTGTCCTATCTTTTCTTGAAGTCCTTCCACTGACCCTCCGCCCCGCGAGACTGCCTTGGTCGCCTGGGCGGAGTTAACCAGCAATAATCATACTTGATTTTGGAGTGGGACGCCGAAGCTTCAAGCAACTCCACGTGATCCCGACTCATCGCTTACCCGTCCCCGAGGAGTGGGTGCACACAAGTCCAGCCTTCTTGTCCACTCATGGTCCCCTGTCACTGCGTATGAGCGGGGCGCCAAAGTCTGTGCCGCAGTAGAGTCGAGGCTTGGAGGGCCTGCACATCGCGGGTCATCCTCATACTGGGTCCTTCCAGTACTTCGAGATGGCAGGCACCGGCCAAGCTAGGAATCGTCCCCATCCTGTGGCCTAAGTCATGCAAGCGCCGCATGGTCCAGCATATCGTCCCGCGGAGGGTAAAGTCACTCACCGCGGCTGGGAAATCTATCTCTTACGCGCTGGCGTAAACCCAGGTTGCAGCGAAAGTCGGCCCGGAGGGACCACCTGTCCGTTGAGTGCGAACGCCGTCGAGCTACGGGAGTCCGCTTGGATCGTCACACAAAGCAAGGCTTGTCTGCGCCAGGGGGTAGACGAGGCATGTCATCTCGTTGCACGCCCGTGCTGTGTCTCCTACTTCCTACCGGGGAGCGGGAGTGCGCCAGGCCAGCAGACTTGTCTGGTCGTGGTCCCCAATCCCTCTTGGAGCGGGGTGCCGAATCCCTGTGCCCGCGCTGGTCTCTACGCCTTGCTGAGGCGGCAGGGACTGAAGCATCGCGTGGCGGGCGAGTCTCCACTGGCACTGGTCGGGTCTGTGACGGCCACCGGTGCTGGAGATCGCTCTTGAGTCGTATCTCGCATGGTGGCTACCGGTGCAGGGGCTTTGTCTCAAGGCCTATATCGCTGCGCTTGAGGTTCCGCTACCAGGCAGGGGCCACTCGACAGGACTGTGGCGGCTGCCGGCGCAAGAGCTCCGACTCGTGGCCTAAGCCGCGGCGTTGAAGGCTCTACAACCTGGTAAGGGCCACTCGTCGGGTCTGTGGGGCTTACCGGTGTTGGACCCCTAAGCCGTGCTGGCGTCGGCCGATCACGGCGGTAGAAGCTCCATAGCTGGGTCCTACTGTTCTTCCAGCCAGGGGAGCAGACCAGGCACGGGTGATTGGAGGCACAGCTGGAACAGGGTAGGCAAAAGCAAGTCTGTTTCAATGGAACTGTCCACATCGTGAGCAAGAGCGGACTTGCCAACTGCAAAATAGTGCACAAAGAAAAAACGAGCGAGCGTGCCCCCGTGGGCCCGCAATACAAATCTGCACGACAATGGGTACAAACGAAGTTAAGTGCACTGCATAAGCTGACGCCTGGCGCTCTACCTCCCTTGAGCGCCGGTCGTAGGCAATAACCGAGGCTTTACTTTGATAATGGAGAAGCAGGGGAACCCACACAGGTCGCAGACCAACCAGCTCACCGCACCGAAGCCCAACAGCTATGGCGGCGAAGGCAGACTCGACCCGGCCCGCGGTCCGTGAGCGGAGACCACGCAGGCCTGACAGCACAAACAGTCCCTGAAGCTGGGAACAGCACCGAGCCGAACACCGGCACTCCGAGTGAAGCAGGAGAGCCTCTTCTTTCTCTACTCTTCCATCTCTGGAAGTAGAAAGTTCAGGACACACAAAATGCGTAACACGCTATAGCCAGACCTGCCTCGAGTGAGTGAGCAGAGTTCACAAGGCTACACTGTCTCGTCAGGTCTAAGTCACAAAAACCGACGAGGAAAATCCCACATGGAAAGCGTCCAAGCCTAACACAAGGCAAAGCGTAGTGTAACACTCTCCAATGACCACCAAGGTTTCCACAACTGAAGATTACACAGTCCGAAGCTAGAGACACTGTCGTACACAACCTTCCATTGTCTAGCAAAGAAACTGACTGGTGAGCTCCCGCTGGGCGCATGCGTGGTTGGGATGGAAGGGAGGCTACTCGGGTTACCGCCTAGGCTATGGCGCCCCTCACCTGCCACCATGGCCATACTTGTACACAACAATTTTGGCTAAAATTAGTCTAGCTAAGAACCTATTCCCTATTAGTAATACCATCGGTAATGTGTTGTTTCCTCAAAAACATTACCGATGTCATTACTACCATGGAACAACCTATAGCTAGCGTAATTTTAGCCCAAAAACTTACGATGTGTACCTTTAGGGCCAGGGGAGGCCACCAGGGGTGCCGTGACCTGGTACCCGGGTAGCCTCCCTTCCCACCCGTTACGGGTAACAGCCCGAGCAGCCAAGCCACACCAGTTCTTTCCTTTAGCTTGCAGCGTATAGACGTGTTTGCTTAGGCAAGCTGTACTTGAATATCTTTGTCAATGGAATTCGTTCCCGGCCTGTGCTTTCGCCTTGCCTTGGAACTTTCTGGCCTTGTGTGTACCGACGGCTGTGTATGGTTCAAGAGTACTTGGACTTTCAACAGTGAGCTTTGTTCCCGGCCTGTGCTTCGCCTTGCCTTGGAACTTTCTGGCCTTGTGTGTACCGTCGGCTGTGTATGGTTCAAGAGTACTTGGACTTTCGACAGCGAGCTTCGTTCCCGGCCTGTGCTTTCGCCTTGCCTTGGAACTTTCTGGCCTTGCGTGTACCGACGGCTGTGTATGGTTCAAGAGTTTTGGACTTTCGACAGTGAACTTCGTTCCCGGCAGTAATTTCGCTTTGCCTTGGAACTTCTGGCCTTGTGTGTGCCGACGGCTGTGTATGGTTCAGAGTACTTGGTCTTTCGTCAGTGGACCTCGTTCCTGGCCTATGCTGTCGCCTTGCCTTGGAACTTTTCTGTCCGTGTTGTAGCGTAGGGTCGTGTTCTTAGACCTCTACTGTGCTACCTAACGGCTGTGTTGGTTCTTGGAGCCCTTGGACTTCGTTAGTGTGGCTTCGTTCCCGGCCTGTGCGTCGCCTTCTGTGACTTTTAGAAGTGAGTGTCACGGGTGCTTCTTGCGTCGCTGCCGGAAGATAGGTCCCTGGGCCATGGGGCCTTCATCCCTCATGGGAGCGCTGTCCTGCACCGGTTCCGGCTTGAGAGATTTACGTCGGCTTCGCCGGTCAAGTTCGCCGGTTGGACGGCCGGGACCTTCGTCACGGACCCAGCCTTCCTCTTCCTGGATGCTTCTGGGCCTCTGCCGCGTGGGCGCTTCTTCTTCTTCTTCGACTACAGGTGCTACCTTCCCCTGTCCCTTGCGAGATGTCCAGGTAAGGTCTCGATGTTTGCCAGCGCCGCGCCTCTGGCGGCGTGCGCCGGCATCCTTTGCTATATCGTTGCTTGTTATTAAGAAAGCGATATTGCTCAGAACAGGATAGTGGAGAAGGGTGGAAGTGTGCGCGGTTTTTCAGGGACCGCTGTGAGATGGCCTTAGTTGCCTGCTCGGCGTTAAACCCAAATAACTAACTAGTTTTGGGGAACGTGGCCTTCTACTAGGACCAGTCCCTTCGTTGTTTCACTCTATGTTGCAGTGCTCAAGCCCGCACACCATGTGGCGACTTGCAGTGGCCGAGTTACAAGCATGCGATCTACCTCCCTGGCGCTGGCTACGCTTTGGGACCCTCTCATGATGTCTGCTCTCTGGGTAGAGGACCTTGGGACACCCAGCTGCGGAGCCTACGGCGTGACAGTCCGCCCGCCCCCACAAGCATGCTTCGGCGGCCCTGGATTCAGCAGGAACATACTTCGCTGCCATTGGGGGACGGCATACAAGGCTCCCCCCTTGCGCACCCACTCTCTCGAGTCAGGTCCGCAGCAAGCTCGCTCGCCCCGCTCTGCGGAAAACAAACCCCAACACTCTACATTGGGGGATGCCTTGATCCCCTCTTGCGCACCAGCTCGCTCCAGCCAGGTCCGCAGCGAGCTAGCTCGCCTCGCCTTGCGGAACCCAAGCCTCACAAGACCTCTGGCAGAACTGTACGCCGCTTCTCTCCGCTTGCGACTCCGGGTTCGCGACCGCCTGGACTCAGCTCCTCGCCCCTCGCCTGCGTACGCCCCTCGGACTTCGGCGTCCTGCTCCGGACACGCAGCCCTGCGTCTTCGGTTCTCGCCTCCTCTTCGCTCGCCGCTTTAGCTTCGCGGACGTCTCGCCCTCCTCGTCGGTCTTCCCCTCGGGCTTCGCTGTTCTTCTTACAGTTGCCGCCCCTTCCGGTCGGTGTCCTACTGGGTCGTCCATGCTGCTCGCCCTCCTGCCTCGTCCTTCCCCCTCTCCTTCCCCGGCACCCTCCCCACTCCCCTCCCCGTCGCGCCGTTGGCCACGTACTCCGCCCTCCTTCGTACGGACGCTCCACTCGTCGGTCTCGCCGCCCGCGCCTTCTCTGCCGCTCGCCCTGGTCTCGCCCTGTCTGACGGCGGCTTCCGCCTCTCCAGCTCCTGGTGCGTCCGGTGGATTCCGACTCGGCTCCCTCCTTTCCGTTCAACCTCCGCGCGCTCTCTTCTACGCCCTTGACCCTGCGTCCAGGACGCCCAGGACGGAGACCCTTCCCTCACTCAACGCGCCGTGCCTCTACTGTCTCGCGTCTTCCTCGAGCCCGGACGCCTTCCCCGTCGCCCGCTTGGACGTTGCTCTCCCCCCTAGAGGTTTCGTCCCTGCCACGCCCCGAGGTTCAAGGGTTCATGTCACCTTCTTCGCCCCTGCAGCAGGATTCAGGCTCCGACGCATGTTCTTCGTCACCATCATTCGCCGGCCGGTGGATTGGTCATCGCCTTTCGGCGCAGCTGGATGCCGGACATGCACAGGCCTTGCTTCTGCCCTCCCCGCAGTGGATCCTGCCGCTCAGCAGCAGCTGGTGGTCTTCGCGCCTCGCGCCGTTGCTTCCTCCCTGTCGGATTCGGACAGCGTTCCCCTCCGAGGCACTCTCGCCTGTGCTGGATCCCTCGACTTGGCCAAGCAATCGCTCGTCTACCTGGAGCTGGCTCTTCTCCTTCTCGCCGCTGTTAGGGCCCCTTCTCGCTCTGGCTGTGGAGAAGAAGTCCTGCCTTCCGAGCGGCGTGTCAACGCTTAGGTCTTCGATGCTCCAATGCCACACCCTGCTGTGCTCGTCGTCCGCCCCTACCTACCGCTGGACCTGCGGAGACAGCTGCGACAGGCTCTGCTCGGCATCCCCTCCTCTTTGGTCCTGGCAGTCGGTGAAGGACGCGTTGAGATTCTTAGTCGGCCCGCCTCACCTCCTCCCGCTTCCAGCCACCCGCGAGGTCCTGGGTCGCGCCCTGCGGATCGCTGGGCCCGCCCAACACTCGCCCTACTGGCGTCGCTGCTCTCCCCTGCGCGTCTCTGCCGCCCGCCGCGCCCGCCCGCCCCCGCCCCCGCCTGGCCTTGCACGGCCTCAGGCGGTGTCCGACCTCGACCTTCAGCTTGGCACGAGTTCCTAGCGGCGCCTCCCTTCTTTGGAGACTGCCTGAGCCTTCGCGCTGAGGTTCCTTCCTTGGGCTTCATTGTCAGCCGGGATCTAGCGGACGCCTACGCTCTTGTTCCCGAGCTTCTGGTTCCAGACGCTTCTGCGCTTCGCATCGACGGTGACCTTGCCGTTCCGCCGTCGCCCGCAGCCTCCGCTGGGTCTTCGCCCGTCCCTTGGTCGGCGTCTTCGCCACGGCCAGGCGGACTTCGTCGAGCCCTCCTCGAACTATGTCGATGATCTGCTCCGGCGCCTCCGGTCGGCACCCTCCCGGGAACAGCGACGAAATGCCTTCTGGCCTCCTCGACACCCGCGGCTTCGTAGTCTTTTAGGCAACTCGGATCTCGCTCTGTCCCGCCGCTTCGCACGCCGTGGTTGGAGTTCCTGACGGATCTCGTTGGGTGTGACTCCCGGAACTGAGGATCTGGACGTTTGCGAACCTGGCTCGTCTTGGTGCACAGCAGGAGACGGTCTCCGCCAGACCCTGGTTGCAGCTCTCTGGCCTAGTGAGCACCACTGTGGATCTCCTTCGCTGGCGCCCTCGACTGGAGACATCGAGGCTCCCTTTCCGGCTCCTCCCTTGCTCGTTCCACTCCCCCGCCGCTAGGCGGTCCCTGCCTGGCTTGCGCCTGGAGTCCCTCTCCTTCGCCTCCCCCCCAGTTGTCCCTTGCGTCGACGCCAGCCGTTTCGGCTGGGGTGCACTCCTGCTGCCGACGTGCCACGGCTTCCGGCAGCTGTCCACCGGTCCTTGCAGTCAAGCCTTCAACTGGTTGGAGTTACAGGCGATACGGCAGCTCCCCTCCCTTGGAAACCGACTCTCGGACATCAGGACCTGATCGTCGTTCCGACGAATCCGCTGGTGTGTCCTACATACAGCAGGACGGGCCCTGCTCCCCTTCCTCTGCCTTCTTCTTACCAGCGCCTCCGTTGGTGCAAGGATCGCCGCGTCTCTCCCCGAGCGAGATACTTCACGGCCACCTGCTTGTCCTTGCGGGCTCCCCCACCTGGCACGGTCAGCGTCTCCGCGCCAGTGAGAAGAAAGAGGAAGAGGCGCTTCGCCCGGACGTCGCCCGGATGGTCTGCGCCACGTGGGAGACCCCCCCCCCCCCCCCCCCGCTTCGTTCTTCGTGACAGGGTGGTCCTTCAGCTCCCCCCTTCTCGTCTCACCCATCCCAGAACCCCTAGCCTGGGCGGCCATTGCGCTCCCCCTTCCCTGGGATGGCCCCTGTGCTTCCGCTTACCCTCCCTCAGTCCTTGTTCCCAAGGTGCTTCTCTAGCGCAGGGATGCTACGCGATCCTGTTGCTGGGGGCGCCGTTCTGCTGGACCAGATCCTGCGCCACCCACCTTCTGAACCTGGCCACGGGCCCCTCACTCTGGCTTCGCGCTCCTCGCACGATGCTCTAGCTACCGCGCCAGGTGCTCTACTTCCGTGCTCTGGGAGACTCCTGCTACACGCTTGGAGATTGGATGGCAAGCCCTCGACGCTGGAGTTCTCGAGTGAGGCAGTGACAGCTATTGCTTCAGGCCGTGGACCCTCGACCCTGCGTGTCTACGAGGGAAGGTGGAGAGTACTGGGAGCTTGGTGCGACCTCCGTCGCCACTCCACTACCGATCTGACTTCCCCACCGCTGGCTGAGTTCTTCCTGGCTTTCGCCGAACAGCACTTGGCACTGATCACCTCAGGGGCTATCTCACTATGATCGCCGACGCTTACCGGCACCCGGGCCGAGCGGAACCCGACAGTGTAAGGTCCTTGCACACAGCGACCTGCCCTCTGCTCCCTGATCCCGCGCTGGGATTTACCCTGGATACTCTTCTGGATGAACGCTAGCGTTTCGAGCCGCTTCCCCTAGCAAGCGTGGCTGACGCTACACGAAGACTTGCTTCTGCTCGCCGTAGCCACAGCCTCCAGAATGAGTGAGCTGCCCGCGCCTTCCGCGCCCCCGCCTGCCTGTAGTGCAGGTCGGATGACCCCGTGCAGCTACTAACGGACCCTGAACCAGTCCCCGCTGACGGCCCCGCAGGTGATCACTGTGCGATCGCTTACACCGATCGACTCCTACGAGGAAGTCGGACAACAGGAGCCGGTGAGAGCCTTATGCCGTACCAAGCTGCTCCGCCAAGGACGCACCCGCCTCTTTTTGTTTTCTCTGTCCCCAGGTAGACAAGACATCTCAGCCCAGACGATCTTCCTGGCTAGATGGGTGATGCGCTCCGCCTACCAGGACCTCTGCCTCGACGCTGCCAAGCGGCTACTCTTCCGGGCCCACGAGGTCAGAGCCATGGCTGCTAGCGTCACGTTGACCGCTACTGCGCTGTCCGAGACACTCTGGCTGCTGTAGGCTGGCGGACCAAGTCGACCTTCACCCGGTTCTACCTCCGTAACCTGGTTGGCCAGCGAGACAACCTGGCCCTGGTGGGGGACATCGCGGCGGCGCAACACTCCCTCCCGGCACCTTTGGTGCCATTGGTAACCCTTTAGCTAAAATTATCGGGAGATGGCGCCGGGGTGGACGGGGCTGGCTGGCTCAGTCAGGCACTGGGTTATGCGGCACCCTCCTCTTCTTCGCAATTCTCCATGGTAGTAATGACATCGGTAATGTTTTTGAGGAAACAAATTAATTTTTCTCTAAAATGTATTTTTTCGAAAAATACTTACCGATGTCATTACTCGGATGGCCCTCCCACCTGCCCCGCTTGCCGCTCGCCAGCTAAACGAAAGAACTGGTGTGGCTTGGCTGCTCAGGCTGTTACCCGTAACGGGTGGGAAGGGAGGCTACCCGGGTACCAGGTCACGGCACCCCTGGTGGCCTCCCCTGGCCCTAAAGGTACATATCGTAAGTTTTTGGGCTAAAATTACGCTAGCTATAGGTTGTTCCATGGTAGTAATGACATTGGTAAGTATTTTTCGAAAAAATACATTTTAGAGAAAAATTAATTTTGGAGGAAACAAATAGTAAGCGTAAAGAAGGCCTACTATCAGGCGGTACCAGATGCCCATCGGAATGCGCTGTAACTAGGTCACCACGCCACCTGATAAGCTTGCGCTGCACTCCTTAACTAAATGGGTGGGTTTGCAGAAGAACTGAACAGCCGTTGCTGTGCGGGCGCGCGCGGGGCCTCCTGCAAGAGGGCACGTGCTCGCGTACAGAGTCCTCGGTCAATGCCGCCGCCAGGAAATATCGCCGGCTGAGGCATTCACCAAAGCTTTACCTTATCAGGACCCGAGCCAGCTAATTCCACTAGTGACCAACCACCAAGTAATCCCAAGGTAATTCTCAAGGTGATTCCCAAGGTATATCCCAAGGTAATCCACAGAGCACCACACACAGCTCACCACATAAAATCCAATGGTAATCCCACCATACACAGTCGAAGCAAAGCATGCTGAACACGACCGGTCTTGGTGAGCTAAGTGAAAAGACTGGCGGGTACTGCCAAGCACGTGACCGGATAGGGAGGCAGAGGAGGCAACTCAGGGTTTCCTGGTAATGGCTCCCTAGAGTCGCCCCCCTGGTTGTGATGTATACACAACGGTTTTTTTGGGCTGAAATTGTTAAGCTAAGCGTACCTTCCTGTTAGTAATGCCATCGGTAAGAGTTTTGAGAAAACAAACTATTCCTAAACAAAAGTCATATGATTCATGGCAATAGCCAACAAACACATGGGTCTCAAGAAAAAAACAATCAAAAAATGTATTTATAGGGTAAATGACTCACACTTTCTTGCAACACAACCACATCTACATGTCAACCAACATCTGGGACATTTTGTTTCAGCGTTCTTCTGCCATTCATGGCTGGCAGTGAGAAAAATTGAAATGACTGAAAACGGTTCACGGACTAACGATATACCATAAACCGTGACCAGCAAGAGACATAAATTCTCATGAGCCCCTGTGGACGCAGGGGCTCATGAGAATCTATGCCTCTTGCAGATGGAACAGGCTGGCTGAAGGGCTGTTGCCTGAACCCAAAAGCTGAATCTGCTGCCAGGACTGAAAACTGTCACCCATGTAGCAGCAACTGTAAATGATGTACACACAAAACGACGTGAGACTCACTTGACCGGCTTGGTCTCTTTATCCTTCTCCTCTTTCGTCTTGCGCTCGTACTCTAGCAGCTTGAGGATCTCGGTGTAAGTCAGAGTGAACACTTTGTTGCGGAATGCCTCGAATGACGATGAGTGGGTCGACAGCACTCTGGTTACCTGCTCCTTCACTACCTCCAACACCTGTGGATAATATTTTTTAAAATTTTCAACGCACAACAGGAGATGGATTGACCATGCTATTTCAATGTTAAACAGCGTGTGGCCAACACCATGATTATCTGTTAATTGACCCTTTTTGTCCTGATACGCTATTGCTTGAAATAAATTTGACCATGATAGTTCAAAGGTGGTTCAAGACGAGCTCGGTGCCTGAGGCGCCAAGCTATTCTGGCACCACCTTTAAACTAAAATGGAAAAGGAAATTTAAAAACAATTCAGCCTCAGTATGTAATGGCTGTCAACAGCGTTTTTTGTCGAGATGATACCTGCAGATCACATTCAAAGAAAGCGCTATTGATAGTCAAATTGTCAAACCATTTGAGATGTGCGATATATGGATACAGCATAACCTGTTCTTAGCAACCAACCTTGCAAGTGATTATCTGTCATTAACCCAATACATCCTGAGACTGACTTTTAAAAAGTGACTTATAGTCCCATGAAGGCTACATTACAGATTAGGAGATAGGTCAACCATTTTAGTTCAAGGGTGGTGCCAGAATAGCTTGATGCCTCAGGCGCAAAGCTATTCTGGCACCACCCTTGAACTATCATAGTCAAATTTTTATTTCAAACAATAGTGTATCAGGATCAAAATTGTAAAAGACATAAAATGCAGCCACCGAAATGACAGGTGACACTTTCTGCCCTTAGTAGTTGGAGTCTTCTCTTCAGACAGCATTTGTCTTTTAACTCATTTGAGACGAGCTGCATCCGGGTATGCGGCTTTAGCTGTGTATCTGGATGCAGTTCGTCTGAAACGAGTTAAATTATCTTTTATTATCTTTTTTTGACAAAGATCCCTTCCTCAACACCACCAGGCTGCACTGACCACTGGAAATTTGTCTTCCCCAGAAAGACACATTTTTTTTTGAGTGAGTCACGAAGTAAAAAGCTATCAGCAATAGAAGTGTGCTGAAGATACCTTGGGAAAGTCTGCTGTGGTGGCCCTCATTTCTCTCCATGTTTTGTTGAGGAGCTGAATGGCAATACAGAAGAACTCTTCAAACGGCTTCTCGCTTGAAAAGAACATGGAGTAGTACACATTTCCCGTTTCCTCAGCTGAAAGATCAAACGTTAAATGTCATTAGTGCTACAGTTAACTGATGGTCTATGTAGGTGTTTTGTAGTTGCTTTGTCTACTGCATGTTTTTCCGACAGTATGCAGGAGAATTTATTCATCATGCTGACCCTATTCGCAAAGCATCAAATCATTCACCCATGACACTCTACCAAATAATATGAATCAAACCATGATAGTTCAAGGGTGGTACCTGAATAGCTTGGCAACTGAAGGCACCAACCTAAACAACCAACCTATTCTGGAACCACAGTCCCAGAGGATGCGTGCACATGGGGGATAATTCCTTCAGTACTGAGGAAAACTGAAAAGACATGGTCCTCCACAGTTGCAAGAGCTCATGAGGATCTATGCCTCTTCCTGACACCACTTTGTGTCCAAGGTCTTTGGATGGCTGGGACTCGTTTTCCTCGAGTTAACAAGATTTCCAAAACATAATCTGTGTCCATTGGCAATGTAATTACCCAGTAAGAAAAGGTCCTTGGGCCCACGGCCGCCGTGGGCCCGAAGATGTTTTGCTACTGGGGTACAGAAGTAAACTGCAACATACTAAACTATCCATCCTCCAAATATACCAGGTGTAATTTGTTTGAAATAAAAAAAACGTATACTCACGAGGCTCCCCTATCCGAAGAATGTCACACAGCATCTTTGTGAGGTGCATACTGGCTTTCACAAATGGACAATCATGCTCGTCTGCTCGAGTTGAATTCTCTATTACCACCTGTCACAGAATTTTATATTGATAAGCTAAAAATATAAGCGACCCACACATGAAGCCTGTGTTTTTATTATTTACAGTATTGAAATAAACAATTAATTCAAAGTTTTCATTTAGTTCTCCTTTTCGACATAGACAATTAAACAAAAGCTAGGAAAACTGAGATTATGATACAACGTATCATGGGAAGCACTGAAAAATCATGGAAAATTCTCGCCACATTCTATCACCAGTAAGCAAAGGTCCTCGGGCCCATGGCGGCCGCAGTGGGCCCAGGCACATCTGTGAGCGAGCCCACTGCGGCTATTGTGGGCCTGAAGGCATTTTGCTATTTGGTTCACCAGGTGTAATTAAAACAAAAAATGTATTACATGTATCATTGTTATTGGGGGGGGGGGGGGGGGGGGGGGAAACAGGGCCATTAACAACTGAAAATCAGACAAGAGGTTGACTGCCAAGCATGTAGGATGCATGGGAATAACCAAATAAGAAAGAAGCAAGCTTTGAAGACAGGACTACTAAACAGTTTACAACCAACACAGAAAGAAAGAAATGTGCTTAACTCATTTCATCCTAAGGCTGATTTAAAAAAAAAAATTCATGTTGTCCTATGAAGGCTACATTACAGATCAGGAGAGAGATTGGTCATTTTAGTTCAAGGGTGGTACCAGAATAGCTTGGTGTCCCAGGCGCCAAGCTATTCTGGCACTACCCTTGAACTGTCATAGTCAAATTTATTTCAAGCAAAAGTGTATCAGGATGAAAAGGGTTAAGGGTTTTATTCTCTGTTGGCTATTTTCTTCTACTGAAAACTGTGAATGCTGCCATGTTTTGGCCAAGCAGTGGGACCATACCTTGACGTAGTTTTCCCCATGGTTTTGTGCGAAGTAGTGCATGCAGTCGAGAGCCAAGAGACCACACGGGGCTTTGACAAAGTCCTTCACTGGAGTTTTGACACTCTGAAAAACATCACAATAGTTTCAATCATCGGCACACTCAAGTTGAGCACCGATGCTATCTGGTGCTACCTGAGATACGGCCGTGAGATGGCCTTAGTTGCTTGCTGGGTATCAACCCCTTCACTGAAAAGGTGAACATCATCCAACTGCAAGGGGTATAGATCCTCATGAGCCCCCGCAATTGCGGGGGCTCATGAGGGTCTATGCCCCTTGCTGAGAACAAGTTGTATCCATGTTCCCGGGACAGTTTGTGTGTTTTGGTCGTTGAATGAACAAAGATTTCACAAACAAAGATGTACGAACACGGGCGGGGATGGGGTTAAGCCCCAATATCTAAGTAAGTATTTGAGATAAATCTTCTGGTCGGCACAGTAACAAAGCAGATTCTCCAACATATAGATCAACCAAGACAGTTCACAGGTGGTGCCAGAATAGCTTGCTGCCCATAGCTATTTTTAAAACCACACTAGAACTATCATGGTTGACACGTCTCTGAAATGTGATACTTTTAGGACATACCTCAAAGCCTAGCTTCTTGAAATCTCCGTCTGAGCTTTGTGAGGGGCGAACAGCATTCATGTTGGGGTCTCCTTCGATCTCAAAGGCTATTCTCCTCAACTCCTCTATTTCCCTGATGACAACCTAGAAAAGTCAAATGAGAAAAAAGAAAAAGAAAGGACAAATAAAACGATGAGAAATCTTTCATGGCGACAAGAAAAAGAATACATTCAGGATTGTGTGTTGTGTTCACATGTGTTTGTGTGCGTGTGTGTGTATACTATGAGGAAATGTGCACACTGACAAAGTTCTGTAGCTGTCAACCTGTTGACTGCATTGAGCGAAAAAGACATAATGATAAAGTTACACAACTTTTATGCTGAGCTTCATTTTTCAACAATGGAAGTCACACTGGCCTCTCTGAACTTGGACACATGTCAAATGCAGTCACTCAGAATACGTTCAAAGATATTTACCTCCCTTTAGCTTGCTAATGATTTCAACATCAATTTCCAATTTTCAGGCATTTTAATGTTCAATGCCAACGAAATGCACACTACATTTTTTTAAGACATAAAGGATTGATTGAAACGGGGCTTTCTGTGAGGGCTCATGAGAATCATCAGTAGCAGTCAAGAGGTGAAACTATTGCTCACCTGGTCATGAGGATCAATCTTCGCCTTCATCCTCTCTTCGTGGAGGTTCATCAGCAGCACCTGAAGGACATACAACTGGTGGGCCATCGCGGCACCAATGTTTTGTTGTCGTATGACATGCTGCAACAGACAGCAAACTCTCTGAAATTCATTCATACCTGACAAGCTACTGATGTAGATGGATGGGCTTATGCTAATTCAAAGGTAGCAATAGATCTGCTTTACCCCTTCTATTACCCCATGGCATGAATCCCAGCAGCACACTGTTTTTGGGCCCACTGCGGCCGTCGTGGGCCCGAGGACTTTTGCTTACTGGGAATAATGAGTATTTCTACTGTTTTTGCAGAAAAAACAGGCTCTTTGTCCTTAGATTAAATTAAGACAACTCCCTTCAATCTCAGGATGCACATACAAGATACTTTGATTCTCCCGAGTCCCTTGCGCATGCTAGTGAGATTCATTCCCTATTGCAGATGAGAGGGTCTAGATAAGAGACTTGCGAGAAAAACCAATACAGTGAAGAAAATCAGACTTAGATGCAATAAGACTTTGTGTAAACAGGGATGCAGAATGGTTCGCTTGGAGTTACTTGTTACGCATGGTATTGTTCAGAAAGGTTGAGTATGTCATTTAGCTCAAACACTTTCAAATCCTATGTGCATTATCATCTGTGCGTGCATAAGAACTAACAGAAACCTGAAAGAAAAATGTAAGCTTTCAGCTGCTTGTAGCCCTTCTTGCAGGAATCACCTTGACATACAGCTCTATAGACAGCCAAAGGATTCAAAATATCATTCAACTTACTTGGAGTATTGTAGTCCTCATATGCTTAGACTGCAGACTCTCAGCAATTTTCTAAAACGAAACCAAATAAAATGATCGAATGTCAAATCGGTGACAAAGGTAAAAAAGTCAACAGCTTAACCCAGTGTACCCCACTGTCGACTTTCCCACATATCAGAGTTAATCCTTTTAGCCCCAAGGTCCCATTTCTCAAATTCTGGAGGTGTTACCTAATGACTATGTATGTACCAGTTGCAGGAGATGGATTGACCATGATAATTCAAGGGTAGTGCCAGATTAGCTTGGCGCCTTCAGGCACCAAGCTAATCTGGCACTACCCTTGAATTACCATGGTCAATCAATTTCCTGCTGTAGGGACTCAGGGATAAATGGGTTAAGATGGTGCCTGACTAGCATGAGCATGGCATCCACAGGCGCCAACCTATTGTGGCACCACCTTATAAAACCAGTAAACTTATCCTGCTTTTGCACAGGCACTGATCAAATCCTAAAACTGTAAAATTACTTGGACAAAATAAAAACGGAGAGCCAACAAACAGAAACCCAACAACTTACCTTTCGTTTTGAAATTTCAGCTTTCAGGAAAAGGGCATTGATCAATGCGATGGCATTTTTCTGCACCTCCATGTTAATGCTGCAAGCATGAAAGACGTGGATTCACTTACATTGACATGTTTTCAATTTCAGTTACTGTTTGTGGCCACTGAATAAGACATTTTCACTTTTCTATCAGAAGACAGCTGACAATGTCCCGCTGCAATCTTTATGGGCACAAAAACTGAGTGTCACAACTGAATCTTCATGACAATATGATCAGATCCACCACCCCCTCTCATCCAGTCCCTCACGCATCTTAGCTAGCCCATTCCACTAGCAAAAGGCACAGAGTCTCATAAGCCCGTGCAGCTGCAGACCCAGTAGCAAAATGTCTTCAGGCCAAAGATGGCCGCAGGGGTTCCGCGGCCATCGTGGGTCTGAGTACCTTTGCTCACCGGGAAGGGCTCATGAAAATCTATGCCTCTTGCTGGCCAAGATAAGCTCAAGTATTTTACTCATAGACCCTCACAAGCTTCTGCAGTTACCTGTCCATGCCTCCTGCTGGCATAATTCTTACAGATCTGTGCTCCTCTTGTAGAATAATCATGTGTCTTTTAACCCTCTTGAGCATGCAGTCACCCCCCAAAAAAAAGAAAATTAACCCATTACACCCTGAGGCTGATTTGTTTTTAATTTGCTAATTAAGGCTACATTAAAGATTTGGAGACATATCAACCAATTTAGTTCAAGGGTGGTGTCAGAATAGCTTGGCGCTTCAGGCGCCAAGCTATTCTGGCACCACCCTTGAACTATCACAGTCAAATTAATTTCAAGCAGTGGTATATCAGGATGATGAAGGTTAACTGTTTTGGTGGCTGCATGCACAAGAGTTAATATGTGATGGTTGCAGGGATAGCATTTGTGGCCACTGGCATTAACAGGGTCAATGCCGAAAAGGGAGTGAGCTCCTGCAGGAATCACTCCAATAAAGAGCGCCACCGACAGCCAAACGGTTAACTAGTGTCTCACCTCTCTAAATGGGGGATGATGTTTTGCGGA
The DNA here is from genome assembly GCA_036245525.1 of Semisulcospira habei. Taxonomy (NCBI): domain Eukaryota; kingdom Metazoa; phylum Mollusca; class Gastropoda; family Semisulcospiridae; genus Semisulcospira; species Semisulcospira habei. Next base: position 96,483,667 of record BTPG01000002.1, read on the forward strand.
GTGACAGACTGTTCCACAACACTTTGCCGACCGCTACTATGCAGCACGACCGACTCGAGAATTTCTAACGCTGCCTGTAGACACATAATGTCGAGGTTGTTGCTGCCTACATTGACACAGTCTGCTACCTGCAATTTATATTTTTTAAAAATGTGTGTAAATTAGTGTACACATACCAAAAAAATAATAATAAAATAAAAGAAGGCATTACTTGTACCAACTTCATATAATAATAATAATAATAATAATGAGTATTTATATAGCGCTTAATCTTACTCAAAAGCTCTAAGCGCTTTACAATCTGTACACAAAAATAAAAATACAATGACATATGCACATAACAAACAAAGCACAATGCCCGAACACACCACTTTTACAATAAACTAAACAACAATACATACATAATAATTTATATTCTAATTAACATTCAGTCTAAACAAGGAGGATTGCAGAACTACAACTAAGGCATCAAACACTGGCAGTTATTCAAAGTAAAGCTTGAAGAGGTGAGTTTTCAACGACCTCTTGAAGTCAGAGACAGACTCACTGTTTCTGACCTCAAGAGGAAGTGTATTCCATAACACTGGGGCTTGATAAACAAAAGTGCGCTGACCAAATGTTTTAGTTTGGACAGAAGGTACACACAACAATATCTCAAAAACAGAAGTCACAGTGGCCAGTGTGAACTTAGACGCATGTCAAACACTGTCACTCAGAATACTTTCAAACAATTTTACCTCCCCTTAGCTTGCCAATGATTTTAACGTTGATTTTTTTTTATTTTCAGGCATTTTAATGTTCACAGAGTCCACGGCCAATGAATGCACACTACTTTTTTTAAACCATATAGAATGGATTGAAATGGGGTTTTCTGCAATGGCTCATGTGAATCTGTTCCCAGTAGCAAAGGGTCTTCGCTCACATGACAACTGGAGTGGGCCCGCGCACAGCCGTGAGTGAGCCCACTACGGCTGTCGTGGGCCCGAGGACCTTTCCTTACTGGGATGTTATTAGCTGATGGGTTTGGCTTTGTTTTTTTGCACATGTATAGAAGTGAGTCATGGCTTACCCGTTTGATGAAGTCTGCCTCGAGAATGTCCCAGGACACAATCCCATGGTCCATCAGAGCCACGAATGATTTCAGAGTCAAAGCCAATGGCTCCTTTTTACTACAAGACAGAACATCAACAGCTTTCTTTCAAATCTGGATGGCAAGCACAGTCAATGTAAATGGACTGACCTGATTTCTTACAGTAATGAGTTGCAAGGGCAATAAATTCTCTTGTAGCAACAACAAACACAATAACAAAACATCAAACAAACCAATCAAACACACAAAAGCACACAGCTTACAATTAAGCTGTGTGCTTTTGTGCATTTGTTTGATTTTTTGTTTGATTGGTTTGTTACACAAATAATGAAACATATCAACTAAATACCGTGGAGTCTGCTTAACCCATATCATACTGAGGCTTAAAGCTTTAAATTTGTACACTGCCATAATATGCAAGCTACATTATAGTACTTACAGATAAGGATAGAGACCAATGGCTTTAGTTCAAGGGTGTGCCAGAATAGCTTGGAGTCTAGAGGTGCCAAGCTATTCTGGCACTACCCTTGAGCTATTTTAGTCAAACTTATTTCACGTATTCCGATTGATAAGGGTCAACACAAATTTCTGGGGACACAGAAAATTACTTCGTATAAAACAAATTTTGTGTAAACCAGTGTGGACTCAAAACTGATCACAGCCCTGAAGGAGAAAGTGTGTAAGAGCTGTGTGCATGAATGTGTACTGCCCATGAGGTTAAAAGTGCACATTATCAAACCGATCACATATGCCCTGGATTTATTCGCACACTGATAAAAAACTCAACATATTCTTGTTGTTGGAGGGTCAGCTCAGCTACTGAAATTGAAGAATTTTGTTCGCTTATAAATATTTGAACTAACAAAAAACAATTCAAATACAAAACCCGATAGGATTAAACAAACAATATTCAACTCTTTTGCACGTGCAACCACTGGTACTGTTAACACTACTGGTGGCTGCATGCGCAAGGGGGTTAAAAAAACACAGTAGAAAAAATGCACCAAAAACAACAACAAAAAATAGCCCCACTAAATTTGTTTACAAGTTCTGCACTCACAATGTGCCATCTGTAACGATGGCGATGATAATGGGAAGCCCATTCTTGTTGATAAACTCCACAGCGAATGTCGAGTCTGGTGCCAGCCTTACCAGCTGTCGTAAACCATCCAGTTTCTCTTCTGACACTGTCTTGCCATGACCCAGCTTGCTGATAATACTGTGGGCTGTCTGGGCCTGCATACATTTAGGATGATGGGTAAGTGCAGAGAACATACCACCCAAGAAAGAAACACACTTACAAAATACAGTACATGTACAACATAATATTTTATTACTATCTGGCGTTAAAATCCATTTTCAAAATAGACACACAAACCAGCACACAATTTGCAATTCATCTTTTCGTGATGGAAGACGTAAAGTTCTCAGCTGCAACTCAGTTGAACAAGCATTACCTTGCTAAACATATATACTTTGGATAAAATGAAAAAAAAAACCCAATCAAATGTTAGATCCCACAGCATTATCATATATGAAATTCACTATGTATTGACCCTTTGGCTGTTTGGCAGAAATCGTCGCAACAAAAGTTGCTGCTATAAATGGCCAAAGAGTTCACACGAAATTCCAGAAGACTACAAACTAAACTGGAACGCACTTAAATTTATGTATCACTCATCATACAATTAGCCATGACTACTGAAAATAATTATTAACTGGTAGAAGCTTTCAATTTGCCATAGCATCGTAACCCTTCCATGCCTCTGTATGTACATTGTTGTTTCTGAAATCTATGTTTATTCAACGATTAAAAGCCAAAACCTTCCCAGAAGCATGGACACAAATTGGTCTCATTAACCCATATCATACTGAGGCTAAAAGCTTCAAATGTGTACACTGCCATATATGCAAGCTACATTATAGTACTTACAGATAAGGATAGAGACCAATGGCTTTAGTTCAAGGGTGGTGCCAGAATAGCTTGGCGCCTAGAGGCGCCAAGCTATTCTGGCACTACCCTTGAACTATTTTAGTCACTTATTTCACACAGTGGTGTATTCCGAATGATAAGGGTTAGGAGGCATAGATTCTCACAAGCCGCTGTAGTCACGGGGGCTCATGAGGATCTAGGTCTTTTGCGGCTGAATCTTGTTCATTTTTCTCAGCAGTGAATGGGTTAAACACAGTGAGTCCTAATGCTGGAATTCCTTTGAAAAGGTTGATAATCAGCTACAAAGTACAATAACAATGTACATCGATATGTAGCCCAAAACAGACAGTTTAAATTTTGGAGTTGTCCTCTCAGGACACTGTACAGTCCAGGAGACAGATCAACCATGATAGTTTTAGGGTGGTGTCAGAATAACCTGGGTCCAGTTGCATGAGCGAGCTTAGTCTTGCACCAGCAACTAAACAAGGTGTGCCGATATAGTGGCACACCTTGCTTAGTGGCTGGTGCAGGACTAAGCTCACTCATGCAACTGGACCCTGGCGCCTAGTGATATCAAGCTACTCTGGCACTACCCTTCATGTAAGTAACTATTATTGTTGATCCACACCTTGTTGTAGGATATCACGGCTGACACTATAGTTTCAGCAAGCTTATAATATAGTGAATTACATTGATCACTGTCTTCAAATAGGTAGTACCTATTTGAAGACAGTGATCAACGTAATTCACTATTATTAGAGTACCTAGTACCTAGGTGAAATCAACACAGTTCATTTGCCAACTAAATTATCTTACCGGTGAAGGAGCCAGCATGAGCACTGTGCCATTCTGAATTTCATGTCGATTCTGAAAACAGATTTGTAATTTATGACATAACCTTTAACCCTTTGGCTGTTGGTAGCGGTTTCAGTTGCGATGATTCCTGCAGGAATCATCGCAACTAAAATCGCTACCAACAGCCAAAGGGTTAACAAAGACAGCATTGAGCAGCATCAATTATTTATCAACTGACTGGACCACAAGTGTGGGGCACAGTGAAAAGAGGAATATATTTTCACAGGTGGGGACAGGAAAGACCAAATAGTGTCCACATTAATTCTCGTTATTTTACTGTATTTGGAAGGCAAATACCAGAAGGGACAGAAGCAAAACGTTAAATGTTAAATGTGTAGGGCTTAATGACTTTTGTCCACCATGAAGGTGATGAAATAGGATTGGAACAAATTTTGACCCCAGCTAGATTTGAACCCGAGGCCTTTCGGATGAGAGTTGTACGCTCAACCACTGAGCCACCCAGCTCCCCAAGGGACAGAAGCAGCTGGTAGATGATACTAAATTTTGACCCCAGCTGGATTCGAACCTTGGACCTTTCAGATGAGAGCTGAATGTTTTACCACCGAGCCACCCAGCTCCCCGCAGCTGGTAGTGCTGGACAATAGCAATGAAAAAAAGCAAAATCAGATTGCAGACTTAGATTTCCACAGGAATCACCTGTACTAAAAAATACCAAGAAAGGCAAAGCCAATATGGTTCACGTGTATTACCGATTTACATATGTGTGACCTTTATGACAATAAGTAAAGGGCTGGCTTCTGCACTAGCAAAATCCAAGTTTTCTCAAATGTAGGCATTTTTCACACATCTGTCACCCCCCCCCCCCCCCCCCCAGGACCCTTGCGATGAGTCGACTAAATTAGTATGCATAGGATTTTAGGAAGGTCTTATCATCAGCTACCTTGGTGCCAAATCTGATTGGAAAATTTTGATAATACCTACAATTTTATTTTTAAAAAATTGGCATTTTACACAAAATCAATTTTTCTCTAAAATGTATTTTTTTCGAAAAATACTTACCGATGGCATTACTATATGGAAGATACCCTTTAGCCTACTGATTTCAGCCTTAGCATGTGTTGTGTCCCTTGCACAACTGGGGAGGAGTCACCAGGGATCCATGCCTAGGAGCCCCGGGTGGCCTCCCCTCCCTCCCTATCCGGTCACGTGCTGGGCGGAAGCCCGCCAGTTTTACTCTTAGCCAACAGGTGGCAAGCGGGGCAGGAGGATTCTCCGAGTAATGCCATCGGTAAGTATTTTTCGAAAAAATACATTTTAGAGAAAAATTCATTTGTTTTCTTAAAACCCTTACCGATGGCATTACTATATGGAAGAATAATGAAGAGAAGGAGGGTGCCGTTCCCTAAACACCTTGCGAGTTATAAGCCTCGAAGTCCCCATGTGGAGTACTCCCGACAATTTCAGCTAAGAGTTACCTAGGGCGCCTCCGGCGTGAGGAGGGAGTGCTGGGCCGCGGAGATGTCCCCCACCATGGACAGGGAGTCACGCTGGCTGGATAGGTCGCGGAGGTAGAACCGGGCAAAGGTGGAGTCAGCCCGCCAGCCCACTGCCGCCACAATGTCTTTCACCGAGCAGTTGCGATCAAACATCACGCTGGTGGCCACTGCCCTCACTTCGTGCGCCCTGATATGCAGTCTCTTATCCCCGTCAGGGGAGAGGTCTTTGTATGCTGACTGAATGACCCACCGCAGCCAGGACAAAATCGTCTGAGCTGAGATATGAGGCCTGCCCGGCGCTAGTGGCAAAAAGAGGCGGGAGCACCCCTGGTGGTGCGGCTTTGTGCAATGTAGGTAAATCCTCAGCGCCCGGACAGGGTCCTGCTGTCGAGACCCGCGGGACTGATCTGTACCTCTGAGCGGACGGATAGTAAGCACCTGGGGTGCAGCCAGGGGGGGGGGGGGGGGGGGGCGGTTCTTGGCCAGAAAGGACGGGTTGGTGAGGAGCTGCGCCAAGCCATCGGACCTAAACTGCAAACAGGCAGGACGCACCGAGAGTGCATGTAACTCGCTCACTCAGGATGCAGTGGCAAGGGCCAGGAGGAAACACGTCTTCTGGGTCAGGTTGGAGAACCGCGCCAAGGGCAGGGGTTCGAAGCAGTCCAAGTTCAGCCAAGTCAGCACCCAGGTGAGGTCCCACCGAGGGATGAGCGAACGGGAGACTGGCCATCGGAGCTCGAAGTGGACCATAAGGTCCGAGAGGTCCTTGCAAGCGCCCGGATCTGGGAGGCCCAGGTGGCGGTAAGTGTCCGCAATCATGGCCCGGTATCGCCTGATGGTAATGGGCGCTAAGCCCTGATCGGTGAAGAGCCACAGGAAGAAATCTGCCAGTTGGGGGGGGTAGTCAGATCCGTGGGGGGGAGCCGATGTGCGGCGCACAAGGACTGGAAGACCCGCCATTTCCCTTCATAGACATTCCTGGTAGAAAGTCTGCGGGGTGCTGCGATCGCCTCCACTGCTGCACCTGAGAAACCTCTAGCGGCGAGGGCTTGCTGGACAACCTCCAAGCGTGTAGGAGGAGCCGCTCCGGGCACGGGTGGAAGAGAACCTGTCGGGCTGCTTGAGCATCGATGGCAGGGTGGGGAGCTTAAGGGGTGGATCCATCGCCAGAGCGAGGAGGTTGGTGTTCCAGCAAGAGAACCGCGGAGCATCCCCAAAGTTTTCGCAGGATCTTGGGCACCAGGACGGACAGGGTGTAAGCGTAAGCGACCAACCCGTCCCAAGGGATGGAGAGCGCATCTACCGCCCAGGCGACAGGGTCTGGGACAGGCGAGACAAAGAGCGGGAGCTGCTTATTCCACCTGGTGTTGAAGAGGTCGCTTAGAGGCATCTCCCACCGATCTCAGATCAGGCGAAAGATGTCTGGGCGCAGGGACTACTCCGTTTGGAGAAGCTGGCCACACCGGGAGAGGGAGTCCACAAGGACGTTTAGGCGGTCCGGGATGTGGTGGGCCCGGAGAGCAATGCCCCGGTCCCTGCACCGGAGCAGGATATGGTAAAGGAGGATGCACAGCGAGGGCGAGCGAGTGCCGCCCTGGTTCTGTATGTAGGCCACCACCATCGTGTTGTCCGAGAGTACTAGAACCTCCTGGTGCCCCAGAGGCTCCTGCCAGGCACTGTGGGCTAACCACACCGCCTTCAATTCCAGCCAGTTGATGTGTTTGTTGGTGAGCTCCCAGGGCCAGAGGCCCGAGGCTGAGACAAAGTCCAGTAAAAGGTGAGCACCCCCAGCCCGACTGGCTCATGTTGGTGCAAATGGACCACTGGGGCGGAGGGGAGTACAGGGGCATGCCCGTTGCCAACCAAGACAGGTCCGTCCACCGCTGGAGTTGGGGCCGGACCAGTGGAAGAACTGGGATCGGGTCTGCCAGACCGCAATTGGATGGGCGCCAGTGAAGCAGGAGGTGTAGCTGCAGCGGGCGGGTGTAGAGCCTGCTGAGGGGTAACAGATCCGCCGCTGCACTGAGGAGTCCCAAGAGCTGTAACCAGACCCTGGCTAGGAATGAGTCCCCTAGCACCATCTGACGAGCGAGCTCGGCTATCTTCTGCCGCCGCGCCACTGGGAACTGCACCAGGTTGAGGTCGGTCAGGAATTCCATGCCCAAGTGGATGAACCTGCGCGAAGGCGTGAGATCCGACTTGCCTGGGTTGACCAGAAACCCGAGACAGTGGAGAAGGGAGAGGAAAGAGTCCCTGTCCTCTTCCAGGGCCACGGCGATCTGATTGCGAAGGAGCAGATCGTCCAGGTAATTGGAGGCCGGGCTCAAGGACCGCTGCCGGAATCTGGCCACCACCGCGTCGAGGAGCCTCGCAAGAGTCCAAGGTAGGAACCACAAAGTCCGAGTACGAAGCAGGACCATACACAGCCGCAAAAACGCAGAAGGCCGAACACAACCGAACACGGTCGAGCTAAGTTAAAACTGGCGGGCTTCTGCCCAGCACGTGACCGGATAGGGAGGGAAGGGGAGGCCACCCGGGACTCCACGGCATGGATCCCCGGTGACTCCTCCCCAGTTGTGCAAGGGACACAACAAATGCTTAGGCTGAAATCAGTAGGCTAAAGGGTATCTTCCATATAGTAATGCCATCGGTAAGGGTTTTGAGAAAACAAATTTGCCGGCCTCTTGTGACCCTGACCTTTCCGAGGGGTCACCCAAATTAGTATGCATTGATAGGTCTTACCAGGTACCTCTGTACCAAATTTGGGTTTGAAGTTGTGAACAGTATTTGAGAAAAAACATCTTTTGTCAAAATATGGCTATTTTGGACCGATTCCCTGAGCTCTTGACCTTTCCGAGGGATTAACCAAATTAGTATGCATAGAATTTTACAAAGGTCTTGCCATCAGCTATCTTTGTACCAAGTATGGGTTTGAAGTTGCGAATAGTACTTACTTACGCCTGTCACCCCTACCCGGGTATAGGCCGTCGACGAGAGACCTCCAGCAACTCCTGTCCTGTGCTTCTCCTTCGATTCTACTCCAGGTGGTTCCCAGTCTCTTGATGTCTGCTTGGAGGTCTCGACGCCAGGAGTTTCTCGGCCTACCTCTTTTCCTCTTTCCCTGGGGGTTCCATGACAATGCCTGCCTAGTGATACTGGAAGCTGGCTTTCTCAGACTGTGACCGATCCATCCCCATCTTCTTCGCCCAATTTCATTCTCTGCTGTTATCTGCTCTGTTCTGTCCCAGAGTCTGACGTTGCTGATCTTCTCTGGCCAGTGGATTTTCAAAATTCTTCTAAGGCAACTGTTCATGAAGGTCTGTACTCTGTTGACTGTGGTTTTTGTCAATCTCCAAGTTTCTGCTCCATATAGGAGAACTGCTTTTACATTGGAGTTGAAAATCCGGACTTTGGTGTGTTGTGACAGCTCTCTGGAACTCCACACTTTTTTCAACTGGAGAAAGGCTGCTCTGGCTTTACCGATTCGTGCTCTGACATCTGCATCAGTGCCGCCTTTTTTGTCTATGATGCTCCCGAGATAGGTGAAGGACTCCACCTCCTCCAACGGGGTGCCAGCAAGCAAGACTGGTTCTTCCCTGGTTGCGTTCAGCCTCATTGTCTTTGTTTTCTGTTTGTGAATGGTGAGGCCCACTTGGGACGAGATGTCAGCAAGCCTCGTGGTCTTGTCCTGCATTTGTTGATGAGTGTGGTACAGTAATGCCAAGTCGTCTGCAAAATCGAGGTCGTCAAGCTGTGTCCACAGTGTCCACTGTATTCCACTTCGTCTGTGCTCTGTGGTCATCTTCATGACTCAGTCTATGGCCAGTAGGAAGAGGAACGGAGACAGCAGACAACCCTGCCTGGCACCAGTTCTGACCTGGAGCTCCCTGGTGAACTGCCCTTCGTGGATCACGCGACATGTCATGCCATCGTAGCTGCTCTTGATCAGGCGGACGAGCTTTGTGGGTACACCGTAGTGTCGTAGGAGTTTCCACAGAGTCTCTCGGTCCACACTGTCAAATGCTTTCTCATAATCCACAAAGTTGACGTATTTGAGAAAAAATAAATTATGTCCAAATATATAGCTATTTTTTACCTGTTTCCTGATCCCCTGACCTTTGTGAGAGGTCACTCAAATTGTTATGTTTAGAAAAGTCTTGCCACAAAGTATCTTTGGGCCATGTTTGAAGACTGTGGCTTGAATAGTCTCTGAAAAAATAGCAACGTTAAAGTTTACCATGGACGGCCGACGGACGGATGACCACTGGCCCAGAACATAGACTCACTTTTGCTTCGCACTTGAGCCAAAAACGCTATCAACAGCCTAACACTAGTAAGAGTTTTATACCCATACAGGTCAGTTACAGAACTGTAAGTGTAACTGATAAGGCCATAAAGTCTGACAGCCATTATTTATGTCCACATCTTTGTGACACTCATTTTCTGTAGGTTTATGATGGTAAGAATTACTATAAAGCCAGCATTATCCAGTTTGCTCTTTGCTTTAAATCAAATCAACAAGCAACTTAGATAAATGCCAGCTGCATTGTCTACAAAATAAAAACTCCTGTCATACCCTCTCTGTGATGTATGTGTTGACTTTTGACGCATCGCTGATCTGAAGGGCAAACTTGTTTGGATCATTCAATATCCAGCTAAGAAAAAAACCCAAAATGTGTCATGAATACAACATGCATTTTCATTTCATTAGGCCCCTTGTGCATGCAGAAATAGTATGGACACTGGCAAGTTGCATACATAAAGAAATTACTATTTAAAATGAGTATTTACCCCAAACTGGAAAAACTTTGGAATTTATGTTTGAACTTAGCCTTAAACAAGGAAAAGAAAATAGACAGTATTTTGAAAATTGACTGTTGAGCAGTAATGAACATTGACTGTTGAGCAGTAATGAACATGCTGGTAAGTCTACCTGTCAAATTTTTATGTAATGTACTTAAAAGGTTATACGAGACATGCATGCACCCACACACACCACAAGGAAATGTGGAAAAAGAACTGACCTGGCACAGATGTCTTGAATTATTGCTGCAAGAGGTCTTTTCTGTAAAACAGAGTTGAAATTTATATATATTCCAGGTACTAAATTGTTAATTATGTAACATGTTATGGATGAATTAAGCGGATTGTGGTACCTATTTCGATTTTTAACATAACCAGGCAGACTACATTTGTAAAAAGTTACTAACTGATGAAAAATTCATCAGTCCATTTAATTCAATTTCATATTTTCACTATGATAATTTCAGCCATGATTTGTCCTGTCACGAAAACCCACTTACTGATTGTATCACACAGTACTTCCTAGTTCAGTGCACAGTACAATTTCACTCAGTGGGATATAAAAATAAAAAAAACTCTCACACACACACACAGATAATGTAAAGCAATAGTTCATTACATTCCCCTATTGAAAGCAAGCAATTTGATAAAACAGTGTGTACTACATCTGCACACATAAAAGAAAAAAAAACCAGCATGAAAACTCATAAAACACTGAGAACAGGCTGAGTGTGTTATGCCTCACACATACACACTCAGTGCCAATGTGTCCCACAAAACAGAATCTAATCTAAATGACCTTAAAGTACTTAAACCTAAAGTTGCTTATCACTATCAGCAGTGTTTTTTGTTGTGATAATTCCTACTGCTCATCACCCACGTCTTCGATTGCTTAGTAAAATACCAAAGATCCAAACTCCTACCTTACTAGTTTTACTTTTTGAAAAGAAAAAGGGAGACTGCCAGTGCTTATATTTTAGGAAAATTACAAAGTAAAGTAGGTAAAAGCATTGTCAGGACAGCAACAGCACAGAGACAGACATTCTGCATTTGCCTTTCTGTAATTTACAACTTTGAGAAGACCCACAATGGGAGAATCATGAATAATTTTATTTTTCAATTTCATAATTCAATCATCAAAAATGAAATGGTGCTTAACATCAAAGAAAAAAGTATTAAACAGCGAAATAAATAAAATTCACTTGACTACTTGGCTATCAATACCATAGAAAAAATTTAACATCATCAGCATAATCCTAAGTATGATAAGAATAACTCATGAATGATTCTTTTATTCTTTCACTAGTTACTGTTCTATTAATTATTAATTGTATTATTGTTAGTTTGTCAATCACAGTCAATGAAAATTGAAACCATTGCACGAAGAAGTAATGGCAATGACAGAACACATTGGTTTATGACTCAATGCAGGCAGCTGAGTGATTCATCCACTCACTGATTCAGTCGCACCCAGCAGTGTGCTGCTGATGCTAGCATAGATGCTTGACAGCTCAATGACACATCTTGTCACCAAAATGTTATAGTGTTAGCTATAGTACTTATCTTCATCACAAGCAATACACTGGCTCACTACACTTTTGATTTTGGCTTGCTAGTATGAATTGCGACACAAGGTTATGTTTCAAATGCGATTTTTTTTGTGTTAACATGTATTCCTTTTGTGACTAAGATTCACAGGTTGTTTTGTTCTGGGAGAAAAGGGGTGGTAACCTTTCTGAAACCACGATGAGTCAGGCGGGGACTCGCAGACCGGTATTCCAAAAAAGGCGTCAACAGAAACATTTTTTTACCTGATCGAACTCCAAGAACTGGGCCTGGTATCCAGTCATTGTGACTGCCACCTTCTTGATGTTGGCATTTTGGCTCAGCTGGCTTTTCGGCGTGGTGGGCAGAGGTCGAGGTGCCACTGCTGCCGACATTTCCAACCTACCGATTTAGACGTCGATTCGGACTCAAAACTGGCCTAAGATCCCCAAAATCGATATGTTGGCACTTTGACACCCATTGCTCTTCAAATCTGTGAGCCAAAAAATTAACCAGATTGTATAAGTACCGTATGAAATTACGCTTAACAAAGAATCATTGAATCAGAAACCTGTTTCTATCAGTTTAGGAAGTCAAAATCGCTTCCGGGATTAAAGTTACGTCCCCTTGGTGCAGAGGTCGCTGCGCCGCGGGCACACTTCCGCATTGCAAATCGAAACTCGTCCTGATCGACACAGCCGACTTGTTTAAATATTTTTGACTTCGTTGTTTTATTAGTGGTGATATGATCAGCCCAGCTATTTGAGTGATAAATTTAACTTGAGAAGTAACTTGCGTGTCTAACTCCACATCAGTCGGACAGCCGCCGAGGACTGAACTCGCGGCCGGCCCGGCCCCGGAATACTGAAACTATGCTGAAGTGAGCCAGAGCGTCGGGCTGCCGCCGACCGGATTATGTCAGTAGTAACAATTAGATTCCCCCCCCCCCCCCCCCCCCCCTCATGTTCGTGCAGCCACCGATTCAGTTCACAGTGTTGGTTGAATTGAGGGGTTTAAAGAGTCCGGTTTCACTGACTTCACTGAAGCCGGAATCCCGGTCAGCCGCTGCGGCTGCCGGCTCACTTTGGCGGCGGCAGGTTTCACCAAAGTATTGTCTTTGGTTTCACTAAGCACAGGCGCGGGATGGTCATCTAACTCGACGGTTTGTACTATGCCGTTGCGTGTAAGTAGTGACGCAACAACCATCCGGCCGTGCCTTTTTTTGTGGCGGTTTCAAGTGACTGCGATTCCTAACTGAATTTGCCGCTTTGACTGGATATGGCGCCGCGCCGGATTTCAGCCGTGTTGTCTTGTCTCAGCTAAGAATAATGATCGGCAACTCAGTCTTCTTTTCACAATCCACGTCAGTCGGTGAACTCAGTAGGTCGCGGCAGAGCTGCCCGCTTTCGTAGCGGCCGGACTGGCCACAGTAGAGGAACTGACCGGCCGCTCTCCTCGGGCGGATCGGTTTACATCAGTCGGGGGAAGCGGGATGGGGGTCGCGTTTTTCCAACTGACTTTTTTGTTTGGGACCTGAACTGACCTGACGAATAACTTGTTCAATGTCTTTTGTCCGATGATAAGCGAAACAGTGACACGCTTGGCAGTCACCTTTGTGGTCTGGATTGCATTTTTTAGTGACACACCTCGATCTCGCAAAACCGGCCATACCTTGCAATAATGCAAAAAGAACACCCCTAGTGACTGACGAAGAGCCGAGAAACACTCAGTCTTAATACGGAACGGTTCATTAGTACAGCACAATAAATATTATATTTCGGGTTAAAAACCTTATTTTTCAAAATAGACATACAAACAAGTACACAATTTGCAACTTATCATTGTCTTCGTGATAGAAAGCTGTATCTCCCCATGTCTATTTTGAAAAAGAACTGATGTAACTCAGTCGAAATATAAAGTGTGTTGTAACTGGCATTTCTGTGCGTCTTTCTTTCTTCGTTGCCAGTGGGATGTTCGCTGCAGTTTAGACGCTTTGCAGTCACCGTTTTGTCTGGATCTTGCATTAGATTTTCGGGATACGAAAAAAAAACAAAAAGTATGGCCAGAAGATGCCACTGCACCCACTACCGCTTAGAAACATGCAGTACATAATATTAATATACGTTGGACATGCCCGCTTAAGAATTTATGACATTGGACAAGTTTATGGCTCAAGCATAGCGACTAGCTTGATGGTGAGTTTACGTTTGCAACGAACGACTCTCAACAACGAACGAGGGCGAAGTCGCATCGAATAACTAACAGGGGCGGATCGGGGGAGGGGGGGGTGTTCCAGGGGTTCCAGAACCCCACTCCCCATCTAAATTAAAAAAAATATGCTCTGACAAAGTCCCTTTTGGGGTGTTTGGACACCGCCCCCCCCCCCCCTCCACGTTGAAATTTTTGGCGAGTTTTAACCCGCCCCCCCCCCCCCCTACACACACAAACACACACACACTATTTTATCGAACGGTTTTCGATTTTTCGGCCCCTGGAAGCAAGGTCGGGGAGGCCTTTTGTAGTTGAACTGAGGTCCGAAACAAACAGTTGGACACCCCCCCCCCCCACCTCCGAGGTAACTGATCCGCCCCTGACCAATGCAGTGAGAAGCAAAGACAACACTCCTAACATCTCGGAGATGCAGTTTGGAGTGTTGATGCTTGTAACATAAGCTGGTTATCGGCCGTGACTTCGCTGCCGGTCGTTGTTGGCCAGTAAGGCAGGGTGTAATTGCGTGCAGTCAACCATCATCACGAACGGAGTGGAAGCACTCTCCTCACAGCAGCCGGACGGAGCGGACGGTCCCCCGCGCTTCTCCCAAGCAAGCAAGACAGAGCAAGCCTCGCCGCGCCGCGCCTCAAGTCTACTCGCTCACAGCCGACAACGAACGCACACCGCGTTGCGCTCTACACACTGAGCGGCACACAACCTACGATCATGGCCTCTAGAAAACCTCAACCCGCCCCGTAGTGCGTCCAGACGGAAGACGAACAAGCAGCAAGTGGAAGAGTACACAAACAGCCTCCCACACTAGTCAGTCGCCGCAACAAAGAATCAGAGGGAGAGAAGGACATACAGAGCGCCCATGTCCCCCCCCCCCCTCCCGATACAGAGACAAGAACCAACGTGGAACTCCACTCCCGCGCAGACTACCCAGCCCCCGCCACCGTTCATGAACGAGCTACTAAGAAGATTCCCACCTCCGCCAGAGATTAGTCATCTCAGGAGCCCAGGAGCCTCCTACAACCCCCAAGGCTACCAGCAACAGCCAGCAACCTACCAACCAGAGAGAGAAACGGCCTCCGACCAACCCCAATCCGGCCACTACCAACAGAGACAGAGCACGAGGACTCGTCAGAGCCCACCACGGAGCCGGATTTTCCCCCATTCCCGCCACTAGTCGGCCACATCCCATAACACCTCCTGAATAAAATAAACGTGGACCAAGAAGGAAAAAAAAAAAAAAAAAAAAATCCGGCTCGGTCAATTGGACATAGATGACCTCGTGTTGCTGCTGGAAGCAGCCACTGTGATACTTGCAGTGGGTGGTGACCACTACCATATAGCAAAAGTCACCACCAGATGGCTGGTAGATACCGGAGCGCTAACGGCCCTCAGCCCTGCAAAGACCACCAGTAGCGGCTGCCAAACGGTCCCGGGAACCCTGGGCACAGACAGCCAAGCGACGGTAACAACAG